>OY998171.1:65466783-66676783 GCA_963921995.1 Oxystoma pomonae
TGTACCACAACAATAAGAAGTTAGTTAACGAAAACTAAACCACAAAACTTTAAACTTTGTGGTTTACTAAACACAGGTTTTTTTATGGTTTATCTCACACATGCTGGTAAGTATATAAGATTAAGTAGTCTTATTTTTTGTTAGTATTCACCTGAAGACGATTGCAGATACATAAGCATTCGAAACGTTGTGAAAAAAATAAGAAATAAAGACAATGGAAGTTCGAAACTCTATAATTATCTCGTGTATGCAATCTGTTTGTAGGGTGTGTACCTGCCTGTGAAGTAGTTTAAAGCTCTGAATTGAGTTAAAGTCTTAGTGTAGGGGCATATGTCGATAATTACCATCCCGTGGAATTTTTTATGAAGGAGTTTTATGACTATGCGGGATTGATAAATTTTTAGTCACAAATCAAGTGTAACCGGGTGTTTTGTTCGCATTCTTGTAGAAGGGGTTGATATGACGACATCTTTCAAGATGGCGGGCAAAAATCATAAAAAATACAAGTGTCGCAACCGGGGCATGATTATACTGAATTTCATATAACTTCAGGACGAGGATTCCAAAAAAATATGTTCAAGGTCATCCGACCTTAAATGACCTTGAAACTCGCAAAAAACATGATTTTTGCCATTTTCTTTTCAAAAAATCTTAATAATTGGACGTTTTGTCAAACCAACTTCAAATATACTTTTAGGCATATATGCCAAACTCGATCCTTAGAGTTTGATGCAGTGTAAAATTAAGATATTGCAAAAATAACATACTAAAGGGCGCTAATCATCAACTATTAAAGAGAAAAGAACCAAATTTGATAGGAAAGATAAGAAGGTCAAGTTCAACAATATTGAAAAAAAAATTTGGTTTATCTATGACGCGTTTCAATATGGCTGCTGATATATCAAAAATGCCGACCTATAACCACATTTTATTCTATCCAATTTCGTAAAATGGCAAAAATGACAAGGTGGCTATCAATTCTTGTTGACTTATCGCCGCTTACTATGAAAAAAAGTTTAGTTGATGCATGACCTTGATTGACCTTGAAAATACCATGGACAAATGAAAAACCAGATTTTTGTTATAATTTTTCGAATTTACCACTACGCAAAAACTTTAAGTGCCGAAAATGAAATTAACATCTTCCTTATATAACTAAAAACTTCATTTTGAACCTACCATTTTTTTTTTTTTTTTTGATCTGGATTCCAAGGTGTTTATGCTATACTCCGCTAAAAATGACCTATATGCCTGTCGTTTTTATTAAGTTTAGGAACTTTCTACACGGATGCGAACAAAACATCCAATGGCACATGAATGTGTGACTAAAGCTGTAACCTCATCCTTGAATTTTATTATGAATGTTAATAAACAAGTATAGTCATGCCCTACTAGCATAATTATAATTTTTTATGCTTTTTGGTCCGCCATTTTGGAAAATAGCATCTAAAACACCTGGTCTAGTATATGGTAATGTATATTTAACTTCTGCTAACTCTTATAGGTAATTTAAATGACTTTGTTGGCTAGACAAGTGAGTAGAACATAAAATTCACAGTTCCGAAACTTAATAAAAACGACATATGTATATCATTTTTACCGGAGTATAGCATAAACACCTTGGACGCCAGATCAAAAAAAAAATGATAGGGAGGTTTAAAATGATGTGTTTGACACTACGAAAACCTGGTTTTTTACTTGTACACGGTATTGAGTTGATCTCGAAATTAGGGAGAGGTGGATAAGGGAGTGATAATTTGATGTTGACCTCCTCCCCTCCCCTTCGAAAGGGGTGGAGACGATCGTAGTAGATTTTGTTCAAAGCTGGTATATAAAGGTTTTTGGGGTCGAGGGACACGACCATTTTGACGCTGACAGTTCTTAGGGGGGAGGGGCAGCTTAATAAGTCCGATTTAGTTTAAAATTGGCGTTCAGAGGATTTTGGGGAAGAGGATTAAAGATTTGTAATTAGATTGGAAAATTATATAATTAACAGCTAACCTAGTCCGATTTAAACCCAATTGATGTATTGTGGGTTCTAAAGTCGGGTATTACGAATTTCTATTTAGATTTTAAAATCAAATTACAATATATTATCCGAAATGCATGGGTAGAGTTAAGTAAAAATGTCAAAATAAATTAAAGTAAAAAATGTTTTTTAATAACGACTTTATATGAAGGGCACTAAAATTTTCAAAATAAAATTTTAGCTTTTTGGTAATATAATAAAAGTAAAAGCAATTGGCGTCAATTAAGTTTTTAAATTAATTAGCGCCAGATAACTATTGAGTGTCTTTTATAAAAGCTTATTGATATTATAAAACATTTTTTTTATACCTTCATCAAAAACATGATTTTATTAACTGTTGGCAGATAACTAAAGCATGGTTTTTTGGTTACCGATGCAAAAAAACTTTTTTTTTTATCACGGGTGCAAAAAAAGATTTCTGTCGGTTTTTTACCCAAAGTTAAAGAGAAATAGCGGAAAATAGTAATATTGAAAAAATCTATTTATTCTTGCCTAAGAATTAAGTAATTTCCGCCAGTTTTTACCAAGTATTTACGAAAAAATCATTTAAAAATATCGACAAAATATCAAATTGTCAAAGATTAAAATGTCGCAACAATGAACGTCACCGAGTAAAAAGACACATCGCTAACCGATTGTTATTTCATTTACCAGCCGCCTTGATTTATAGTGTAAAGATGGTGTGTTGCGAGAAGTTTCTTAAAAGTATTCTCCTGTTTTTCTTGTATTTTTTGATAAAGGTATTAAAAAAAATAGTGTTAACAACTCGCGGCTAAACTGTACATTTTTTTAAAAAAAGCACTATTTTAGCCACTAGTTGTTAAAACTACTATTTGGTGATACCTTCATCAAAAACATGAATTTAGAAACTGTCTGCAGATAACTAATGCATGACTTTTTTCGTTACCAATGCAAAAAAGCTTTTTTTTTATCACGGGTGCAAAAAAAGATTTTTGTCCTTTTTTTACCCAAAACTGAAGAAAGATAGCGGAAAATAGTAATATTTAAAAAATCTAGTTATTTTTGCCTAAACATTAAACCGTTTTCGCCAGTTTTCACCGAGTATTTCCGAAAAAATCATTTAAAAACATCGCCAAAATATCAAACTGCCACAGATTAAAATAAAGTCACCGAGTATAAAGGCACATTGTTATTTAATTTACCAGCCACCTTGATTTATAGTGCAAAGATGGTGTGTTGCGAGAAGTGCTCTTTTTCCAGATTTTTAAAAGTATGTTCCTGTTTTTCTTGGATTTTTTGATAAAGGTATTAAAAAATAGTTTTAAGAACTCGCAGATAACAATTTAGCTGCTTTTTTTTTCCTCGCGTTTTTAAATACCTCGCTGCGCTCGTTATTTAAACCAACGCTTGTAAAAAAAGCACTATTTTAGCCACTAGTTGTGAAAACTACTATTTGGTGATACCTTCATCAAAAACATGAATTTAGAAACTGTCTGCAGATAACTAATGCATGACTTTTTTCGTTACCAATGCAAAAAAGCTTTTTTTTTATCACGGGTGCAAAAAAAGATTTTTGTCCGTTTTTTACCCAAAACTGAAGAAAGATAGCGGAAAATAGTAATATTGAAAAAATCTAGTTATTTTTGCCTAAACATTAAACCGTTTTCGCCAGTTTTCACCGAGTATTTCCGAAAAAATCATTTAAAAACATCGCCAAAATATCAAACTGCCACAGATTAAAATAAAGTCACCGAGTATAAAGGCACATTGTTATTTAATTTACCAGCCACCTTGATTTATAGTGCAAAGATGGTGTGTTGCGAGAAGTGCTCTTTTTCCAGATTTTTAAAAGTATGTTCCTGTTTTTCTTGGATTTTTTGATAAAGGTATTAAAAAATAGTTTTAAGAACTCGCAGATAACAATTTAGCTGCTTTTTTTTTCCTCGCGTTTTTAAATACCTCGCTGCGCTCGTTATTTAAACCAACGCTTGTAAAAAAAGCACTATTTTAGCCACTAGTTGTGAAAACTACTATTTGGTGATACCTTCATCAAAAACATGAATTTAGAAACTGTCTGCAGATAACTAATGCATGACTTTTTTCGTTACCAATGCAAAAAAGCTTTTTTTTTATCACGGGTGCAAAAAAAGATTTTTGTCCGTTTTTTACCCAAAACTGAAGAAAGATAGCGGAAAATAGTAATATTGAAAAAATCTAGTTATTTTTGCCTAAACATTAAACCGTTTTCGCCAGTTTTCACCGAGTATTTCCGAAAAAATCATTTAAAAACATCGCCAAAATATCAAACTGCCACAGATTAAAATAAAGTCACCGAGTATAAAGGCACATTGTTATTTAATTTACCAGCCACCTTGATTTATAGTGCAAAGATGGTGTGTTGCGAGAAGTGCTCTTTTTCCAGATTTTTAAAAGTATGTTCCTGTTTTTCTTGGATTTTTTGATAAAGGTATTAAAAAATAGTTTTAAGAACTCGCAGATAACAATTTAGCTGCTTTTTTTTTCCTCGCGTTTTTAAATACCTCGCTGCGCTCGTTATTTAAACCAACGCTTGTAAAAAAAGCACTATTTTAGCCACTAGTTGTGAAAACTACTATTTGGTGATACCTTCATCAAAAACATGAATTTAGAAACTGTCTGCAGATAACTAATGCATGACTTTTTTCGTTACCAATGCAAAAAAGCTTTTTTTTTATCACGGGTGCAAAAAAAGATTTTTGTCCGTTTTTTACCCAAAACTGAAGAAAGATAGCGGAAAATAGTAATATTGAAAAAATCTAGTTATTTTTGCCTAAACATTAAACCGTTTTCGCCAGTTTTCACCGAGTATTTCCGAAAAAATCATTTAAAAACATCGCCAAAATATCAAACTGCCACAGATTAAAATAAAGTCACCGAGTATAAAGGCACATTGTTATTTAATTTACCAGCCACCTTGATTTATAGTGCAAAGATGGTGTGTTGCGAGAAGTGCTCTTTTTCCAGATTTTTAAAAGTATGTTCCTGTTTTTCTTGGATTTTTTGATAAAGGTATTAAAAAATAGTTTTAAGAACTCGCAGATAACAATTTAGCTGCTTTTTTTTTCCTCGCGTTTTTAAATACCTCGCTGCGCTCGTTATTTAAACCAACGCTTGTAAAAAAAGCACTATTTTAGCCACTAGTTGTTAAAACTACTATTTGGTGATACCTTCATCAAAAACATGAATTTAGAAACTGTCTGCAGATAACTAATTCATGACTTTTTTCGTTACCAATGCAAAAAAGCTTTTTTTTTATCACGGGTGCAAAAAAAGATTTTTGTCCGTTTTTTACCCAAAACTGAAGAAAGATAGCGGAAAATAGTAATATTAAAAAAATCTAGTTATTTTTGCCTAAACATTAAACCGTTTTCGCCAGTTTTCACCGAGTATTTCCGAAAAAATCATTTAAAAACATCGCCAAAATATCAAACTGCCACAGATTAAAATAAAGTCACCGAGTATAAAAGCACATTGTTATTTAATTTACCAGCCACCTTGATTTATAGTGCAAAGATGGTGTGTTGCGAGAAGTGCTCTTTTTCCAGATTTTTAAAAGTATGTTCCTGTTTTTCTTGGATTTTTTGATAAAGGTATTAAAAAATAGTTTTAAGAACTCGCAGATAACAATTTAGCTGCTTTTTTTTTCCTCGCGTTTTTAAATACCTCGCTGCGCTCGTTATTTAAACCAACGCTTGTAAAAAAGCACTATTTTAGCCACTAGTTGTGAAAACTACTATTTTACCTTAATTTTTTCATCAAACTAAGAAAAAAAAAATTAAATGGGTGTATTCAGCAAGGCGAAGAGCCATTCCATTCTATTTCTTTGGCCCAATTTGCATTTATAACAATGGTAGTACCAAAATAAGTACTGTGAAATTCTAAAAGAAAAAGAATAGAGTGACTAAACTGTTAGTATTTTCTCTTAAACTGTGATCCCACGGCAAGCAGGATTTGAGACCGCGATGACATTTCGAAGGCGCATGAGAACGGATTGTAGACTGGAGCAACAATGAGAGGATGAGCAAAGTTTAGAAAAAATGCTCATCTTTGCCTTGCCCCCGTCTATTGTTATAATAATATCAGTGGCGTGCACCCATATAACTATTAGATACTTATATTCTACACTTGATTTCTCAGTGGAATCGTACCATATTTTAATTGAATTTTTGCCGCCAAGTTGAGACAGTATAATGGCCCAAAGGGGCCATCCATAAACTACGTAACACTCGAGGGCGGAAGGGGTTTGAAGGCGTGACAAAGTGTTACGAGGGGGGGGGGGCGGTTCATTGAAGTGTTACGTCGTTTGTCCATAAGTGATGGTTTTTTCACACTTGTTTAAATTTTGAAATTTATAACCTTTTTTTTTTATTTTCAACTTGGTTGTCAACGTTTTTTTTGGTTGCCAACTATTTTCTGTCCTCCTTCAGAGGGGGGGAGTTGGCAAAGTGTTACGTAATTTTAGGGAGGGAGGTCCACGGAAGTTTTGCGAAGTGGGGGGAGGGAGGGGTCAAAAATTGCCAAAAAAGGTGTTACGTAATTTATGTCCATAAGTGATGGTTTTTCCACTTTTTTAAATTTTGAAATTTATAACCTTTTTTTTTTTGATTTTCAACTTGCTTGTCAACGTTTTTTTTTTGCCAACTATTTTCTGTCCTCCTTCAGAGGGGGGGAGTTGGCAAAGTGTTACGTAATTTTAGGGGGGAGGTCCACGGAATTTTTACGAAGTGGGGGGGAGGGAGGGGTCAAAAATTGCCGAAAAAGGTGTTACGTAATTTATGGACGTCTCCAAGCGTTAATCCTGCCAAAAAAAACCGCATTAAATCTCATAAGAATTTTTGTTGTTTGCTTTTGTTAGGTAAACTTTAATTTTGTTGAAATAGTAATAATTTATGAGTTATATATGTAATTCTATAATCTGAATAAAATATTATGAGACTTATTAGACATAGGTTTATATCATTTCGCCCTTGTTTTTTATAATTGATTATGGATTATACATTTTTATGAGACTTTTGGGAGATTTTATGATCAGACAGACTCATAAAATTTTAAAGGTTTCTGCCAGTTGTACTATACAAAAATAAATCAGAAGAATCATGTATTGATTTTTTACCTCCGACCAAAAGTCCGGCCCAGTGAAGGACACTCCGGGGAATGGTTGGGACACACTTTGCTAGTAAAATCCTTTTGGTTGATACCCGGTGATACTCCGGCTCATTTTTTAAGCAAAGGCCTGACTGATGATCCGCAGTCACTCCCCCGAAGTTTGTAAAAAGCCTATTGTTGGCCCACTGAGTAAGATTTGGAAATTTTTTTGACCGGGTAGTAGACAAAGGCCTATAACCATTTTCTGAAAGATATTTATATAACAACTTAAAGACCAAGGGCATATGCTGGCTCGCCCTTAGTTTTCCAGCTGTTATTAATTTTTATTTAAAATTGCTGTTGGACAATCAAAAATCTACCTAGTGGGAGGTCCGTTTTTGAGACTTGATATTTCAGTGTGACATGAGCACTGTCAAGTTAATTTTTTCTTATGGACGCATCCTTTTTATCCCCTGCCGTTTGGTTCATAAATGATGACATATAACATTTTGCAACCTCATTTTGACAAGTCCCTTGACGTTTTGGGTTTATTGACCATCATCAGCCCAAATTAAAGTTTTACTTTTAACTTACTCAAGATGTTCTGGATATCCGATTTCAGTACTTCTTTTAAAATTTTAAAAATTACAGTTCTTTTGACATTTTGTTATAACAAAACAACTTTAGCTAATTAGTTTGAGAAAAAAAGCATGTGTCCATAAGAAAAAATGAACTTGGCAGTGCTCCTGTCATACTAAAATGTCAAATCTCGAAAATGGACTTCTCATTAGGTAGATCTTAAAAAAGTGCCTGTAGAAAGTTTTAAGCGTTTTTTGACAGCTTTAAGAATAAGGGCGCAGAAAAATGAAAACTAAAAATAAAGATTTCGGTTTTTTTCTCCCCGGAACTATCCGGAATTTGTAAACTTTTTTTTTAGTTTTAAACAAAGCGTCAAATTGCGCAACTTTGCCCTAATTTAAACCTTTCGTATCTCCTACCGTTTAGGAGATCCCCATGATGAGCATCGACTTTGAAACATCCTGTATAGGATGTGCCAAAAAAACTTACTATTTAAATAAAATATCTAAGCGAAAAACTGTCCGATTTTAATAACATTAAGCTTTTTACTTCACCTCTATGTATGTATGTCTGTTTGTATGTTCGAGCCAAATCTTGCAACTCAATTTTTTGCTATGTTTTCATGGATATTGAATTCGTTTTCAATATGTTTTGAAAACTTTTTTTTCACGAGTTTTCATGACAGGTTTTCAAATCGATTTTGAATCGATTTGAAAACGGTTTTCAAATTTTGATATTTGGCAGCTGACATGTGTCATAGTTGTCAAATATTCATTTTTGAGTTTTGGTACTTTTTTTTTAAATGTATTTTATTCAAAAGATGATGTTGACCCTTGCCACACATTTTTTTTTTTAATTTCAATTGCTATTCTGTTTGCAAGTGGAAGTGAAGAAAGAAATGCTGGACTGGTATATGTGCATAGCACATACACTTTCGAGCCAAATATTTCTTTTATTTTCCATAATTAATTTTTTTAAAGTCTTTAAAAAAAAATCTTTAGTTATTTAAGTAAGGTTATATTATTAATCTTCTTTTTTCTATATACTCCACCAAATTTTAGAATGCCGGTTCCACAGTTTTACTTCTATTTCTCGCTCTCTCTCTCTCTCTCTCAAAAAGAGTGAGAGAAATAAAATATAATTTGGCGGCTGTCTGGTAATCCGACGCAATACGCATGTGTAAACTCAATCCCCGTTTTCATGGAAAATCGGTATTTCGATCTCAATACGATCTTGATCCAACCCTAAAAATTTTCAGGGTCGGATCTAGATTGAAATCGATTTGAATACTGGAAAAACAGGTGTTTTCATGGACGGTATCGGATTGAAATCGTTTTCAGAACGAACTCAATTCCCATGAAAACGTAGCATTTATTATGGTATTCCCGATCTACGCTTGCAGATGTCAAATTTCGTAATATTATAGTTCCGGTAACAATTTAATAATATAGTAAATAGGTATACGGGGGTTTCTGAGGATAAGGAATACGAATTTTTTATCAGATTTTGAAAATTCAATGTGGCGGATTCAAGATGGACGATTTTTGTCATGTTTTGCTAACCAATTTTAACTGACTTATACACATCCAATTGTCTTAAAATTTGGTGTGTGTTTATAATTTTTGCGACAATACAATAATATGGTATTGTCAGGTACCCACCTCCCCCTAAAGAGGGAAGTGGAGAGGGAAAAATACTTAGTTTGTTCGATTTCAATCAAAATTGCTATACAAGGGTTTTTAGAATTTCAATATGGCGGATTCAAAATGGACGATTTAAAGTACAAATCTAAAAATTAAAAAATAACTTTATATTTTATAAAAGCTTGTATTTGAAAAGCTTTTTTTATATAAAATTATTAGAACAGTATCTCCTGTGGCATATGCGGTGCAAGCGCCCTTCTTAGGAAATACCCAAAAACTAAGCTTGATAAGCACGTCCGATTTTATTTTTTTACCGAGATTTTGCAGAGAGCATCTTAACAAAAGGTGATCTACGGTTTCTGACTTTGATTTAAATCGTTGTAATGGTGTAAAGAAGAATGATGGGTTTGGTATTCTCATTGTACCAACAACCAACGCCCTCGTATTGTTCAAAATATTTTCGATCTTTAACGGGAATTTGCATCGATAAAAAGTTTCTATTAAATCGATTGGATACAAGTTTAATGTGAAAGTTGAGGAGGTATTGCAGAAAAATCCAATCTTAAGCTTATGTCTGGGTTACGCTAGGGTTCGTAAGGGACGAGCCACCAAATCACATTAACTGAACACTGCGATCAACCACCCTTTAAACGACGGACGTATTTCTATCTTCTTCTTCTTCATGTGCCATGCTTTCTTCGAACGTTCTGTACGATTCGCACGATCTGGAGTCGTATTTTCGAAACCATACGAAATTATTCGCATGCGACTACTTCCGTCTCTTCCTATACCGTATAGAAAAGGAGGCAAAAGATATGCCGATATGCTGATTCATGGGTAGTACGTGCAAGAATAACCGGTTTTTCATGCGAAACAACACGAATGTGTGCTATTATGACAGTGTCTTCGGCATATCGTAGGTTGTTGAGTTTTATCTCATTTATGGTCAGGCCCTCTTCGCAGATATGAAGTGCATTCTCTATTATTTCGTTACTATAGATATTGAACAACAGCGGAGACAATATACAACCTTGACGCACAGCTCTTCTTATTTGGGCCTCTTCGGACAGTTGGCCATCAACCTTTATTTCAGCAGTCTGATTCCAGTATAGAGTAGCGATTATCTTTAGATCCTCAGATTAATAAAAAAAATGAGATATAACAGTAAACAATATTACCCCGATCAACCAGCCACAATGTTTATTTCCCAAAAAATACATGGTTGCCAATTAACCGCGGGGTTTCCCTAGAAACAAAACAATTCATAAACTTCTTGAAGCTCTTTTGATAATATTATTGATTATTTGACATATTTTTATATAGGATAATTTTTCTTATGCTAATAACTTAATTGTTAGTCCTAATTTTTAGTCTCAATAATTAACTTTTTTTAATTTTTAATAAGTAGAATTTCGAGATTTATAAAACGTTTTTTCGACGAGTCGCGAATAAATGCCGACATGTTTGGTTGCAGCTGACGGCGTTGTTGTTAACGGGGGTTTGTGTTGTTCGGTGATTTTTGAATTTTATTGTGACTATTTGTGAAAAAAGAACTGTATCAAGCTATTTTGAGGACCAACAAAATGGTTTACCATTACCTGGTATGCAATAAAAGCGGATATTTCAGCCCAGAACTAATATTTCGGAGGTAAGAAAGATCCTGTCATTTTACGTTAGCCATGAGCGTAGTATGAGGTAAAAAACTGCGTAAAAAGCTTATGATTATACTATTAATACATCAAAAATCTAAGACTAATACTAATCTTTTTTAAGAAACAAAAGTACCAGATAATTTTGCTCCTTTTGCAGCATGTAAAATATTTATTTATTATAATTTACACATAACAAGAGAAGACAATAAGACCAAGTGCTGAGAGTCAGGTACTGGGGCAGGTATTTTTTGTATTTTAATGGGTAACTGGGTACTTTCTATAATGTGAATAAAACCGTTTTGGAGATATTTACTCTGAGCCAATCTTATTTTTATTTTCATTAATATTTATTATTTATTTTTTTGCCTTTGGACTCCTGTTTCCTGAAAAACTACTAGTAATTCATTTTTTACCTCTTCCTTAAATTTTCCTTGTGTTCTGTATTCAGAAATGAACATGCAGCCAATGTGTAAAGAATAAAATTTGTTGGCCTTAAAATTTTCATAATTAACATCACAAAAAGTTCTCTTAATTTGATAAATAAAGTTTATATTCCACTAAAGAAAACTAAAAGAGACATTATTATCATAGTGAAAAAAACGCTTAATAAGCCGTTTATTAGCGTGTTTTTTTTTTGACAAAAACGTTATAAAACGGGTTATTAACGTTTTTTTTTGCTTTGAAAATATTTTTTTTTACTTTTGTTTTGTGGGATACTGCACAATTAAAAAAAATATATAACAGCCATCTTGAATAATTGACCTAAAAATCATTTCAAGTGCTCTTTGGTAAACTTTTGATCTGTTCGTAAATACCTACATTCCTCAAACTAAACTTTATCCTTGAATAAATCTATTTTTTGTGGTTATGCAAGTTCTGGCAGTTAATTCTTTTGAATAAGAAAATCCGACCAACCCTACCTTATATCTCGTTTTCACATTTATATATTTAAATTAAAATTAACGCCGCCACTGGTAATGGGAAAAGCAATTTTTGACAGTGTTGCCGTTTTATTGCTCTATCTCTTTTCTGTTCATATAATCGTCCAGAAGGGTGTTGGATTGTAAACATTAGAGGATTTCAATAGGGAATGTTTGGTCTCTCTTTAGTTATTAGTCTGAGTTTAGATCTCACTCATCTAGACCAACTTCTTTTAGCGATTCGATCTATTTCATGTTGGACCATCTCAAATTCGATAAAACGGAAACGCCTATAGAAAACAACACTTATCGATCCTTGATTTTCTTTGCGAAGATGCCCAGGTTTTTAGAAAAAAGAAAACATATTTTGGTTTTTTGCTAACCTAGAGAAATGTTAATTTTTTGAAATATAACAGCCCAGTTTTTTTAAACGACGGCTTAGAAAATGTGTTTTTGGACACGAAAAACTCAATTTGAAATCGTTACTTTGCTAGTGACGCACCCTGAAATTAACTTCGGGGGGGGGGGGGGGGAGAGGGGGGTTAAAGGATAATTAATAAAAAAAAATTAATTTGAAGTACAAATTTGACAAGCTTACAAGCATGAACATGGGCTCCAATGTAGAGGGAGGGTGTGAACCAAGTTTAATAGTTATTTATGTATCTAGGTCTTAAAGAGAGCGTTTAACGACCCAAGGCGTGAAAATAAAGACCCGAGCCGATAAGGGAGCTATGTTTTAAATAGTATATTATAAACCTAGGGACTAAAGTGCTACTTTTAATCCCTCGGCGAAAGGCAAATCACTAAGGGAATAAAAAACGCTTTAGTATCTACTTTTAAAAAAAAACGTTATTTCTACGCCAAATGGTTCGTGGACTATACAAGAGCAAGTGCTGTTTAGCTTGACTTGCGATAAATTTAATTATAATTTTCCGAGGAATATTTTTTTTAATCCCTTAGGGACTACATTTTTTTTAATATCTCCCTAAAAAGAGGTATTAAACGTACCTATTTAATCCCTAAAGTGCATAAAATAATTAAATTCTCCGAACTTGTTCGTGGTGTTCCAATTTTTTTAGCGACTAGTATATGTAAGTTGCAGTAGACCTACCAAGAAGGTAAACCCGTTGTATAAACGTATATAGATGGGTAATGCTTATTTGGCCATTAACATAAAAACCTAGACGTTAGTTTTGCGCAAAACAAAGAAGAATCGAAACGCCTACGCCATATATAGCTAACCTGGAGGCCGATTCTTGAGCTTCGGGAGAATAATCGTGTTTAAGAAAGCTTGCATCCTTCATTTCAACCAAAAAGCAAGCTTAAAAATGTCACAAAAAAAATATAATTAAACCGAGTCTTTTTGCTAAGAAAGAGAGAAAATCAAACGTCTAGGTTCCAATTCCGATAATTTAGAGCGCGGTTTTCCTATAATTATAGGATAGGCAATTTAGATATACAGACCGCTTCAAGCTACTACGAACATAGGGCGGAAGAAGTCTAATTTGCCAGTGTACGTACATGCAGAGACACCGCACGCCTATCAGTGAAGCAACCAATACTCAGGCTTGCGATCACCACTTGCATGACTTTCCTTTGGTATTTAGTACGCCTCTAACCACGGTGCTGTGTGGAGCGTAGTCAATGAAACCGGAATTGGGTCAATAAATACGCAAATTTTTATAACGTAATTTTCTTATTTTTTGTCACTGATAAATAAGAGCGTTTTATTATCAACTGCTCAGATTTATCACTGACAACGTGTTACAATGAAAATAATAAGGAGAAACAAAATAAAAGCAAAGCAAGTTCTCAAAATAAAATAATACATTCTAAAAACCAAAAAGATTCTCCCAGTCAAAAAAAAATTAGAGCAAATGTTCGAAAAGTCCTCCTTGCTCGGCTAGACAATATCCGAGCCTATTATAAAAACCCCTTTTAACGTTTCCAAGCATGTTAGGGGTGATAGTTTGAAAAGCTTCTTCAATTTTAATCCGAAGTTCTTCCAAATTATTAGCCCTTTCATGCCCGTAAACTTTATTTTTGATATAACTCCACAGATAGAAGTCATTAGGAGCAAGATCGGGTGATCGAGCTGGCCATAAAATAGTTCCCCGTGTACTTATAACCCGATTAGGAAATACATTATCAAGATATTCCCTAACAAGGCCAACATTGTGAGCGGGACAACCATCTTGTTGAAACCATGTTTCACCAAATCTCACACCTAACAACTGCCTAGCAGTTGGAATAATATGCTGCTGCAGTAGATCCAAGTATCTAGGACCATTCAAATTGCCGTTAATAAAAAATGGCCCAATTACGTGTTCCCCTACAATACCCCCCCAAACATTTAGTTTTTGGGAATACTGTGTTCTTACGTCAAAATACAAATGCAAATTTTCCCTCGACCAATATCGAACGTGTGTTGGGTTATGACGATTCAATAATGGAAAAGTACCTTCATCTGTGAAAAGAACAGCTCTCAGAAAGTTTTCATCACGATTAGCCCTTTCCATCATTGTTTCGCAAAATTCCATACGACGATAGTTGTCCTCAGGAAAAATTTGATGCGTTTTTGACGCTTTGTAAGAATGATAACCATTCTTTTTGAGAACACGTAAGACAGTGGCTGAAGACGTCTCAACTGCTTCGGCAATTTGGTGGCTAGTTAACTTTCGATTTTCCTCCACTGCAGCGCAAATCATCACATCTCGTACTTCCTGCTCGTCATTCAAAACAGTGGGTTTTTTATGGTTTCTTGGCGCTACACAACCAAACTTTTCAAAATTCTGCACAAACCTATAAATCGTGGATAAACTAGGTTCTGGGCGATTTACAAAATTCTCCAAAAAAAGTTCTTGAATAAGTCTCAAAGGTCTGCCTTGATAGTACCATTTGACCATCTGCACTTTTTCGGCAACTTCGTAGACATCCATTTTTAGTTTTAAAAATGTATTATTTCAATTAAGAACTTACCAATCTGTTTCTCGACCAAGGCAGAAATAAAACAAAATAATAAAAACAAAATGAATTTCCAAAAGATAACACTGCAGCGTGCTTCGAATCCACCTCGGTCGTACGGCACAGAGAGTAAATTGGACTTGATTCCCCCTATGTTCGCAGTAGCTTGAAGCGGTCTGTATATTTTCTGAATAGAGGAGAAAATTAGAATCCAAATTTTTTTTTTTAATTAACAAGCTTAGGAAGGTTTAACATACTAAAATTCCATTTCTATGCTCTCGGTAACTGTCATTTCTAACCTCTAAAAAACTCCAAAAAAGAGTTTTTCTTGGATTACTCCTAAGCGGTGACAGATTGTCAAAAGTGACACATGGCAAAAACGTTGCAAATTTAATTCTCCACCACTCCTTCTACCAGAAAAATTAAAAAAACCCCAAGCAAAAATGATGTCAATTTGAACAATTTCTTGCATATTCCTTTTTAGCATTTTCATCAAGATTTCTCAACCTACGAGTACCAAACTTTTTAGGGTTGATCTATGAGCAATGACCTAAATTATCTCAGAAAATTAAATTTTTCCAGTGGCGTAGTTTGATTTTATTAATTATAAAATATCAAAATGTACCAAAACTCTTTGATACGCCACTGTTACTGACATATACAAAAAAAGGCCCCGTTTTTCACTGGATCTTTTATTAGCGACACCTTCCGCTTGTATTTGCTTTAGTAATAACATAAAAAAATTTTAAAATCATAACTTTTTATACTTTTTTTAGTAAATTTCTTAAATGTAAGAGCCAAGGTTCCCTACTCTTCCAATACTAATTATGATTTGAAAAAATTCTTATTTCATTACTAGACGCAGAAAATATAAGCGGAAGTTGTCGTTGGAAATGTAATTTTATCTAGTATAAGATCCAGTGAAAAACGGGGCCTTTTTTTGTATATGTCAGTAACAGTGGCGTATCAAAGAGTTTTGGTACATTTTGAAATCTTCTAGTCAAAAAAGTCGGACTATACCACTGGAAAATTTTATTTTTTTGATATAATTTAGGTCATTGTTCTTAGATCAACCCTGCCAAGTTTGGTACTCGTAGGTTGAGAAATCTTGATGAAAATGCTAAAAAGGAATATGCAAGAAATTGTTCAAATTGGCATCATTTTTGCTTGGGTTTTTTTCAATTTTTCTGGTAGAAGGAGTAGTTTAAGCTACACTATCACTATTTACTTATTGATAGAGAATTAAATTTGCAACATTTTTCCTATTTGTCACTTTTGGCAGTCTGTCACCATTTAGGAGTTATCCAAGAAAATCGCTTTTTTGTTTTTTTTAGGTTAGAAATGACAGTTACCGTGGGGGCAGGAATAGGGAACTTTAGTATGTTAAACGGTGTTAATAACAAAAAATTTTGGTTTTTAATTTTTTCCTCTATTTATCCTATGTAGCTAAGCCTAATTAGGTAATATTTTGATATGAAATTTATTAGGCATATTTTAGTTAAAAAACATTAATCTAATTTTTCTAACAGTATGTATCGGACCGACACACCAAGCGCACCAAAATGTAGGGCTCGACGATACGCCCATTCCGACGTACGCCGAACTGTGCTGACTCCAATAGTCCCGGAGCTATTCGCGTTTTTGTGAAAAAATTGGGACATTTTGAACTTCTGAATTCTGTAAACACCAATAAATGTGAATTGTAAGCCGTGCAACGCTGATGAGGCCAAGGAAGATCGAAACAATAGCTAAGTTCGAGCTACGTGATTCGTCATTTTCAGAGGTTATTATTTTTGTTAATAACTCCGCAATGCGTGGACCGATTTGAATAATTCAAACGGCAATATATTGGCATCGACCCGACAAAAATAAAAGCACAAAAATATAAGCAGCTTCAATAGCTACTTACCTATAAAGGGGCAAACTTAATGTATAGTAAGTGGAAGTGTTCACATGGAGAAAAACACCGAAGCGCACAAAAATGTGTTAGTTTATGATCTGTTTCTACATGACGTACACACAAACATACCCTATACCAAATTTGAAAGACTTCGGTTCAGTAATAAAAAAGTTTATTTATTTCGGTTTTTTAGTCCAAAACCATATGCGTAGGCAAAGTTCGGTTATTACGCCGCGGCCGAAGCCGGTTTTTCTGTCGAATGTTGTGCCCCCAGGAGCCGCAAATTTTGGCTATAACAGGTTCTTGAAAAAGTATTTGGTTTAAACGATAACGAATTTTTTATTAAAAAGTCTTCAAAAATTTTATCCGTCTGAATTAAAAAACGTATTTCGGCGATAACTCTGCTACCAAGTACCTATACATACATACGTCTTATCTCTTGTGCGCAAAATTTTGGTAATGTTTTATCAGATCGTTTTTATGAAATTTTATGAAAAGATACATTTTCAATGGAAATTGCTTTTATATGTTTTCACACAATTTTGCATTTTCTTTTTTTTGAGATTTGTCCAAAGGTTTTACAGAACATTATATTTTTATATTAATTAATACAAGCAAAAAAGCGATATTTGTTGATTCAAGAAACCCATTCGAGAATCACCGCCCAGAAACCAAACGGTGCTATCTCTAATAATAATCTGTTGAAGATGGTACCCATAGTACGGTGTATCGTACTTTCACAAGTCGCACGAACGACACACTGCATTAGAAGACAAGACGACACATCTGATAGTATGACACCTCGTTGGTACTGCCTATAAAAGGTGCGACCGCTGGGTACTTCTTCTAAAGAACTACTGCACAATCGTCAGAAACTGTTGTTTAATGCTAAGATAAACCAACGATGTGGCTGTAGATCGCCTTTGAGATGAAAAAATTATATTTTCATCATATACCTTCATCATAAATACTATTTTATGGCTTTTTAGGTTACCGATGCAAAAAAAAACTTTTTTATTATACCTTCATCAAAAACATGACTTTAGTAACTGTCTGCAGATAACTAAAGCATGGCTCTTTTGATTACCGA
This sequence comes from Oxystoma pomonae, assembly GCA_963921995.1. NCBI lineage: Eukaryota > Metazoa > Arthropoda > Insecta > Coleoptera > Brentidae > Oxystoma > Oxystoma pomonae. Next base: position 65,484,646 of record OY998171.1, read on the forward strand.
TGCAAAAAAATACTTTTTTTTTTGATCACGGGTGCGGAAAATAGTAATATTGAAAAAATATAATTATTCTTGCCTAAAAATTAAGCCATTTTTGCCAGTTTTCCCAAGTATTTACGAAAAAATCTTCTAAAAACATCGTCAAGATACCAAACTGTCAAAGATTAAAATGTCGCAACAATGAACGTCACCGAGTAAAAAGGCACATCGCTATCGAAACCATTGTTATTTCATTTACCAGCCGCCTTGATTTATAGTGCAAAGATGGTGTTTTGCAAGAAGTGATCTTCGTTCGAGATTTTTAAAAGTATTTTCCTGTTTTTCTTGGATTTTTTGATAAAGGTGTTAACTTAACAACTCGCGACTAAACTGTGCTTTTTTTACTCGCGTTTTTAAATACCTCGCTGCGCTCGTTATTTAAACTAACGCTTGCAAAAAAAAGCACTATTTTAGCCACTAATTGTTAAAAGTGATTTTTGCATCGGTAATCAAAAAGCCATGTGTTAACAACTCGCGGCTAAACTATGCTTTTTTTTACTCGCATTTTTAAATACCTCGCTGCGCTCGTTATTTAAACCAACGTTATTTAAACCAAGCACTATTTTAGCCACTAGTTATGAAAACTATTCTTTTTAATAATGGATGCAAAGAAAGTTTTCCGCAAATTGGCCCAAAGTAGCAACGACGTAACGAACGTCACGTTCGTTACGTCGTGAAGACGTCTTTTTGTCCACATTTTGCTACTTGATGTAGTTTTTCTTATCTAAAAATTTAGTTTTAACAACAATGTAGGGTCGCCCACTAAAAATAAAAGCGATTATCAAAACCATTGTGGGTTATCCATGAGCGGCCCTTGATGAGTTCAAGTTTATGAAAGTATTTTTCTGTTTTGATTTTTTGGCCTTAGAAAGGAATTTTAGCTTGACCGTAAAATTGGTCTTTACAGGTCGACGTAGTAAATTTACTGGGCGAGCCGCAGGCAAGTCCTGTAAACCTGCGGAGACCTGTAAAGTAACTTTCCGGTCACACAGACACAAACGATCAGAAAAAACATTTTAATACCTATATACCAAAACTCATCTTCTAGAGATCTGAGTCCATTTTTTGCAAAAACTGCCAAAAAAAAATATAAAAGCTGTCAACAAGAAGTCATGACCGACTTGGCCAAAAATGGGACCGGAAAAGAACCAAGGGACCGGAAAATTGAACAAAAAGGTCCTTTCTTAAGAGTGGAAATATATCAAAAGAACATGCCTTGTAATGCAGAACTTTCCGTAGAAAAATCGTACAAAAATTGGCTATTTTCCGGTCGTTTTAAAAAAAAATCTTCTTTCAAGTTCGTTGAAGGGACAGTTTTTGCTGAGCAAACTGTATATCTGCACGTAATGTAATAACTTTGTATCTACCGGCATGTAGGTGATGCGAGTGGGCGAAAAACACACAATTTACAAAAATGGTTAGTGGCACTGAGCAACTTAAATAATACTAAATCAGTTTGAAACCAATCAGCGTTTAAAATCAATCTGAGCATTCACCTCTATTCTTTTATTTCCTATATATGAGAAGGATTGCGAAATGTTCAACAAAGAAAGGGCAGCACCAGAAATGAGAAAATTCTGAGTGTCTTATTTAAAATAAATAATAAATGTTAACCTTTAAAGTTAGTTATTTTATATAGCTTAACCTTACTTCATTTTTCTGGTCGTGTATTCGAGTCATCAGGGACTTATCGGTACTCAAAGTCGTCATACAAAAGTTTCGATTGATCTCCGGTCCTGTCCGGTCCTAATTTTTGACAGGCGTCAAGTTCGCTCTCTTTTTTTATTATATTACAACTTTTCACGGAAAAAAAAATATTTTAGATTTAAAAATAATTATTTCAAAAACTAATACATTTTATATTACTATATAGAACACCTATCCAATATTTTAAAAACTAATATAAAAATATACTTAAATAGATTTTATTTACTTGTAAGGATGTAGTATTTTAAAAGTTAATATATTTTATTTTAACTACTGTAAAATATAGTATTTTAAGAAAGCTAAAATCCAATTGATTAAAAGGTAATAAAATGTATTTTGAATAATATAATATAATTTTATTTATTTCTAATATACACTTTACTACTTTTAAATAAAATAATATATTTTTTTTTAAATTTTTAACATCCATTATTTTAAAATATAAATTATATTATTTTAAGAAATAAAATACGAGTATACTTAATTATTAATATCCTGTATATTTGTTTTAAAAACATTTGATATTCTATCGCAAAGAACTCGTTTTATAAGATGTTAATATCCTTTTATTTATATTTTAAAAATACATAATTTCAAAATATAAACAGTTATTTTAAGAATTAATATAATAGCTCGAAGGGTAAGAACGCGAACGTACCACGTCGCTCTTGCCATCTTGCAAATAGAAATCCGCGCACAAAGAACGATGCCGACGTGATTCGATAAAATAATAATACCGCGTTGCCAATCTGTGAGGTTCTTAAAATATAATATATATTTCCGAGTATATTTCTGTCACAAAATCAAATCAAATCCAATAGAACTTTATTGCCAACAAAATTATAAAAATTACAATGCAATAATTATAAAAAAGCAACGTCAAACAGTGGTTGTTAATAAATAATCCAATCCACAGTCCCAAAGTATATGCTCAGAAGGCCTGTGTATCATCCAGATTTACCAATATAATATATAATATATATATATAATATAATATAATATAATATATAAAAGATACCTATATAAAATTTTTAGAACAATGTACACAATTTAAAAGTTTTAAAATACACATCAAGAATGAACCTATTGTACACGAATTTAAAATATCTACTTATAGTTATTTTTACAGTTGACATGTTAAAAACTGAAGTTATACATATAGGCCTCTCTCTTGCAGTTGCAGATATACTCCCACTCTAAAGCGATAAAAGTCCAGGTTTTAAAATATTTTGCGATCCATATTACTCAGAAATAAAATTTAATTTCTAGAAACCGACGTAGTTTTCCTAAAACTGGGTACACATAGCGAGTGTAAATAACATCCTTATCTATAGAAAAAACGGTGCAACAAGGTTTTTGATAGAAATATAGTTAAACTTCTGTCTACGATGTTATCTATTTCGTATTTATAAGCAAGATTTTTAAGGTTTTAGGTTGGGACCTTTAATTTTTTTTGACGTTGAGCTATTTTATTAAGGACGGGCTGAAGCCCTCCGGAGCTTTGCCTGCGGTTTTACCTTTTTTTCTGACTTTATATAATCATTATTTTGGTTGCTATGTATCGATTTTGCACCTTGCGATTTTTTTATTAGAACCTATATAACTAATTAGAGCTAATTTGGTGCTAATTTTGTTCCGCAAAAAAAAATTAGAGTTTGCGTTTGCTGGGTTCCGTGAGATGCCAGCAGCGCTTGCCATTGCGGCCTAATTAAGAGAATTCAGAAAAAAAAGATACCTACAGAATTAGAGCACAGTTGGTCTAGAGAGGGGTTTATAGAAAAAAAATATATAATCTTTAAAATATACACTTTTGTTTTTGATCCATCGTTAGCTACTATTTACCGTAAAAAGTAAAATCCCCTATGTTGCCCTTTTCTGGGGGGCTATTTTTGGAAAATATTCTGGGAACCTTAAATAGCAACCCCCTATTTTGACATCATATTTGAATACTTGCTGAAATTCTCTTTCCAATGGTACCCCATATCATAAGGTTTACTTTACTAATTTTCGAGATATTGACTTTCAAAATGTCAAAAATTCAATTTTCAAAGGCCCATATCTTAGAAACTAAACAAAATATCTCTATAGTATTTATTATCGATTTTAGGGGGTTTTTACGAGGAAATAAAAAATGACAACAGTTTGACAATCTGACCTTCTACTTCATATTTTTGGAATAATATCGTCAAAATCACTGAAAATCAATAAACTGTAAATAGGAATGTGCAAACGTCAAACCTTAGAACATTGAACTACTAGAAGGAATCTGGTCTGTCTGATTACACTGGTTGTTTGAGTGGGGAAAGAGGAGAAGGAAATCTGCGTTGCTAATTTTAATAACAAAATTATGCAACAAAAAACTTATTAAATTTGGATTAAGTTTTGACGCTTATTAATTAATTAATTAATTAATTAATGATGTTTAAGATATATGTTGAAAAAGCTAATATACGCAATATATTATACTCACAACCTATTTAAAACTTTCGTCGTTTTTTGAAAATTTAACATGTGTTTTCCTTAAACATCTTCTTTTAAAGTCAACGTGACAACATTGATTGTTTGTTGCGGTTTCTCGATTTTTCCTGGAATTTCATTATTGTTTTGAAAGTGAAAGTTTCAGCACTTGTCAATAGTGTTTTTTTGATATTTTTGTGAGAAGTGTGCAAGTTAGAACAGAAGACGTCATATTTGACCACTCTTGGTAAACAAAGGCAGGAAATGTATGTTGCCGGCTTGTCATTAATTTCAGTATGAATAGGGATTTCCATAGCAACTTTTTCTTATTTTTATAGTTGTACATCCTACTTGAATACATTTTTAGGTTTTTTTTTATAGAAACATAGATTTTTATTACTATATCTAGACCATTTAATTAAACGGAACTAAAAGTTATTGAAGGTATTTTAAATAATATTAAAAACAGGGGAAAACGTATTAGGTTAACATGACAACAATGGTATGAAGATGTTGAACTCAAACACCCTGCCCTTGGTCTGAAAAAAAGCCCCTTCTAGTAGTTTAATGTTCTAAGCGTCAAACTATGGTCATTTTTTATTTGCTCTTATAAAACCCTCAAAATCGATAATAATAAATAGTAAAGCAAACCTTATGATATGGGGTACCATTGGAAAGAGAATTTCAGCGAGAGTTCTAATATGAAGTCAAAATAGGGAGTTACTATTTAAGGTTTTTAGAATATTTTCCAAAAATAGCCCCCCAGAAAAGGGCTACATAGGGGATTTTACTTTTTACGGTAAATAGTAGTTGGCGATGGATCAAAAAAAAGTGTATATTTTAAAGATTACATATTTTTTTTCTATAAACCCCTCCCTAGACCAACTGTGAGAGCTAATTTAGTGATCCATGGTTTTATATAATATGAAAATTACACCACAAATATTATATGGGCCATTCCACGGTCACGTACAGGACATTTTCTTCGCATTTTTATCTACTTTTTGTGTTTTTAAAATACAGAAAAGTAGTATATCAAATATTTTTCATGTAGTTTAATGTATTGGGAAAATAATTAAATGGACCGAAATCCTGCAGGTTTAATCTTAAAGGCGCATCACGTAAAGGACATTCTCATTTTCCAAAAGGGTCCTGTACGTGACAGGCACTTAAGATTTTGTAACTAAATTACCATTAAACCTACAGGGTTTAAGTCCATTTTATTATTTTTATTTATAATCTACTTTTATGGACAACAAGTATTTTAAAAAACACAAAAAGTATACGTGACGGTGGAATGGACCATATTTTGATATAGGAAAATTTTCACCAGGAGTAGTTTTTTTTTGGTAAAAGTGATATAAGTGGGTTCTAATGATTCATGTGACTTTTGGTATTAAACTTGCTTAAGCGAGCTCTTAATTCTTCAAGGCGTTAGGAAATGAGTGCGTTGCTAGCTTCCACAGAAGCTAGCATCGCACGCGCTCTTTGTTTAAAAAAATGAGCTGTACATTTTTTTATGGAATATAAATTTAGGACTTTGCCCGGTTTTAATGGTTCTGTTAGTGTTAAGTAATCTTATTGATTCACTGTAAAATAAAAACGATTAATTTTTTTTAATTTTAATTATTAATTATAATTAATTTAATCCACCATACCAAAATCGTATGGAGGACTATTAAAATCGTGAAATTTTGACTTTTCCCAATTTTATCAAAAATGAGTTACTACGGTTCCAAAACACCTTAATCGACGAAAAAGAAAAAATTGTCTGTCGAAAGAACGCCTTAATCGATTTTAACGAAATTTGGTATGAAAATTCTTTAGCGGCTGACTATGAACTGATTAACTTTTAGGTAGAGTGGTGGGTGGTTGAAGGGGGGAAAAGGGGGATAATATATTTTAAAAAATTGTTACTTTGGAACAAAAGCAAGTAGCGATATAAGGTTTTCATATTTAAGTTTCCATGAACATGGACTACAAATTTTGTTATAAAGTCCAAATTCGTGGGAGCTTTAGTTTCCAAGTTATTTGAAAAAACGTTAAAATTTATAAAAAAAATCAAATCAAGTAAAGCAGCTATTGATATGCGGTTTTCAGATTTTGGTTTTCGTAAATATTACCCAATAATTCTGTTATAAGGTTCAAATATTTCAAAGCTACAGTTTTCGAGATATTTTCATTTCATTTTTACATAAAATAATTGATTGTATGGAGGAATATCCGTGCTTTTTAGCACCAATTTTTTTATAAGAAAATAACATCAGAATATAATATTTGTAGTATAATTTTTGTATTAAGTATATATTTAAAAAAATACATACAGGGTGGATTTTTTAAATGGAACGGTGCTTCTCGCGGCTTTAGGGAAGAGGTTTTAAAAAAAGCAAAAGCGAATCTTTAATGATTTTTTAGGGACTCTCCGCCTATGATAAAAAAAAATTTGGAGCCCCTCAACTGGAGCCCCAGGGCCTACCAACTATTTTTTTTTTCAATGAGAAGGTACCACTTGTGGCACCTTTTTCGAAAACTTGTTAAAAACAAATTTAACGCATTTTTACATCTCTGCCAACTAATGTGTCAAAAATGTAAAAAAAATTGTTTTCTCTTTAACTGTTTTAGCTTCAAAATAAACTAAATATTTCTGTAAATAAAGAAAATCCCACACAAGGACATTATTGGCGGCTCATTCACTGAAGGCCCAGGGCCTATCAACATTTTTTTCATGAGGAGGTACTACATGTGACACCTTTTTGGAAAAATTTTTTGACATCTGTCAACCCATGTGTGTGACGGTCGAGTAAAAAAGACAATTGAGATGTACTTTGAATCTATTTCCCTTTTATCTAATACTGTAATACCTAGTAAATTAAAAAAAGGTGATTAGGCTGCGCTTCGAAATCGGGCGCCAATAACATCTTAGTAAATAAAGAAATATTTAGTTTATTTTAAAGCTAAAACAATTTACAATTAGGTTTTTTAAAATTTTTAACACATGGTGGTGGTACCTCCTCATGAAAAAAATGTTGGTATGCCCTGGTCCTTCAGTGAGAGCCCCCAAATGGGCCACCAATAATGTCCTTTCGTGGTATTTGCTTCATTCCGCTTAGTAAATAAAGAAATATGTTGTTTATTTTGAAGATAAAACAATTGATAAAAGAATATATTTTTTTTAATTTTTGACACATTGGCTGACAGATGCCAAAAAAAACCAGTGCGTCAAATTTATTTTTTAATTTTTAACAAGCTTTCCAAAAAGGTTCCACAAGTGGTACCTTCTTTTAAAAAAAAAATAGTTGGTGGGCCCTGGGCCTCCAGTTGGGGACCCCAAAATTTTTTTTTTTTATCATGGTCGGAAAGTCCGTAAAAAAGATTCGCTTTTAGCCTTTTTTAAAACCTCTTCCCTAAAGCCGCTAGAAGCACCGTTCCATTTAAAGAATCCACCCTGTATATAAAACAATGGGGCACTAAATTAGCTCTAATTCTGTAGGTATCTTTTGTTTTCCGAATTCTCTTAATTAGGCAGCAATTCAATTCAATTCAATTCAATTCAATTCTTTATTGGCGTTATCATACTTAAAGCACTTACGCAAGTCAAGAAATACAATAAAGTAAATATTAAACTTAAATAAATATAAAAAGGTTATCACACATAAAATAAGTATTATAAAAATAATATGACTTAACTTAACACAAATGAATTTCATATTATATTGCATGGCTCACGCTTTATAATAAAAATTTGCCACATTAATTACTATAAAAAAACACACAGAATCAGTAATTAACAAACAAAAAAAATCAAAAATAACAGAAAAACATGACAAATTTACTTGTTAACACATATTAGAGAGATCTGCATCAAGAAAGTCATTGATATCATAAAATGCATGTTTTACCAAAAACTTTTTTAACATAACTTTAAAATGTTTGGCATCAAGATTTATAATGTTGCTTGGAAGAAGATTGTAAAATTTAATACCATAGTAGTCGGAGCCAATTCTTGTTTTTTCTAGCCTTCTAAATGGAATAATTAGTTTGTTACTATTTCTGGTTGGAATATTATGAATGCTACTATGAGTTTTAAACTCTTTAATGTGATGTTTCACATGCAATAAACACAGCAGAATATATTGAGAAGGTAAAGTAAGGATATTTAACTGTTTAAAAGCAGATTTACAATCGTCTCTATAACCCAGATTTGCCAAAATCCTTACTGCCCTCCTTTGAATTCTAAAAATGTTACATGTAAAACTTGAATGACCCCATGCAATCAGCGCATAGGACAAAACAGAGTGAATTAAGCCAAAATAACAAGTAATAAGTGTTTTAATACCGACTATCTTTGACAAACATCTTAGTAGGTAGGTATTTCTGGACAACACCTCAACCAAACTATTGGCATGATGCTCCCAAGTCAGCTTCACATCTAGTATTACGCCTAAATATTTTACATATGAAGATAATTTAATGCCTGAACTATTATCAAACGGTTTCAAAGAAAAAACAATATGTTCGGTTTTTTCTTCATTTAGACTCAGTTTATTGCAGGCAAACCAGTCCTTCAAGGCATTCAGGATATTAGACGCTCCACAGATAAGCTGCCTGCTGCATTGGTTGGAGTAGACAGGAGTTGTGTCATCCGCGTAGAGGAAAATACTATTTTGTGGACAAGCTTGATAAATGTCATTAATAAAAATAAGGAATAACACAGGCCCCAAAACGGAGCCCTGAGGAACTCCGTGTTTTACTGGAAGTTTTACTGATTCAAATCCCGCGAACGACACAAATTGCTCCCTCTCAGACATGTAAGACTCTATCAATAAAACACTGTCCGGTGAGAATCCATAAAATGATAGTTTAGCGATAAGATCATCATGCGATACACAGTCAAAGGCCTTAGTCAAATCCAAAAATTGGGCAGAAACCAGCTCATTGTTCTCAAAACCTTGATTAATCTGTTGCAACAATCTATTTATGGCATCTGTAGTAGATAGTTTATTTCTAAACCCAAACTGGTTTACAAAAAAAAGATTATTTCCTTCGAAATACTCTGTTAATTGAATTTTAAGAACCTTTTCAAAAATTTTTGCAAAAGTTGGAATTATTGATATGCGCAATCGCATGCGCTGCTGGCTTGTCACGGAACCTAGCAACGCATGCGCTAACTTTTAGAAAACGCAAGCTCTAAATTTTTTTTGCCGCACAAAATTAGCACTGCGCTGCTAGCTTCTTGACATTTTTTTTTTCCATAGATAGGTAGTTTCCAAATATGCCGTTACTGAAAAATTTGCAAGTGAGTGAGAGTTAGGCTTTAGAAAAAAACGTTCTGAGAACTTAAAAATGCAAATTATATTTCTTCGAGCGTGAAAACCGTTCCAAATTAATTTAAATGTTTAAATTAAGGTAAAATAATTAAATGTTCACGCTTGGGTGGCACCTTCATAAAAAGTTTAAACAACATTACAACCGGGTCTTTAAATGCAATTAACAAAATATAAAAAGTGACAGCCATGAAAAATAGTAGTTTTTACGACTGGCGGCTAAAAAAGTGTCTTTTACAAGCGTTGCGTTGGTTCTGTTTGCAAATGTTCATCACTCGAAAAAATCTTACACAAAAACAAGAACCCAAGGGCAGCTATGGAGCCTCGCAACTGCCCTAATACGTTTTCGCAACATACATCATATTACTTACTTTGTTTATACGGTCCTCTTAAAGCGCTTTTATAAGGACGAAATGCAAATATTTTAATAGTAAGTATTACAGGTCAGGGGCACTCATATCCAATGCTAAAATTTTTTCGGAGTCTTTTTATCAAATATACAGTGTGGTTTACGAAAAAATTACTTTAAATTTGACACACATAAGGAGCCCCAAAAGCCACTTCTACCAATGTATAAAAAAAATCCAGGTCCGGACTAAAAAAAAATGGTATTATATATTTTTCTTAAAAACAACACCATGTATGCAAATTTTAATATTAACACATAAAAGTTACGCCGAGTGGTCGGTCGAACCTGGGGAATCTATAATGGTTATACATGGCCATCATAAGACCGAAAATCCAATATGGGTCAGTGGTCTGCTGGCCTGTAGTGGAAAAACTGACCACTTCCAGAAAGCTCATGAGCCTGCAGGGGCTCTTCTGCAGGGGAATAACAGGCGCAATGAGGACTACCCACATTAGAGTCCTAGAAACCATCCTAGGTCTCCCCTCGCTTACAAACTTGGATCAAGAAGGAAGCGATGGCGGCGCACCTACGACTGAGAGACAAGGACCTATGGAAGGGCAGAGGGGAAAAAGTGGGTCATCTGGCAATCGAGGAACTGGAAACAAAAGAGTTGCCTCTTCTAAAGATGCCAATAGAGACTCCTTCGAAACCCTGGAGGTTTGACGAAAAGTACAAAGTCACAATACCTGAACAGGATTGGTGGCAGAGAGAAAAATTCCGAAACGAATTAAGCAGAGATGCGGTGACGGATTGAAACTGTCAGCCAGGCAGACAACAGACGCAGGAGTGTATGTAGAAGACCTAGAGGTTCAAGAAAGCTACCTGCTTGGCGAGCACGCTACGGTCTTTCAGGCAGAGGTATACAGCATTATCATTACGGCAACCCTACCAGAGGTCAGAAATGGCAGTAGAGACATTTGCACATGTTCCGACAGCTAGGCTGCCCTCAAGGCCCTCAATAGCCTAGTGGAGGAGTGCATTAACGCGCTACAGACATCGGCTGAAGACAAGAGGGTGACACTGATGTGGGTCCCAGGACACGAGGGAATACCAGGGAACGAGAAGGCGGACGAACTTGCCAGAGCTGGTGCCGAAACCCAATATATTGGACCGGAACCGCTCTTGGGAATCACAAGAAAACAGGTGCAGAGCGAACTTAATAAATGGGCGAGCGATCAACTGAAGTCGTCCTGGAGAGTGCAGACAGTCCAAACTGTTCGTGAGTGGATCAGACGCAGTCAGAACTAAATGGCTTCTGGGAAAAACTCGCAAGGACATTGGACTGTTAGTAAGAATGCTGACAGGGCATAAGTGGCTGCGTAAGCACTTGACATACATCAGAGTGTTGGACGACTCCACCGGCCCAGCATGTGGGTAGGCAGAGGAATCAGCGGTGCACCTGGGGCGCGTTCAGCGGCAGCTGGAGCTAAACCAGAATTATCATTAGCCGTTGAACTTGCCAAAAGCATATACCGTTCAAAATCGGCTGAAGCCATTCCAGTTTTGGAGGAACTTGAAACCGCCGCTAGAATTGGCATCGCTTGTTGTTATTGGTCCGCGGGCGAGCCCAACGAAAAAAAAAATCAGTAGCGAGGTTTTCCTAACTTAACAAATTGAAGAAAATTCAGAAAATCATTTGAAAATGAAAAGTGAAACACGTTTCTCCATTTTTTCTTCCATACAATGAATTGTGTAGACGCCACACTTGTGGATTGTGAGGAGAATGCGTTTATTTTGCGGACCGAAGGTAGAGAGTAAAGTAAAGTAGTAAAAGTAAAGTAAAGTGGCTTAAAGTTCCGACAGTCCCTTTCCTTTTTAAAAAGACTGTCCGTGCCTAGCAAAAATACTAAAGATACGACTGTCGGCTTTGAGTGGAAGGGGTAAAACCGTTTTTGGTTTGGCTCCAGCCGCTGCTGAACGCGCCCCTGATAAGAGAGTGTGACGGGTACGCCAGATTGAGGCAGCAGACGTGGGGCGCCCCCACAACAGAAGAGGAGGAGCTACACTCTCTAAGATGGGCTGACGTGCTGACCTTCGTAAGGAAGTCAGGAAGACCCAGAGAGAGAGAGGTAGGATATGTAGAGGGAGTAAAAGCTAAAGGATGGTGCTATAATACCCTTAGATTCTATTTAACGCGTTAAGTTTCAGCTTTTTATAAAAAAAATCCAAATTCCGATCCTGAGATATTAGAGTGACAAATTCTAAATTACTAAAAATTTATTTTTAGGTTAAAACTAATTTAAGTATAAATAAATCCACACCCACCCACCCAAGCAAAAAACAGGCTGGTACAGGGCCTAATTAATATTTTTTAATTTATTTTTATAAAATATGAAAACACATACTTTTAAATTATTAATAAACTCTTTTAATTTTGGTTAGAATTGGTTTAAAGTCATAGCCAAACCATTAAAATTTCATGCCCGGACTAATATTTATTTGATTTTATTTGTCCTTATTGAAAAACAACATTTTTTTTACTTCATTTGGAGATTTTGATATCACAACATACAGGGCAAAGGATGTTGCTATAAGTATTTTTTTAATTGATCTACATCTACAAAAACGTCCAAAGATTATAATTAGAGGATAAAATTTAGTTTCAGTAAATAAAAAATATGTCAATTTTTAATTTTTGCAGGCAGTTTTTATGAAAACCCCTTTTTTTATTTAAAAATGAAAGTATTTTATTAAATTTATTTTTATGTGTAAAGTAAAATTTTTAACCTACAAAACATAGATAGCTCTTAAAGCGCGGGTGAGATTTTCGTCACGTAACAAAAATCGCTTTAGGGTGGAGCAAATAAAGACAGTTTTTAGAAAAGTTCACAATTGCACCCCAACGTATGTCTTGTGAGGTACAAGGTGATCCATTAATGTTTGGACGCCTATATCTCCATAACTAGTCGAGATTTTCGGATGATGATTTTTTGCGGTAAAGAAAAACTATTACAACTGCCGAAGAACAAGTAGAAACCGAAATATGATGCAGTACTTTTACTTAACCTGGCAAAATATGTTTGAAATCACACAATGTAAATAAATTAAACTAATTAAGGTCTACGTGCGGTTTCTATAAATAAATGAATTATATTGTGTACAGTGCACACCGACTTTTATTTTTATTTTAATCAACAATTAATAGCCTAATCAAAATGAATATTTCAACAACGAAAAATACAATAAAAGCTATATCGTTCTTCTATAGGCTTTTGTAGTGTAACCATTTACTCTCTTTTTCAGAGTACAGTACTCTTTTTTAAGGCTTTGTACGCTATTCTCTATTAAATAAGAACTTTACTCTTTTCCTCATATCACAACAATATTCAGTAGTAAACATTTTCTTTTATTTCTATATTATTTTCAAGCTAAATAAACAGCCAATCAAATTAATATCAATGAGACATCAAGTCTAAAAGTAACATTTTTTTAAAATTTCGCCTGCGGCGCTATTAAATCATTCTACTTTGCGATTTTAGTTTAGATACACAATTTTTACAACCAACATTGAGAACTTCTTTTAAATGGCACGTTTAGTTTCATTTTTTACAATTTTTCGCCTGTGGCGCGTTTAATACATGTTTTGCCAAGCTTTAGGTAAATATAACAAAAAACACAAAATCTTATAACCACTTTCCCTGAATTCGAGTTATTTTTAAAAAAAATCAACTAGGTCATATTTTGAGCCCCCCTCCAAACTCTGGATACACCACTGCTACAATTTCTTAACTATAGGTATAGTTGCTCAAATTTCCGCATGCGGCGCTACCTTTTTGATTGTTGTACGTTTAGTTTAATTTGAGATATTTTTGTCAACAACATTCAAAAACTTAAATAGCAGTTTTAAATAAAGTTTTGTAAAAAATTTTGCCTGCGGCGCATTTATGACTTGATTTTGATAACAAATATATATTTATAGTCGTCCGGCTTAAGTCGCAAATAGCAATCAATTGTTCAATTTGTGCAGAAAGCATGAAATTTGGCACACTTATTCCTTAGACTATTCTTTAAAATTTTGATCTACTCGATATACTCGAATCCATATAACTCGATAGAGAGGAATTGAAAAAAAATGGTTACATTGACGTATGACCTTTATTATCCTTGAAAAGTGACATTTTATTTTTAAAAAAAAGCATTTTGACATTTTTTTTTTGATCATTTTTCTTAATTTAGTAAGCCGAGAAAGGTCTTTTGTTGTAATTTTATAATTTAGAAAGAATATCAGAATAACTTTTCTAATTGACTTTTTGCTTACAAGGTGATTGGTTTAGTTATATCAGGCCAGTCAAAATAAGATTTTTAAAAAAAGCTACATTATCATCCGTATCTTTTTTAGTTTTTGAGGAAAAAATGTCAAATTTAGTACAATTATTACAATTGTCAAGGTCAACTGATATTCTAAAAAAATTTTGAATAGTTGGCGCTGCGGACGACGTGGCACCCAAATTTCCGGTTTTAAATTTGATAAAAGTTCATATTTTTTAATAGCTTAAATAAGACGTGCATATTTAATAAAAGAATCGATTATGTATAGCTGAAGTATGTCGATTTTTATAAAAATTATTTTAGTTTGATATGGACATTGGTCGCCTAAATTTTTTTTGAGTATGTAAAAAAATGGGTTTTTCAACGTTTTCTTCAATTCTTCCTAGCGACCAAAAATTTGGCTGGATATAAACATTGATGACTTCTGATGAATAAGAAGGCCCTAACAAATCGATTCAGATATATGCTATAGGCCAGCAAAGTTGACCTAACATGTGGTTAGTCGCCCCGAATAGTAATCTAATGTACCCTATTGTTCATTTATTGCGGAAAGCACCAAATTTGGTAAACTTACTTTTTCAACAATTTTTTAGGATCGTGGCCAAGAAAATATACGATCGGATATACAGAAACCAAATTGTCGGCGAATTCTTCAAAATGACGTTCTTATATCGAATATTTGAATCTATATGAATGAAGAGGAATTTGACAATAATAGTTAAATTAACGTGCAACCTTCGATGACCTTGAAAAATGTTTTCCAGAGACTTTGTTTAAAATGTTTTATAATTCTGAAAACGGCGACAGGTCTTGTTTCATAATTTTAACAGGACATCAACACATCTGTCCTAAGTGACTTTTTGCTTACAGGATGATTGGTTTAGTAAGATTTTTAAAAAAAGCCACCTGTTTTTTTTACTTTTTAAAGTAGAATTTTCAAATGTGGTACGAATTGTTAATGCTACCTTATCAACTAAAAGTGTTTTGGATAGGTGGCGCTGTGGACGACGTGCCATAGAAACATCCGATATTTTATTAGATTTAATATCGGATGTTTCTATAGCACATCGCCCGCAGCGCCACCTATCCAAAAAAATTTTAGTTGATAAGGTAGCATTAAAAATTCGTACAAAATCTTACTAAACCAATCACGTTGTAAGCAAAAAGTCACTTAGGAGAGATGTGTTGATGTCATGTTAAAATTATAAAACAAGACCTGTCGCCGTTTTCAAAATTATAAAACATTTAAAAAAAAGGCTCTGAAAAAGTAGTTTTTTAGGTAAAATGATATTTTTCAAGGTCATCGAAGGTCGCACGTCAATTTAACTAGTATTGTCAAATTTCTCCTCATTAAGTTATTTTCGATTTAAGAACGTCGTTTTGAAGAATGGTTTCTGCACATCCGATCATAAATTTTCTTGACCAGGATCCTAAAAAAGTGTTAAAAATGTAAGCGTACCAAATTTGGTGCTTTTCACAAAAACTTAACAATAGGGTACATTAGAGTACTATTCGGGGCGACTGTTAGGTCAACTTTACTGGCCTATAGCGTAAAAACAGCCCGATACAATTTGGAATTTCATATCTGAATCGATTTGTTGGGGCCTTCTAATTCATCAGAAGTCATCAACGTGTATATCCAGCCTAATTTTTGGTCGCTAGGAAGAATTGAAGAAAACGTTGAAAAACCCGTTTTTTTACATACCCAAAAAAAAAATTAGGCGACCAATGACCACATCAAACTAAAATTATTTTTATAAAAATTTACATACTTCAGCTATACATAATCGATTATTTTATTAAATATGCATGTCTAATCTAATCTATTAAAAAAATATGAACTTTTACCAATTTAAAATCGGAAATTTGGGTACCACGTTGTCCGCAGCGCCACCTATCCAAAAAATTTTAGAATGTCATCT
Organism: Oxystoma pomonae; assembly: GCA_963921995.1. Taxonomy (NCBI): domain Eukaryota; kingdom Metazoa; phylum Arthropoda; class Insecta; order Coleoptera; family Brentidae; genus Oxystoma; species Oxystoma pomonae. Next base: position 65,500,770 of record OY998171.1, read on the forward strand.
TACCAAATTTGACATATTTTCCTCAAAAATTAAAAAAGATACGGATGATAATGTACTTTTTTTTAAAAAATTTACTTTGACTGGCCTGGTATAACTAAACCAATCACCTTGTAAGCAAAAAGTCAATTAGAAAAGGTATTTTGATGTTTATTATTTATCCTTAACCCTCCCTTCTCCCCCCCCCCCCCGAAGCCAATTCCTGGGTGCGGCACTTCGTTAACAAACTTTCTTTAACATATATTTATAACAATGTAAAAAGTAAAATGCAAATAAATAAAAATGGATATAAAAAATTTACTGAACACCAAACAGTTTGTTTTGAACTAAAAATGGAAATCTTTTAGACTGGGTTTTTTTGTCATCATGACCGTTAAAACCGAGGTTAAAACTTTGTCCCGTGACAAAGATTCTTTGGTGTCCAGTGAAATAAAAAAAGAACTTTCAGTGGACCTCCAAAACCAGTCTGCTAAATAGGTTATTTGAGGTCCAACGGAATAAGAAAAAGACATATTCATTGTCCGTCAAAAAACTATGAAGTACATAACTTTTGCTGGACACAAAATGGGCGTCCGCCGGTTACAGTATAAGTAAGAAAAATCGTTATCCATTGGATATCCAGGGAATAGTAGTAGTAAGAAGTACTTTGAAATCAGTTCAGGAAAAAGAATGTCCATGTTTTGGACAAAAATAGAGGTTAGGTTCTTTCTTTGGTTAAACAAGGTTTGCACAGTAAACAACTGAACGATTCCGGGATAGATCACATCGCATGTTATTCGATCGCTGTATTTTTCAACCTGCCCTTGATCGTGTGCATCGTTGCCATGTTTCCTTTGGTACAAACGAACTACTTTTTCATGTTAAAGGCCTACTCTAACTAACTATTACGTATTCTCAGGCCGCAGTGCCGAATTAACCTCATTTTCGGGAAAAACTTCTTTGGTTTTTGCAGTTCACCTCTGTGGTTGGTTTTCTGAGTTTTTGTAATAAAAATTAGTGGGGAAAGAGGCTCGGGCGTTCCTTTTAAAAGGAAGGTCCCACATAACACCATCAAAAAAAAAAATTATTATAGAATTCATTGGCAAACACCCGAAACTTCGAACAGTAACTTTTTCCAACTATTTTACCTACAAATCGGGTCAAAAATTGTGAAAGCATCTCGTTGATTTTCTTACCTTTAATTTCTAAATTTATCCTTTTAATAAAAACAACAGACACAAATTAAAAAAAAAACAAGTAATACATACATACACAAAAAACCACACGTTCCCGTTTCAAAAATTGGGGTCCTGATCGGAAAGCGTTTTTAATTTAAACGTATAAACGGTGGGTGAAATGCGCATTGGCTGTAAACCGCATTAAAATAAAAACGTTTTACGGACCGTATAAACTAGGTAAATGCAAGGCACGGATAATTCCATTTTGCGACAATTTTTTACCTTGTTAATGCGAATGTTGCGTTCGTCCGTTCTAAGTCCTTCGTTCGCGTTTGTGACTTTAATACGGACCCTTCTAATCACGTTCGAACGAAAAAAATTAACGAGAGCAATAGCAAACGGTTGGGAAACCCATCTTGGTTTTCATTAGGGAATTGTCGATACGCAGGGCGAGTTTTTAAATTCAACGGATTTTGTCTGTCTGGTCGCGATTCTTCAGAAGCGACAGAAAATCTCACCCGTCACAATTTTGTTAAGTGGCGATCCTTAATATTTATCTTAACGTTGTAAGAGAAACTGCTTCACATTTTATAAATTTAATAATAGTAATCTAGAACTCTAATTTTAGCCATCCACTATAGTATAGGCTAATGGCATCGGCAAAAAGAAAGACCTAAATATAAATTTTTTTGATGGTGTCTGTCTGTGTGTTTGGGAGACAATTGGGCAAAATCCACTTGAAATTTGGAAAAATCGCCACTTATCCTCCTGACTATAATTAGTTGTTTATCTATACATGTAATAAATCTCTAAAAGGACCATTTCATCACGCATAGACGGCCCAGCCGATTTTAATGGGACTTTCACTATTGCATTCCTGGTGTTCCAAAATCGGTTTACGGAAAGAAAAGTTATGACATTTAAAGGAATAAAAGCGGGAAAAATGGGTAAAACCACAGGCAAAGCGCCGCGGCGGTGTCTAGTGTGTAATAAAAGTAATATGTCTAGTTGGTAATATAAGTAATATTTGAGGGAAAATGTTCTTTAAAAAAGTTACTTTTAAACAGTTTTATAAACAATTTTAGAAAATTACTAGTTTGACGTAGAAAAGGGGAGAGGTGTAATATAGCGCCGCTGTTTATTGTAGGTAGGTACCATTATTAATTATTAACTTCGGCTGGTCAGGGGATAGGGAAATAAGTAAATATAATACTTTGTTAATTTATTGAACTACGATGCTTAGAGTTGGTGTATTCATGTCATTTCTTTCATACGCGCCCGAAAATATCTACCTATCTCTGTGTGAGTTTTTTTCACTACAATCACCGTGCACCTCTGATAATACGGTACTATAACTTTTCTACAGGTTATTACTAAAGCAATATATAAGATTAAGAAGGAAAGCGCTTTTTGTCACTTAGAAAAAAAGGCTCTAATTTCTTCGCAATTATAATAAACCAGAATGATTAATCAGCGGATCAGATATAACTATTATAGTACCTTGTTAATTTGTCGCTAATACCACTGAACACACTATTGACTGTATGTATGTATGCAAATACAAAATTACCACATTTTTTTCTTCCCCGAGTTTTATTTTGTCCATCTTTGGTACCCAATCAACCGTAATTTTAAAACTAAAACATTTTTGGACTTATATTAAGAAAAAACGGAACTTTCTTGGTTAATACAAAAGTAATTTTTATATTACAATAATACGCTAACGTATAAAACAACTGTAGCAAAAATTATAAAACACAACTGTAACGAAAATTATAAAACAATAGAAACAAATTATCTTTTTAACATCTAGTCATTGCGCAATTCACCTCAATTATACCGTTTAACCTTCTTGGTAGAGAATCAGCCAAAATTTCAAAAAGGTTTTCATTTTCACCAATCACTTCTTCATAAGCATTGACTATTAACTGGACCAAGTGATGTTGATTTCCCGGCACAATATTAAAGCTTTCCAGCTTTTTTAAAATTAAACCCCAAATATTTTCCATAGGATTGGCGTCTCGGGTTTTCGCAGGCCAAGGAAGAACTTCAATATTTTGCTCCCGAAACCAAGTTTGGCAAATTCTGACAGTTTGAGCAGGGCAGTTGTCTTGTTGAAAAATAAACTGGTCTGTGACCACGTAAAGTCCACGTAAAGCTGTGCTGTGAGCTTTCCATTGATTTGAAATAGAGCACCATGACTTCTAACAGAAATCCAACTGCACATATTTACCGAAAATCTTCCAGATCGTTGTTACCAGCAATATATCTTCCTTCATAGCGCGTTCTTGGTGAACGATACACCCGAATTTGTTTTCTGTCACTACAGGACTGGAAAACTTTTTCATCGGAAAATATAACCTTTCGCCAAAACTCTGGTTCCTTTATAGAGTAATTAAAGGCAAAAAGTAACCTGGCCTAGTTTTTTTTCATTCGTAAGTTTCATGCCACTCTTACACATCCTGGAAATTGGGTTAATCTCTTTGCCTGAGCAACAGATGCAAAAGGGTTTTCTTCCATAAAAGCGATAAGGTCATAATCTTGTTCATCAGTTGAAACTTTCAATAAATCAGTCCCTTGTTTTCTCTCTATTGTCTGATCCTCTTCCTATCGTTTTTTAATTTTTATAATCGTGGTTTTACTGCGTCCATGATGTCTAGCCAAATAAAGAAATTTGTGGAGGCATTTTTTATTTATTTGTCAGACTGAAATACAGAATGACATACTTTGACAGTTTAAGAAGAATACAATAATGGGTGACTTTGTTTGTAAAAATAGACCAAGGTATTACAACAAAAAGTATTGTGTACCACTTTTATGATTCTGATAGTGTACATGCACCTAAACTTCCTTCCAAATTAAATCGGACCACTTTTTGACATTGATAATTTCTACGTTTATACGCGCCTAAAACCGTTTTTATATACGGGCGGTTTCAAATAAAATCGCTTTCTCCAAGAGTTTATACGTGATTTATTAAATGTCACTAAATGTCAGTTTAAAAAAAAACACCAAGTTAACAACAGGTTTTTCATTAAAACCTATATGTTGAAAGCAATTGTTTATACCGACCCTAAAATCGGTTTTACAGCAAAATAAACCGCTTTCTCAGTCGCTTTAAAAATGGAGTTAGTATTTAAAACGGTTTTAGTGGTGTTTATACAACCGTCCTCATATCAAAGCGCTTTAAGGGACCCATATAAACAAAGTCAATGACGGCTCCATTTAATTTCTGTATTCAAGTGTCGACCGCCATGTTGAAATTATTCCGGAGAATTTGGAATGAAGAGTACCAAGCGTTAGTTAGCTCAGTCAGTCGACCCCCCCCCCCCGAAAGATATTAAAGTTTTTATATGCTTATAATTTCGACCCAATTTCGAACTTATTTTGAACCACACTTTTTCCTGGTTTTTTTCTATGTTTAAAATGGAGGGTGCGGCCGGACGTCAATAGAATAGAATAGAATAAAAAAAAATTTATTATCAACAAAATTCATAAAAACAAAAGTTAATACAAAAAAAGTAACGTCAAAGTCGCACAAAATAAATACTACCTACTTCATAATCCTAATAAGATTGGTAAGTATTTCAAATAAAATAAAAATTAAAGAAAAACTGAATGGTTTTACATTTACAACACATTAAAATCACAAATTCAACAAGACATCTAAAAAGTTATTCTAATTAAAATCAAAGTCATACAGGACTCCGCCATGCAAATACAGACTGATAAGTTCCCTAAACTTAACCAATGGTTTGTTCGCGTTCGTCGAAATTTCCTGTTCTAAACAGTCCGGAGCATGCGCGCTTAAAAAAACGCGTTCTGGTTCGACCACAACTGTTCTGAACTGAAAAGTTTTGTGTTCGGGTTACTGCCGAAAATTTGTCCAGGACCGTTTCAATACTGTTCTGTACAGTCCCGTGAAGCCGGGCGAAATTAAATGGAACTGTTTAGGACTATTTTCTGACGCATGCGCAAACTCATATACGCATGTAAAGTTTGTCCGGAAAAATAATTTGTTCCTTGAAAATATACCAAAATAAATGGATTTTTACAAAAAATAATAAAAAGCCAGAGTGCAATCTTGTATTATTTTATTATCCGCGTGTATTTTTATAAAGGTTTTGTCGAGGGTTTTGTATGGTGTAGACGAAAGAAGAAGAATCCCTGCCTAACCCAAAAATTTAGCTTTTTCAGTGTTAAATTTCTGTTCTTTCAAAAACTGCAGAATTTCACTTTGGAAGAATTAACGCAAAATTCTATCTCGTCATCAGCCATCAGAAACTGTGGAACTATATGATGAGAACCAAATCATGGAAAATTTTCGGTAAAATATTTATTTTATGCTAAAAATAAAAGACACATTCAAGACACTCTGGATCACATCACGTGCTTCTTCTTCTTCACTCTATTATTTTATGGCAATTTTATGAAAATGCGTTCGGGTTCGTCCAAAACTTATAAACTGTTAAGAACAGTCCCGTCGATTGCGCAACTATCACGCGCAGTTCTAAAACGTTCTAGGACAGTTTTAAAATACGGAACCCCAACAAACCACAAGTTGCTCTCTCCGCTGACATCCGCTGGAGGACTGCGAAAAGCTTTAATTGATATACTCTGGTCCCCGTTTAAAAAAAGTTGTTTTGTGTTTTGGTATAACTAAGCCCTCCCTCTCTCTTGTAAGCATATGCATTTGCTCATTATAAAAATTTTTAAAACAAAATTATGATTGTTTTCCACAAACCAAAACTATACTTTTTTGCACTCGACGCGCGTTTCGCTAACAACGTTAGCATCATCAACAAAGTTAAAGATATTTGACTCCAAGAAGGTGAAATTTTAATCTCGTTTGATGTTAGTTCGTTGTTCCCTAGTGTACCGATCCCCAATACCTTACAATACCTGGAGGAAAGAAAAAACAATCTAGAAGACAAACAGACTTTAGAATACCTATCTTTAACAAAACTCTGCATGAATCAAAATTACTTTCAATATAAAAATAACTACTACCAGCAATTAGAAGGAACCACAATGGGTAATAGTTTATCACCTTTTATCGCAAACCTATTTATGAGCAAATTTGAATCAGATATAAGTAAAGAATTTGAGTATTTCCCCAGAGTATGGTTCAGGTATGTAGACGATGTGTTTGCAGTATTCAACACTAAAGTAACTAGTGTTGAAAATTTTATGGAAAAAATAAATAACAAATTTTCCACTATTAAATTTACTTATGAAACAGAGAACAACGGTACACTGCCATTTCTAGACACTTTAGTTATAAGACATAAAAATAAATTGGACCTATACAGAAAAGGCACGGCCACCAACAGGTATATTCCAAATGACTCTTTTCATTGCTTACAACATAAGCTTGCAAGTTAGCACTTTTTAACGTATAGATTAGTAAATTTCCCCTTAAACAAAAAAAGATTTGAAGCAGAAAAGAATAGGATTAGGAATATAGCTGGCGAAAACGGTTACGACGAAGGCTTAATAAATAAGCTGATAAATAGACATTCTTTTCAAAAGACCTTTCGGAATTCTACCTTTTTCAGACAAAAAAGTACCTGCGACTCAAAATTTGTATCAATTCCTTATAATCCTAATTATACGAAAGGATTACACAAAGTATTTAATAACAGCGGTCTTAAATTAGTATATCAATCCGGTAACACAATAAGAAGCTTACTAGGAAATCCCAAGGATAAAACTACAGTTCTAGAAAAAAGTGGAATTTACGAAATTAGTTGCATGGATTGTGACAAAAAATATGTTGGCCAAACGAGACGCTCTATTCAAACACGTTTTAAAGAACACTTAGCACACTTAAAATACGGAAGAACAGAAAAGTCAAGTGTGGCCGAGCCTGCTTTTGAAAACAATCATAGATTCACATTAGATAACCTAAAACTTCTAAAAAGTGTACCAAACAAAAGACTTTTGAATGCCTATGAAAGTATGGAAATCATTAAATCCAGAAATAGTTTAAATAAAGATAGAGGATCCATCCCGTTTAGTACACTTTATTCTTTGGTTGAGGGGAGATAGGATTAAAAATCGTGATCAATCACAAATTATTAGTCTTATCTCCGCCCACTAAAGGATTGTATATAAGATAGAGCGTAGATTAATTTAGTTCATTGTTTATCGTCTCCTGATGATGCTAACGTTGTTAGCGAAACGCGCGTCGAGTGCAAAAAAGTGTAGTTTTGGTTTGTGGAAAACAATCATAATTTTGTTTTAGTGCAACCAAAGGTTCCAAATTCCCAACATAATAAAAATGTTTGTTTTGAAGAAATAGACTATTGTTTTTTTTAACAAATGTGACCAGATTCAGAAAATACAAAGAGGGAACAGTCAAAAAATTTAAGTTCTGGAAGTGAGGTTTGCATGTTGCTCTAGGATGTAAAAATTTTCATTGCTCTTCTAGAGGAGCCCCAAAAAATTATCCCATCTGTGATTAACCTTTGCATGTATGCAAAATAATAAATTCTAAAAGTATCTATTGTTATAACCTCCCTTAATCTCCTAGTTACTGCGCTTGCGCTATTTAATTTTGAAGCTACACCCCCCTCATTTCAAGCATAACTAATTTTGAACTCCTAACATAACCAAAAAAAAAATCGAAAATCCCACTAGTAACCCTGTTTTTATAATTTAAAAAAAATATGGTGGGAGGTGCAGGTTGACGTCAAGCCACAAACCCCCCCCCCCCGAAAGATATTCGAGTTTCGATATGCTTATAATTTGGAACTAATTTTGAACCACTTTTATAAATTTTGAACCACACTCCTTCCTGGTTTTTTTTTATATTCAAAATGGGGAGTGCAGCCGGACGTCAAGCTAAATTCGCGTTTTTAATAAAGGTATATAAAAATCTATTTTCGGATCGAATAAAAGATATAATAAGCAGCTATTAAAATGATAAAATTTCTTTATGGCCTACAAAAATGATGAGCACAGTTAGATAGTGATAGCAATAATTTTCAATGTGGAACGCGGCGCATCGCGGCCAGGCTCTTATGTAAATAAGATAAGTAAAATATAGTGCGCGCATCCTTGCCTCCTATAATAATAATACAACGATAACATTATTCTAACTTTCTACTAGAGATACTGCACGGCAAGGTCTGGCAATTGCACTTTTTTAGTTGGGTCCCCAACGTTTATTTCCAGGTAACATTTTAAGGTCTCAGTTTTATTAATTAGGTTCCCGGTTTTTTTTTACCATAGGTTTAATAATTAAAAATATAAACTATATAATAAAAATGTAAATTTGAAAAAATTAAAAATTTAAATATTTAAAAAAAAATAATAATAAGAATCATAAAATCATACATACAAAAATCTTAAATCCTCTTCCAAACTCTGTACCTCGGGGATTGTCCCCAGCACCGAGGTAGCATTACCCCTTTGTAGGGCAATACTGATCCGCTTAGTGATGAAGCTTTTAAACTTTGGTATTTCAGCTTTTTTACTTATTTCAGAAATAAGTTTTTTAGCTTCATCACTCCACGGCTCAAATGTCTCCACAGCAAAAGGAACAAACAAGAAACCACGGTCTTCAAGTTCTTTGTATTTTGTTCTCTTCTGATCCTCTCCCAGTCTCGCTGCCTCCCCTGATTTAGTGCATGTCTTTGAAATATAAGACTTACAAAGAGTGTCTTTACAAGTCGCATCCCAGAGTAGTGCCCTGCCACCCCTCCAAGGGACCAGAGATATCCCATCCACCCGCTTGCTGCCACTCGGACAAATCCCAGACGGTTCCAAAATAGATATATATACAGGGTGTTTCAAATTCGATGCTCACCATGGGGATCTTCTAAATGGTAGGAGATACGAAAAGGTTTAAATTAGGGCAAAGTTGCGCAATTTTATGCTTTGTCCAAAACTAAAGAAAAAAGTTTACAAATTCCTGATAGTTCCGGAGATAAGCGGAAAAAACCGAAACGCTTAAAACTTTCTACTGGCACTTTTTTAAGATATACCTAGTGAGAAGTCCGTTTTTGAGACTTGACATTTCAGAGTGACAGGAGCACTGTCAAGTTCATTTTTTCTTATGAACACATCCTTTTTTCTCTGCCGTTTGGTTCATAAAGGATGACAGATAACATTTTGCAACCTTATTTTGACAAGTCACCTGACGTTTTGGGTTTATTGACCGTCATCAGTCCAAATTTAAATTTTGCTTTTAATTTTTTTTGTCATAACAAAATAACTTTACCTAATGTTTTAAAAATCCGTTTTTTTTATTGTTTTTTAATCTTTGAATTTGGACGTCAGGTACTTAAACTCTAAAATATTTTTCATCCTTTATGAACCAAACGGCAGGAGAAAAAAAGCATGTGTCCTTAAGTCAAATCTCGAAAATGGAACTCTTATTAGGTAGACCTTAAAAAAGTGCCTGTAGAAAGTCTTAAGCGTTTTTTGACAGCTTTAAGAATAAAGACTTCGGTTTTTTTCGCCCATCTCCGGTACTACCCGGAATTTGTAAACTTTTTTTTTGGTTTTAAGCAAAGCGTCAAATTGCGCAACTTTACCCTAATTTAAACCTTTTCGTATCTCCTACCGTTTAGAAGATCCCTATGGTGAACATTGAATTTGAAACATCCTGTATATATATATATATATAGAACATTGAATGATGAAAGGCTCTGTTTCAGAATGTCATTGATCAGATGTCGAGTCCAACGCTCTGCACTTTTTTTCCAGCATAAGCCATGTAGGCCATATTTATTAACTTTTTCGCCGCAAGTGCAGGTGTGGGGCTCACACAAGGGTTGACCAAGACGCAAAGCCACGGAAACTCGGAAGGATGAGTCGTCCAATAGGTTACCCAATGAAGATGATGGCAGTGCGGTTTTCATAATGGTTGTATTATTTACCTTATGGTTTAATGCATTGTTCTCCAGTTTTGTTAATTTACTTAAGGTCATATTTAATTAAATAAAAAAATCTGTGGCTACCAGAGCACTTAAGGAAATTTTATAAAACAAAAAGTTAATTTATAAATGGGGAGGTACATATAACTACTGCTCCTCAAGTTACATTAGTTACTTATATTCATATAAGGCCTCCAAAAAGGTTTTATTAATAAATAGTGTGATTTAGAACCTTGATACTTTTTACCTCTTGGGACAAGGCTCCTGGACGCCCCAACATATGTTTCTAGGGCCAGTAAAGGGTCCTGCCCTCGACCCACCCAGAGAGCACAAAATTGGGGAAGCCCGCTGTCTCTGAGATGAACTGCCTATGAAAAGATTTACAATGTCGGGATATAACCAAAAAATGTGTAAACAAAAAATAATTGTCGGTTTTTTAGTATTAGTATACTTGTTTGGCTAAAAAGAATATAATTAGTTAATGTATCTGGTTGCTGTAGATTTTAAGTTTAAATTTTGAGTTTTTTTATTGTGAGAGTTTTTCTAAATCCTATTTATTTATAATATTATATTTCATGTGAGTAGACTTTTTAAACTCCACTTTTGTAATTGTTATTCTTTTATATGGCCGTTTTAAATCAGTGACAAGCCGCATCTGAATCCTTAATTTGCACCACAAGAATTCATATAAACCAGATTTCCAGGATTGGTTGTATAACAGGTCCCAGAACATTTCTGCAGCTTTCTTAGAAATAGACTTACTCCTATATACTTCTTTACTTAAGTCGTTTAGGAGGTATAAAAGTGTGGCAGAATGGTTCTAGTAGCCAAGCTTTAAAATCTATGTTTTACTGGCAGGTGGTGCCGACAGGGTGACCACTATTATAAATAAACAAATGTTACTTGAATTATCAAATACTATCAAATCATTTCACTAGATTTATCAAAAAAGGAACAACTTACAAAACGGATCCTGAAGAAATATATTCGGTACGTAAGTAATTTTGAATGAGACCATAGATCGCCAATTGGGACCAGAGAATGGGCAAATTGGTTTGAATACGTCAAAATACCTAGCAATGTCTCCTTTCGCGTACGCACGGTAAGCTTCCATACTCTAAAATAACTTCTTCTTTGAACATTGGCTATCATCAGCGCGATTTGTACCCTGTTTACTACTTTTCGGAAAAGTGTCATAGTACTAACACCATACCATTGTCTAAGATTTTTAAGTCACGATATCCGTCTACGACCCGGAACTCGTCTGCCTTCATTGTCAATTTTAAAAGTTTATATTTGTGATTTCTCTCAAATAAAACTTCAATATCTTTATTTATTCTAAGCAAAACATCCACATTAATTACTCTGTCCATCCAAGATATCCTTAGTATTCTACGATAACACCACATCTCGAATGCCTCTAATATAAGATGCTAAAAACACAACTCCGAAGCACACGAATTACGAGAGTATTAAGATCGCGATCACACAATACTGATTTCATTTTGATAAAAGATGAGCTGACCTGTTCAATTCTCGCACGAACTTCTTGCATGTTGTCCCAGTTCTCATTGAGGAGGCAACCCAAGTATTTGTATGAATCCACGCGTTCGACTTGCTGCCCATTTACTTCTAACATGCCTCTGATGTTCTTCCCTTTGGATATGACCACCCATTTTGTTTTTCCAACATTTAAGTTAAGCCCGAATTGGAAACTTTTGGTAGCAATTTGATTCAACAACTCTTGCGGGCCTTCCAGCGTGTCTGCTATTATGACAGTGTCGTCTTCATATCGTAGGTTGTTGATTTTTATGCCGTTTATGGTCAAACCCTCTTTGCATTTATGAAGTGCATTCTATATTATTTTGTTACAATAGATATTAAACAATAGCGGAGACAATACACAACCTTGGCACACACCTCTTCTTATTTGGACCTCTTCGGACAGTTGGCCATCAACCTTTATTTGAGCAGTTTGATTCCAGTATAGATTAGCGATTATCTTTAGATCTCGGTTATCTAGACCAACTTCTTTTAGCGATTCTATGAGTTTTTCGTGTTGGACTCGATCAAACGCTTTCTCACAATCTCTGAAACAGGCATATACTGGCACCGACACATCCCTAGACCGCTGAACTAAGACTTGAATGCCAAACAGGGCCTCTCTTGTCCCGAACTAACCACGAAATCCAAACTGCGTGTCGCCCATAACGGATTCGCATTTTCCATAAATTCTTTTATGGATAATCTTTTGCAATATTTTTAACATATAGCTCATCAGGCTGATTAGGCGATAATCACTTCTTTGCTGAATGTTTTTTAGACAGTGTGACAAAGGTTAATTTTAGCCAGTCATCAGGTATTTTACAGCGGCGATAAATCAAGTTGAAAAGTTTGACCAGCGTATTTATGGAATCTTCGTTTTTTATTAGCTTTAAAACCTCAGTGTATACTTCGTCTTATCCTAACGCTTTTTTGTTTAAAGATGAAGATATTGCGTGTTGTACTTCCTCTGGTGTTATATCTATGCCTTAGTTTGAGAATTCTTCTGGCTGTTCTCTATTGATTTCATGGTTCTGATCACTGCCCTTTTTACTGCGTCTTTTATCCATCAACTCAAGGATTTCATCGGTCATCCAAACTTTCTTTCTATCTGTTGTTTCACCCTTGCCGATTTAAAGATGAAGATATTTTGTGTCGTACTTCCTCTGGTGTTATATCTATGCCTTAGTTTGAGAATTCTTCTGGCTGTTCTCTATTGATTTCATGGTAATGATCGCTGCCTTTTTTACTGCGTCTTTTATCCATCAACTCAAGGATTTCATCGGTTATCCAAACTTTCTTTCTATCTCTTGTTTCACCCTTGCCTAAGAGTGTTGTGCTTTCGACTATGGCACTTTTAACCTTTGTCCAAACCATTTCTGCATCTTGCTCGGTAAACTCATTAAGATCTTTAAGCATAAATTAAAATGTGTTTTTCTTTAAAATTAAATTTAAATCTGGCCATGATTTCGGCTCGCTCCCCCACTAAAGGAGCCCATTACTTGCAAACAAAGTGATGGCATACGCGGACTTTTAAATTTATTGTTGGAGAATATTAAATTTAAATTTTTCGAACATTTACTCGCGACGAATTGCGTAGGATATAAAAATTTATATTACCTATGGGCCTGGTACAGGTCATAGTAGTGATCTAGGGAAATAGTTTTCAGCAACAGTGCAGGCACACAGAAAAAAGTTTAATTGAGCCAAATAAATATTTGTTTCCCATGGTCCGAACAAATATTTATTTGAACCAAACAAATATTTATTTAGGTCAAAATAAATTTCCTTAAGTAAAATAAATCTTCCTTGACAAAAATAAATATTTATTTGATTCAAATACATACTTGTTTGGACCACGGGAAACAAATATTTATTTGACTCAATGGAGCCTTTTTCTGTGGTGTCGGTAATTATATCCGACAAATGGCCTCTAATAAAAACCGGAACAGTATTTCCTGATCGTTGATTTTATTCACCGGGGTGCCCGGGCTTTTGGAAAAAAAACTTACTTTTTTTTCGCTAAAGTAAATTTAACTCAGGTTTGTTCTTAGTCGCACTTAGTTTGAAAAGTTCGAGAAATATAACAGCTCCAGCCAGAGCTTTTGTTTATAAACTTTGAAAACATTTTCAGATATTTTTTTTTTTAATAGACCCGTCTAACAAAAATAATAAGGCCAATCCAGTATGGCCGGTGTAGGGTTAAACAAACCGTTTTTCCATAAGACATATTGCTAGCTTAAATTAAAAATAATGCCGGCATTACAGATGGCATTGTAATGTGTCTCTGGCCATGCACGTACTGCTTATGCAGTGGGTACTATTCTTGGTTGTCGGAGGTTTACACAAAGGGCGCCATGGTCGGTACTCGACAAAAATTCTCTCCGCTTGTGCCGTAATCTTTGGCATATAAGCGTGACCGAAATTCTCTGTCGTTGTGGTACACCTAGCTGATGAGTCCCTAATAAGGACGAAACGACGCCGCGGGCAAATTGGTTTGAATACGTCAAAATATCTAGCAGTGTCTCCTTTCGCGTACGCACGGTAAGCTTCCATACTGTAAAATAACTTCTTCTTTGAACATTGGCTATCATCAGCGCGATTTGTACCCTGTTTACTACTTTTCGGAAAAGTGTTTTCTGTACTAACACCATACCATTGTCTAAGATTTTCAAGTCACGATATCCGTCTACGACCCGGAACTTGTCTGCCTTCATTGTCAATTTTAAAAGTTTATATTTGTGATTTCTCTCAAATAAAACTTCAATATCTTTATTTATTCTAAGCAAAACATCCACATTAATTACTCTGTCCATCCAAGATATCCTTAGTATTCTACGATAACACCACATCTCGAATGCCTCTAATATAAGATGCTAAAAACACAACTCCGAAGCACACGAATTACGAGAGTATTAAGATCGCGATTACACAATACTGATTTCAATTTGATAAAAGATGAGCTGACCTGTCCAATTCTCGCACGAACTTCTTGCATGTTGTCCCAATTCTCATTGAGGAGGCAACCCAAGTATTTGTATGAATCCACGCGTTCGACTTGCTGCCCATTTACTTCTAACATGCCTCTGATGTTCTTCCCTTTGGATATGACCACCCATTTTGTTTTTCCAACATTTAAGTTAAGCCCGAATGGGGTTTTCCCACATTTTTGGGAAGCAACGGAATTTGGTACCTTAGAGTGAGTTATCCAAAACGCATTTATTATTTCTTCTGAAAAACTCTTGGTTTTGTAGAAAAAAAATTTTAAAGTTGGAGTTCTACAAAAACGCTCAAAAAAATTTTTTAGCCAACTAACTTTACGAGAAAAGTAGCGAGTGGTGACCTTTTTCTCAGCCTCTTCCTAACTTCAGTTTAATGCTTAGCTGTCACTAAATGTCATTTCTGTTTAGTAAACAATCTGTTAAAAGTTGTATTTATTTTTTCTCGAGCTTTTTCTGCATCAAAATGAAAAAGTGCGTTTTCCGCGGATGTGAAAATAAATAAATGTCAGAATTCCCCTGGAAATTTAAGATATTTTTGCCCTTCCCTTTGTGACCAAGAAGAAAATTGTGGCTCTAGAGGCACTAAAGCTGAAAAAATTATCCACGGCTGGGCGCAATAGTGTGTGAAGATCACAGCTGAAATTCAAATACAACCCCATTAGAGACATCGCCACCCAAAGGAAAAATTTTTCTTTACAAAAAAATATTTCATGATCATGTAAAAAAATATAGGTTTACCTTTGATGGTTCTCGCGTAAAATAACCCTCATACAATCTGTTAAGACAAGTAAAATTTAGTTCACTTCTTATTTAACCCATTATTCTTATAGCAATAAAGTTTTTAAATAAAAAAGTAAATAAAAAAGAGTTTTACCAACCACCACTGGTTTCAGACACAGTCCATCCACCAGTCGGCCCTTCAACTATAACGAATCGATAACAAAAACAATGAACTTTACAAAATACACCGGAGTACCACAAGAATACATACCGGATGTGACTTGGAGAATAAACGCAAACATGTGTTTCACCCTTGTTGGGGATCATCGGTACGCCATAAGGTTTTATAGACAAATAATACGAACGATCAAACCAACAAGTCATGAACAAATGCTCGGCAAAACATTATAGATAACAGGATGAGAAATGATGGCTACTATGGATAGTGGGAATTTGTTTGAAACCAGTCAGTGGTAGAACTAGTGGAGGATGCCAAAAATCCAATAGTTTTGTGTTGGTAAAACTCTTTTTTTTTATTTATATTTAACTCCACTATAGACATTGGGAATTTATATCTCATTCTGTAATAAGACTTTTGTTGATTTGCTTAAAAACTGGAAAGAAAAGATTTATTTAAAATTGACCGAGCCAAACTTCCCACTTATGACATAGAAAAGTCTGATAAGGTCAGTCCTCCCCACCTTTATGGGAATCTAGGGACGTATAAAACTTCTGTAAAAATTTTTTTTAGCTCCAGTGATGGGAGTGAAAAAATATGGTAAATCACTTCAAGTTATTTTTTTTTCTAATATTTTTTCTTCAAGTTTAGTGGAATTTTTTTAAACTTATATTTAAATTTATTGCCTCAGGGTTAATTTTTTTGTAGTTTAAGAAGTTTATAGCAAGTAATTTAGAGAGATGCATTGATTAGCAAGAGTCAATGTTTCTTCCCAAATTTTTCTTAAACCAAAAACTTCTGGGTTAGTTTACCTGCCAAGGACTGGGTTGGGGTCGAATCTCGTCTTAATTTTAAATGTTGGGAAAATCAAGTTACTAATGCATTGCAGACGAAAATTTGTGAAAAATGATATTAAAAATGACATTATTTTCCCCCCTGCACAAAAACTTGTAAAATGTAACCGTATTTTAATGTATTGTACCAAAGGTCAAAATAGCGAAATTCTATGAGGATCTTATATGATAGGACATATGAGCCGTCAAATAACAGATGTCTGGCAAACACCCAAGAAGACTTTTTTCTCATAACTTTCAACCGAAGAAAATCTTGGGTGGAAAAACGAAATTCAAAATTGGATGCGTTTTTTTTTAACTTCTTTTTTTTATTTCTCTTTTGTTTCAATTGCCTTAGGAGCATATTCCTATTGGAAATATTAACACGCCATCGCCAGGACGAACCCATATCAGATGACTTATAATAAAGTACAAGTGCGGAATGATGCCTATTTGTGAGTGATTCAAAATGATGTTTGGGGTGGGCGCCTAGTGGTTTTATACTGTCTGAAATTGTTTCAATCTTTTTTTAGAAGCATGTTCTGTAAATAAGATTCATTTTGGGACCTTCAATGGAAAAAATTGTCATTTTTAATATTACAATAGTTTTATATAATTTTTATTTTTAATAAGTGAAGTGAAATAAAATCATTGCCTGTTCTTTTGTTTTGTAAGAAATAAATATATACCTACTGTAAATTTACCATGTTTTATGTATCCTAAAACTCAAGCTTTTAAAGGCGGACAAAAAAATATCAAGACTAAAGTTAAATAGTTTTATTAAATAATATGGTCAAAAATACTTACTATTTAAACAAAAGGAGTGTTAGATACACAAGAAAATAGTAAATTATTAATAAAACAAAATAAATAAATGTACTATTTTAATTATACAATTTTTTATTATTCTAAATATACAAAACTTTAATTTTATATCTGAAGGAATCCAGAGAGGTGGAAAAAAATATCCACATTATTAGCAGAGCTACACATTCTTCGTATAGGTCTATTAAGGTTGTAATTTGTATTATAATATTCTAAGTTAAAAATATTCCTATTTCTTGTACTCCGCTGTGGAACCCTTAAGCCATTTTGACAAGAATCAAACATTGCATTTCAAATCTTGAAAATAAAAGCTAGATCAAGACATTACTCGACGGTTTTCAAGAGTTGTGACCTTTAGAAATTTTAAAACATCACAATAAACTATTTCCCCAGATAGAATTTTAAGTTTAAAAGCTACAAAACATAAGAATTTCTTCAGTACCCTTTCCAGATTTTCTACATGACATTTATAGAATGGGGACCATATGGAACTACAATATTCTAATATTGATCTAACAAGAGAACAATAAACATTTTTAAAACAGATTATATTTTTAAATTCAGATAGGCTCCTTTTTAAGAAACCCAGTAGTTTAAAAGCTTTGTTACAGATAAAGTTATAGTGATTTTTAAAGCTTAAGCTTGGGTCAAATAATACCCTTAAGTCTTTAAATTTTGTGAAAAAGTGTTGAGATCATTCTGCACTCTTTCACAATCCCTAAAATCTTTAACAATTCTTAAAATCTTTTAATCGTCTGCATATAGAAGGATTAGACAGCAACAGAAACAGTCTGAAATATCATTAATAAAACAAATGAAAAGAATTGTAGACATAGGTCCCCTTGTGGTACTCCAGACTTCACTAATATCTCTTCAGAGAGACAATTTTTTATCCTAACAGCCTGTCTTCGGTTCTTATTATGCCAAGATTTGTACAGGGAATCAAAACAATGTATTAACATCAATCAGTGAAGATTTTTTTTCTTTCAAAATCTTTGTCAAAAGACCTTTTTAGCAATACCAAAAACCTATAATTTATTTGGCGGTACCTTACATTGAGGTTTTATCTCTTAACAGATTTTTTAAGTTTTTGATAGTCCTGTCATAAGACTCCTCTGTAAAAAATTGTGCTCCACCAATTTGTATAAAATTTTAGTATATTGTCATAGTCAAAATACACAATACAGAAATCATAACGAAAATTTCATAAAAGTGTTTTATAACACTTATTTTAAGTCTTTAGTAGTTATGCTCATTGATTTTTTAGCAATCTGAGTACTTGGGTCATCAAACTATAAATATATTAATACCAGGTTTTAAATTTTAATCACGATATCTGATTTACCCTGTACATTATAAATGGTTTACATGAAACAAAAAATGTTATTCAAATTGGCGAAAAACAATGTTTCACATAGAACACTTCAAGATTTGATAAAAAACGGTACTTCACTTTGGGGTTCATTTGTGATCTATCACTTGGAAGTTTCTACAGAGATAAAAAAATTCAGGCTGACAACATTTTTTGGAGTTTATCATATATTTTTGTGATTTTCACAAAAAAAAATCCATGTTTTATAAATAATTTCCGCGTTTTATTAAACAACTCAATGTTTTGCATTAGTTTAGGTAGTAACTATATTTTTGGTATTACTGTAAGTATGCGCGTTTTGAGATATCTACATTTTTTATGGCACTTTGAGATTAAATTTTTGTTTTATGACCAGATATTTAAGTAACGAATGAGACTTTAAAAAAATATAAACATTAAAAAACAAAAAAAAAACGCAGATATTAATTAAACAAACACGGATTTTTTAAAGTGCTTTAGCAGACACATATATCGCCCAAAGAACCTTTTCTTGAATATCTCTAGCTAGCAGCTACAGTAAGTAAGGATGTTTTTAGAAGTTCAACCCTCTTTCCAACCTCCCACGACCATTAAAAACTCATTGCTTGATGCCAAAGATATTTTGAAATTTTTTTATAAAAATCGGTTTAGCAGCTCTCCACTAATGTAACAAAAAGACACCACACCAAAACATGGGTATTGGCTTCTCAGGTACAAGCCTGATTTTGAAATTTTAATTTTTTGAATTTCCTTCAAGACATCATCTTTAACTTTTTCCCCCTCTCCACTGCCTCAGTGCCCAGGTGTTTAGAAGCGCCAAAAATAGCCTCAGTTAACGTTATTCTGCCAAATCGCAAGCTGTGCCATAATGGAGAATTGGCTTGAAGTCGAGTATCCGTTTCAGCTTCGACACACAAGGAATCGCTCATATTTGACCGCATGTAATTAATGAACCTGTCAACATTCCATTTGGTCCATTCTCTCTGCAGTTTTAAACTTGAACCAGAGCTGGTATACATCGATATAGGTGTACTTGTCTTCGGATCGCAAAATGGTATATATTACCCCTTTGTTATCTGCGCAGATTTACATCAATTGAGACACATAATTATGACTTTTTGGTCCGAGGGCTGGCACGTCTTCGTTTAAGTGACTGCAAATCCATTTTAGCATTTCCAACATCATTGTAGAGGTGCAGGCTGGTTCTTCACTTCTTCTGTGAAGCCAAAAAAGGACAGCAATGGCATGCTTGCAGCCCCCTGTAAGTATCAAAAAAGAAAAGTTAAAAACAGTTAACAATTTTCTAATAACAGGTTAAAAGGAGACACATTCTGCTTGCATCTTTTTTTATCTTGTGAAAACTAAATTTGCATTGTGTGTTCCTAGCTTAACAGAAACTGGTACAAAAAATACATCATAGTTAGAAAATACCAGAAAAATATTTTTTAAAACATGGCACCAGCAGGCATGTATAAATTTTATTTTTCTTCAATATCTCCAAAATTACTGATCTGCTAATTTTTGTTGAAAATATAATTATTTCTTTTAATGTGAAAACTGTATGTGTGTTGCTAGCTGATACGGTTTGTGGGTTATGATTTTCAACCCCGTTTCTTACCCTCTTTACAACCCTCACCCCCATCAAAAACTAATCAGCTCATTCTTTGGTTCCAAAGGATTTTTGTGCCAAATTTCATCAAAATCGGTTAACTTTAGTGGCTTTTCAGTCATCGTTGTCCAGACAGACAGGCAGGCACCAATTAAGAAATTTTGTATTTAGGTCTTTCATGTTTATTTGAGTTATTTTGGTATAAATAAAGTGTTTTTTTTTCGCACATATTTTTTTTTTGAAGTTAGGAATGCCCCCCACCAGAGAAATGTGAAATGACGCCGAAATTTGATAATTAAACAAGTCTCGGAGATGGTTTGGGGATACAACCTTTTAATGTCTAAAAAAATTATTCCAATGTTCATAGCTCCTCATTTTGTCCTAACAAACGTAACTTTTTGTGTTGGTATGCTCTAAAAACTCTATGCATAAAGGTCAACTTTTAAAAAATTTAAAGCAGTTTTACTTGGATTTTCCACCCCAGATATGTACAAAAAAAAGAGCAGCGCCTAATATTCTGTAAGTTTGGATACCTTAAAGATATAATTTTCCTACCAGGTGTAATTGCAAAATAGTGCCAGCTGCTATTCTGAAAGTTATAATTTTACCTCTTTTTCTCAAAAAATGTAAATAATAACAATTATTAAGTAATTTTAAGAAGACTTTAAAAAGAGATTAACCAAATATTTTTTTTTAAATGTAATGTAAAATGTGTATAGTTTCAAGTTTTTAAAACTACCTGCAGAAGCAGAACAATCTTTGCACTCAGAATGCAGCACTTTTTCCTCCTTCTCATTAACAGAAATTTCCACAGTATAAGGAGTATTTCTTACTCTGTGCTCCGGAGTTATTTTCGCCTTGACTGTGCAAACATCTCCTTCTCTCTTAACTTGTCACCATAGACCTCCTTCGTAACTCTAAAATAAACAATAACACTTAAGCCTTCAATCATCTCACTTTTAACACCAAATCAACCAGACCATGTATATTTTTAAGGTACAAACAAAGTAAAAATAATTTCATATACACGTAGAATTGCAACTCTCATATGACACGAGAATAACTGATAGATAGACAAAACTTCATATGTCCAGTTTACATACCATGAGTCCTCTAGGTATGGCAAAAGTTTAGAAATCATATTTTTTTTGTAATGCACTGAATGGCATGTGGTGACACTTCATTAGCTGTTAATTTTTCATGCTATGATATTTTTCATAACATGAATTAAATTTGGAAATTCTTTGAGATTAAAAATATAAGATAAAAAAAATACAATTTTTTTTTATATTTTTACAAATCTGTCTTAGTTATATACCTCAAAATAGTTTTTCCAGATTTTACAGCTGTGGTTAATTATTTCTGATAAAGCTTTTCTAACATTTTGTTTTAAATTTTATAGCAAAATTTTAGGTGTACCTACAAATGACTTTTTTATTATCTTCACATTTTGCAGCTTTTCACTGTTACAAAAAAATCCAGGATGTTTAAAATATAGTAACTGTAATAAATTACTTATTTACTGTCATTTATATTTTGCTTTTAATAAGTTGGTCAAAACCTTGGTCAAAACTAGTAAGAAATCCTGTTGAGTCCAATATTTCCTTGAATATCTGAAAAACTACAAATCTGATATAGTTTTTGTTGGAACTGTAATTATCCATCTAAATATTAAAACCGTGTGTTGCTAGCTGCTAAAAGTATATTTTATTTTCCTTGAATATTTCAAGAACTACAGATCTGACTTCAACGTAAATGTAATTGCTAGCTGCTACAATTCCACCCTCTTCACAACAAATTAATTGACTATTATATAATGTTTTGTTTTAAAAGTCATTTTAATTAAATGTTTGGGATTTTCTTTGAAAGATACTTGAATGATTTAATAAGCTAGTCATCAGGTTTTATTAAACCCAAAATCCTAATTTTAAATATTTATTTTTAGTTTAGTTTTTTACTTTATTGACATTCTTTTGTATTTTTTTTAAACTAGCTTTTGCTAAGTATATAAATTAACCTTGAAATTAACATTGCATTTTTCTGAAAAAACTTTACTGTCATAAGCCTAATGTGTTAGTAAAGAAATTTGATGGTAATGTGGCACTAAATTATCATCATGTCAGAATTTAGCTCAATCTTGATAGTTTAGATAGGCATAAAAAATTACTGACGTTTGTTTGATGCATAAATTAATTAACAGTCTAACTGACTGTTAGACATCATCATACTTTTCACATTACTTTTCATACAACTGATTATGGACAAAAAAATAATTTATTGAAAGAACTTTATTGCTTAACTCAGTAACCAGTTATTAATGTTTTTAATGTATCTGTTAACTCCTTAAAAAGACTAACAAAAAGAATCTTACCAGACTAAATATTTTTTTTAGTTAAATTTTATACTGTTGTGTGTCTGTTTTCAAATATTTTGCATTGTTCATACTATAACTCCTACTATACTAATTTCATGTCTTTATTTATTAATTAGTATTCAGTGTTGACTATGTAAAATTTTTTTCTTTTGACAAGGTATTGATTTTAATGGGGTTTCTGTTCCCTATAAATATAAACAAATAAATTAAATTACTTGTGCTGAGGTCCTTTCTCAAAAAGTTACCTTGCTTTTTCTTACTTGGCATAAAAAAGTAACAAGGTTTGGATTTTTGTAATCGGGGAAAAAAAAGTTAAATTTAAAAAAATATGTACAGGGTGTCCAAAAATCATATTTCAAGTCACTTGACAAGGTTTTTATAATAAATGTTTAACAGTCTTACTCATATATTTTGACACAATTTGGATTTTTAATGTGCGCAGTTAAACCATACTCACTTCCAGTCTTAACATTCTTCATCTCAGCGCTAAAGAAATCCATATTATCCAAATAATATAAATTAATCATCTCATGATCCACTTTGGGTAAGTTGTTAGAATCACCCTTCACAAATCCCTTCTCCATATTCTGAGCCATATTCTCTAAAAAAAAATCAAGAAAAAATCTTAACAAAATTCAAAAAGTTAAAAAACTACTTACCTACAGCTCTCTTTAAAAATCTTTTTATCAATACTTTTTTTAATATAAATATTGAAACCTTTAAAATAAGTGCAAAAAAATTAAAAGAACAGAATATTATCGCTTTAGAATAGATAGCTATATTTGAAGTCTGAAAATACCATCATGGCTGTACCCAAGGGGTGAACCAATCCAGCAAGTGCACAAAATATTTGGCAGGAACTATATTTTAGCACTTGCAGGCTTCCTATATTATTAGTTTCATTTTATCCTAAACCCAGGAGGAACTGGAATATGGACACTTTTTACAGGAGACGTACAAAATATGGGATCATTTCACCCGTTGGCTGTACCAATATACAGATTTTAAACAATAGCAGAACGAAGTTTTTATAATGTTACTAGTATGAATCTACACTTTTGCAAGCAAATAAGAAAAGCTATCAAAAGATATAGATTTTAGGAGAAAATTCTGTCTTCTAATAGACATGTAGCAAGCATGAAAATTCTTGGATCTGGGGTTGAGTTTTTATGGTGGTTTTTGATGATGCATCAGAAAGCGGCTTTATATAAAGAGAGTGTCTAAAGAGCCGACAATTTATTATGTGTTTTTCATATTTTCGTTTTTTTTCAAACTAAATTAACCCAACCTAACCTAAACAGACTCAATCCAACTTATTAAAAGCCAAAACACCCCAAAAAAACACACTTTAAACTAAATTAACCCAACCTAAACAGACTCAAACCAACTAAATTCACCCAACCTAACCTAAACAAACCAACTTATTCAAAGCCAAAACAGCCCAAAAAAACACACTACAACCCCTACATCTTTTTTTGGCATAAAAAAAATGTTTGGGTTGTTTTGGCTTTTAATAAGTTGGTTTGAGTCTGTTTAGGTTAGGTTGGGTTAATTTAGTTTAAAAAAATATGAAAATATGAAACACATAATAAATAATTATTGTCGGCTCTTTACCCTCACGTCCATTCAGCCGAATTGTCGGCTCTTTATAGACACTCCCTTATATAAAATTACTTAAAACAACTTACCAAATATCAAAATTTGTATGCGCACACTCTGTTAAAAATCGCAATCAAAAGTTCTTATTCTTCTTGTCTCCGAATTAAGCTTATAAACCCAGCTTAAATTTTCTTAGCAGCTAGGGCTATGGTGGACAGGAACCGTACTGTTTGTAATAACATTCACTACATATATAGTTGTATATTACTTGTAGGCTTTCTAAACGACAATATAAACTTCCGCACTACTAAATGTTTATAATTTTATAAATTAACTTCAAAAGAATCACAACCAAAAAAGCAAAACACAAAAAAACGAATTGACAGTATGACTTAAAGTTAGCCGCAGGCCGCAGTTCGCAACCCAGTGGTCCAAATAAAAACTGCACTTGACAAATTACAATGGACCAGCCAAAAATGACGTCACCTGTATTGATTATGACGTCACCTATATTCGTTTTGAAAAATCGTAAGGCCACTGAATCGACGATTAAAAACATTATTTTTCACATAGAAAACCAAAATTTTTTGGGGAAAAAAGTTTTTAGATGGATTTCTTGGACCTTTATGTTTCTGTATATTCCAAAAAAAAGGTAACTTTTTTTTTATGGGAAAGCCCCATTGCAATTTGATTCAACAACTCTTGCGGGCCTTCCAGCGTGTCTGCTATTATGAAAGTGTCGTCTTCATATCGTAGGTTGTTGATTTTTATGCCGTTTATGGTCAGACCCTCTTTGCATTTATGAAGTGCATTTTATATTATTTTGTTACAATAGATATTAAACAACAGCGGAGACAATACACAACCTTGGCGCACACCTCTTCTTATTTGGACCTCTTCGGACAGTTGGCCATCAACCTTTATTTGAGCAGTCTGATTCCAGTATAGATTAGCGATTATCTTTAGATCTCGGTTATCTAGACCAACTTCTTTTAGCGACGCCGTTTCGTCCTTGTTAGGGACTCAGCCCTATTCTCCAAACTAATTTCAATATGGCGGCTGGCAATTAAACACAGAAGCTAAATGGAACTGTCATTGTCAGTATCAGTTACGTGTGTTATAAATAACCTACATAGCATTTTTTTAACTCAAAGCTTAAGTATTCCATTCCTCCCCAGGTTTCCCTATTCAATTCGTTTAAAAGGCACGAAAACAGAGAAAAACATACCTACTTACAACCTTCAATAAATTCAGTATGTGTATAACACAATAGTGTTGACGTACGTTTATCACCTTCACTATTGTACAATTATACAAACAACAATCGAATAGTTAATTGCTAATAGCCTTATGACTAATTTAAGGGGGCACAGATTATCTCAGAAATCAGTAATGTTCA
Organism: Oxystoma pomonae; assembly: GCA_963921995.1. Lineage (NCBI taxonomy): Eukaryota > Metazoa > Arthropoda > Insecta > Coleoptera > Brentidae > Oxystoma > Oxystoma pomonae. The sequence continues at coordinate 65,526,241 of OY998171.1, forward strand.
AACTGGAGCTTCCCTCAAGGCCTTATAGTGCAGTGATTTTTATTACTGCTCTTGGCCCTTATTTTTAATTTGATAGAAAATTCGATCAAAAGGAGTGCTCTCTCTCTCTCGCAAATTTCTATTGTATACCGAACTACTCGGTACTCGGTGGAAACCTAAAAATTGCCTTTTATTTCCAGTGGAAATATAACTAGTGCATGAAATATTTCCGGAAATTTTTGAAAATTTTGTCTGAAACCAATTTTTTAACAAAAACATGAGTGCATTGCAGCTGAAAAAATCCCGAACCCGCAGGGTGAGGGATTTTTTCTTTGGTGCTATGCAGGAAGTGGAAATTGCATCCGGTTTGAAAATTGCATCTGGAAATATCCCGGGGATAATTGTCATTTTTGACATTTATTGTTTCAAAACATCAAAACAGTCGACCTGTCAAAATTTTAAATCAAATTAATACTCCTGTAACTTATCAAAATTGTACATTTTATAGCAATTTTAAGTTTTATTTTACTATTAGCATTAGAAAAAATAAAAATTAACGTGTGGTATTATTTAAATCAATAAATATATCAAAATCAACTTTTTAGCAACTACCTAAATAAACTTTTATCAACTGGGGAAATTTCCAGTAGAAATATAACTAGTGCATGAAATATTTCCGGAAATTTTTGAAAATTTTGTCTGAAAGCAATTTTTTAACAAAAGCCTGAGTGCATTGCACCTAAAAAAATCCCGAATCCGCAGTGAGGAGGAGAGGAGATTTTTAAATTGGCTAAAGACCCAATTTTGAAAAATTTCTATTAGGAAATATTTTAGGCACGTGTTCTGTTTTGATCGGAAATTTCCCGAGTTGATAAAAGTTTATTTAGGTAGTTGCTAAAAAGTTGATTTTGATATATTTATTTATTTAAATAATACCATACTTCAATAACAATTAATATTTTTTCTAAGGCTAATAGTAAAATAAAACTTAAACTTAGTCCTGCTTATGAAAACTACAATTGCTATAAAATGTACAATTTTGATAAGTAACAGGAGTATTGTTAAAAAGAGAAAATCAAAAGATCTTGGGAGGAACACAAGGAACACACAAAAGATCAAAGCGAAAGGAGAGACAATTAAACGATGTTTCGCCTGGGGTGACCAGCGTGGGCTCGTCAGTAGATTCACTAGTAACCCTCAATCCAGACATCATTTAACACCATCGCACACTCCGACCTCCAACTCTGAAACACTCACAAATAGGCATCGTTCCGCATGATACTTATTATAAGTCACCTGATACGGGTTCGTCCTGGCGTGTTAATCTTTCCAATAGGAATTTGCTCCTAAGACAATTAAAACAAGAAGTTAAAAAAACTTCCAACTCAGTTACATCAACCGAAAAGAATCTAAAAAAGAGAAGATCAAAAGATCTTGGGAGGAAAGAACGAAAATTCAAAATTGGATGAGTGTCCCACAAGGAACACACAAACGACCAAAGCGAGAAGACAAACAATTAAACGATGTTTCGCCCAGGGTGACCAGCCTGGGCTCGTCAGTGGATTCACTAGTCACACTCGTATCAGGTGACTTATAATAAGTACCATGCGGAACGATGCCTATTTGTGAGTATTTCAGACTTGGAGGTCAGAGTGTGCGATGGTGTTGAATGATGTCTGGATTGAGGGTGACTAGTGAATCCACTGATGAGCCCACGCTGGTCACCCCGGGCGAAACATCGTTTAATTGTTTCTCTTTTCGCTTTGGTCCTTTGTGTGTTCCTTGTGGGACACTCATCCAATTGTGAATTTTCGTTCTTTCCTCTCAAGATCTTTTGATCTTCTCCTTTTTTAGATTCTTTTCGGTTGATGTAACTGATTTTGAAGTTTTTTTAACTTCAGGAGTATTATTATTCTGATTTATAAACTTGCTGGTCATTTAAAATTTTGACAGGTCGACTGTTTTGATGTTTTGAAACTATAAATGTCAAAAATGACAATTACCCCCGGGATATTTCCAGATGCAATTTTCAAAACGGATGCAATTTCCATTTTTTTTTTCCACAAATTTTCGTGTAAAATTTTCAGTTTAATTGACACTAGGGAAATTTCCCACACAAATGTACTCGCATGCGGATATTTTCATATGGTTTCGAAAATACGACCTAAAAACCAAAGTTCTGGAGTAAATCTTTACTTTATTTATTTTTTTTTGCAAACAGGGGCTTTATCTCTGTTTTCCTTTTATAAATCTCAAAAATTAAACGTTATTTACCATAAATCCCGAACTTGACTTTTCTTTTGTTTAAACTGCATAATCCAAGCATTAATACTTTGTGTATGTCGCTGTTTAGTTTATTTTATAATGTTGTCCATATTATACACTAATCATTGGTGTTTTTCATTTTATTTTTAAGTTCTTTTTTCTTTTCTTTTTTTTTCCCCACTAACAAGGGTAACCTTTTGTGGATCTTGTTTATTTACATATACCACTTCTACATTTGTATTTTTAGGTAGTTTTTTGTTTCTGTAAATAAACTATTATTTATTTATTTATTTACTTATTTGCGGTTTTATCCGCAATGTTGCGTTGACGTTGGACAACGCGAATTTTTTTTTTGTTTGGTGGAATTAAGCTGTGTTCACGCGCGACTAAAAAACAGTTTTCAAATTTATTCTTAAAATCATTTATGAGACTGTGGTAGAACTATTACTTTTATTTATTTTATCGTTTTTGGTGTGTTAAATAGGGAAAATATTGTCAAAGGCCCCTGCATTGCCACTGGCTTTCGGTTGGAATGGGCTGGGCGTTTGATATGTTATAGACCTGTTCTCCTGATCAACGTATTAATGGACCTATTTTTGATCCGACCCACGGTGTCAGAGATATAGGCGTTGAAAGTTGGAGCTTTCAGATTTTAGGGATTTTTCACTAAAATCAGTTTTTTGCCTTTTTTGTTGTATTTGAGTAGCTAACTTGCTACTTCCAGTATACCAGTTTTTAGGTAAAGATACAGACTATTGGAACGCGCACTTTGGTGGTACTGAGGTACTGTCACGACCCAACCGCCTTTTGCGGTTTCGAGGGCGCAACAATAAAAGCAAAAAAACATAACTACAAAAAAAGTACATCGATTATTGTGTTTTTAGATAAAAAATTCGAATCTATTTTCAACTTGCTGAAACTGCATATATACTGGAGAACAAAAAAAAAATGCAACACCAGAAAGGAGAAAGAGAATTAATACATTAGGATGCTCTCCTCCATGATCCATGGTTATTTACAAACAGATGGTCTATATCATATTGAGGAGCACTCATCCAAATCCTCCTTACGGCATGCCAGAGTTTATCTAAGTTTCCAGGGGGACGTGGTAATCGACTAAGAGACTAAGAGTGCGCTCTATCATATCCCATACGTGTTCGATAGGCGACAAGTCAGGCGATCTTGCTGACCATTCCAAAGTGTTTATGCCAAGTTCATGTAAGAAGTCCATTGTTTCACGAGCAATATGCGATCTGGCATTATCTGGTTGAAAAATCGCATTTGGGATAGTTTGTATGTAGGGATATAAAACTGGCTGCAGCACTTCATCGATATATTTTCGAGCAGTCAGATTGCTTTTGTTGAGGACCAGAGGTGATCTGCTTCCTAAACATATAACACCCCATACCATGATACTTTGCTGTCTTGCTGTATCACATTCAACAGCAGTGTCTACATTTCGTCTCTCACCTCGAAATCGCCTAGCCCACATGCGTCCATCATGGCCGCCTAAACAAAAACTGGATTCGTCGCTGAAGCTTATGGTATTTCATTCGTCGTTCCAGTTTTACCGAGCTCTACACCACTCCAAGCGGCGAGTCTTATGTTGTGGGGTCAAAGGTAGCACCGAAAGCGGACGGTAAGCCCTCAGCCCCATACCAAGCAATCTTCGATTAACTGTCATCCTTAAAATACTCGTCCTGTAGTATACTGTCCCGTCGATTCTGAGAGCAAGAAGTCTGAGATGACGTAAATCACGACCTTGTAATAATCTAGGGCGTCCAGAACCCACACGACGTCTACCACCTTCTCCAAACTCTTAACACTGCTGATGGATTGGCATTAACCCGTCTTGCAATTTCCCGTAATTTCATTCCCACGATGCGTCCTTTCTCGAAGTCGTTTAAATGATGAAATTGTTGGCGACGGCGAACTCTTGGCATTTTTATTTTTTAATTAAACTGCAAGCAATCCAAAAAGACCAAAAAATACGAGAAAAATGATTTAAAATTTTCAGAAAAGGTCTTTTATGTGTTGGTTGTTTTTGAAAGTGAATAGAAAAAATCTGTTAAAAAAGGAAAGATTCGAAGACACAAGTAATTTTCATTCAAATAATTACCCATTTACATGGTGTGGCATTTTTCTTGTTCTCTAGTATATAAACGTATTTTTAAACCTTGTCACCACATTTGCAACGTTTGATGTTGGTTTGTTGGAATGACGTCAAAATTTCCTCCGCAACGTTGCTAAAAAAAACGCAACTGTTGTTTTATTGAAAGAAATGTTGCAGAATAGATTTAGGCAAGACCAATTTGTACACGACGTAAAACGCCTATCATTATGATTTTTCAAATAAAAACTTAAACAAATAACCCGTTTAACAATCATTACCGTTTGACATTGCCGTGGGAACCTGACTATATCGTTCTTTTTTTTTCAAACTTTGCATCACCAAAATTACATTACCTATTTAATAGCCAATTACACCGCAATTTAACCTAGTTTGCATGTAGCGGGTATTTAGAATGTGCTGCCGCAATGAATTCAAAAGACCAAGGCGTCACATTCTAAACATTAATTAAATTTAAACCAGGTTTATCAGTACGGTGCAATTGGCCTTAAGCAAGCTAGATTTGGTAACATAAACCTTTAATGTACCGATTTAAATTTTGTCTGTGTTAAAATTCAACCTTCACATAATCATAGTGTTTTTCCAAAAGTGTTTTGTGAAATATCTAATCACTAATAAATTTACGCACAAATACACGCACTTGTGTTTTAAAGACTGACCTCAATAAAATAAAAAAACGATAGTGCTTTTTAGGTGCTAATTTGGTCCCCAAACTAAAAATTAAGCGCTCCTCCAGTTTTAGCAGAAAATAAAAAAAACGGTTGGACCGCTAGGTTAACGTTAAGCTAGCGACCCCATCCATAATTCTTGGAAAAACATTTAATGTAACTATTTCCAAATTAAGTGCTATTTACGTGCTCCACTAATATTAGTAGTCCCTTTTTACCTTACCCCAGCCCAGCCCCCTAACCCCCACCTGTACCGCTTGTACGGTAGTAGGCTCTCCGGGTCTTCCTGTTCTCTTCACGAAGTCCAGTACTTTGGCCCACTTGAGAGCTCGTAGGTCCTCTGCACCCAGGTTCGGTTGTCCGAGCACCTGATGCCTCATCCTTAGGTATGCATCGCACTCCGCAACGAAGTGCCGGGATGTCTCCTCCGCCCTCTCGCAGGCATGCCAGATAGAGTCGATCCCGATGCGAGTCAGATGCTTACTGAAGCCATTTGAGTCTGTCCGCGTCCGGTCAGATGAATTCTTTGGACTGTCTGCATCCTAATTCGTTCTCCCATGAGTCTGCCAGTGCATCGTTAGCCCATTTAATAAGTTGACTTTGCAGCTCTCTCCTTGTTATACCTAAGAGTGGTTCCGGCCCCACGTATTGAATGCTGGCCCCGATCCGAGCGAGTTCATCCGCCTTTTCGTTGCTCGACAATCCCGTGTGTCCCGGTACCCACATCACTGTAACTCTTTTGTCTTGACACTGAGTGCCTTTAGGGCCGCTTGGCTGTCGGAGCATATGTACACATGCTCCTTCGGACCATTGCGAACCTCTTCTAGTGTTGCCGCCATTATAATGGCATATACCTCGCCTGGGAAGACCGTAGCTTACTCTCCGAGCGTCCACTAATATTAAATCAAAAGTTTAAAATGTTTTTTGTTTGGGAATTTCGCAAAAAAATAAGTAGGGACCACTAGCTTGACATAAATCTTGCGGTCCCATAGGTACCCCTTCAGATAAACAAAATTTTAATTATTTTAAAATAAAGAGCAATTTAAGTGCTAATTTGGTCCATCTTTCGAAAGTTAAGTGCTCTTTTCGTTGTGGCGAAAAATGGGAAAAATTCCGTGGTATTAGTGCTCTATTTAGGTACTCAACAAAAATGGGAAAATCGTGGTTTTCGCGCGTATTTTTTTTTAAACTAAGGGTTTGTACTGCCAACTTTATATAAAGCCAGGGGTCCACTTTGGTACCTTTGTTGAAAAATTTATTTGGCATATGCACTTTTTTCGAATTTTACGTTAAATATGAATTTTCGTTTGGCAAAATGGATCTATGGCCAATACAAAAATGTCGAAAATGCACTTTTTCCAAGTTGCAATGTAATATTTTCGAATCGTGGGTATGAGCCCCGATACTGTGAAGACATACCCACTTTCCTCAGGCAATCGGTTATACAAACATGAATTTTGAAAGTTTGGCGAAATGGGTCGAAAATGCACTTTTTGCGAATTTCAAGTTAAAATATAATGTTTTCGCATCTTCAGGGGCCCACGATACTGTACAAACATGCTCACTTTCGCCAGGCAATCGGTTGTAAAAATATGAATTTTCAAAATTTGGCGAAATGGGTCTATGAAGATCCCTAAAGAAAAATGTCGAAAATGCACTTTTTTCGAATTTCAAGTTGCAATGTAATATTTACGCATCTTGAGACACCTACGATACTTTAAAAACATGCCCACTTTCCCAGGTAATAATTGAATTTTCAAAATTTGGCGAAATGGGTCTATGAAGATCCCTATAGAAAAATGTCAAAAATGCACTTTTTTAGAAGTTCAAGTTGCAATGTAATGTTTTCGCATCTTGAGGGGCCCACTATACTGTGAAAACATGCCCACTTTCCCAGGTAATCGGTTGTAAAAATATGAATTTTCAAAATTTGGCGAAATGGGTCTATGAAGATCCCTAGAAAAATGTCGAAAATGCACTTTTGTAAAAGTTCAAGTTGCAATGTAATGTTTTCGCATCTTGAGGGGCCCACGATACTGTAAAAACATGCTCACTTTATCCAGGCAATCGGTTGTAAAAATATGAATTTTCAAAGTTTTGCGAAATGGGTCTATGGGCATCCCCATACAAAAATGTCAAAAATGCACTTTTTTCGAATTTCAAGTTGCAATATAATGTTTTCGCATCTTGAGGGGTCCACGATACTGTAAAAACATGTCCACTTCGCCCAGGCAATCGGTTGTAAAAATATGAATTTTCAAAGTTTGGCAAAATGGGTCTATGGACATCCCCATACAAAAATGTCGAAAATGCACTTTTTTCGAATTTCAAGTTGCAATATAATGTTTTCGCATCTTGAAGAGTCCACGATACTGTAAAAACATGCTCACTTTCGCCAGGCAATCGGTTGTAAAAATATGAATTTTCAAAGTTTGGCGAAATGGTTTTATGGAGATCCCCATACAAAAATGTCGAAAATGCACTTTTTTCGAATTTCAAGTTGCAATGTAATGTTTTCGCATCTTGAGAAGCCCACGATACTGTGAAAACATGCCCACTTTCCCAGGCAATCGGTTGTAAAAATATGAATTTTCAAAATTTGGCGAAATGGGTCTATGGACATCCCCATACAAAAATGCCGAAAATTCACTTTTTTCGAATTTCAAGTTGCAATATAATGTTTTCGCATCTTGAGGGGCCCACAATACTGTAAAAACATGCCCACTTCGCCCAGGCAATCGGTTGTAAAAATATGAATTTTCAAAATTTGGCAAAATGGGTCTATGGACATCCCCATACAAAAATGTCGAAAATGCACTTTTTTCGAATTTCAAGTTGCAATATAATGTTTTCGCATCTTGAAGAGTCCACGATACTGTAAAAACATGCTCACTTTCGCCAGGCAATCGGTTGTAAAAATATGAATTTTCAAAGTTTGGCGAAATGGGTCTATGGGCATCCCCATACAAAAATGTCAAAAATGCACTTTTTTAGAAGTTCAAGTTGCAATGTAATGTTTTCGCATCTTGAGGGGCCCACGATACTGTAAAAACATGCCCACTTTCCCCAGTCAATCGGTTGTAAAAATATGAATTTTCAAAGTTTGGCGAAATGGTTTTATGGAGACCCCCATACAAAAATGTCGAAAATGCACTTTTTTCGAATTTCAAGTTGCAATGTAATGTTTTCGCATCTTGAGGGGCCCACGATACTGTGAAAACATGCCCACTTTCCCAGGCAATCGGTTGTAAAAATATGAATTTTCAAAGTTTGGCGAAATGGGTCTATGGGCATCCCCATACAAAAATGTCAAAAATGCACTTTTTTCGAATTTCAAGTTGCAATGTAATGTTTTCGCATCTTGAGGGGCCCACGATACTGTGAAAACATGCCCACTTTCCCAGGCAATCGGTTGTAAAAATATGAATTTTCAAAATTTGGCGAAATGGGTCTATGGACATCCCCATACAAAAATGCCGAAAATTCACTTTTTTCGAATTTCAAGTTGCAATATAATGTTTTCGCATCTTGAGGGGCCCACAATACTGTAAAAACATGCCCACTTCGCCCAGGCAATCGGTTGTAAAAATATGAATTTTCAAAGTTTGGCAAAATGGGTCTATGGACATCCCCATACAAAAATGTCGAAAATGCACTTTTTTCGAATTTCAAGTTGCAATATAATGTTTTCGCATCTTGAATAGTCCACGATACTGTAAAAACATGCCGACTTTCCCCAGGCAATCGGTTGTAAAAATATGAATTTTCAAAGTTTGGCGAAATGGGTCTATGGAGATCCCTATACAAAAATGTCGAAAATGCACTTTTTTCGAATTTCAAGTTGCAATGTAAGGTTTTCGCATCTTGAGGGGCCCACGATACTGTAAAAACATGCTCACTTTCGCCAGGCAATCGGTTGTAAAAATATGAATTTTCAAAGTTTGGCGAAATGGGTCTATGGGCATCCCCATACAAAAATGTCAAAAATGCACTTTTTTAGAAGTTCAAGTTGCAATGTAATGTTTTCGCATCTTGAGGGGCCCACGATACTGTAAAAACATGCTCACTTTATCCAGGCAATCGGTTGTAAAAATATGAATTTTCAAAGTTTTGCGAAATGGGTCTATGGGCATCCCCATACAAAAATGTCAAAAATGCACTTTTTTCGAATTTCAAGTTGCAATATAATGTTTTCGCATCTTGAGGGGTCCACGATACTGTAAAAACATGCCCACTTTCCCAGGTAATCGGTTGTAAAAATATGAATTTTCAAAATTTGGCGAAATGGGTCTATGAAGATCCCTATAGAAAAATGTCTAAAATGCACTTTTTTCGAATTTCAAGTTGCAATATAATGTTTTCGCATCTTGAGGGGTCCACGATACTGTAAAAACATGCCCATTTTCCCCAGGCAATCGTTTGTAAAAATATGAATTTTCAAAGTTTGGCGAAATGCACTTTTTTCGAATTTCAAGTTGCCTTTGGTTTAAAATTAGCCCTAAGTAATATTCTCCGTCTGAACAATAAGTCGCGACTTCGGTGCAACTGAACATAACAGTAAGGTTGTGCAATATGTATATAAGTGTGTTCAAGTACCTAGGTAACTGTATAACTAAGTATATATGTAAATATTTAATTTAACACATATTATCATAATCTGGAGATCACCCAGCGAGATACAGAAAAAGAGGTAGGTATATAATTTAGTGTCGAGTGACGGCATGTTCTTTATGTTTTGAATATGATCAACTGAAAATGTAAATAAATTGTTCAAATTTATTAGAGTCTTTTAATTGGTTTCAAAACTAAAATGAGCACCAAACGAATTACGGCCGCTCGAAAGAAGCTCGCACATTTTAAATGGAAACTGGATCTCAGTGGGATTTCAACGCCGCTTAAGTACGTTAGTGGGATTATTCCTGAGAGCTTTTTGTGTCATGGGCACAGGTGCCGATATCTACAGAGTGAGCCAATAATATCTGCCAAAGTTTGGGATAAGCTTATTATTATCATGCTTATGATGACCGATTTTTACAATATTTTCTTTACTATGTTGGGAATTTGGAACCTTTGGTTGCACTAAAACAAAATTATGATTGTTTTCCACAAACCAAAACTACACTTTTTTGCACTCGACGCGCGTTTCGCTAACAACGTTAGCATCATCAGGAGACGATAAACAATGAACTAAATTAATCTACGCTCTATCTTATATACAATACTTTAGTGGGCGGAGATAAGACTAATAAATTGTGATTGATCACGATTTTTAATCCTATCTCCCCTGAACCAAAGAATAAAGTGTACTAAACGGGATGGGTCCTCTATCTTTATTTAAACTATTTCTGGATTTAATGATTTCCATACTTTCATATGCATTCAAAAGTCTTTTGTTTGGTAAACTTTTTAGAAGTTTTAGGTTATCTAATGTGAATCTATGATTGTTTTCAAAAGCATGCTCGGCCACACTTGACTTTTCTGTTCTTCCGTATTTTAAGTGTGCTAAGTGTTCTTTAAAACGTGTTTGAATAGAGCGTCTCGTTTGGCCAGCATATTTTTTGTCACAATCCATGCAACTAATTTCGTAAATTCCACTTTTTTCTAGAACTGTAGTTTTATCCTTGGGATTTCCTAGTAAGCTTCTTATTGTGTTACCGGATTGATATACTAATTTAAGACCGGTGTTATTAAATACTGTGTGTAATCCTTTCGTATAATTAGGATTATAAGGAATTGATACAAATTTTGATTCGCAGGTATCTTTTTGTCTGAAAAAGAGAAAAATTTGTATCAATTCCTTATAATCCTAATTATACGAAAGGATTACACAAAGTATTTAATAACACCGGTCTTAAATTAGTATATCAATCCGGTAACACAATAAGAAGCTTACTAGGAAATCCCAAGGATAAAACTACAGTTCTAGAAAAAAGTGGAATTTACGAAATTAGTTGCATGGATTGTGACAAAAAATATGTTGGCCAAACGAGACGCTCTATTTAAACACGTTTTAAAGAACACTTAGCACACTTAAAATACGGAAGAACAGAAAAGTCAAGTGTGGCCGAGCATGCTTTTGAAAACAATCATAGATTCACATTAGATAACCTAAAACTTCTAAAAAGTTTACCAAACAAAAGACTTTTAAATGCATATGAAAGTATGGAAATCATTAAATCCAGAAATAGTTTAAATAAAGATAGAGGACCCATCCCGTTTAGTACACTTTATTCTTTGGTTGAGGGGAGCTAGGATTAAAAATCGTGATCAATCACAATTTATTAGTCTTATCTCCGCCCACTAAAGTATTGTATATAAGATAGAGCGTAGATTAATTTGGTTCATTGTTTATTGTCTCCTGATGATGCTAACGTTGTTAGCGAAACGCGCGTCGAGTGCAAAAAAGTGTAGTTTTGGTTTGTGGAAAACAATCATAATTTTGTAATATTTTCTTTGTTTTTTAAAGTTATTATTGTTACACATTTTGGCCTTGGGCCATTATAGTATCTCATAGTGGGTCCCTATAAAAAACCCGAAACTAAATTTAGCAGAAACACAATTTGTCACAATTGAAAAGAAAAGAAAATAGTTGGTCCGAAAAAAATTGTCTCGAAAATGAAAATTGCGGGAAAATCAAATCGAAGGAAACATATTTTTATAGAAACACAAAATGTCAGAAAATATTTTTAACGAGAATAATTTAATAAAAATATAATAATGCCGAACCACAAAATTCAGGAACCCCAATCTGTCCGAAAATGATTTGAACCGATAGCCACAAAAATCAATTGCTACGTTGCCAGGCTTGCGGCAGGGAAGAATCGAAGTACCCCCTACCCCCATATTTTTTAATAATATTAAAATCAGTTCACGGGAAGTGTGTCAAAAATGAATCGCAAGATTTGATAGACAGTCAGAAACTGTGAAGTTAAATAAAATCGTTTAAGGTCGTAGTTACAATCTGGGGAATTGTTTTTAGCAACACTGTACGGGCAATCAATTTAACTATGTCGACGCCGAATGTTTCTATGCGAATTCCTAGTAATCCCAGCGAACCAGTAAAGTTCTCTTGGTTCTTGTTCTTTGATAGACTCGGGGTAATGCCCGCGCAGCGGTAGGCCTTTTTCGGCGGGCGGCCGCACACGCGGAGTGGGTTCATATTTGTTTTAGAACAATGTTTTTGAAAACACATTTTTGAAAGAAAAACATAAACTCGAATGGTTTTCTGTCAGAAAACGTAAAGATACTCTTCTGTCCCACCGCGGCCCGATTTAAAGTTTGTTGACAAAACACCTGCAGTTACCATGTAATCGTATAAATTCCGTGATCTATTGGCCAACACTTGAACTGCGTGTGTCTCCCAAATTCAATGAAGTGTGATTGTTTGATCGGTTTTCTTTTCCAGAGTGTACAGGCTTTTAGAAAAAAGGAAACTTAGTTTTTATTTTCGCTAAAGCAAGGAAATATAAAAAGGAAAAATGTAATCCAGAGGAAATTGTGAGTATTTCTCTATTTTTCTTGTAAATCGGGTTTATTCTAAAACTCAATTATTTTGAGGCTTTTGGGATAGATGACAGCACCAGAGCATTTATTTTTAAGAAAAAATAATTGAGAATTTTGAAAAATTCTTCAGATGTTTTTGTTAAGCGTTTAAAAGTGATCACCCCTGCAAAATTTCAGCTAATTCTGATGTTTAGTTTTCCCTGTGCATTCTGGCAAAATATTAAAAAATTAATGAACAAGGCGTTGCCAGTTGTACTTTTTTTACTTAAAATCTGGGGAGAAACTATAGCCTTAATAAAAAAAACTCCCCGTGTCATCTTCCAAATAGAGAAACTTGTCCACGCCGCAATCCCGGCCTACGGCGCTTTCGGATGGATTGTGGTTCGGCTCATTTAAGGATCGGGCATATTATTTTCTATCAATTTGTGCGGTTCGGGTGTTTCTCGTTTCTAAAAAATTATAATATTTTCGACATTTTTGTAATTCTGATATTTTAAGGTTCGGAAAAATTATAATCGGTTAAATTTTATTCGTGTCTTTTAAGGATCGAGTAAATTAAAATTCTATAAAATTATATTCGAATCCATTATTTCCTGTTTTCGGACGTTTTGTTTTCTGTACAACTGTGTTTCGGTTCTTACAAATTTGGCTTTTTTGTGGGTTTCCCTCATAGTTAAATAACATAACATAAAAATTGTACTCCCTATGAAAAAGTTCAAATCAAATCAACAGCCAGATTTTCCCAGAATTTTTTATACTTAAATAATAATTTTTAATGTGAGGTACTTCCTGGACGGTACCTTACATTCAACGCCTAAATAGGCACCATATTCACACTAATGATAGAATTTTACGTCTCATAGAATCACAGAATCACAATTCTAATGGGCCCCTATTTTGGTTTGCGTATTCAGAACCATCAGTATATTGGATTCGGTCGTACCAAATGCGGTTCAATTATACCATTTTTGGTAGCGAAGGACATTACTTTGAATACGGTTCCCACCATAAAATACCACAGAATAGACCGAAGGATAACTCTGAATACTCTTCCAGCTCGTTTGTTTTATAGTGTATTCACGGATGTAGAAACTTTGGATTGCTAATACCATTGTGGAAAAATCACTGCCGCGTGTCTTCCGCCATTTTCGCCGCCATGTTGTGGAGATTTGGCTTGGCGACATTGGTTTTCTTAATTTTAAATAGTAGTGTGGGAACACTGACTATCAACAGTGTCAAAAAATGACGTTTCTATGAAAGGTTATTTTTTTTTGTTGTATTTTATTACAAAAACAAGAAAGTGAAGAACCAAGCAATAAAAACCATCTAAAAGTAGATTAAAAGACATACAAATGCTCATTTGGTCTGGGGAATGTGCAAGTTTTAAACAAATAAATTACAATATGGAAACATTACCCCAAATTTATAAACTAAAAGGGTACTGTCAACCATTGCTGCTGGCGTTCCCTCTCAAGATAAACCTTGATTAAGTTGATCTGAATCTGAAACAGGAACTAAAACGGCTAGGGACAGATATGCGCCAACAGTTTGTAAATCCGAGGTTGTTATAGGTCTAGAAGATAAGAAAAAGGTATTACCAGGAAAAATAAATGAATAGAGGGAGATACAGAGTTTGATAATAGTATATGTGAAGTTTTACGAAATTAGAACAATACTTCAATTCAAGAGTTCCTAAATCACCAATTTTAATATTAATTTTATGTTTATGTATTTTATCAGTATATTTCTTTTCTTTTTCTTGTTGTCATTTCCATTTCTATGTGTAATTTTAAGTAAGTAGGATTTTATTGTCAATTTGTGTGGTGTTGTAGCCAGTTTTTTTTTTAGATGTTTTACCAGTTTACTAGAAATAAAGAAAAAACAATATTTATTTTTTAATTTTTATTAACAAAACCTTAATGATAACATTCTTAGGTTAAATTTACTTAATGTTAATTTTTAACACTACATTTTGATGCTTATTTATTCAATTGTGACAAAGTTTTTTCTTTGTTAACATTTTTTGTAATAAAATTTGCCTTTTGTTAAAAAGGTGATTTCTTGGTCATATGCATTTAATATTTTTTATGTTTGTGATGCCAGTGCGACACAAACAATATTTTTCTGCTACTTATTCTCAGACTATAATTTGGTTCATAAATATTATTTATGCCTATTTTCACAAAAGTTGCAAGAAACTAATTTTACGGAAAAACCAGAATACCAAAATGTTTAACTTTGACCGTATTTCGAAAACCACATACCAGATCACTGTGGAGCAATAATAAATGTTTATCAGGACAATGAGACCTACAACATATGCAGTTTTGAGCAAAATCCCACATCTTTTATAAAAGATAGAGCTACAAAAAAAATGTTGAATGATGAAAACCTCGATGAAAACTTCGACCAGAACGGATTGTTTGTGTATTGTAGGTTTCAGAAATAAAGATATGGCTATCTTTATTTTACTTGGTGTTTATTATGTATAGATATGTTTATCATATGCAATTAGTTATATGAAATTAAGATCTAATATTTAAAAAAAAATTGAATAACAACTTTTAACTTTTTGGAAAGACAAAGAATCAAACTGTATTATTTTTCGACGAAAAAGAAGAAATCTCAAAAATTTTACAAAGTAAACTATGGAAATGCGTATTGACAAACTTTAAATTGTATCATCTCTTGAACTACACTAATACAGGGTTCCTAAGCAAATCCTTAGGGGGCCAAGCAGCCGTGTATAAGACGCAGACAAACGGAAAAGCACATTAGGCAGAAAAGGATGGGCATGGGGCGATGTTGTCACTACATCTTACACGTAGTAAATCCATTCCAGGTTGTTGTTTTCTAATGTTTTTCATTTTGATACCTTTAGGACTGGAATAAAAATTGTTTTTGCTCGACTTTAATACCAAACTGATGAAAGATATCGTAAAAAAAATATTTTTCGGCTTTTCATTTTGTACCCATTGTCCTTACGCACTGTTTACAGGCTGGGGACTGAGATACTTTCAAATGCCTAACCCAAAGCGTTCATACACGGCCGGAGAAATCGACTGAGATATTTCCGTAGAAACTTTATCAAGCAAATAGGACGGGTTGACGCCTTCGAACGTCCAACCCGGGTTTTGCACTTTGATTCGAAATCAAAAAGGAGGAACAGTCAGATGTGGGGCCGTGCACAAATTACGTAACGGTGATTTTACCAATTTTTGACCCCCTCCCTATGTAATGTTTTGTAACGGTTTGGCACGCCACTCCCCTAATATTACGTAACGATTTCAAGACCACTACCCCCCCCCCCCAAAAAAAACTTTTTACTTATATTCATTCCAAATTTTCTTAGTTTCACACAAATGCAAACGCTGTCGAAAACCCCCCTACCCCCTACGTAACGTTTTGTAACCCCCCTCCCCCCTATGATCATTACGTAATTTGTGCACAGCCCCTATAGTCCCAGTGGAGGAGTGCGAGAAAATTGATATTTTTTTCTTAAATTTATACTCTTTAGACCTATTTCTTTGCATTCCCAAAATTACGTAATTTTTGAAAAAAAATTGTAAGCAGCGCCATTTTTATTTCGTGCTTTGTTTTTCTAACATTTTTGCGTTCGGCTAATTTAATTGAAAAATTTTTTCCTGCGGCGCCCTTTATCTTCTCACTCGAAACCAAGATCCCCGTTTTAGGAAAACTGATCCCGTCTCTGTTTCTAAATTTTTTCGAATAAAAATAGAGTATGACCATGGGGGAAATAATTTTTTTCTACGGTATGATGAAAATTTCGAGAAAGTTGAAGAAAAAAATAAAAAAAGTGGCAGAGCTCAAGTTTTTCGTAAAAACATTTTTTGTAAAGAAACAGAGCAAAATAAATCTTTTCACCCCTTTTTGGGTGTTACAAATATTGGCAGTCCCTTATTTTTCGCTTTTACCCTCCCGCTAGTTTTGAAGACTTGGTTCGCTACATGTTTCGAGATCATGTCATAAAACACCTCGAAAATATAAAATGTAGTGTAGGGCCAGCTTTATTTAAAATCAATAATATCGCAAGCAAAAAGCTCTGCAGGAAAAACAGCGCCGTTTATTGATTTCTTTGGCTGCTAGTGCTAGCTGCATGGTTTGGCCGTTTCCGGATAGGTGTCACTAGTAGAACTGAATGGAAAGAAATTTAATTAAAAGCGAAGATATTTCTTTCTAATGTTAACAACTTCACGAGTTTATCGCTCAGTATCGTAAATAATGGACCCTGCTGCCTCCTTTAAGCAAGAAAAAGCTGTGGTTTGGACCTGAAAACATCTAATTTTTAATTAGTTTTTCCTCGATCATCTCATGGTGTGGCCGCCATCTAGCGGAATTTGCAGACATCTTGTCAACGGTTATTATTGCAACTATGATTTATGCTCACAATGAAAGTGTGGCGACAATTTTTTCTCATGAAAGCAGTCCGGAGATAATAACAAACTGGCACCATTGCTCAATATACCTGTTTCTTTTGTGCGCGCAGAACTTCCTATGCCATTTCTGTTTGATCTATTGAAATCCTATCCCTAAGGAAAATCTTAGGAACCCTGTATACCTAATGTCACTTAATACTAAAGACAAAGCAACCGGTAAACGTGTGTGTAAATTTACTTGACTGGTTTTTTTTGTGATTAAATTAGCTAGTTAAGCAGCGTATTGCTTACATTTTAGTTGAAGACTATACCTACCTTTTTCCGTGCAAGCAGGCTTTTTTCTTGCTGCGAAAAGGTTATTTAGTACACTAAGAGGATTTCGGTAGTCATGATTACCACATATTGCAACATGATAACAACATGATTACAAATTTTGACAAAAATAGTCAGCTTGGTGTAAGAAGTAGGTTTTTCTTTACTTTATTATTTTAGTAATTTTAATAATATAATGCCTATGTTGTTGTATGCATTCACGAGATCAGATCGAAGGCGACAGAGCGCCCATAAAATTGATTATTAAATATGGTTGTTTGGGGTAAGTAGAGCTCAAAAAGCGTTGACAATAACGAACCGACGAGATACTCGTAATATTGCTTAGAAAAGTTTTAATAACAAATAGGCTTTGGCTTTGTGATTCTTTAAAAGATATTTTAGTATCGAGTTGGAAGTTTAGTTAGAATAAGTAAAGTGCCAAGTGTCTATGTGTGTGTGTTATAAAAGAGAAATATTGGATATTATATACCTAATTAAAAATAGGTGAGTGTTCTCACAGAGTAATTAGTTTATCCTTTTGGTTTAAATATTAAATATAAGCAGTAATCTTAAATGTTTATGCTTAAACAGGTATTACGTTTTGCTAAGTATATATTTATAATCAGTTCGTTAATCATACTCAGGCATCGGATGGCGTATGTTTGAAGGTGGTTTCTAGTCCATTTGCAGATGGACTGGCACCTTTGTACGGAGTCATGCGAAATAAGTAAATATATGCTAAACTCTTGCTTAGCGCTCAACTGCACGCTTCACGCTAATATGTGGAGCGGGTACCTAGCACTATTATTTAATTATGTATATTTTAGTTAAATATCTGAGTTCTCTGTACCATTGCACGTCTCACTATTAGATTTGGCATTTGGGACCATGATTTAACGATTCAACTGAATTACTGGTTATTTATTATCGTCTATGACTGATTTTTTTTTAAATGATTGTTGTATAATGAAAGTAATTCATTATTCTTTTAATAAAACACCTTTTTAGTTAACATTTGGTAAACTCGTTACTCAGGAAACGTTTTCTTAATTACAGATACAAAAATCCGGCCATTCTGTACTATAGTACATAAAATCAAAATAATATTGTTATGTAAGTACTAATTTTTATTAACGGCTTTAATATTGAAATATTAGTATTAATTATATTAAATAATATTTTTTTTAATGCTCATAATGACGCCCTTAAATTTCCATCCTACATTGGTGAGGTAAATATAGTATATTTCAGTTTGCTCTCCGGTGCTTTGTTGGTAACCAGTGGCGTAGTTGGAAAAATTTTCGGGGGGGGGAGAGGTAGATTGATTAGTGTTTCCGGAAGTTGTCCGGACGTCATGATTTTCAGAATAAATACATTTTTTTTAGATCGCTGAAAATTTCAGGTGGGGGGGTGTTTGTCCCCAAACCCGTTACTATGCCACTATTGGAAACTATTAATATGTTCTGTGTTTTCTTTAGGTTTATATATTATGTTTAAAAAGTTGTTTTGGAATATTAGAGATCCAGTCGGGATTCCCTGAAAGTTTAATGAGCTTGAATCAGTTTGTTTTGGAAAAGGGAAATTGTGCAAAATATGTCTGCTCAGGAAAACAGCTGCTTTTTGTTAGCAAACACTTTCTATGCTTTTCTTTTTATTGTCAAAGAAATAAGTAGGTATTATAATTAACATATTAACCATCCAGCACTCCAACAAACTGTCAAAGGTAGGTACTCGTCAAATCTTATTGTCAATGATCTCTTTGGATCTTAAAAAAAAACACTACTTATAAAAACATATTTATTACATAAACCTGGAATTAAAACTAATCTTACTATAAAAATTTTTATAGTCTCTTCAAAAAATATATAATGATATTTTGTGTCGAATTTTATCGCCAAATATTAGTCAATCGTTAGTGCTTCGTTAGTGCCCTTTAGTGCTTTAATAAATTACGTGAGTGCTATTTTACTTTTTGAGATATTTGACTTTCTTTTTTCCAAGGCCAACAGCCGATCATTAAGATAAAACGCCTAAACACAAGTCAAGTCAGTGTTTAGTATTTTGTTAGTGCTTTCATCTGCTCTAAGTAGTTTAGTTAGTGCATTTATGGTTTTCAAGATATTTCAAATTTTGGATTCAAGGTCATCAGCGACACTTTTAGTCAGAATCATAAAATAATACTTATTTCAAAGTATTTCGCTAGTGCTCTTTTGTGGTTCAAAAAGCGTCCGTCAACTTTACTTTTTTTTAAAGTTATCGCGTTTTTAAAAATCAAGGTCAACAGCCGCACTTTTATTCAAAATCACAAAATGATACTCATTTCAATGTATTTCGTTAGTGCTCTTTAGTGCCTCAAAAAGCGTCGACTTTACGGTCATTTTTTAAAAGTTATTGCGTTTTTAAAAGTCAAGGTCAACCCCGCATGGCACGTGAAGTTGTCAGCCAGTATGTCGAAGTTTATCACCAAAAATTCAAAACTTATAAAAAAACTAACTTTAAATAAAAAATGTCGAATATCTGAAAAACTTGAAAAGCACTAACGAAACGGTTTAGACAACTAAAAAGTACTAACCCAACTAGCAATTTTTAGTTGTGCAAGTTGTAAAAATTAGAGTTGCACTAATTTTAAACGTTGTTTTACGGATAAAGAATAGTTATCATGGCGACCGTCGACAACTTCGACTATTATACGACGCCTAAACGTTTATCACAACTTCAGTCACCATCACAACTATTTATGACCGTCTATTTTACTAACAGTAATTCCTTAGTTGTGAAGGCGCCGACTGCAAATCGGTGTGTGCTAAACCGAAAATTGATCAATTTGCCCCACGTTTTCTGGCCTGTTTGTTGGAGACGCGGGCACGCCTGTTTTCATCTAACCAAGTTTTCTGTTACGTTTGCAACAAACCAATTTTGGAGCACTGCTGTCTGTCATACAAACGTCAAAAGTGTTTTGTAGAGTTTCTATTAGTTTTGTTTCAACATTTTGCGCTATGAAAAGGAACAAATTGTATAAATATTCTTCGATATTTTATCGTCGCAGAAGGCTTTAGCTTAACATTTAGCTGATATACTGGATCAAAATGTGTCATCTTCTGTGTGGCGGAAAAGAAAAAGGAAGGTCCTGTGTAAACAACAAGGACGGAAATTAAGTGAGCAGCAGAAAGCCAAACTGTGGAGCAATTTCGATTGGGTAAAAATTGAGGCGTGTTCGCGTCTTTTAAGTTAGGGGATCAGTTCAAAACAAAGTTAAGTAGTTGCATCGGTCGAGATACGGGACTCCTTTGGTTGTCATAGAAACTAATAAGTGCCGCCATGATTGATTGTAAAAACCACTGTATGCTAATATGTAAACAAACATAACATTTTTTTTTTACCTTTCTCTACAATAAACTACGATCTTTTTGCATGTAAAAATTCGTATTTTGTTCTTAGGAATCCTAAGCAACACCTTCAGAGGTTTTTCGAAGCGACTTTTAAGTCATGATTTTTTTTTTAGTTTCATAAAATCATCTTAATCGAGGGCGCGCTTGTTTTTTAAAGCTACGACCTGCACATTTGACAGTAAACTACCGTCTGTTTATATATTTTGGCATTGGTTCGCATGTTTTGATGATGCAAAACATGATATATGACATAGAATATCATTTTATTTTAATAATATTATGGTGTTAGAAATAGTTTAATTTGTAGTCGAATAGTTTAATTATCATTTTACGTAATGAACAATATTTTGAACAAATAATTGTACTCCAAAACCCATTGAACTATTACTTCAACTGTAGTCGCGATCGGGACGTTGACTCAACCAAAAAATCATCCACCAAATTGGTGCAAAAATGGGTGGTGTTTGAGTAAAAGTAAACGTTGCGACGCAACGTTGGCACGCGGTGCACAACGTTGAGTCGTCGACAAATTGCTAGTTGGGAACGAACCACTGCCAATTGTACTTTTTTGGTGATAAACTTCGAAACTAGAGAGAAGCAGATGAAAGCACTAACAAAATACTAACCACTAACTTGTGTTTAAGCATTTTATCTCAATGATCGACTGTTGACCTTGAAAAAAAAGAAAGTCCAATATCTCAAAAAGTAAAGGAGCACTAACGTTATTTATTAAAGCCCTAAAGAAAACGACGCACTACCGATTGACAAATATTTTGCGATAAAATTCGACACATTGGCTGCTAACTAAAATTATCAAATGTCATCGCTCATGTCAAATTTTGACATCAACTTTTTTATTTTAAATAAAACTTCCCGTACATTTAGTATGTTTTCAAATCGTACTCAATACGTATTGAAAAGATTGTGTCATTTTTCTTTCAAGATGCTTGATACGTATTGAATACGATGTGAAAGCCCAGGAATTATTTGATTTTTATATTCTATTATTTCAGAAGTGCATGACATATACGTGCTTAAGTAAACCCTTTTTGAGATATGAAACTTCTACCTATATTGTTGCATACATGCAAAACGTTGATGATTTGATGGGAAAGTCCTCGTATTTATTTTCTTTAGCACATACATAAATATTTTTGTAAAGAAAAAAGAAGGTAACACTTATAATGAATGATCAGGTAAAAATAATCATTTCACGGGTTAGAGAAAATGGGGATAGTTTTAGAGAAATTCGTATAGTTCACGTGGGTGTTTAGGCACTTCAGGGAATAAATAGGTACTTTGAATCCTTTTAGGGACTAAAGTGACACCTTTAATACCTAAGGGATTTAAAGAAAATGTAATCCCTGCGGGATTAAAAATAAATTTAGTCCCTCAACTTAGGGATTAGAAGTAAATTTAATCCCTCAGGGATTAAAAAAAAACTAATTTTTGGAAAATTATAATTAAATTTATGGCAAGTCAAGTCAAACAGTCTTGCTCTTGGCCAAGATTTCATTGTTAGCACCCTTCCTTGTGGTTGACGAACCATTTGGCATACAAATAACGTAATTTTATCAAAGATATTTTCCTAAAGTGCATAAAATAATATACAAACCTCGGGACTAAAGTGTCGTTTAATCCCTTAGCAGATTGTAGCCCGACCGTAAGGAGGGAGGGAGGAGGAGGCCGCGGGATTAAATAAGGTTTTTAATGTACTATTATTGACTTTAGAAAAATTGAAAAGTACTTTGAATCCCTCTTTTTAGGAATTAAAGTGGTACTTTAAATCTCTAGAGATTTAAATCGATTTTTAACAGTGGCGACATCATTTAATAAAAATCTGCTGCTAGGAGAGGGCAGTTTAATAGGTGTTGAGTTAGTGTATACGATACAAAAATACTTATTTTGAAAAGCAAGTGTCATCCAGTCTCATTTGCAGATTTGTTTTAAAATGAACCTTTAAATTTTGAAAACATTACACTAAAATGCTATTTTTTACGCGTTTAAAATGTTGTTGCCAAAAAAATTGCTTGAAATTAATAGTATATAAATGGTATATAAACCATGTTATTAAAGTGTCTTTTTATCCCTCCACGAATTGTAGCTCCCGCTTCGCTCAGGCTACAAACTTTTTGCTACAGGATAAAAAGTGCCACTTAGTCCCTAGGTTTATAACGTACTATTAATTTTACTCTCAGTTAGAGATAAAAGACTGAAATCCTGAATTGAATAAAATTAATATGAATGTTCATACGAACCACCTGATGAAGTTCTTCCATTTAGAGAATATCATCGCTTACCTTAATGACTATGCTTTGACATTAATTGATCGAGATTCTAATTAGATACTGTTTTATATATACTTATTATATGCATGATAATGATTGATTTTAATTTAAGTCACGGTTTAAAGTTGATTGGTATTTGTCTATATCTTGTACGTTTGGATATATGTTGTGTAGAAGAAGAAGTTTATCAAGTTTTGTCTCACCTTTCTGTCCGTGAGACCATTGTTTAATATGCGGGGTGATCCAATAGACGGATTCTTATTATTATTGGTGTTTTGCAAAGACGTTTAACTAAAATAGACCCATCAAGTCATTCGTAAATTGCTTTGAAACGCGATCAGTCGTTAGATTTAGGGAAAACCATTTTATGTTTCACTGGCAACGCTGCACCAGACATGCTCCTCCTCACACATGCTCCAACCACCTTACGTTTAGCAGCTGCCAGAAGCGGCTCGTTATTTATAAATGTAAAAAGGTTTGGTCGTTATTTTCAGACTTGTCAATTTTTTTTTTAAATAATTTTTTTATACTTAATAATATTTGTCATTGTGAAAATATTTATGTAAAGATATACCATAGAAAATATTAATTTTTTAAATGTTCTCCAGATAGTTATCTCCCTAATTAGTGTGGAAAGTGATACTTCTACGCACGCGAGGAATTCGGGCGGGAAAGACACTTTCGCAAGGGTTAGGTACAACTTTTTTTCTATGAGTGTTTATGATGACTTTCTTGATCAAAAAGTAGTTTTTAGAACACACATTTCAAACTCAAAATTTAAAAATTTGGTCCATAAAGTACCATTTAAAAAAAATTGCGTGCGTTAAACGTTTTTTCACGCACGCTATGACAGTTTTTTATGCACGCCGTGCTTATTTTTTTACGCACGGCGTGTGGGAAGTTGAACTTTCCACATTAAAATGGATATGTAGCAGTAGACTTTTTCACACGCATTTGCGAAGTAGTTTCTTTACCTATTTAATGTCAAGTGACCTACAAAACTTTATTAAAAAATTAGCAAAGTTAAAAGTATTTTTTTAGCTTGGCGTGAATTTTAAGTCTAATTGGAGTTTTTAGATTCATTTATAAACTAGATTAAATTAAAAATGGAAACAAAATTATTTTTTGGTTTTAATTTTAAAAATAACAAATATATATAACCTCAGGCAGAAGCTTTTTATGCAAGTAGGAAATTGTTGTACTAAAAACGTGCCAAAAGTGCCTTTTTCGCCCTTAACGGCCAGAAAGTATCACTTTCCGGTAAATTACCAAAAAACCAATGTGGAAAAAATAAGCAAATTCGACTAAAAATAGTGGTATTTCGAAAAAGGATGATACCTATATTATAGGTACTATATGATGGTTTTTCTTTGTGTAAAAAAAATGGAATTTATAACCTCTACTATAATTTTTATTTAATACGTACAAAAGTACCTTTACATTTTTAATAAATACAAAAAAATCTTATGTGGAGTATCTACCTATGTAAATATTATAAATAAAAAGTTGTAACAAACATACGTTCTTTATCCTGTGTCTGAAATAATGTTTTAAAAATTTATATTTATACCGGGAACGCTTGTACTATTTATAAACAAATCTTAGCAGAAAAAATAAGCTGACTACAGATAGTATCAAAACTGTGAATGTAGTTATAAATAAATATCATACACACCTCTTACATTTTTTTGCTACTCATATGGGATATTTAAAAATGTCGCAGCTGGGGTTGGTTCATTATACCAAATATATTGTAATTAATTATAAGTGCTTACCATATTATTTTTATCACAAATTCGCAAAAATATCCCAAAAAAACTTATTTTTTTCCTATATTTATTAATTACATTTTGTATTTATTGCAACACTAGTTGCACGCCTATGGCGGCCTATCACAAGATGGCGTCGAAAAAACATATGATAACAAACCTGGGAAATATTTGGTTATCACCTGCAATCTCCAGTTTTCGTCACACTACGCACAGTTGGTCTAGAGAGGGGTTTTAAGAAAAAAAAAATAATCTTTAAAACATTCACTTTTGTTTTTGATCCATCGCCAAAAATTTAATTCTCTAAGGCCCATATCTTAGAAACTAAACAAAATATCTCGATTGTGTTTATTATCGATTTTAGGGTTTTTTTACGAGGAAATAAAAAATGACAACAGTTTGACAATCTGACCTTCTACTTCATATTTTTGAAATAATATCCGATAATATCGTCAAAATCACTGAAAATCAATAAAATGTAAATAGGAATATGCAAACGTCAAACTATTGTCATTTCTTATTTGCTCTTAAAAAACCCTCAAAATCGATAATAAACACAATAAAGATATTTTGTTTAGTTTCTAAGATATGGGCCGTTGTAAATTGAATTTTTGACATTTTAAAAGCCAATATCTCAAAAATTAGTAAAGCAAACCTTATGACATGGGGTATCATTGGAAAGAGAATTTCAGCGAGAATTCAAATGTGAAGTCAAAATAGAGAGTTAATATTTAAGGTTTTTAGAATATTTTCCAAAAAGTATCCCCCCAGAAAAGGGCTACATAGGGGATTTTACTTTTTATGGTAAATAGTAGTTGGCGATGTATCAAACACAAAAATCGATGTTTTAAAGATTATATATATTTTTTTTAAAACCCCTCTCTAGACCAACTGTGCTACGCACTTTGTCACATCACTTTTGCCACAAACACTTAAAAATCTATTGAAAAAAAATTAAAAAACCCTAACTCCCCCCCTTCCGTGCGCCACTGCACTAACGAACTGAAAAAAATGTCTTTGTTCTGTGTCAGAGAGCATATAAATCTAAATAGAGAGGACACCTGATGGTAAATTTGCGACTCCGCTTAACTGACTTGAAAACCAAGTGGCGCAGCTATCGTTTTTTTTTGGTTCTTGGCTTCGAAACTTGGAGCGCCACTTTCGCTTTCGCTCTTGCCTATTTTTATCGATCCAAAGCAGTGGCGGCGCACAGGAAAACCTTATATTTTGGACGAGTTCCGCGTTTGGAACTATCCATAATATCGATCGCCTGCGTTGCACAGGTGGCAAATAGAGAGGGAGGCGATCGACCCCCTCTCCAACGAAATTACGTACCAACTTCTCCAAAAATGTTGCCCTACGGCGCCAGTTTTTTTCTTATATTTCAAATTAAACATTTACAAGGTTTCGTCTTCGGCGGTCAAATTTAAAAAAAAAATCATAAAGACAATTTTGGAGAAGACTTCCCCCCATGATGGGAATTGACACGGTTATGTCACAGCGCCGCCTCTTTTGGATTAGGAAAACAGAACCATTGAAGGAATATCCAAGGAAATTTATCATGACCGTCAGTTTTCACACACCTTCTCACCCATTCTGATCTCCTAATCATGTATTTTTCAAACATTCGGTAATGACGGGGTTAATAAAATTTGAAGAAACCTTAGATAGCAAAATATTTAACAAATAAATAAAAAACATTTACGGTGGGATTTACTAAAAGGGCATATTCTATTTTAGAATGGTCCTAAGTTTAGGTGAACTTTTTGGTTTTAAGCATTTTAAACCAACCCTCCTTGAGATTTGGACACAGTTTGAATTATAAGAAGAATTTTAATAAATTTTTTTATTGACTAATCATCTTAATACAATATTTTGTTGGATTTAAGAAGAAAGTTTTAATTTAGAAGAAAAGAAAATTAACAAATTAATCCCAGGCGGAGTTTAAATAGTAAACCCTCTGTAGAACAAATTAAAATTGGGGTTATATGTCACTCTAATTAAAACTCATAAATATATTTTTGTGTTGAAAACGGGTTCAAAATATATTCAACTTGTAAAAATCGTTACTTAGTGATATTATAAACGGACTTATTACCAATTGCCACAAAACAATCCTTTCTGGGGGCTATAAATTTAAACCACCCCCTAGAGTTGGTCTAAAAAATCACCAAATGGTAGCTACTTTGTGTCAAAAAAAATTAGTTTTAGGACATTTTCTCCTAAAATATGGTATATTTTGAGAAAAAAACAGTTTTTCAGTGGTATTTTGCAATAACAATACTAAATAATGAATAACTTTGTGTCTTTTCTGTATGGGTAAGTGTTTTTGAAATTTCTTTCAAACACATAGTTTGTAGAAAAGATATTGTATTAATTAAGAACAACTTGCGGCAAAAAAATCATTAATAAACTAAACTAAAATCTGAAAATCTTTTGAGACCTATAAAGTAAGTTTCCGGTGATGTATCGTACTTTATTTTTAAAAAAAACTAAAATAAATAAAAAAAATAAAAAAAGTTTTAAAATTATCGACACAAGTCATAAAAATGGGACCGGAAAATGAAACATAGACCGGACCGGACCTTTTTCGGTCTATGTTTTATTTTCTGGTGCCATCTTTGTAAAACTTTCCGTAAAAAAATTGTACGGAAAGTGTGTACTTTTCGGTCCGTTAAAAAAAAAATAGTTATGGTTGTGGTATTTTTATGACATTTTTCCTCATCTATACCGTCTATAGGACTTGTAGGTGTGTACCCAATAAAAAAAATGGTGTAAAACCGTTTAAAAGGTGGCGTACCTAGAAATAACACAAATTACGCAAAATAGCGTTTAATGGATCTTAACACTTAATCTCGGGGGAACAATAAAATGGAAAACTGTGTAATAATAATTTAATGGGTAAACAATAAACCACCCGTCGTCGGACGGTACAAACCCACATTTTTTCTACACCCAACCTAATTAAATATACAGGGCGCAACAAATCTGACTTTAATAATTTCATGCATTTTTGGCGTTTATCCTTAATATTGGATTTGTGCCTGAGGGCTATTTTTACGAAAGATAAAATTTTTGACATATACCAAAAAAAAAGTGCTTGGTAAAAATGGCTATATTATAAACTTAGGAAACTAGTGGCAATTTTTATCGCAAAGCGAAAAGTTTGTAGCCTGAGCGAAGCCAGGGCTACAGTTCGTCGAGAGATAAAAAGACACTTTAATCACGTGGTTTTTATACTATTCTTGAACTTAACGCTATTTACAAAACAATAGCACGAAAACTTAGTACAACGAAAGTGTTCTCTTGCTCCTCCAACTTTTCCATCCTATCCATCCTCCCTGCCACTCTCTCTATTTTTTCCATTTTCTCCATTCTCTTATTTTTTCCATTTTACTGCTCCATTTTCTTCAATATATTTAATTTTTTCATTTTCTTCATTTTTCCCTTTTATCAATTTTTCACAACCAGCTCCACATTTTTTTTGGCAAAAAACAAATTCACTCTAAATCCCTAGGGATCTAAAATGATTTAAAACCCTAAAAATCTTTTTAAATCCATAAAAATAATTTTAAATCTTTGAATGCTACTTTAATCCCTAAAAAGAGGGATTTAAAGTACCTTTTAACTCCCCAAAGGGCATAAAATATATTTTTGGGAATGACAAAAAGCTATAAAAATGTCCACAACAACGCTGTATGATACACACATAACGTGCTCATTTTGAACATTAAAAAAACGCTATTTCATGAACTTTACTTTTTAATAGAATTTTTTGCGAACTCACTTTTAATTAAAATTTTATCAACTTAACTTTTTGCTGAAATGTATCAAAAAATTCAATGTACAAAAATTTTTTTTGATGTTGATCAGCGGCGTGCGGTGAGATTTCAAGTAAGGGAAGCAATTTTGAAAAACTTAACACTTTTTGGGCTCAATCAAGCTACATCCCCACCTCTCAACGAAACTCAGTTTGGATATTGTAAAAATTATGAACTAATTTAGCCCCCTTTTAAAAAATTTTGTACTTAATGAATAACGGAGTTATTCGCACTTAAAATGGGAGGTGGGTGGCTTGACGCTAAGCTGCACCCCCCTCATGCTTAGGAGACAGATTTAGAAAACGTTGATATGTCATAATTTACTAATTATGTACTCTTAAAGAAGGGTACTTTTAGTTTACAAAAACTATCGGGTCCTAAGATTTTTGTTTGTTATAGGATATGTAACTTGATATCAAGGTACACACCCCTCTGCTTAGAAAACAGATTCGACCAAAAGTGACTATGCCAGAATTTGGTACTAATTATCAGACCTGCTCTCCCTTCTAGAAAATTGCCTACTCTCAAGATAACTTTTTTTTTGTTTTTATGGGGTGTCTAGCTTGATATCAAGGCACACCAACCTCTTCCTAAGAAAAATTTCATAAAAGTAGAAAATTGCCTACTCTCAAGATAATTTAATTTTTTTTTGTTTTTATGGCGTGTGTAGGTTGATATAAAGGCACACCCCCCTCTGCTTAAGAAATAGATTTGAAAAAAGCGATTACTTATGTTATACTTTGCTACTAATTATGTACTAATTTCGTCCCCTTCTAAAAAATTGCCTACTCTCACGATAACTTCATTTTTTTGTTTATAAGGGGTGTGTAGCTTGATATCAAGCCACACCCCATATAAACGAAAAAAAATAAGTTATCTTGAGAGTACGCAATTTTCTAGAAGGAGAGGAAATTAGTAGTAAATTAGTACCAAATTTTGGCAGAGTCACCTTTGGTTGAATCTCTTTTCTAAGAAGAAGGGGTTGTACCTTGATATCAAGCTACACACCCCATAAAAAACAAACAAAAATCTCAGAAACCGATGGTTTTTGTAACCTTCTTTAAGAGCACATAATTAGTACACAATTTTGACATATCAACTTTCATTAAATCTGTCTCCTAAGCATGGGGGGTGCAGCGTAGCGCCAAGCCTCACCCCCCCCTCCTTTTAAGTGCGAATATCTCCGTTATTTATTCAGTACACAAAATTTTAAAAGGGGACTAAATTAGTACATAATAATTGGGAGGATATTTAAATTGAGTTTATATATACAGACCGCTTCAAGCTACTGCGAACATAGGGCGGAAGAAGTCTAATTTACCAGTGTACGTACATGCAGAGACACCGCACGCCTATCAGTGAAGCAACCAATACTCAGGCTTGCGATCACCACTTGCATGACTTTCCTTTGGTATTTAGTACGCCTCTAACCACGGTGCTGTGTGGAGCGTAGTCAATGAAACCGGAATTTGGTCAATAAATACGCAAATTTTTATAACGTAATTTTCTTATTTTTTGTCACTGATAAATAAAAACGTTTTATTGTCAACTGCTCAGATTTATCAGTGACGACGTATTACAATGAAAATAATAAGGAGAAACAAAATAAAAGCAAGTTCTCAAAATAAAATAATACATTCTAAAAACCAAAAAGATTCTCCCAGTCAAAAAAAAATTAAAGCAAATGTTCGAAAAGTCCTCCTTGCTCGGCTAGACAATATCCGAGCCTACTATAAAAACCCCTTCTAACGTTTCCAAGCATGTTAGGGGTGATAATTTGAAAAGCTTCTTCAAAAACAGATAGAAGTCATTAGGAGCAAGATCGGGAGATCGAGCTGGCCATAAAATAGTTCCCCGTGTACTTATAACCCGATTAGGAAATACATTATCAAGATATTCCCTAACAAGGCCAACATTGTGAGCGGAACAACCATCTTGTTGAAACCATGTTTCACCAAATCTTACACCCAACAACTGCCTAGCAGTTGGAATAATGTGCTGCTGCAGTAGATCCAAGTATCTAGGACCATTCAAATTGCAATTGCCGTTAATAAAAAATGGCCCAATTACGTGTTCCCCTATAATACCCCCCCCAAACATTTAGTTTTTGGGGATACTGTGTTCTTACGTCAAAATACAAATGCAAATTTTCCCTCGACCAATATCGAACGTGTGTTGGGTTATGACGATTTTACCATTTGACCATCTGCACTTTTTCGGCAACTTCGTAGACATCCATTTTTGGTTTTAAAAATGTAGTATTTCAATTAAGAACTTACCCATCTGTTTCTCGAGCAAGGCAGAAATAAAACAAAATAATAAAAACAAAATGAATTTCCAAAAGATAACACTGCAGCGTGCTTCGAATCCACCTCGGTCGTACGGCACGGAGAGTAAATTGGACTTGATTCCCCCTATGTTCGCAGTAGCTTGAAGCGGTCTGTATATATATATATATGTATATATCATAAAAACGTGGGTTAAAAATACGGATACGTTTACATAATAACTAAATGTTCCCATTATTACTATTGAATAAATTTATTTGGTATCTCACGGTCGGTGTATATCCACGCCCAGTCGAGAAAAAGTGAAATATTTTCGAAACGGATGACACCGGATCACCTTGGGCTTTGCCTTGTATTAGAAATTAACTTACTACGTAATGTAAGTACCATACTTGGGTTCCATAAGTATGGACCGGTCTCGCAACGTTGGGTACCATTCGAATTAAAAAAAAAATAAGTAAAAAACTTTAATTTTACACCAAAAGGTAAAAATGTTTTTTTTAATACCTTCATCAAAAACATGATTTTAGTATCTGTCTGCAGATAACTAAAGCATGGCTTTTTTGGTTACCGATGCAAAAAAACCTTTTTTTTGATCACAGGTGCAAAAAAGATTTCTGTCCGTTTTTCACCCAAACTTAAAGAGAAATAGCTGAAAATAGTAATATTAAAAAAACCTAATTATTCTTGCCTTAGCATTAAGCCATTTCCGCCAGTTTTCACCAAGTATTTACGAAAAAATCATTTAAAAATATCGTCAAAATATCAAATTGTCAAAAATTAAAATGTCGCAACAATGAACGTCACCGAGTAAAGACACATTGCTATGGAAACGATTGGTATTTTATTTACCAGCCTCCTTGATTTATAGTGTAAAGATGGTGTGTTGCGAGGAGTTCTCTTCGTTCGAGATTTTTAAAAGTATTTTCCTGTTTTTCTTGGGTTTTGTAATAAAGGTATTAAAAAAAATAAACAACTCGCGGCTAAACTGTGCTTTTTTTAACTCGCGTTTTTAAATACCTCGCTAAAAAAGCACGATTTTAGCCACTAGTTGTTAAAACTACTATTAAACTGATGCTTCTAATTTTTGAAATAGGAAACAATTACTTTGGATTATATTAAAAATGCTACAAATTATTTTAAATATCAAGCCCATAACAAATGCGTGCTTGACTCAAACCGAGTCACAGAAGAAAGTCTGCATGCGTGTCGTGTGCGCGCGACTTCTCACTAAACTCTAGAAAAATCTAATAGAAGCTATCCCCACTGCTAGGTTCTCTATAGCCTGCAGCTATAATACACCGGCAGCAGCAGCAATGTTGCCAGATCTATTGAAATTTCACTGGATCTAGTGATTTTTTTTGTAATTTAGTGATGTGAAAACTTTTATTAAGGACACAAAAACGGCATAGATTTGACAACACTGCTTTGCTGTTTTTGGGCCAATCTTTACCGGACAGAATATCGGAAACGAGAAAACGGAATCTCTTGAAATTTGGCAGGAATCCGTATTTTCCTGGACTCTGTCAATTTCGAAATAAAATAAACACGGCTAACAATAGTCAAAAATCTTACCTGGCTTTTTCTTTAGCCTCGTCGATAATACAGAAATCTGTAACAGCAATTTTTGGATTTTTTTTATTTTTTGAAAAAAATACACCAAATTTTGAAAAATCATTTGGATACGGTTGAAGATTTTTATAAATCATATTATCTGATAACAAAAAAGTTATGGTTTTGTTCTTTATAAGCAATATTCTGCCGGAATTCTGAAATGCCAAAATCACGTAATTTAGTAGACCCAAGGAAAATGAGGTGCGTTCGATTGGAGTATTGGAATTCAGGTTCCGCATAGCCACCGGCCACTTGTCTAATGGAACAATCGGCCAATAAATTGATACATGTCAAGTGATAAAAATAATACGGAAATTTGTTATTTTTTTGATGTTGAATAATGGTTTTTTTTTTATTCTTTTTAATTTCGAGACATTGCAATCCATGAAGCATGAAGCCGAGCATCAAAACCTTTTAAAGAAGCATTAATAAATGGTTACGTTCCTAATAAGTTATACTTTTCTCACATATGGTATTCCTACCGTGTTCTGAACACTGCACTATCTCACTCGAAATGGTATTAGTGATGCCACCTAGCAAAGCAGTGTTGTCAAATCTATGCCGTTTTTGTAGCCTTAACGGCGCAAGAACAATCCAGAGATAATATAAATTTGTCAATCGATTTCAATACGTCATCTACCACTCATTATCTATCTCTGGTTTCTTTACTGTATTCTCCTGTTCACAGATTGCGCCGCGAATCATTGGGGATTAGGGTCATTGGATCCTAAAACCTATGGGGGATTGTTTATTTATCACCTAGGTGATCGAATTGAGAGCAGTGACAACTAGTCAAATGGCCATACACACAGACCACTTAAGGGTTCTAAAAAGTAGCTTTTCACCAAAGGAAAAATTATTAAATAAAACACAAAAACCAGGCCGACGAACTCCAAAACAAAACGACAAAACTAAGGTTATGAAGAATGTCAGGCAGACACACTGACATTGAAACACAATTATGATTGTTTTCCACAAATCAAAACTACACTTTTTTGCACTCGACGCGCGTTTCGCTAACAACGTTAGCATCATCAGGAGACGATAAACATAAACAATCATAATTGTGTTTTAGTGCAACCAAAGGTTCCAAATTCCCAACACACTGACATTGGTTAGTTGCAAATACAGTGAGTAGACCAATTTCGATGTTTGCATGGCATAAATTTTTTTCCTGGTAAGGGGTGTTACCTAGGTCAAGGCCGACAAAAAAAACAACAGGCCGTAACCATCAGAAAAACAGCTGTTAATCTTGGGCCGGTTTTTACATGGAGTCTTATGGGAGAAGCGAGGTTTTTTCGGGATTATTTCTAAACGACTCGATGAATTTTCTTCAAATTCCCATGAGATATTCTTCGATACTATCCTAATATTTTAAAAAAGTTTCTGGAGATCACAGGGTCTCAAAGAATAAAAATTCTAGGAAAAGTATTTTGTGAGGTTAGGTTGATGTAAACAACAACACTTATTTTATTTTTCTTAAAAAAAGGAAATTTTCTCATATTGTTAGCAATAAAATGCACATGAAAGGTTTCAAAAGGTGCGCATCCATATCTACACCAGAATAAAAATTGATTTATCGAAAAAATGCAGGAGACTAGTGTTTTTTTGGTGATCATTTCACGAATTGGAAATGGTGGATTTATATACCTAAATTAATAATTCCTGTCTTGTTGAGTCGCTAAATAATATTTTAGTCGCCATACATGACATCTGAATATATTTTGTTGTATAGCGAGAAGAGTAGGTATGGTTTAAATGTTGGTTTAGGTTCTTCCACGAGGTCTCCTACCAACCAGGTCCCATCAGAGTGACTACCTTATAGAAGATTGGAGTAATGGTAAAAAGTAAGACAATGGCACAGAATACGGTACAGAGAAGCATCTAATTAATATGTCATTTTGAGTGCAGTTTTTGAGTAATATCTGGGACTTTTGCTGTTTGTATGATTTTCATCATAAGAGATCTAAATTGAACATTATTTATATAGATAGATAGATAATTCTTTATTAGCAATTAAATATTTTTCATAGGTAGCTGTACTGAGAATCCTATTTATCTAAGACTTCTTGTGGGCGTTTCAACCAGTTAACATTTTTAATACAAATCTCGGATTAAATTAACATTATGATGATGAACTTAACAAAAATTACTAGAGATGGAAACAGTGATTTCAGTGACATCACAAAGTTTTCTTGCTCTTTTTTGCATTATTTGAGGTGCTATGGAGGTGTATTTATGATAGGAGGATAACCGACAATCCCTCTGCATAATGTGATCCTTAACTTGTTAGTATTGTTTGTTTGAATGTGGTTATCAAATCACATTTTTTGATCCTTTGTCTCAGAGGATCTTGGTATTCATCACAAAAAAGTGTGACAGAAAAATGCTATACGATAACCACCCCCAAAACAAGCAACATTGACAAGTTAAGGGTGAAATACTACGAAGGGATTGTGGCTCTCCTTCCACCCACAACAACACCTTCACATCACCTCAAATAATACAGAAAAAAGTAGACAAACTTCGCAATGTCATGATTTACTGTTTTCATCACCACCATCTCTGAGAATTACTGTTAATTTAAACTGGAATTTTAATTAAAAATGTTAACTTGTTGAAATACATAGAATATCTGAGTTACATACTCCAACAAGACATCTTAGTTAAACAGAATTGTCACTGTGTATACCTATTTGTTTTACTTGATATTGACATTGAGTGGACCTTCTACTGAATTCTTTCAATAAAATTCGGTATTCTTCTGCAAATAAGTTTATTTTCTTTAATTAGATTCACACATAAGAAGGTACCTACTTTACAAATCCAAAAAATAATCACTTAGAGATTTCCTAGGACCTTCTCGACTTCATGGTTGTTTGACTATTTCATAAAATAATAATAATAATATATATCTATTAATTTTCAATCTCAAATTAGATTATTAACTCACTGAAGCCTCTATGAGGCTTGTGCTTGGAAGTTTTTTAATTTATTTATGATTACTACTAAGAAATAAATTATTAATTTCAAATATAAAGAATAAACATAAACATAAAATCTGTAAATATAAATAAATAATAAAATATAAAGGCAACTTTTGTAAAGAAATATACAAGGATACTACTAAAAATTATATTATTTTTAAATACCTAACAACTTAACAACCTAACATTTGCATAGCCTTTGATAAATAATTTGATCAAAAAATAATCTAGATTCGTTTGGAATCCAAACTTTTATCTCTTTTTAAAATTTTTTCTGATTGTTAACAGTTTTAATTTCGTCCAGTATCAGATAATAGACATAATTAAGGCCCAGGGCTTTCCAGTCACAGTAAAAGGAATATTTTTTTACCACTTTTAGAGGGTGAAACCCAACCCCACCCTATTTTTCTGAATGAAAGTTGAAATACTTACTAAAAAAAAATATAATTTTTTTTTCATTTGTGTGGCAGAATGAAATCAATTATTTTTGCCGAAATATTTTTCAAATATTCTTTATTTACATTAAAAATGCTGGCAAATAACCAAAAACAATAAAAATTGAAATTTTAATGATTGGGTTCAGAGATTCAAAATATGAATTACCTATGAAGTTAAAATAAAACAAAAATTGCACAATTTTCTGCTTAAAAGAGCTTTCCAACAAAATGCCACAAGTGGGGTCAGGTTTCGCCCTCTAAAAGGAGTGAAGCAATATTTTCTTTAGTATGACTGTAAAGTCCAAATTCTTCACCCTGAAGCTGTAGAAAATTTGTTTGAGTTAAAGTCCCCACCCAGTATATTCTACAATATTATATAGGCAACCAACTTAATCTAGGAATAGTTTTCATTGGGTGTCATAAACCAAGATGACCATTGACCATCTCTCTAGGTAGTATTTGGAGGTACGGTAATCATTTATTTTCAAAAAAGGAATGGACACTTCCGGACCCTTCAACTGTAACAGTATTATTGTGATGCCTTTTTTGTTTACCTCTCTTTCTCCAGTTTTATCTTCTTCATCTCCTCCTACTTCCATTCTAAAAACATTAAAAAATTTACTACCTCAAGGGAATTAAATCAATAAATTCTCCAATATATACGAATTTTAGGTCATTCTATCGCTTCAAAAAGTTAATAGCTGTGGATTTTTCTTAAAAAATACTTAAAAAATGATACCAAACTTCATAGGGGTACCCCTTTTAGTTTTAGAGACATGGGCATTTAAAAGTTACTTAACCTTATGAAACAGATTTCTATTAAAAGTAAATTTTAAGAAGATTGCAAATTTAATATTAAAATGGAACATTTATGTTCAAACCTTCTAAGTTAAACCAAAATTGCCCCCTAAAAAGGAGCTACATAAAATTTTTTAATTTTTACATTAATTTGAAGCTAGGGGCATTTGTAAGTTAAAAATATGGGCTGCAAAGTGCTTGAATATGCTAGTTTTGTTAACTTTGTTTACCTTGATATTGTTAATAACATGTGCCGTGGTATTATTTTCCATATTCATAGTTCTCTATCTCTCCCAAGATCTCTCCATTATGCAAGTTTCCATTTTCTACTCCTTTTCCTATAAAAAATAATAAAAATTTTTAGCAAAAGAACGGGGGACATGTACAAATTATGGAACGGTGATTTTACCAATTTTTGACCCCCGCCCCCTCCCCCATATCATGTTTTGTAACGGTTTGGTGAACCCCTGCCCATAATATTATGTAACGGTTTCAAGACCACCGCTCCCCAAAAAATAATTTTTTCTTATTTTCATTCCAACTCTGTCGCAAACCCCCTACGTAATGTTTTGTAACACTTTGGCTACCCCCCCTCCCTCCCCTCTATGACCGTTACATAATTTGTGCACAGCTCCTAGCATATAATCGTAACATTTTATTCATTAGCTCAGTTCAAT
The DNA here is from genome assembly GCA_963921995.1 of Oxystoma pomonae. Taxonomy (NCBI): domain Eukaryota; kingdom Metazoa; phylum Arthropoda; class Insecta; order Coleoptera; family Brentidae; genus Oxystoma; species Oxystoma pomonae. The sequence continues at coordinate 65,563,564 of OY998171.1, forward strand.
ACCTATATATGTTTAAATTATCGCTAAGTATGAAGAATGTTCAGTGTTTTATACAAAAACAGTTTTTACAAGTAAATTTAACAAAAAGATAGGAAAGTCAAGTTCCCTACCTCTGATAACTTGATGTATGAAGGGCCTCCTAGCAATAGGCAGGTAATATGTGACATTTTACTAGCTTAGTAGAAAAGGGGGCAATTATGCAGTATACAGTTTTCTGCCATTTTTTATGAAAAATTCTCTAGGACCCCAAATCTACCGGTTGGTTTTTTTTAAATTTTGTTGTTTTTTTTATTTTTTTTTCACTAAAACAACCCAATCCAACACAGCCCTACCCAACCTAACCCAAAACAATCAAAAAAACACATTACAACCCCCCCGGCACCCTTTTTCTCTTAAAAAAAAAACCGGCACCGGCGGATTTGAGGTCCTAGGGACCCTAGTAGGTGCACCTATAAAGAATTTTTCATAAAAAATCAAAAATGGCAAAAAACCGTATACTGCATATAAAATTACCGAAAAGGAAGGGATCAGTTGGATAGGAAAAGTTTGTTACATATGACTCACCCTTTTTCTGGGCACTCTCTGGTATGCAGCATTTTCGACGCATTTTCCTGATTTCTATATCAACCACGATACCCATTATTGAATTGTTCCCGATTCAAACATACAAAATCTAGAAAAAATTCAATAAAAGGTGATTTAAACATTTTCAAAGCACAAAATTCACACTGTAAGCAATTGTCCTTTTTTTGGTTTGAAATTCACTTTTTTCACATCAAACGACCAGTCATTCTTTTTAAAACAATACCGGTTTATTTGAAAGTTTGTTTGATTCCAAAATTGGAAAAAAAAGGTTCAAAATTGACTGAAAACTAAATACACAAAATAAGAATTAGTGAGGTTATGTTTGCGGCCTTGCGCGTCTGGCTGGACGCAACCAACGAAAAAAAAAACCGGCCCAAGATTGTGACGTCACAATTTTGGTTGTGTGAGGCCCGTGTGGAACACATTCTTGTCGGCCCTGCCTAGGTATATATGCTAGATCTCTCTTAGCCGAATACATTTAGGAAAGGAGAACACTAGAAACTATGCCTAGGGTAAGCTCACAAAAAAAAGACGTGGGTGGTTAATTTTGATGGTGGCGGTATCTATAATATAACCATTTAAGTACTTTTTGATGCTAGGCATATAACTAATATTGATAGGTAACCAGTATAGTCCATGTTTTTACATTTCCGCATGTTTTAACTTTAGAGGAAAATAATACTCAATTTGTTTTTTATTAGAGGAAGAGGATTACAAAGCTTATTAATACAATCTAGAGAGTTTTTGAAATTAGGCGTCCATTATTTGGAAAATTACAAATATTTCCAATTTAGTTTTACAGGTCTCTATAAAGGGTATTTCTGACTGTTTCTGACGTAATATGGGCGCGCCAATTTTGAAACACCACAAAAGCTAAAACAGTTTTTTTCAAAAAATAAACAAAATTTTAAAAAAGTACCAAGATTTGATGGAAAAACATAGTCCAATAAACAATTTAGGCAAAATTTCAGGCCATTTGGAAGTCCCGTTTCCGAGAAATATGCGGAAAAAGAATTGCCTAATAAACGGACCCAACAGCGTTGCCGGTTTAACGATGTAATTGGGCCGTTAAAATACCATATTCTAGTGATTTTTCACATTAGTACTCACGTACTCAGTTTTATATTTTGATCTTTTTATTTCATTATTTTAAATTAATCCTAAAAGGTAATATTGCTTTAAACTTAACAAGCATACAATATAAAAATCCTGCAAATTATGTTTCAATAGATAAACTTTATCTAAGTCCAAAAGTAGCTGTAGCTTTTGAAGCAAATAAACTACACCAATCCAAACTCCACTCGTTTGAATGGGAAAATAAAGAAAACCAGTCCTTCTTTACTTCACAAAAAACCATTTAATATTATACCCGACGCGTTTCGGTCACATGACCATTCTCAAGGGTGTACTAAAATGTAAAGAAAAAGAGTGTTATAAAATTAAAGAAAAATATAGGCATTTGTAATTTACATTTTAGGAAAACAAATCATTTTCGAAAGTATCTTGACTTTTGGGACACACTGATATAAAACATTTTTATAAAAACATGAGTAAAATAGTTAAAATAGTTAAAACTAAAAACAATACCATACAAAATAATACACTAATAGGAACGTTGAAGGTTATTAACAAATGGTCAAATTTAAAAAAATAATAATAATACTAAAACAGACGAAACAACGACATCTTATGGACGAATAAACGAATAAGTAAAATATTGTTGTTGATAAATCATCACTGTAAAAACTTAAATCGAACAGACAGGTACCAAATTAAAATTTATTGAATGAGTTAATAATTTTGGCCGCCTCTTTGTAGTGGGCGTTAACGGGTTTATTCAAACAAACACAATAAGGGTCGTTTTCCAAATTTGCAATCTCAAAGTTCTCCAATATGTTTAATTTTCTACTTTTATTCACATTATGGGGCATTTTAAAATCGTCATCTATTTAAAAAAGTGATTCGACTCTCTTAAATGTACCCCAAAAGCCGATTTGTCGACATTGGGAGACCTTTGAGACTGCAAATGTTCTTTGATCCGAGTTCCAAAACAAGAACTACAAGAAAGGAGGTAAACTCCGCTTTTGTCTATTGTTTTAATGGAATCTTTTGGCCTAGAAAATATATTTTTTAGGTTTTGATGTGACCTAAAGACAATTTTTAACTGACTATTTAAGGATTTTAAAATATTACTCACCTGCAAAGAAACGTCCCCAATGAATGTTACTTTTGCGTATTTTGGTGGTTGATTAACTGTGATTGGTTGACTTTCTGAGTTTGAAAATAGGTTGGTAAAGCATTTTTTGTACTTTTTCCTAACTAATTTGTCTATTAAAGAAATTTTGTAACCATTATTAAGAGCCATTTGATAAATTGTGTTTAATTCTTTTGTAAAATGGACTGGACTCAGTGGGATTGTGAAAAGTCTATGAATATAAGCATTAAATGATGCAATTTTGTGACCAAAAAAGTGATTGGAATCTACCGGAATAACATTGTCTGTTTGAGTTGTCACAATGTTTATTTCTTCTCAATATAGTTAAATCTAAAAAATTCAAACTGGATTCTGATTCACATTCCAATGTAAACTTAATATTTGTGTTTAGAGAGTTTAGAAAATTATGAAATTCTTCAAGTTCCAATTGAGTACCGTTCCAGATTAAAAATATATCATCAACATAACGTCGCCATGTTGAAATTTTGTCTAGATGACGAAAATTTGAATTAAAAAACTTTTCTGCAAAATCTGACATAAACACCTCCGCCAAATATGGATACAGTCCAGAGCCCATAGGCAAACCATCAGACATTTTATAATAACTGTTATTGAATTTAAAAAAAGTCCAAACTCAAACAGTGATTTAACAAAGAAAGAACCCCTAACTTTGTTTTTGACTAAAATCTTTATTTTGGTCAAGATTGGTTTTAATAATGTCAATGTGAAGTTAAGAAGGACTGGTTTTCTTTATTTTCCCATTAAAACATGCTTCACCCCGGAGAAATTCACCAATCTCTTCCACTCGTTTCACCTAAAATGCCTAAATTATTGTATTGAAGCTGTAGATCATCAAATTTATAAACGGTTCCCTTTCGATTCAAAAGAAAAAAAACTTTTTTAAATTAATTAATTAATAATAAGGATCGGGCATATTATTTTCCATCAATTTGTGGGTCGGGTGTTTTTTGTTTCTAGACAATTATTTTTGATACTTTTGTAATTCTGATATTTTAAGGTTCGGGAAAATTAGAATCGGTTAATTTATATTGTGTGTCTTTTAAGGATCAAGTAAATTAAAATTCTAAAAAATTATATTCGTATCCGTTATTTTCCGTGTTTTACTTTCGTTCATATTTCGTTTCGGACGTTTTATTTTCTGTTCAATTGTGTTTCGGTTTTTGTAAATTCGGCTTTTTTGTTAAGTTAAGTTTTTCACAATGATTAAAATACTTATTTTTTTAAAATCGTTTGCCATCAATTTTGGCATTAAACCCCAAAGTCTTGGCTGTCGATAATTTTCTATTCCTTGGGATTTTTTATGAAGGAGTTTTGTGACTATGTGGTATTGATAGCTCTTTAGTCACACAATCAAGTGTTACCGGGAGTTTTATCCGTGTAGAAGGGATTGATATGACGACATCTTTCAAGATGGCAGCCAAAAATTATAAAAAATACAACTTTTGCAACCAGGCCATGATTATACTCGATTTCATATAATTCGAGGACGGGGATTCCAAAAAATTTATTTTTAAGGTCATCCGACATTAAATGGTCTTGAAAATCGCAAAAAAATCTTAATAATTCCACGTTTTGTCAGACCATCTTCAAATGTACCTCAACCTATTAGGTTTATATGCCAAATTCGATCGTTAGAGTTTGATGCAGTTTGAAGCTTCATGACCTTGAAAAATACCCCAACAAATTTAACAAATTGCAAAAATGACGTACTAATGGGCGCTTTTCATCAATTATTAAAGCCAAGAGAACCAAATTGGGTAACAATGATAAGAAGGTCAAGTTCAACAATTTTATAAAAAAAAAATTGTTCAGCTATGACTCGTTTCAATATGGTTGATATCTCAAAATAGAGACCTATAACCACATTTTATTTTATCCAATTACGTAAAAAAGTAAAAATGAGAATAGGTCGCCATTTTGATATATGCCGCCTTATTGAAACACGTCATAGCTGAACAAAATTTTTTTAACAAAATTGTTGGACTTGACCTTCTTATCTTTGTTGCCAAATTCGATTCTCTTCGCTTGAATAGTTGATGAATAACGCCTTTTAGTATGTTATCTTTTCAATTTGTTAATTTTACTGGGGTATTTTTCAAGGTCATGATGGTCTGACAAAACGTCGAATTATTAAGATTTTTTTTGCTATTTTCAAGACCATTTAATGTCGGCTGACCTTAAAAATGAATTTTTAGGAATTCTCGTTCTCGAATTATATGGAATCGAGTATAATCATGGCCTGGTTGCGAAAGTTGTATTTTTTATGATTTTTGGCCGCCATCTTGAAAGATGACATCATATCAACCCCTTCTACACGGATGTGAACAAAACACCCGGTAACACTTGAGTGTGTGACTAAAGAGCTCTCATTCACACAAAACACCTTCATTAAAAATCCCACGGACTTACACATGCCCCTTCACTATAAATAAATAAATAAGTATGGTTTTTATTAAAAATATTAAAGCATTTTTCAAATTTTAAGTAATGGATGCAGACAGAAAAGTCCCGTTTTTTTGGAAACCCACAAAAAAGCCGAATTTACAAAAACCGAAACACAATTGAACAGAAAACAAAACGTCCGAAACGAAATATGAATGAAAGTAAAACCCCCAAAAAACAATGGATACGAATATAATTTTAAGGAATTTTAATTTACTCGATCCTTAAAATACACGAATATAAATTTAACCGATTATAATTTTCCCGAACCTTAAACTATCAGAATTACAAAAGTATCGAATATAATTGTGTAGAATGAAAAACACCCGACCCACAAATTGATAGAAAATAATATGCCCGATCCCTAAATGAGCAGAAACAGAATCTAGTCGAATCGCTATTGGGCATGCGTCAAATTTAAATCTCTAGAGCGCTGTAGGTACTGGATTGCGGCGCTGACAAGTTTCTCTATTTGGAAGATGACACAGGGATTTTTTTTATTAAATGATTTTCTTTAACTTAACCGTTTCTGGCTTTATAACTGTCTTATTAAATCTTGCGATTCATTTTTATGATGAACACTTGATTTAAAAAAAAACGCATACATGCAGTCACAAAATTGACCTTTCTAAAAGTGTATAATATATACGGACTACCAGCTAAAATGCCTAAAAACTTCAAAAGTACGAGAAATTGTCATATTGTTTAAAAAAGGTCTCTAAAACTGAAAATATTTTTTTACTTAAATTAAAGGCAACCTTATTTTTATATTAAATTTTGCATAATACTAAAAAATCAGCAAAAATAATGTTTTAGTAAAGTCTTTATTGAACAATATCAAATTATCACTCGAGTAACGGACGAAGTTCTATAAAGAGGGCGGTAACCCATTTTGGAGTTGATAAAATAACAATAATACGAAACAGCGCTGGATTGAAAACAATTCGACGAATAGGAAACTTGGATTAGGACAAAAACGATCGTAAACTTAATACTAATTATTTTATCTTAAAAAAGAACTAAAATAAATAATTTAGCATTTAATAGAATCACCATTTTTTTCTATTGCAAGCTGCAAACGTCTTGACATTGAAAAGGTTAAATTTTGAAAATACTGATGGTCTTCTGAGAGCTGATCCAATGCGCGATAAATAGCATCGCTTAACTCTTCAGCATTTCGTGGTCTCCAATTCTTTTGGTATATTATTTTAACGATTCGACCCCATAAATTTTCCATTGGGTTAAAGTCAGGGCTGTTGGCTGGTCTATATTATTATTCTGAAACCATTGGCGAACAACATTAGCCGTGTGTACTGGACAGTTGTCCTGCTGATAAACGAAGTTATTATTTTCATGTTAAGCCTGTACAGATGGCAGCATAACGTTTTCAAGGATTTCAATATATCGTTCACTATTGAATCTTTCTTCGATTCTCCAAAAAAAACCCAAACCTCTAGCACTAAACCAGCCCCACATGTTTACAGAAAAATGTCCAGCTTTTTTAATTTGGTTTGTATATTCGGTTTCAAATCTAGAATTTAGTGGACGATACACTAAAATTCTCCTGCTGCTTGAAGATAATTGAAAAATTTTTCGTCAGTGAAAACTACCCTCTCCCAGAAGTCATTATCATGAAGAACGTTGTTCAGTGCAAAAATCATCATCTATTTACTGTTGCTAAAGAACCCAAAAATAATGTTACATTAGCTGCTTCAACCGACGTTGAAAAACGGTTTTGTCTAAGATGGTCAATAAGTCTCTCATCTTGCACTTCAGAACTTACTTTTGGTCGTCCTGATCCATCTTTCCTATCCGTAGAATTATTTTCAATCCAGAGCTTTTTCCATCGCATTATCGTCATATTATCAACTCCAAAATGGGTGGCCGCTCTTATAGACCAGCCGTCTTCTATTACTCGAGTGATAATTTGAACTTTTGTAAATTTTGATATCTGTGGCATTTTTAAGGATGTCACACTGAATTTTAAGCTGTCAGGCATACTAAGCTGGTGGGGCCTTATAATAGTATACACTAATGGAAAGCTAAATTTTGTGGCATAGGAAAAAATGCATGTATGAATTTTTTTTAAATCAAGTGTACGTCCGATAAAAATACAATATTATGAAGAAATTTGGGGGTAGGGGGTGGTTGAAGAATGAAAAGGGGGTAAATTAATACAATATCACAACTTACTCCGACTCTTCCCTGCCGTAAGCCTGGAAACGTAGTAATTTAATTCGTGGGGTTCTTGAATTTTGTGGTTCGGCATTATTATGTTTCTATCAAATTATTTTCGTTAAAAATATTTATATAGTTTAAATTTAATTATATGCATATATTTTATAGGGATTTGATTTTCCCGTCATTTTATTTTCGAGACAATTTTTTTCGGAACAATTATTTTCTTTTCACTTATAATCTCCCTAGAGCTTAAATTATTTCCGAAAATTTTTTCGAGGTGCAAAAATTCGCAACAGAGAAAAAATTTACGGAGATTAATTCAAGCCTGCGGGAGATTCGGTACAAAAATTTTATACCAAAAATTATTTTTAAAAAAATTCAAATTTTGACAATTTGGCAAGCGTTTATTTTGCTTTAAGGTTTGGTGTTTTATTATAAGGTGGCTATTTAATTACTTTTTTGACACTTTGAATGTCTGTGTTACCTATATTGTGGCTATACACTTATTCATCTATTATTTTTACAATTCCCTGGTTGGTACTCTAGTAAAATACGGTTCGCATCTTTGTATCAAGTTGATTATATTCTATTTATATCACAGAATATTAAGGCGCATTTACACAGACAAACTTTCCTTTGATGTTGAAATGCCGACAAACATTTACACGAGCCTCTTGAGCAAAATGTTCAAAAAAAAGTTCGAGCAAAATCTCGTACAAAAAGACTCACGGAAATTTTGGAGAGAATGTTAAGCAAAATTTGTTTGAAGAAATGTTGGTATAGAAATTTCTTACAAATTTAAATTTTATAGTTTTATGGGAATTCATTGAACTTAACTGCAAATACTAAGTTTTAAAACAAGGTATTTTTAATTAAGTGCTTTCCGACGGAAAAACGATTTGATGTCGAAATTCACATTTTACCTCATAAACAACTTCGATTGACCTGATTTTTATAGGGGATATGCCAGTATACTTGTAACTTTTTTGGTGTTGTAAAAAAACGGGAATAAAAAAATAGTAATTGGCACTTATTTATTGCTGTTGCCTGTAAAATGTAATGATAAAAATTTACGTTTAAAAGAATATCTCTTTATTTTACTTCCTAGTTTAAATCACAATACAATAATAATTAAGTCAAATTAAAAAACCTATATACATTTTATTAAATCTCAAATATATGAACAAAAGCACGTTCGGTCTAAATAATACCCGGTTATTACCCACTTTTACAACCCTACGATCCCGACCCTTGTCTAAAAAAATATAATTTAGCTGTAATAGACTAGACTTCTGAATCGGAATGTTGCTCCTTTGCATATTGGTTGTTCAGTGTCAGTAATCGCCCTTGATTATTACATTAAATTGACAGTAAATATCTATCTTCAGCATTTTCATGAACCTTTTGCTTTTTTAAGCAACCGTTGGGGCCTCAAACTAACTAGGTAAATCTGGTGTGAGGAATGAAAAAAAAACAATCAAAGCTAAGGGTAAAGTAAAGTTACAAAAATATGTTTAAAAAGAAATCGTCTCCCCACCACTCCTCATAGTCGTGAGACGCGGATTACCGCTTAAAAGTGCAATTTTTGAGTTTTTTGCCGATATTTGAAAAACTCAAAATTTTTTTGGAAAAGAAAAATTTTCCTGGGTTGTTTTTTGAATTTAGGAAAAAACCCTTGGAAATAAAAAAAAACTCGCAACAAAATCCCAAAAAAACCCCCGGGCAAAAAAATCCGGGAAAAACCCTAAGAAAAAAATACTATAAGTAACCCTAATCCATGTGACAAAACTGATAGCCAAGAATAATGTTTCGCTTGCCGTCGGCTTTTTTTCACAAAAATTTAAAATAAAAGTTGGTGTTCCATTTTTTTAAAGAATTGAGATCACTGATTACTGATGTGAAATTGTATTTATTCTCATCTTTAAAAATATGTTTCCAAAACAGATAGCAATAATTTGCTCAAAAATTTACACGAACAAAATGTTCAAAGAAAAGCTCACAAAAATGTTCACGCAAAAAATTTTAAATCTTTTGCACGAGCTTTTTTTTGAGCATGTTCGTCTGTGTAATTGCGCCTTTAAGCAAAATTTGTTTGAAGAAATGTTGGTATAGAAATTTCTTACAAATTTAAATTTTATAGTTTTATGGGAATTCATTGAACTTAACTGAAAATACTAACTTTTAAAACAAGGTATTTTTAATTAAGTGCTTTCCGACGGAAAAACGATTTGATGTCGAAATTCACATTTTACCTCATAAACAACTTCGATTGACCCGATTTTTATAGGGGATATGCCAGTATACTTGTAACTTTTTTGAGGTTGTAAAAAAACGGGAATAAAAAAATAGTAATTGGCACTTATTTATCGCTGTTGCCTGTAAAATGTTATTTTACTTCCTAGTTTAAATCACAATACAATAATAATTAAGTCAAATTAAAAAACCTATATACATTTTATTAAATCTCAAATATATGAACAAAAGCACGTTCGGTCTAAGTAATACCCGGTTATTACCCACTTTTACAACCCTACGATCCCGACCCTTGTCTAAAAAAATATAATTTAGCTGTAATAGACTAGACTTCTGAATCGGAATGTTGCTCCTTTGCATATTGTTTGTTCATTGTCAGTAATCGCCCTTGATTATTACATTAAATTGACAGTAAATATCTATCTTCAGCATTTTCATGAACCTTTTGCTTTTTTAAGCAACCGTTGGGGCCTCAAACTAACTAGGTAAATCTGGTGTGAGGAATGAAAAAAAAAACAATCAAAGCTAAGGGTAAAGTAAAGTTACAAAAATATGTTTAAAAAGAAATCCTCTCCCCACCACTCCTCATAGTCGTGAGACGCGGATTACCGCTTAAAAGTGCAATTTTTGAGTTTTTTGCCGATATTTGAAAAACTCAAAATTTTTTTGGAAAAGAAAAATTTTCCTGGGTTGTTTTTTGAATTTAGGAAAAAACCCTTGGAAATAAAAAAAAACTCGCAACAAAATCCCAAAAAAACCCCCGGGCAAAAAAATCCGGGAAAAACCCTAAGAAAAAAATACTATAAGTAACCCTAATCCATGTGACAAAACTGATAGCCAAGAATAATGTTTCGCTTGCCGTCGGCTTTTTTTCACAAAAATTTAAAATAAAAGTTGGTGTTCCATTTTTTTTAAAGAATTGAGATCACTGATTACTGATGTGAAATTTTATTTATTCTCATCTTTAAAAATATGTTTCCAAAACAGATAGCAATAATTTGCTCAAAAATTTACACGAACAAAATGTTCAAAGAAAAGCTCACAAAAATGTTCACGCAAAAAATTTTAAATCTTTTGCACGAGCTTTTGTTTGAGCCTGTTCGTCTGTGTAATTGCGCCTTTATAGTACTAGGTGTTTTGTATTTCAATTAGTTTGAATTTGTTTTTTTTTTACTTTCCCTTTGCCCTAGGTAAAAAAAAACGATTGTCAAAATCCCGAAATGAACACATTTCTTCATACTCTAGTAATCTTATACCACTAGAGAGAAGGGAAAATTAATTATTCTCTTGCAAAGTCGATGAGAATTTAACCGGGTAAGTATTTAGATAGGAAACATAAAATCTGCGACTTTTTGTTTTGTTTATTAATTATTATTCGTCATATTAAATTTTGATGTCGCAAAGAAAATATACGCCTCCGTTGTTATTCTGACATCTGCACGTGACAGCTGTCAAGCCAGGGAAATTTTTCTTTATTAATTTTTGAACTAGGTCACGTGACCGAAAAAATTTCTGAAAAGTTTGAGTTGCTGCCATAGCAACCTGTCAAAAACAAGGCATCTGATTGGCTTAAAACAACTGATATAAAATTTTCTTTTAAATTCTGACAATTATTGCTATGTTTTCATAGATATTGAATTCGTTTTCAATATGTTTTGAAAACTTTTTTTTCATGAGTTTTGATGACAGGTTTTCAAATTTTGATATTTGGCAGCTGACCTGTGTCATACTTGTCAAATATTCATTTTTGAGTTTTGGTACTTTTTTTAAAAAAACGTATTTTATTCAAAAGATGATGTTGGCCCTTGCCACACATTTTTTTTAAATTTTAATTACTACTCTGTTTGCAAGTGGAAGTAAAAAAAGAAATGCTGGACTGGCATATGGGCATAGCACATACACTTTCGAGCCAAATATTTCTTTTATTTTCCATAATTAATTTTTTTAAAGTCTTTAAAAAACAAATCTTTAGTTATTTAAGTAAGGTTATGTTATTAATCTTCTTTTTTCTATATACTCCACCAAATTTTAGAATGCCAGTTCCACAGTTTCACTTCTATTGCTCTCTCTCTCAAAAAGAGTGAGAGCAATAAAATATAATTTGGCGGCTGTCTGGTAATCCGACGCAATACGCATGTGTAAACTCAATCCCGTTTTTCATGGAAAATCGGTATTTCGATCTCAATACGATCTTGATCCAACCCTAAAAATTTTCAGGGTCGGATCTAGATTGAAATCGATTTGAATACTGGAAAAACAGTCGTTTTCATGGACGGTATCGGATTGAAATCGTTGAAAACGTAGCATATGTTTCCGCCAAATTTGGTTTCGGGTTTTTTATAGGGACCCGTTTTTTTTTTGGGTCACACTATATAAACACATACGGTTACTTTTACGAAATCTGTCGTTGAACTGAAAAATTTAAGCCCCCAAAAGGCGGTAACAAATTAATATGTAAATGAAGCCAAAATCGAGAAAAAAATCGGCAATAATTCGCATTAAGTACGACTTAAAACCGTAAAAAAGTTTGTTTGGTATTTTACCGAGAAATGTGTTGGCTATTGGCAATTCGACCTTAATAACGTTTTTAACGCTCGGTGCATATTTTTAAGGTTTTTAGTTGCTACAAGAAAGTTATAAAAAGTAATAATAATAAAGTAAACCATACCTTCCACATTTTGAACCTCCTGAGCCTACTTTACTACTTTATTAGGGAGCTTTTGGTCAGGCAATTTAACGGCCAATTTCGTTACCCTTATTGTTACCGTTACCGTAAATAAAAATAACTTCAAGAGGTTAAAAATAGAGCTTTTGAACGTAGTCAATTGTTAAGCAGTAAACATAACCTTACTTTTTTATTGACTTTTGTTGTTTCTTTCTCAACTTTTTTTTTATTTGCTTTTCTAACCATATCATGGACGAAAATAATAATTTAGTGATAGGACTGGGAGACGGACACCCCAACATAAATTTAGTCAGGCAAATGATTTTGTAAGATACCTTTACTGGAGTAATAGAAGAAATTGAGCCTCTTCAAACTTATTTGTACTTACTCACCTGTTTACCAAAAAAAAACGCTAAAAAAGGCACCCCACTACTACGGTAAACACGGTTAACAAAAGATAAAATTCAAATACACAAAATTTTTGTAAAACAAAACAAACTTTTATAACCTAAAAATCTTCCACCACAGAATAACATCAAGTTTGGTTGGTTGTCTTTTTGGTGGTAAAGGTAGTCGCTATTCGCCGCTAATTAGCGCCAGTGGTTAGCTTTAATAAAGGTAACAGCCTGACAGAGCGCCACTGCGCCTGCCCAGAGTAAAGGTAATGGTAACAGACTGACAAGACACCGTAATTAATCACCGTAAAGTTAAAATTTTTAATTTGCGCCCCGCTTTTATTATGGTATAAGGAAGATAAAAAATTATTTTCTACTTTTGAGTGCATTTAATAAAAGCTTGTACTTTAAAAGTTTTTTTAATAATTTTTTTTTACTTATTGCCTCACTTAAAATAAAGACACAGCGTTTTTAATATTTATCCTAACGTTGTAAGAGAAACTTTAATTTTTTAATAACATTTTTTAAACTTAATATTTTAAAGATATTCTACAGAACTAGTTTTACGGCGGAGCTAAATTGCTGCTACGCGTACCAATAAACGTTAAAGAGTGTGGAAAATTCTCACCATGTTAAAAGAAAGAAAGAATTTGTGTGACTTTTCTGAACACTGTCAGCGACATAACCATTGGCTATCTCTGATTTTGTTTGTTAGAAGTTTTAAAGCTTTGTTTACACATAAAAATAAGCTTAATCACATACATTTTTAAATAAAAAAACGTGTTTTCACAAAAACTGCCTACAAAAATGAAAATTGACATATTTTTTTATTTACTGAAACAGTATTATAATTAATTATATTATAATTAATAAAATTTTTAAACCGTCCTTATATAAAACCGCGGCGTAGCAACATGATTAATTTCGATCAAGATGATTTCTAGTTAAACTGAGATTCACGGAAATACTTTTTTAAGACTTAACATAGTATATTCCTTAATTTTAGATAAACTTTTCTGCAATTGGTAGAAAGTATATTTTGCCTATAAGAAGAAGAATTTATGTAAGTAAAAGTAGACGTTTAAATAAAAAAAATAAAACTTAATTAAAAAAAAATTATGATTACGTGAAAAAGTTTGTTTTATGCACTGTCTTGTAAACCTCGCGAGATTTTTGTGGAAGAGGCTAGCGATGGCCTCTTCCGCGGCCTCTTCAATGTTCATTTTCAAAAAAAATGCTGTAAGATTTTTGTGGACTCACCGTTTGGTGACGCCGTTTGATAACAACTAACTGACATTTGTTTTGTAGCATAGCAACACTTCAATAGCACAGTAAATTTTGAGTAAATCCACCATGCCAAAAACAATCAATGACAACTATCAGCAATACGAGCTGTCAATCTTGTTTTGTTGTGTTGATTTTTTGTTTTTAGTTTCTCGCATTCTAAAGTGCATAAAATAGTATATAAACCTCGTGACTAAAGTGTATTTTAATTCCTTGACGAATGACAAACCTTTCGACGCGGTATTAAAAAAGGCACTTTAGTTAGAAAAAAAAAATTGTTGGTCTAAAGCTCTCTAATATTTTGACAACACACGAATCACTGTCAGTAAGCGGACGGCCAGTCTATTCATGTCACTTTTTAATCAAGCAATCTGACAAAAATATTGAATAATGCTCGTAGCAACACGTAGCAACCAAATAAACAAACTCAGCGTCACTTGAGAAGTTTCTTCGAAATTTTCATACAAACTGCATTGTTTTCGCGATTTCAATGGATATCCAGGAACAGAGTTCACCAAGTCTGCCCAGGGAAATCCTGGATGCCGCCGAAGAGGCAAGGAAGGACCTTTTGCCCACGAAATCCAGAAAACTTTACGAAAAGGTATATAAGGACTATTTTTTGAGGTGTTCAGAGAAGAATATTGCTGAAAGTGGATGCCTAAACCCAAAAGAAGACACTTTGCTGGCGTACTTTAGCGAAAAGGCCAAACGAAACAAGCAGTCTTCCCTTTGGAGATATTACCTTAGAACATTGAACTACTAGAAGGATTTTTTTTTTCAGACCTAGGGTAGGTTGTTTGAGTTAAACATCTTCATTCCATTGTTGTCATGTTAACCTAATACGTTAATATTATTTAAAATACCTTCAATAATTTTTAGTTCCGTTTAATTAAATGGTCTAGATATAGTAATAAAAATCTATGTTTCTATAAAAAAAAAACCTAAAAATGTATTCAAGGATGTACAACTATAAAAATAAGAAAAAGTTGCTATGGAAATCCCTATTTACACTGAAATGAATGACAAGCCGGAAACACAGATCTCCTGCCTTTGTTTACCAAGAATAGTCAAATATGATTAATTCTAACCTAATATTTAGTTAATATTTTAATTTACCTACCTGTGAAACGAAATCCGTAGCTTTGGCTCCCCTGGCTTCTGTTTCAACTTGCATATAATAATACACTTCGGAACCATTTTTCGCCACAAACTTTTCACAAAAATATCAAAAAAACACTATTCACAAGTGCTGAAACTTTCACAACAATAATGACATTCCAGAAAAAATCGAGAAACCGCAACAAACAATCAATGTTGCCACGTTGACTACAAAAGAAGATGTTTAAAGAAAACACATGTTAAATTTTCAAAAAACGTCGAAAGTTTTAAATAGGTTGTGAGTATTATATATTGTGTATTCAACATATATATTAAACCTCATTAATTAATTAATAAATAAGCGTCAAAACTTAATCCAAATTAAATAATTTTTTTGGCAATTGGCCGCACAGATTTCTTTCTCCCCTTTCCCCACTGTAGATGTTGCACTCAAACAACCAGTGTAACCAGACAGACCAGACTCCTTCTAGTAGTTCAATGTTCTAAGGATATTATACAGGGTTCCTAAGATTTTCCTTAGGGATAGGATTTCAATAAATCAAACAGAAATGGCATAGAAAGTTCTGCGCGCACAAAAGAAACAGGTATATTGAGCAATGGTGCCAGTTTGTTATTATCTCCGAACTGCTTTCATGAGAAAAAATTGTCGCCACTCTTTCATTGTGAGCATAAATCATAGTTGCAATAATAACCGTTGACAAGATGTCTGCAAATTCCGCTAGATGGCGGCCACACCATGAGATGATCTAATTAAAAATTAGATGTTTTCAGGTCCAAACCACAGCCTTTTCTTGCTTAAAGGAGGCGGCAGGGTCCATTATTTACGATACTGAGCGATAAACTCGTGAGGTTGTTAACATTAGAAAGAAATATCTTCGCTTTTAATTAAATTTCTTTCTATTCTGTTCTACTAGTGACATCTATCCGGAAACGGCCAAACCAGAGCTTTTTGCTTGCGATATTATTGATTTTAAATAAGGCTGGCCCTACACTACATTTGATATTTTCGAGGTGTTTTATGACATGATCTCGAAACATGTAGCGAACCAATTCTTCAAAACTAGCGGGAGGGTAAAAGCGAAAAATAAGGGGCTGCCAATATATGTAACATCCAAAAAGGGGTGAAAAGATTTATTTTGCTCTGTTTCTTTACAAAAAACGTTTTTTTACGAAAAACTTGAGCTCTGCCACTTTTTCTATTTTTTTCTTCAACTTTCTCGAAATTTTCGTCATACCGTAGAAAAAAATTATTTCCCCCATGGTCATACTCTACTTTTATTCGAAAAAAATTAGAAACAGAGACGGGATCAGTTTTCCTAAAACGGGGGATCTTGGTTTCGAGTGAGAAGATAAAGAGCGCCGCAGGCAAAAATTTTTCAATTAAATTAGCCGAACGCAAAAATGTTAGAAAAACAAAGCACGAAATAAAAATGGCGCCGCTTACAATTTTTTTTCAAAAATTACGTAATTTCGGGAACGCAAAGAAATAGGTCTAAAGAGTATAATTTTTAAGAAAAAAATATCAATTTTCTCGCCCTCCTCCACTGGGACTACAGGGACCGTGCACAAATTACGTAATGGTCATAGGGGAGAGGCGGGTTACAAAACGTTACGTAGGGGGGAGGGGGGTTTCGACAGCGTTTGCATTTGTGTGAAACTAAGAAAATTTGGAATGAAAATAAGTGAAAAGTTTTTTTTTTGGGGGGGGGGGTAGTGGTCTTGAAATCGTTACGTAATATTAGGGGAGTGGCGTGCCAAACCGTTACAAAACATTACATAGGGAGGGGGTCAAAAATTGGTAAAATCACCGTTACGTAATTTGTGCACGGCCCCACACATCTGACTGTTCCTCCTTTTTGATTTCGAATCAAAGTGCAAAGCCCGGGTTGGACGTTCGAAGGCGTCAACCCGTCCTATTTGCTTGATAAAGTTTCTACGGAAATATCTCAGTCGATTTCTCCGGCCGTGTATGAACGCTTTAGGTTCGGCATTTGCATGTATCTCAGTCCCCAGCCTGTAAACAGTGCGTAAGGACAATGGTTACAAAATGAAAAGCCGAAAAATATTTTTTTTACGATATCTTTCATCAGTTTGGTATTAAAGTCGAGCAAAAACAATTTTTATTCCAGTCCTAAAGGTATGAAAATGGAAAACATTAGAAAACAACAACCTGGAATGGATTTACTACGTGTAAGATGTAGTGACAACATCATCCCATGCCCATCCTTTTCTGCCTAATGTGCTTTTCCGTTTGTCTGCGTCTTATACACGGCTGCTTGGCCCCCTAAGGATTTGCTTAGGAACCCTGTAGTATATTGAAGACCACTATTAGTTTTAACAACAACGTCGACATTATGTCATGAATTTTTCAAACTGCAGCAACTACTGCATCTTTAAATTTAAATTGGATTGATTTATACCTATAACTATGTAATTTATTTATTGTTGTTCTTGAAATAAAAACTGAAAAAATAAAACTAAAGCTTGCTTTTCATTGCTGATACATCTATGAAAAAACTGAAAAAAAACATATCTAAGTAAAAAATCTCTTTGTTTTGAACGAAGAAAATGCAAGCCAAACAGAAAAAGCAAAATTACTATCAAATTTCAGCAAAAATCAATTTAATGCCCGAGGGCGTTAACTGAGCTCTAGGGCGTTAAAGTGCCACTTTTATCGCTCTAAAACGCGGTCGGTAAAAGACATTTTAACGCCCGGTTGTGCATAAAATACAAAATAACATATTTTCATTAGTTACAAAGTACTGGTGTAGAGTTTTCATCAAAAATCAACAATAAAATGGTTATCTAAGACTATTCCGTTACCCAAGCCCCACCAGGAACAATTTATGCGTACGCCACTGCGTCACGTATTTTTGTTTATTTATTTATCGTTTATTTATTTATTTTCAGGACGAATGTCATCCGGAAGCGACAAGGTGGCCAGGGGCGCCCCGCCCGGGGGTCCCACAGTCCCCCACAGCTACCGAGGTAAGAATTGTATTGAATGTCAAAAACGTTTTCTCTACACAGCCACAACAATCTCGCTCTCTTTGGAAAAGTTAATGCAGAAGATCATAGTTGCAATATAGGAAAAATCAAAGAACCTCGACCGACACCTTCTTTACTAAAGCCAAAAACTGAATTTGATGTTAAGAAAGATGGCCGCCAGCCACGGTCCCTAGAATACATATAAGGCCTAATGATTTTGCCCCACTCTTCTACCTGAGGACGACACAAAGATAGCAGCTGATTTTTGTTCGCCATATAAAAACTTTATGAAGACTTGACAAATTATAAATTAAATTTTAGAATTTTTATTTTTTTTGCAAGGGTTATTTTTTGCTTCTATCTTGTGTTATAACTTTTTGTGTACCAGAAAATATAATTTATTTTTGGTAATCGTCGATTTTATCAAAAAATCCATAGGATTAGTTCGAGTTAGTTCGTCCTCGTAGTTCAGAAGTTAGGTTATAAAGTTGTTATTTTTCCTGTTTTGAGAGCTATTTTGTTGTATTTGATTTGTTCCAGGAATTTTTGGAGTGATTATTTTATTATTCAGAAAGAAACACTTGTTCCGAATACTATATGCAAAAAATCTGATTGCAAATTTAAAACTATAAGGTGCTTTGTTTTTTTGGTGTTTGCATAAATGCAGCTATCCATGGCAAAAATGATTTATGTAATATCGCTGGGTAATTAATTTGGACCAAAAGAAAATAAATAATAAACAAATACAATTTTTATTACAAAAATTTCTGCAACAATAATGGTAAAGCCATGATGACCCTTAAATTAATTTAGTTAAATACCTGTTACATGATTTTTACATGTGCTTAAATACACTTATAGTAGGACACGTTTTTTGGTAAATTTAAAAACTGTAAAGAACTTTGATTGAAAGAAATTAATACCACATTATGACTTACACCCTTTATGCTTAAAAAAAATTATAATTTTTGCTGTTAATTGTATAAAAATGACAAAATAAAAATCATATGCAGCACTACACCACTCAAGATGTCAGACAGATGACCTAACAGAAATTTTAATTAAACAATTGTCTTAAATTATTTTCATCTTTCTCTAAAATACTTTTTGTAGCCTGCTGTCTTTCTTCAACAACCTTAAATATTTTTGCAATTCGCAAAATTATCTCTCCATCTACCTCTAAAATTCTGCCCTCTCTCTCTAAATATTTTTCATTTTAAAATGAAAAATGTGTTTTGGCAGTACTTTTTTTGAGCGCTAAAAAAAATAGTGAAAACTTGAAAAATTTTAGTGTTTTATTCTAAAAATCGAAAGTTTGGAAAGAAGGTGTTAAAATTTGGGCAAAATCACGGCACAAGAATATGAAAAATATAGTACACATTGGTTAAACAAAAACGTTACCCCTTAAATTATGCGAAAATATTTTAAGCCTTAAATTACCATCATGGCTTTTCCATAACATAACTCCAAATGCCAACCATCAAAAAAATCAATAAAGATATCTTTCTGTCGTCATCAGGTGGGCAGAGCAAAAAAATTACTAGACCGCGACTTGTTTCTAGTGGTCTTTAGAGAAGGATTAAAAGAAACCCATTTCTATTTAAAATACTGTCATTAGTGTCATTTGTTAGGAATTATCTCATTTTCCCTGCTCTCAAGAATAGCTATATTGGCATATACAATTTGATGCTTTGCTCAAAACTAAAAAAAAGTTTACAAATTCCAGGTAGTTCCGGAGATAGGCGGAAAATTTTAGTTTTTAAAGCTGTCAAAAAACGCTTCAAACTTTCTACTAACTAACTTTCTTTTTTAGGATCTACCTAGTGAGAGGTCCGTTTTTGAGACTTCACATTTCAGTGTGACAGGAACACTGTGTCATGGACACTTCATTTTTTTCTCCTGCCGTTTGGTTAATAAAGGATGACAGATAACATTTTGCAAGCTTATTTTGACAAGTCACCTGACGTTTTGGGTTTATTGATCATCATCAGCCCAAATTTAATTTTTGATTTTAACTTACTCAGGATATTTTGAAAACTCGATTGCAGTACTTTTTTAGCATTTTAAAAATGACAGTTTTTTTGACATTTATATATATATAACATATATGTTTTTTAAATTAAATCAAAACGTCAGGTACTTGTCAAAATGAGGTTGTAAAATATCTGTCATCAACGGCAGGAGACAAAAAGGATGTGTCCATAAGAAAAAATTAACTTGACAGTGCTGCTGTCACACTGAAATGTCAAATCTCGAAAACGGATCTCTCATTAGGTTAATCTTAAAAAAGTGCCTGTAGAAAGTTTTAAGTTTTTTTTGACAGCTTTAAAAATAAGAGCCGCAGCAAAATAAAAACTAAAAATAAAGATTTCGCCCTAATTTAAACCGTTTCGTATCTCCTACCGTTTAGGGGATCCCCATGGTGAGCATCGAATTTGGAACACCCTGTATACGCATTCAGAATTAGGCCCAACCTTCCTAAGCAGCCACCCGTACTTTATTATTTAAAAAAAAAAAATCCCTGGTGGTACAGGGTGCTGGTACTACGGCAAAATAAAATATTAATTACCCCAAGCAACAAGCTTGAACATTTTTTGTTTTGTTTTACTGTTGAAAGTTTGGTTTTTGCTACACAATCGAGAACAACCCATGGGTAATGTTAAAGCTTTTTTTTAAGTTTTTGTCTACGAGGTTTTTGCTGCCCATTAGTATGCTCATTGATTGGCTTGCATAGGTACCTGTTCACTTCTTTTATTTATTGATTGTCTATATGGTACAAGGTAATTCACTATCAAGTCCAATTTACTCTCCGTGCCGTACGACCGAGGTGGATTCGAAGCACGCTGCAGTGTTATCTTTTGGAAATTCATTTCGTTTTTATTATTTTGTTTTATTTCTGCCTTGCTCGAGAAACAGATGGGTAAGTTCTTAATTGAAATAATACATTTTTAAAACCAAAAATGGATGTCTACGAAGTTGCCGAAAAAGTTCAGATGGTCAAATGGTCAAATCGTCATAACCCAACACACGTTCGATATTGGTCGACGGAAAATTTGCATTTGTATTTTGACGTAAGAACACAGTATCCCCAAAAACTAAATGTTTGGGGGGGGGGTATTATAGGAGAACACGTAATTGGGCCATTTTTTATTAACAGCAATTGCAATTTGAATGGTCCTAGATACTTGGATCTAATGCAGCAGCACATTATTCCAACTGCTAGGCAGTTGTTAGGTGTAAGATTTGGTGTAAGCTCCTAATGACTTCTATCTGTTTTTGAAGAAGCTTTCAAATTATCACCCCTAACATGCTTGGAAACGTTAGAAGGGGTTTTTATAGTAGGCTCGGATATTATCTAGCCGAGCAAGGAGGACTTTTCGAACATTTGCTTTAATTTTTTTTTGACTGGGAGAATCTTTTAGGTTTTTAGAATGTATTATTTTATTTTGAGAACTTGCTTTTATTTTGTTTCTCCTTATTATTTTCATTGTAACACGTCGTCACTGATAAATCTGAGCAGTTGACAATAAAACGCTCTTATTTATCAGTGACAAAAAATAAGAAAATTACGTTATAAAACTTTGCGTATTTATTGACCAAATTCCGGTTTCATTGACTACGCTCCACACAGCACCGTGGTTAGAGGCGTACTAAATACCAAAGGAAAGTCATGCAAGTGGTGATCGCAAGCCTGAGTATTGGTTGCTTCACTGATAGGCGTGCGGTGTCTCTGCATGTACGTACACTGGCAAATTAGACTTCTTCCGCCCTATGTTCGCAGTAGCTTGAAGCGGTCCAGACCGCTTCAAGATACTGCGAACATAGGGGGAATCAAGTCCAATTTACTCTCCGTGCCGTACGACCGAGGTGGATTCGAAGCACGCTGCAGTGTTATCTTTTGGAAATTCATTTTGTTTTTATTATTTTGTTTTATTTCTGCCTTGCTCGAGAAACAGATGGGTAAGTTCTTAATTGAAATAATACATTTTTAAAACCAAAAATGGATGTCTACGAAGTTGCCGAAAAAGTGCAGATGGTCAAATGGTCAAATCGTCATAACCCAACACACGTTCGATATTGGTCGAGGGAAAATTTGCATTTGTATTTTGACGTAAGAACACAGTATCCCCAAAACCTAAATGTTTGGGGGGGGGGGTATTATAGGAGAACACGTAATTGGGCCATTTTTTATTAACGGCAATTGCAATTTGAATGGTCCTAGATACTTGGATCTAATGCAGCAGCACATTATTCCAACTGCTAGGCAGTTGTTAGGTGTAAGATTTGGTGTAAGCTCCTAATGACTTCTATCTGTTTTTGAAGAAGCTTTTCAAATTATCACCCCTAACATGCTTGGAAACGTTAGAAGGGGTTTTTATAGTAGGCTCGGATATTGTCTAGCCGAGCAAGGAGGACTTTTCGAACATTTGCTTTAATTTTTTTTTTGACTGGGAGAATCTTTTTGGTTTTTAGAATGTATTATTTTATTTTGAGAACTTGCTTTTATTTTGTTTCTCCTTATTATTTTCATTGTAACACGTCGTCACTGATAAATCTGAGCAGTTGACAATAAAACGCTCTTATTTATCAGTGACAAAAAATAAGAAAATTACGTTATAAAAATTTGCGTATTTATTGACCAAATTCCGGTTTCATTGACTACGCTCCACACAGCACCGTGGTTAGAGGCGTACTAAATACCAAAGGAAAGTCATGCAAGTGGTGATCGCAAGCCTGAGTATTGGTTGCTTCACTGATAGACGTGCGGTGTCTCTGCATGTACGTACAGTGGCAAATTAGACTTCTTCCGCCCTATGTTCGCAGTAGCTTGGAGCGGTTTGTATGTTGAACCCCTGGTCAGCGCTTTACTATTGATGATAGAGAAAAAGTGTAAGTAGAAAAGTTTTATAGTTTTTTAAAAGCCTTCTAAGCCACATGACAGATGTTGTCAAATGTCATTCCTTATGTCAAAATTTGACATCAACTTTCTTATATTAAATGAAACACTCTGTATATTTTTAAAAACTTCGATAGATCTTTTCCTCCTCCTTTGTCTTGAACGCTTATTGAACAAATTTAGAAAAACGTGGCCATAAGGGCAATGTGTTAGCCAAGGAAAAATAGTCTAGGAGTTTCTTTGTTCAACACATTACTCTTATGGCAACATTTTTCTAAATTTGTTCAATAACCGTTCAAGACAAAAATAACATATGTATATGAAGTTTTAAAAAATATACAGGGTGTTCCATTTAATAGAAGGAAGTTAATGTCAAATTTTGACATATGAAATGACATTTGACAACATCTGTCATGTGGGTTAGAAGGCTTTTAAAAAACTATAAAACTTTTCTACTTCCACTTTTTCTCTATCGTCAATAGTAAAGCGCTAACCAGGAGTTCAACCACCTTGTACCACATAGACAATCAATAAATAAAAGAAGTGAACAGGTACCTATGCAAGCCAATCAATGAGCTGATATTATGCGGCTGGCAACCTCGCATGTTTTTCGATAGAAGCTTGCTTATGTATCCTTCGGTCACAGTAGAAGAATTCCAGCCTCCGTGTTGCTTGAGTGTAAGTAAATCTCCACCGGCAGGGTGGCAGAAGTTCTGCGAAATGCATGACCAGTAATAGCACTCCCCTTGTTCTCCAGTTTCAAAAATTGTGCTATTTTACTAGGTATTTGTGCCATGGTATTTTTCCCTATAATGCTGCGTATTTCCTATACAGATCCAGCACAGGAATCCCTCCTAACGTGTCATCCGAGATCGTGAACGTTCTTTTTGTCTTGGTTTTTAAATTCGGTATTCTAACGACTCATCGCAACGGCAAGCTCCCGCTATTCCAAAAAGTAACGCCACCTGAAAATAATAGAACATTGAGTTAATTTCCCGATAAAATGCAATTTTATAGCCCAACATTTAACGAAAATAAAAACTAGTCTAGCTTAACTTCATGTGCAAGAAATATTCATTCGAAGCCTGGCTCATGAATGCGTTGATTTCGTCCCTTGTGAAAGTAGAGGCTTTCTTTGAATGAACACCGTGAGATTGGTGCTTCAACAAGGCAATAAGCTTGGGGTATTTTAGGTCAACATTTTCCTTCAAGCTAATGCAGGACCGCAGCATGCTGTATTTGCTCCATAATGATGACAGCTTCAGTTTTTCTACCAGCATGGAGAAGTACAGAAGAACGGAACTTGCAGAAACTTTTCTTACGTTATTTTCCCCCATCCATTTTTTAAACAGGCCATATTCTTTTTCATACCTTTCTCTTGATTTTTGGGGTAGCAAATCAAGAACGATAAGCTTCGCTTCTATTTCCATATCTTGGTTTTCTTCAGAAAATTCCATTTTTTAGAGAGCCACAAACCAATACCTTCTCCACATAGGCCAATCAACTCCTACCGTTTTAGTGGCCTTTTCTCGACCTTCGCCGCCATATTGACAGAAAACTAATGGATTTTCTGTCACTTTTGAGTGAGGAGTTGATCGGCCTGTATGGAGTGGGTACTGCGCAAACTAACACAGACGAATAAACAACGCTCTTCTGTTTCAAATAACAACCATTAGCGTCCTAGCAACAAGCCTACTAGATTGTATTTTTTCATTTGATGTTTGCATGGTGATTTTTAATTGTTGTCAAACAACAATACTTTACCTCACCGTACCGCGTAGTGATCTTTGCCGAAAAGCGGGAATAAGCCATTTTCAATTGACGTCACACGCAAAACAATTGAACGTCGGGTCACGTGGTACATCGAAAGTCTTTTGGGTCAACCAACCAAAAGTCTAAGCTATGGTTTGTTTTAACAACACATTTGACACCTAAAAATACTTTGACATTTTGTTTATTTCTAACCTCAAAATGTTCAGATGTCAAAATGTGTTGTCATAACAAACCATAGCTTAGAATTTTGGTTGGTTGGTCCAAAAAAACTTTCGATGTACCACTTGACTTTTTCGTGTCAAGTAGGCCATGCGTCACTGAAACTGGCTAATTGAAAAAATTGGCCGGAAGTATTATTAAGTACCTGGCTGAATCTTTTGTTTGTATACATGGACTTAACAAAATGTGTAGTTGCTCTATTATCAAGAACTTATTTTTGTAAATCACGCACTTTTTTCTGATCATTAGTTATTCATTATTTGTATGGCGGATTATTTTGGAACACCGTGTATACAGTTTAAAGTGGGTGCTTGTTACATTGTAACTAAAAACGTTTTTTATATCATTTTTTTCTTAGACACGCCTGCGTGCAGTAAGATTACTGCAATTACTTTTTTTTCTGGCACATTTATAAACTCATTTATAAACACTTTACATCCGCCTTTATCTAAGGTCCATTAGATTAAGTAGGTATACGTTCTGGTGTTTTTTGTTATCATTTTCTAATAAATTTAAGTAGGCACCAAATTATTATTTGAGAAAAGTAGAATAAACACGGTCTAGTAATTTTTTTGCTCCGCCCACCTGATGACGACTGCTTTCTTTATTGATTTTTTTGATGGGTAACATTTGGGGTTATATTATGTTTGCATACATTTTTGTAATAAAAATTGTATTTGTTCATCATTTCTTTCCTTCTGGCCCTAATTAAATACCCTGTGATATTTTGTCTGAGGTAGCTGCATTTATTCGTTTTTTTAGTGAAAAGGTTCATCATTAAATAATGAAAAAACCAAAAAAACAAGGCACCTTATAGTTTTAAATTTGCAATCAGAATAATTGCATACAGTATGCACAGGAAGTCTTTCCTTCTAAATACCAAAATAATCACTCTCCTTAAAATGCCTGGCAAAAATCAAGTACAAAATAAAATAGCTTCCAAAACATGAAAAATAACAACTACATAACCTAACTGCTGAACGACGAAAACGAACCAACTCCAACTCATCCTATGAGTTTCTTGACGGAATCGATTATCAAACTAATGATCTTAATTTCTACTGTCAAAAAAAGTGTACAACTAAAAACAAAATAAAAGAAAATAGAGAACATACATAGGCTCCATGCCATTTTTATTTAGACAAAACCTAACCTCAATGACCCACTGAAAAAAAACAGGTTTGGAAATTGACAGGAATCCAAACGTCCTAGACTGCTGTTGCTGTCAAATGAAAAGTTTTCAGGTTAAGTTTTTTCTTAGTTCTCAGCTCCTTTAAATGAAAGGATTCGAATAGAAGAAGAATTTAGTTCTTCTTTTGTAGTTCTCTCTTTCTCACCGTAAAGTTAAAATTTTTAAAATGAGGGAAAAATTTGGCGCACTAATAAATTTACAGAAAAGATTTGTGGCGTAGAGGGCAAAGGGTGAGGGAATAAATCGGAGAAAAGTTTTTCCTCGACCAGGATTTGAACGCGGGACCTCTAGAATACCAGTCTAATGCTCTACCAACTGAGCTACCGAGGAACCGGGGTTTTAACTGGCTATTCGGAAAATCCTTTCGTCCGATTCATTTGTTAGTAGTGGGGAGATCTTTGAAGCCTACTGCGGCTTTAAAAACCTAGACATGTTATGAAGAGAAGGAGATACACATTTACGATTATTAGTTGTACGAAATTTCTATTTATCTATTAACCTACGATACACGACATATTTCCCCTCATTTTGTAAATATGTTTGGCTGAAATTATTAGTTGAAAATTCGCCATCTGACACCTTCAATAAAACGCTATATGTCGTGTATCGTAGGTTGATAGATAAAGAGAAATTTCGTACAACCAATAAACGTGAATGTGTACCTCCTTCTCTTTCCTTCCCACTACTAACAAATGAAATCTGATCAAAAATTCAAATCCACCCCCTTCGAGTAGGGGGAAGCTGTTAATTTTATGACACTATATTTTTGTGTTGTCACCGCAACTATATAAGCATGCCAAATTTGAAGCAGATCGGATGTCGGGAAGTTGGTCAAAATTAAGTTGCAAGATTCCATTCGAACAAACATACATATATTGCAAGTTAAATAAAAGCTTGTAAAAAATCAACCAAATCCTGATTTTTTTGAATTTAAAGCAGATAAACCACGTCTTTATTTCTTGTTTACCCCGATTTTATTAATTTTTACGGATTATTTGGACTATTTGAAGAAAAAATCTCATTCCAGTGAATTTTGACGTCCATCAAGGTAAACAAATCTTATGAATTGCGGTATAGTTTGACTTAAGCCCGCTTGACATGAAGCAATATAATTTGCAATTGCCTGCAATTTGGGGTCATTCTAAAATAATGTCACAAATTTTTTTTTACTCCCTCCTCCTAATGTCTCAATTTGTGTTGTGAAAAGGAAACATAACAAACAACCCAACACAAATTGTGACAGTAACAGAGAGGAGTAAAAAAAGACTCAAAAAAATATGTAACATTATTTTAAAATGACCCCAGATTGCAGACAATTGCAAGGTATATTGCTCCATGTCAAGCGGGCTTTAAAATCAATTTTTAGATACCCATGTATATGTCAGCTTTCAAACCAAACTTTCCTTAAACTATAGTCCCTAGTAAATATCGCCCAAAGTATTTTTGAAAAGCTTATTCTTTAAGGATTCAGAAAATTTGATAATATAGACAGGGTGACCAATTTAAAAGAGGATAAGTTTGTGTGTCATATTTTATTTTTGTGACACCCTGTACAAAGGGTCCATAGTTTTCGAAACCGCTTTTTTTTTCCTAAAATGATCCTTTTTTTTTAACCCATAGTTCTCCCAATAAATACATTATTCTCTCGATTATTCCACACTTTTGCGACACACTCTATAATTTAATATAATCTATGTTGGCACTTTTGTCTCTTCTAAACGGTCGCGTAGCAACTCGAACAACCCTACGGCTTGATAAGATTCAAGAATAGCCACCCCGATCGAGATTGGACGACCGCGTCAGCAGCCATTTATTAATCAAAGAGATACAGTCTTATCTGAGGTATCTCTGTAATTTGTAGCACTTGCTAAATGAACCTTGTAACTATCAGATAAACTTCGTGGACGTCGGTTTATAATTTGATTTATTTTTCCTTTAATTGGACGTTATGGATCGTGAGCTTTAATTGAAAGGTAACAAACTGTATGATCCGAATATTAAAAAGATCGCCCATTAAGAGTATAAATAGTTTTCAATAAAAAACGCTTCGATTCAAAGGCTTTTTTTGCACCTCCGTAAACCTAATAAAATCCAAATTTTAATAATTAAAGAATTATGTGCTTTTTATATGCTAATTTTAATTTAGTCCCCTTTTACAAATTTTTGTAAAAAAAAAGGGGGGCTCTCTAGCTTTATATAAACCTAGCAAGCCCAACCTTAAATAAAGGTTAAAAAAATATTCCTTAAATATCTCAGAATTATGTGCTTTTTATGTGCTTCATGATAATAAGAAAAAACTAAAGATTTTTTACTTTAGTGATTTTTTTAGAAAAATGTTATGGGCTCGCTAGCTTAATATAAACCTAGAAAGCCCATAACATTTTTTTAAAAATCACTAAAAAAGTAAGCTTTTATATATTTTCATGGAGCACATAAAAAAGCACATAAAAAAGCACATCATTCTGAGATATTTAACGGATATTTTTAACCTTTATTTAAGGTTCGGCTTGATAGGTTTATAGCTAGTTTTTAAAAAAATCATTAAAAAAATAAAAAAAAATTTTTCTGTTTTCATGGAGCACATAAAAAGCATATATTTCTGAGATAATTAACGGATACTTTTAACCTTTAATTAAGGTTGGGCTTGCTAGGTTTATATAAAGGTAGCGCACAATATTTAAAAAAAATAACTAAAAAAGTTAAAATATTTTATCTTTTTTTATATTTTTATGGAGCACATAAAAATCACATAATTCTGAGATATTTGACAAATCTTTTTAACCGTTATTTATTTAAATCTAGCGAGCCAACAACATTTTTTTCAAAAAATAACTAAAAAGTTAAAAATGTTTATCTTTTTTTAAATTTTCATGGAGCACATAGAAAGCACATAATCCTGAGATATTTAACGGATATTTTTAACCTTTATTTAAGGTTGGCCTTGATAGGTTTATATAAAGCTAGGGAACCCATCCTTTTTTTTCTCAAAAACTCAAAGAGCACAAAAATTTTTAGAAGAGGACGAAATTACCCATATAACAATTAAAAATTCCTGTAATTTAATAGTCATATACTTAGAGAACAAAGAATGTGATAGAAATGTTACCTTTTACCATTGGGAATATTACTAACACATGTCGGCAATAAGTTACGTGAAACATGAATATAATACAAACTGAACACTTTTTTAAAATAATTATAGTACTTACTATACCTGGACACCGACTATAATTGCATTGATATGATTTTGCGATTCAAAAGTTGTCCAGATCGCCACGAGATGGATATCCTAAGATATGGAGTGGAATTACGGAGTAGCCTATGGATATATGTATATCAATGTATCACCATTATGTTGATGTACTACTAGAGATTAGTTATCAAAATATTAACATATTGATTCCAGTGCCATCTACCTACAATAGATGAAATTAAACTAAATTGTAATTATAAATCATGTAAATCGCGTTCTTTTCACAAGATCGTAATATTTTCAGCAAACATGCCAAAATCCTGACAAAAACATTCTTTTTGGGAATATTCATAAAAATAACTTGATATTATTATCCTATTACCAAAGAAATATAACTATCACAAAATCTTAAAGAATATTCAACAAAAAATATGTCTGCAACATTCCTGTCATATTCGCAATAGAATATTCCAAAAATCACTTTGAGGGAATATTCCTATAACATGAATATTTCTCCAATGTTATGTGGGTAGCACATAAAATGCACATAATTCTGGAACTATTAAAATTTTGTGAGGTGGACTCGCTAGGTTTATAAAGGTATTTTTCGGATCCATATAAAAAAGCCAAAACGCAATTTGACCGAATCTTAATTTCGTGAAATGTAAAATAACATACATACATTTGAGGGTTCCAAAAAAACTACAATCTTTCTGTTTTTTCCTTCAAAAGGGATTTTTTGTAGCTATTGTGTTATGGTTAAATTAATTTTGTTGCTGTAACAGTTCTGCTATCAAGCTAGAAAGTTCAAATAAACACCACATTTTGTAGCTTGGCTTGTTTGAGGGCATCATGAATTAAAAGTTTTAAAAATATTCCTAGATTTTTTTTTATTAAATAAACGATTTTTTTGTTTTTAAATAGTTTTTAACTTGAGGGGCTAGTTCTTTAAGATTTTAATAATACCTGAATGCTTACCCACAATTCATTAATTAAAACTGAACTTAAAATAAAACAAAGAAACCCACAAATACTTGTTTGTATATGGTTATAAAAATCTAGAAATTCTTGGCATATATGTGGGAAGTTAGAATTATAAGATCTCTCAGCCGATTTGCAGTATTTGATAAATAGACTTTTAGATCGACTGAAACAGCGTATGAGAAAATGGGCAACTTGCCCATCGTTTTTGGAAACACAAAAACTATGTCGAAAACACTTTTTTTTTATTTCCCCGGACAACAGGTATAACTGACATAAGTATTTATTAAAAAAAAGGATTTTAGGAACTTTTTCGCATCCTACCAAACTTTTTTCTCTGGAACACTGGCACAAAAACAATTATCTGAAAGCAGCATCCATCCCATACAGAAAAATTATAAACCATTTTGGCCATATAAGCAGAGAGCATATAAATCTAAATAGAGAGGACACGTAATGGTAATATCCGACCAGCAAGAAAATGCGAATCACAGCGAGTTTTTGATTATTAGCTGAATGCGCCAGAATAAACCGTTGTAAAATTTATTTGAAATTAAAACGGCAATAATCCCGCGCGTTGAATGAATATCGGTTTATCACTGGGGTACATACTTATATTTAATGCAATTTTAAATAAACTTGTTGCCAAGGGAGCTGGCAGAAAGATTTTATTGTATATATTTTTCAAGCCTTTATTACTTGTAATAATTAAGGAAAAAGCAGAGAGCATATATATGATTTAGGTTTTCTCCGCTGAAAACGTGTTTTTTATTTATTTTTTAAATATTTTGCTATCTAAGGTTACTTCAAACCAGCCAAACTATGCTTCTGTACCAAATTTTAATAACCCCGTCATTTCCGAATGTTTGAAAAATACATGATTAGGAGATCAGAATGCGTGAGAAGGTATGTGAAAACTGATGGTCTCATATGATAAATTTCGTTGGATATTTCTTCAATGGTTATGTTCTCCTAATCCAAAAGAGGCGGTTGTTACGTAACCGTGGCAATTATCATCATGGGAAAGTCTTTTCCAAAAGGGAGAGACAAAGAAATTTTTTTCAGAAACTGATGATTTTTTTTTTAATTTGATCGCCGAAAACGAAACCTTGTAAAAGAGTAATGTTTAATTTAAAATAAAAGAAAAAACTGACGCCGCAGGGCAACATTTTTGGGGAAGTTGGTACGTAATATCGTCGGACAGGGGGTCGATCGCCTCTCTCTGTATTCGCCACCTGTGACTGTACCGACACGGGTCTGTTGGGTGCAACGCAACACGGGCGATCGATATTAGAGACATAAAGCTATTTGTAACTCATCGCGGTATACGTTTTTGATTAATTGGTCAGAAACTTGTAGCACGTTCGAAAAGAGCAGAGGTGGTTAAGGTGTTTCTGAACGCAATAAGTGCTGAGATACGATACGTGTGCCGTAACGATACGTGCCACCTAACGCATCTCAACACCTATCGCGTTCAAGAACACCTTAGATTAGTATATATCTGCTCTTTTCGAACGTGGTACAAGTTTCTGACCAATTAATGTGCTTGGTTCTCGCTAGATGCGGATACGTATACCGCGATGAGTTACAAACAGCTTTATGTCTCTATTATGTATAGTTCCCAACGCGGAACTCGTTCAAAAGTTTCCAAGCCAAGAACTAAAAAAAAAAACCGATAGCTGCGCCACTTGGTTTTCAAGTCAGTTGAGCAGGTTCGAAAATTTACAATCAGGTGTCCTCTCTGTTTAGATTTATATTCTCTCTGATATAAGGCACTGTTCTTATCAAATTAAAAACAAAAAATTATAATCAAAAAATTTACTAGACTAAGTTTTGGTCGGGAAATGCTTCTTTTCTTTACCAATAAAATGACAAAACAGTAATTCTCGTCACGTTTCTATCACATTTAGATCATCTGTATGAGCTAGAACGTAACTTATTGCCGGCATGTGTTAGTAATATTCCCAATGGTAAAATGTAACATTTCTATCACAATCTT
Source organism: Oxystoma pomonae (assembly GCA_963921995.1). NCBI lineage: Eukaryota > Metazoa > Arthropoda > Insecta > Coleoptera > Brentidae > Oxystoma > Oxystoma pomonae. The sequence continues at coordinate 65,595,966 of OY998171.1, forward strand.
TATTCTCTAAATATATGACTATTACATTACAGAAATGTTTAATTGTTATGTGGGTAGAGTAATACAACTGTTTTTATTTGCGCCCATCGCTTTTATTATGGTATAAGAAAGATAAAAAATTATTTTCTACTTTTGAGCTTGTTCTTTAAAAGTTTTTTTGAATAAAAATTTATTTTTATTTTCTAGCTTTAGCAGACTTGAAGTTATGGGATGGCCCCTCAGCTTAACGGTTAAGCTAGGGGCTCGAAAACGGCTACACCTACAAAATTAATTTAACCGTAACAAAATAGCTACAAAATGTAGCATTGAAAATATGATTGTCCCCCCAGGTTAACCCACATCATTTATAATTCTGAGATTTTTTATCTCTCGAAATTTGCTTTACAAAAACTTTCGCACCGTAAATTCACCTCGTTCACAATACAAAATATGAACTGCATGCTAATTAAATTTATTTCATTACATTTTGGTAACAACTGTCGGCCAAATTAGCCTAATTATTATCGCTACTTTATCGCCACCGTGTATTGCGGGCAATAAAACATAAAACATTTTAACCTTAATTATAAAGTATAAGTTTAGGCGATAAGCTATAAAACAAAGTCCAAGAAAAGCTTTATTATTTTACGACGTTTTCACGTGGAACTGAATACGCTTTGAATACGATTCACTTTTCGGTTTTCATGAATCGATTTGGACGCGCTCTGAACACGATTTTACCTTTTGTTTTACTTCTTTGTTTGTTTTTAGCAATAATATAATTAAAATAAAGGTACCTACATACCAAATTTTTGCAGATTATTGGAAGTTCTAAGAGCTTATTATTGGTGTCAACAGTCAGTTCGATACGATCCACAGAGGTCATTTATGGCAAATTAGGCGGTAATAAATACGAATTTGAAAATGTTCAACCGTTTAAAAATTATGTAGTAGCTTTAGAGATACTTGCTCATACTTTTTTGTTCAATTTTATGTGTTTTTTTTATACAGGGTGTTAAAAAATAGCAATTAGTATGTAGTAAATAGCCTATATTTTTTTACCATTAAACTCTAATCAAAAAAAAAATTCGATTTTAAAGCAAATAATATTTTTTAAGTATAACTTTTTAAATTTTATATACAGGGTGGTTTCACTGTAACTAAAACCTTATTTTTAAAGCATTACTCTTCAAAATTGTCGGAATAGCTACTGTTTTCTTTCTCAGAAATATAATTTGGCAATTGGCACTTGGCAGAAAGTGGCACTGCTTTTATAATTTCTGGCCCATGAACGAGTATTCGGTGCAAACTCGCTGGCATATAATACCATGAGTATAGCTGAATGTAGAGTGTTGCAGTTTTTTTGCAGTACTCTGCAAATGCTTCTGTATTAATTTCATAGCCGGATAACATTGTGCTTAAAATTATAAAAAGACGTTTTATAAAATCTTCGTCGAGTCCTAAAATAAAGTAAACATATTTTGGTGTGTACAAAATGCCAGATAAAAAAAAATATATACCTGTAATTGAAGCAGCCTTCTCATAGTTTAGAAAAAAACCTACTAGCGGTATTTCCGTCGGTCGTTGTTCCATATTCCTGTTTAGGGATGTCAACTAATAAACTTAGGTCTTGCTTTAACAATTGAATTATGTGATTTTTTCTTTCTTTCATAATTTGTTTTTCACTTGCATCCCTTATTTGCCACTTTTTCAAATCAAGTCTGTAGGATATATGGAAACAGCATTCTAAACATCTTATCCACGCATTTAATGAGGAAATTCCGTAACCATATAAACTCTCGTCTACTGGCAGCGCCATTAGTTTGTCCAGGCTGTTCATAATTTTAGGACTTGCTCCACATATTCCACAGGTCTGTGTTGATGAATTGCTTACAATCGAAAACATTTTGACAATTGATCAATAATTGTAGGTTTAATTTGAGATATCTGGTATTTTTAATTTCATTTTTACATAATTCAGGAGTTTCTTTGTCAAAAATCTCGTGGACGATGGCCGCGGATTCTGCCATAATATAGTGCCATTATTTGATGTCATCTGCAAAGGAACGATACAAACTGAAAATAAATTTAAATCTGCACTTGATTCATTTGGTTGACCGCTAAATTCTTGCTTATAATGCGAATGTTCCGCACTACCATCACATCCCCATTTGTAACTAATAGTAATTGCATTTTTTGACACATTTGATGGTAGGTTATGGTAAAGATCTTGTTGAGATTCTATTATTCTGTTTACAGTATGGTCAACGAGTGCCTGAAGGGTAACTTCAGCAGATAGGTCTGTTATACAAATATCATTTTGATTCATTTCTTTTTAGCCTCCAAAAGTTTATTGTAGTTACGATAAATTTGAGCATTTTGCTCTTTTGCTCCCTGTTGCATCAAAATATAAGATTTTTTGGTAAGAGAACAATCTAGAAAAAGAGTAAGAGCTTCCCTCCTGAATACTTAACGGGTAAGAATTCTTTTTTCTCTATAATTTTTTTTTATTTTTGTTGCTCTTGTCGGTGAGTTTTCGGTTATTTCTTTAATTATACGTGACGCATTTCGTTGACCAGCAGCATGTAGACTTTTTTGAACAGCAAATGCAATTTCTCCCTTAGAATAATTTTCTAAAAGCCAAGTTCGCCAAGTCCTTCAAAAGGCTTTTCTGGTCTGCCCCTACTAAATTCAGAGATTCAATAAAATTTATAGACTCATTAAGCCACGGCCTGTGCCTCGCTTCAAAAATTTTTCTGGACCGATTGCAATTTTTCCACAATGCGGTAACTTTACTGTTAAAATTATGAATTTTTTGTACTACCATATCATATTGTTTATGTCGATCTTCATCTAAATCGAGTTCATTTGTTACAAATTAAAAAACAGCCGAATTTTTGTCGGTAAGTGAGCTTTGTCCACACCAAACGTCAAATAAGTTGTTTCTAAGTAATGACATTATGCCTAAAAAAAATGTTTTTTTTAAGTGCTTGGCACTTCTTGGCACCCAAAAGTGTAAATAACAAAAAAGTAACGAAGCAATTGAACTTTTAAGGCTATTTGTGTGGCGAATATCTACGAATATTGGCATTGGCAGCCTTTGAAAAATGGTATATTTAAAAAAAAAACTGTGAAAAATGAATGAGCTAACATATATTTAGTTTTTATAGCTGCCCAATTCTATAAAATATGTTGTTTTAATAAAATATTAAAGCTCTTACCTTACTCCCCAATCAAACAGTATCAAAATTAAAAAAACTTTAATCAGAAAACAACAAAACACAATGCAAACAACTCAAGATCTTGTAACGAAAACAAACGCGATATTTTCATCATAAATGTCTTCCACGGTTTTTTGTTTTTCCATGGTTGACTCGAATCAGAAAAAAAATACGTTTGATAATATTGTACTATGGGGTTGGGTTGGGTTGGGTAAAATCGTTATGTATAGAGTGGTACTTTTCTATAGATAATGTTTTTGTCGAACTAGATTTTAAATAAAATCGTTTGTGCCGGATTCATAATACTGAAACTACTTTTTTGGGTTTTTCGCCACTATCTTAGGGAAATTTCATAAACCAAATATTCCTTTTAGACCAATAGTTAGAAGCATTAATTCTCCGTGTCATAAATTCTCAACACTTTTTAGAAAAATTATCCGAGATCAATTTTAATAACAATCACTTTATGGTGACTTTTGATGTGGTAAGCCTTTTTATGTATTCATTAATGTACCTGTAGATAAAAGCCTTTCTCTAGTTAGACATCGATTAGAAAATGATCAAAATTTAGGAAAAAGAACTACACTGAGCGTCAATGCTATTCTGGAGCTTCTCACATTATGAATACAACCCATATATTTTCAGTGGGAAAATGATTTTTTTCAACAGGATTTTGGGATGACAATGGGCTCTCCACTTTCTCCTTTAATGAGTAATATATTTATGGAAGATTTTGAAAATAAAATTTTAGAAGAATTTAATTTTCGATATATAGATTAGATTATGTTGGGAATTTGGAACCTTTGGTTGCACTAAAACAAAATTATGATTGTTTTCCACAAACCAAAACTACACTTTTTTGCACTCGACGCGCGTTTCGCTAACAACGTTAGCATCATTAGGAGACGATAAACAATGAACTAAATTAATCTACGCTCTATCTTATATACCATCCTTTAGTGGGCGGAGATAAGACTAATAAATTGTGATTGATCACGATTTTTAATCCTACCTCCGCTCAACCAAAGAATAAAGTGTACTAAACGGGATAAGTCCTCTATCTTTATTTAAACTATTTCTGGATTTAATGATTTCCATACTTTCATATGCATTCAAAAGTCTTTTGTTTGGTACACTTTTTAGAAGTTTTAGGTTATCTAATGTGAATCTATGATTGTTTTCAAAAGCATGCTCGGCCACACTTGACTTTTCTGTTCTTCCGTATTTTAAGTGTGCTAAGTGTTCTTTAAAACGTGTTTGAATAGAGCGTCTCGTTTGGCCAACATATTTTTTATCACAATCCATGCAACTAATTTCGTAAATTCCACTTTTTTCTAGAACTGTAGTTTTATCCTTGGGATTTCCTAGTAAGCTTCTTATTGTGTTACCGGATTGATATACTAATTTAAGACCGGTGTTATTAAATACTTTCTGTAATCCTTTCGTATAATTAGGATTATACGGAATTGATACAAATTTTGAGTCGCAGGTATCTTTTTGTCTGAAAAAGGTAGAATTCCGAAAGGTCTTTTGAAAAGAATGTCTATTTATCAGCTTATTTATTAAGCCTTCGTCGTAACCGTTTTCGCCAGCTATATTCCTAATCCTATTCTTGACAAAGTGGACTTTGACCTATACAGAAAAGGCACGGCCACCAACAGGTATATTCCAAATGACTCTTTTCATTGCTTACAACATAAGCTTGCAAGTTTGCACTTTTTAACATATAGATTAGTAAATTTCCCCTTAAACAAAGAAAGATTTGAAGCAGAAAAGAATAGGATTAGGAATATAGCTGGCGAAAACGGTTACGACGAAGGCTTAATAAATAAGCTGATAAATAGACATTCTTTTCAAAAGACCTTTCGGAATTCTACCTTTTTCAGACAAAAAGATACCTGCGACTCAAAATTTGTATCAATTCCGTATAATCCTAATTATACGAAAGGATTACAGAAAGTATTTAATAACACCGGTCTTAAATTAGTATATCAATCCGGTAACACAATAAGAAGCTTACTAGGAAATCCCAAGGATAAAACTACAGTTCTAGAAAAAAGTGGAATTTACGAAATTAGTTGCATGGATTGTGATAAAAAATATGTTGGCCAAACGAGACGCTCTATTCAAACACGTTTTAAAGAACACTTAGCACACTTAAAATACGGAAGAACAGAAAAGTCAAGTGTGGCCGAGCATGCTTTTGAAAACAATCATAGATTCACATTAGATAACCTAAAACTTCTAAAAAGTGTACCAAACAAAAGACTTTTGAATGCATATGAAAGTATGGAAATCATTAAATCCAGAAATAGTTTAAATAAAGATAGAGGACCTATCCCGTTTAGTACACTTTATTCTTTGGTTGAGCGGAGGTAGGATTAAAAATCGTGATCAATCACAATTTATTAGTCTTATCTCCGCCCACTAAAGGATTGTATATAAGATAGAGCGTAGATTAATTTAGTTCATTGTTTATCGTCTCCTGATGATGCTAACGTTGTTAGCGAAACGCGCGTCGAGTGCAAAAAAGTGTAGTTTTGGTTTGTGGAAAACAATCATAATTTTGATATAGATTAGATGTTTAGTATTTGGCCACACGATTTAAATAAACTTAATGATTTTCTGAACTTTGTAAACGATAAAGAACTAACAATAAAATTTACTTTAGAAATAGAAAACGATAACAAAATTTCATTTTTAGACGTTTTAATAAACAAACAAAATACATTACAAACCTCAGTTTATAGAAAACCAACACATACAAATAGATATATAAAAGAGGTCTTGATTAAAAATTCGTATCCAAATAAATTCTTTTAGACAAATCGAATTTCCAAGACAGCGCGAACATAGAAATAATAATGTACGACCTACAAAAATGAATTGCTAATAACTATAATATAAGAACAATTTTTTTTAAATCAAAGACTCTTAGATCAATTGTAACAAAACTCTTTGCGAGTGTGGTAAATTTTATATTGGGGAAACTTGAAGGCCTTTTGAAGCTAGGATAAATGACCACAAGGGATACCTCAGCAGAAGAGCAGAATGAGAGAGGTCTAAAATTTTCTAACATTCTTTTGAGAATGAACATATAGTGATGTGAGGAGACACCAGTATAATACAAAAAGAAGCCGATAAAATTAAACGAAAAATGAAAGAAGCAGCTTGTATCTATCTAAATGAAGATGAATGCATAGCTAGCATATCAGTTTCGCTTCCAATTTTAAAACAGGATTTTCAAAAAGGTTTTTCAAAATAAATTAAAAATAGCATTGATGTTCGTTGTGTTTCTCTAATGTATTTTTTTAAGTCAGTCAAGTTATATCCTTATTTTTGATTTCACTTTAAATTTTGTTTTTATATAAAGTAATCTAAAATTAAAAATCTCAAAAAAATATAATTTTGATTTTAAAGTTTATTAAACTCACCCAGTATCTTGCTGATTTCTATCGACGCATCGAACTATCAACTACTAATTTTTTTAAATATATATCAGTCCACAAAATATGTACCTACGGGTACAGCCAAAGTCAGTCAGTTATATGAGAACAGACAGATATTTGTATAATAATCGAAAAAATTTGAAAAGAATTATCCCTTTGACAACGGCAGTAGAGTTTCTGCCAAAACGTCAGATAAGTAGGTACTTAGGTTTTAGTAACCTTTAGTTTTTGAGATATAATACTAAGTTGGTATTTTTTTATGAAATGACCTGTTTTTCACTCGATTTTTGTATTCAGCATACAACTTCTTTTAAGGTTTTTTTATTTTCTTAATAATTTTTGGGTTTTTTTATTACAATTTATTTTAGTTTTTTGTTGTTCCTCTTTGTTTACCGTCACTCTTTGAGTCCCGTAAGCACTATTAACTGAATCGGACGGTATTTTTTATCCGGTCTTTTTGTTCTTCAGTAATCTACCGACTTGGAGAGTGCGTAACGGGATACATCCGGCCTGGTTACCGGCGTAAATGGAGGGGTAAGGCCAAATTACCTTTTACATTTTTCCCTGGTTTTTTTTAGTTGAGTTTGTCCCAGGCCGAACACTAGAAAAAGTGTTTTGGACTGTGCGGGATTTGAACCCGCGACACAGCAGCAACCAAGAAACCTAACTTGATCTTGTCAGTCGGATAACCGACTGGGCTACCGAGGCCGGTAAAAAGGGTACTTTAAAAATAAATAGGAATATAAAAAAAATTAAAATAGGAAAATTAAAATAGGTATTCAAAAAAAATGGTGCTAGGAAGCACGAATAGTTCACCATGCAATCGATTATTTTATGTTGAAAGGAAAATATCTCGAAAACTGTAGCTTTGAAAGATTTGGACCTTATAACGAACATTCTCGTATTCTTTGTGATGTTATGACCTACACAATTCCCCGTCATCGAACAGCGGTGTACAAAAGAAGTTTTATACAGACCGCTTCAAGCTACTGCGAACATAGGGCGAAAGAAGTCTAATTTGCCAGTGTACGTACATGCAGAGACACCGCACGCCTATCAGTGAAGCAACCAATACTCAGGCTTGCGATCACCACTTGCATGACTTTCTTTTGGTATTTAGTACGCCTCTAACCACGGTGCTGTGTGGAGCGTAGTCAATGAAACCGGAATTTGGTCAATAAATAAGCAAATTTTTATAACATAATTTTCTTATTTTTTGTCACTGATAAATAAGAGCGTTTTATTGTCAACTGCTCAGATTTATCAGTGACGACGTGTTACAATGAAAATAATAAGGAGAAACAAAATAAAAGCAAGTTCTCAAAATAAAATAATACATTCTAAAAACCAAAAAGATTCTCCCAGTCAAAAAAAAATTAAAGCAAATTTTCGAAAAGTCCTCCTTGCTCGGCTAGACAATATCCGAGCCTACTATAAAAACCTCTTCCAACGTTTCCAAGCATGTTAGGGGTGATAATTTGAAAAGCTTCTTCAAAAACAGATAGAAGTCATTAGGAGCAAGATCGGGAGATCGAGCTGGCCATAAAATAGTTCCCCGTGTACTTATAACCCGATTAGGAAATACATTATCAAGATACTCCCTAACAAGGCCAACATTGTGAGCGGAACAACCATCTTGTTGAAACCATGTTTCACCAAATCTTACACCTAACAACTGCCTAGCAGTTGGAATAATGTGCTGCTGCAGTAGATCCAAGTATCTAGGACCATTCAAATTGCAATTGCCGTTAATAAAAAATGGCCCAATTACGTGTTCCCCTACAATACCCCCCCCCCCAAACATTTAGTTTTTGGGGATACTGTGTTCTTACGTCAAAATACAAATGCAAATTTTCCCTCGACCAATATCGAACGTGTGTTGGGTTATGACGATTTGACCATTTGACCATCTGCACTTTTTCGGCAACTTCGTAGACATCCATTTTTAGTTTTAAAAATGTATTATTTCAATTAAGAACTTACCCATCTGTTTCTCGAGCAAGGCAGAAATAAAACAAAATAATAAAAACAAAATGAATTTCCAAAAGATAACACTGCAGCGTGCTTCGAATCCACCTCGGTCGTACGGCACGGAGAGTAAATTGGACTTGATTCCTCCTATGTTCGCAGTAGCTTGAAGCGGTCTGTATACTCTTGCATCAAATTATATATAACTCCTTGCCATTAAGCTTAAAAAATCTTCATGTTAAACAATTCAAAGCACATTTAAAAAAATATCTATTAAATCGGGAGATCTCGTAGTCCGGTTTTCCTATAAATAGTCATTTTCTGATTTTTGTTATTTTTTTTTATTACATAGTTTTATAGATTTTATCTTTCCTAAATTTTAAACTCTAGAGTACAAATTTGACGATTTTTTTTATGTATGTTATAGGAATTTTTCTAAATCTATCTGATCTGTTGTATGTTAAAATATTTATGAAATTTTTCAAAATGTATATTTTGTATATTATTATCTGGATGCTGAATGGTTAAGTATGAGTAGCTATTGCAGCTAGACTTCACCATTAAGTATCCATCGATATTTATATAGGTTAGATCTTATGGCATTGTAAACACAAACATAAATTATTCAACATTTTATTACAAAAATTATTCTTAAAGCTCATTATCGACCAAACAAGATCACAATTGTGCAAATACGAAAAAAGTATCGAGAAACTGTTTGACAAAAGGAAAGCAATAACTTAATCATAGTCAGCGCACCTCTGCAGGATCAGTAAATTTGAGTAATCTAAGTCTTTGCAGACAACCAAAAATGTTCAAAATCAAAAAGAAATTATTAAAACACTACGTAAATAAAAAAAAAAAAGAAGAAAATGTTTCTTCAGTGGCGTGTCATTGCCCCGTCAGCCTCGATAATGTTTGCCAGTCGTCGTGGCATGGAATCTGCTAAATTTTGAAATAAATTTGGATTTGAAACAATGACTTCGTCTTACCCTCTGACTATGACTCCATTAAGTGGTTGGAATTTCTGAGAACAATATTCATTTGTGTTAATTTTTTTGCTATAAGGCGCCACACATGGGATTGGCGTCAGGAGTTTTTGCAGGCCATGGCAAAACCTCGATGTTGTTTTGCTGGAACCACTGTTTAGAAATGCCTGCGGTATGGATAGGACAGTTATCCTTTTGATACCCAAAACATTCTGGATGAATGGTTGCTTCTGGAAGCATAATATGTCTCATGATATCAACATAAAGCTCAACCGGAAATCTTCCATGGATTCTAAAAAGAGCCCCATATTCTCTCGCCCATATCCAACTCCACACATTCACGGAAAATTTTCCAGCCCGGTCTTCGTTCCCAGCAATATATTTTTCGAGATAGCCTGTTCGTGGCGGGCGATATAACAAAATTTGTTTGCTGTCATTGTGGCACTGAAAGATTTTTTTATCCGTGAAGACCACTTGTTGCCAAAATTCTTCTTCTTGTAGTGAATAGTTCAGTGCAAAAATTAACCTGGCTTGCTTCTTTTACTCACTAAGTAAGATTTTCTTGGCAACATCGTGACATCTAAGTCTAGAACGGCTTATCCGTCTGCGCGTCGTTCTTATAGATCCAGGAAAATGTGCCTCAATTTCCGCCTCTGGGGCCATCGCAAATGGGTGGTCTTCAAGAAAGTCGATCAGTTGCTGATCCTGCTGAGGCGTAGTGACTTGGGTCAAGCCTTCGTCGAACAGTTCCTTCTTCTTGATACGTTCTTTTTATTCTTACAATTGTAGCCTTGTTTCGTCCATAATATGCTGCTACTCTTCGAACCGACCAACCACCATCTAATTTTGCCAAAATTTGGGCTTTTTTGAATTGATTTAGTTGGGGCATTTTTAAATATAAGCGTATGACAACAACAAAATTTTATCAACCTTAACGGCCCAATTACATCGTTAAACCGGCAACGCTGTTGGGTCCATTTATTAGGCAATTCTTTTTCCGCATGTTTCTCGGAAACGGGACTTCCAAATGGCCTGAAATTTTGAATAAATTGTTTATTGGACTATGTTTTTCCATCAAATCTTGGTACGTTTTTAAAATTTTGTTTATTTTTTGAAAAAAACTGTTTTAACTTTTGTGGTGTTTCAAAATTGGCGCGCCCATATTACGTCAGAAACACCCTTTATAGAGACCTGTAAAACTAAATTGGAAATATTTGTAATTTTCCAAATAATGGACACCGAATTTCAAAAACCCTCTAGATTGTATTAATAAGCTTTGTAATCCTCTTCCTCTAATAAATAACAAATTGAGTATTATTTTCCTCTAAAGCTTAAACATGCGGAAATGTAAAAACATGGACTATACTGGTTACCTATCAATATTAGCTATATGCCTAGCATCAAAAAGTTCCTAAATGGTTATATTATAGATACCGCCACCATCAAAATTAACCACCCACGTCTTTTTTTTGTGAGCTTACCCTAGCCATAGTTTCTGGTGTTCTCCTTTCCTAAATGTATTCGGCTAAGAGAGATCCAGCATATATACCTAGGTAACACCCCTTACCAGGAAAAAAGTTTAGGCCATGCAAACATCGAAATTGGTCGACTCACTGTATTTGCAACTAACCAATGTCAGTGTGTCTGCCTGATATTCTTCATAACCTTAGTTTTGTCGTTTTGTTTTGGAGTTCGTCGACCTGGTTTTTGTGTTTTATTTAATGATTTTTCCTTTGGTGTAAAGCTACTTTTTAGAACCCTTAAGTGGTCTGTGTGTATTTGTAGAATATGACTTGTGCACTGAAAAATTGTAAATCGATAAGGAGGCTGACGGAGGACGTCAACATTTCTTTTCACAAGTAAGTGTAAGGGTCAGTTTATGCTCGCTACTTAGATCAAGCTAAGACATTCTTTGCGGATTTTTTACAGGGCAATTAAACAACCTGCAAACTTTGTACTGCTTGTTGATCTAAGATACAAGCATAAATTGATCTTAAAGCTGGATTCATTGTTCCGTAAATTAAGCAGAAGAAGTAAGATGCAAAGAAAAATAAACTACATACTATACATGCATTTGTTAATAGTTCACAGCTTAGCTTACAGTAAGAAATTAATAATTTTTATATCTTACTTCTTAGGTACTTTATGGAACCATGACTGGACCTTTAAGGCCCCATTACCTTAAGTTTTAATGTGTTAATCCCATCGAGTACCAAGTAGAGTACCTAATTCATAAATATGTGATGTGCCTAAATACAAGGTCTTTTGTATCACCGTTACAAACTCGATGTTGCTGTTCATGGTGACAGGAACAATAACATTATTTTTAGAAATGGGGGTAAGTTGTCATGTATGAAATAGGTAGGCAATGCCAATACCTCCAAAATTATTTTATTTTTGTAAAAAATGTAAAAATTGGTGAAGAAAATAAGTGTAAAGTTGCCTGCGTACAAGGGTAATTTCACTGGCAGGTATATATGTACATTTTGGTGCACATTAACTTCATTTTTTTTACATTATTATGAGTGGTCGCTCTCCTTATAGACCGGCCGTCTTCTGTAACTCGAGTGATAATTACTCTTTTGTAATTAATAAAGATTGTTTTTAAATATATTTATGTACTGGCGATTTTTGGTATCATTAAATAATTATATCTGAGATTAACTTGATTTTAGAAACAAGTAACTAAACTCAAAACCGTCCTTTGAGTTGCATAGTCGGGTAATAAGGGTATTTGCTTTAAATAAAGGCATTGATTGACTTTATCAATATGACATAAAATCATCATAATACCGAATTTAATGCTGTCAGACATTACAAGCGGGTGGTTTGTTTGAGTATACACTAATAAAAAGTCAAAGTTTGATCTGTACTCATTAATTAATAAAGACGATTTTATTTATTTATTTATTTATATTTACGAAAACCAAAATCTGAAAACCGCATATCAATAGCTGCTTTACTTCTAAAGTTATAACTTTTTTATATATATATTTGAACATTTTTTCAAATAACTCAGAAACTAAAGCTCTCGAGAAATTGGACTTAATAACAAAATTTGTAGTCCATATTCATGGAAACTTAAATCTTAAAACCGTATTTCGCTACTTGCTCTTGTTCCAAAGTTACAATTTTTTAAAAATATTAATTAATTATTAATCATTTGTTTGAAAGTTTGAGACAATGATGTGTTTGAAATTAACTCTGTGTTTCGGACTTCCATTGTCTATATTTTATTTATACACGACGTTTCGATCAGTACAATCTCTGATCGTCTTCAGGTGCAAACTACAATCAATTCCTAAGGCTACGTACTTATATACTGTGAGAAATCACTCAACCTTGAAGTTTAAGAAGTTGGCTCCGCCCAAGGAGGGGCTTCCAAATATTTGGGATTTCAACACTTGGTTTACTGAAAATACCCTGATTCTGCCCAATAAAGGCAGCTTCAAGGAATTTTCGTTTCTTCCAGTGTGACTCCTTGTGCAAAACCTTTGCTTCTGCCCACTTCATTCGGTGTTGTTTTGACCATGCATGTTCGGCAATTCCTGATTTCGTGGTTTCACCTTTTTGGGTATTCGTCTGATGTTCCTTAAGCCTAACAGATAGTGGTCTTTTAGTTTCGCCTATGTATGATTCACCACACTCACAAGGAATTTGGTAAATGCATTCCTTATTTTGTTTGTTCTCCGGTTTTGTTTTACTAAGAAGGCTTCGAATTGTATTACTAGATTTAAAAGCTGTTTTAATATTAAAGTTCTTCGCTACTCTTCGAATTTTCTCTGATACTCCTTTAACGTATGGGATTGTAAGGAATGCATTTGCCTGGTTTTGGTCATGTAATCTCTGTCCTGTTTGTTGAAATTTAGAAATAGTATCTGTTATAAGTTTCAGGCTGTAACCATTCTGCTGCAGATCCTTCTTAATGTTTCTTATTTCGATTTCCAAGTCATGAGAATTGTTACAAATTTGAACGGCTCTGTTATACAAAGTTTTGATTATGCCTCGTTTGGTTGTAGCAGAATGATTTGAACCTTGATTTAAATATTGTCCTGTGTGAGTGGGTTTACGATAGACTGTTGTTCTGATGTCGCTTTCTACTCGTGTGACAAGTACATCAAGAAAAGGAATTTGACAATTTTGCTCCAACTCCATTGTGAATTTAATGGTGGGTCTTATGTTATTTAGGTGGTGAAGAAATTCTGAAAGTTGTTGGTCATTCCCGGTCCAGACAATAAAAGTATCATCAACATATCTCAGCCAGAGCTTAGGTTTATATGTTGCGGTATCAACCGCGTGTGATTCGAACCACTCCATGTAAATATTGGCCACCACCGGCGAAAGCGATGAACCCATTGGCAGACCGTCTTCCTGAGCATAAAACCTATCTTTCACTTGAAAATAAGAGTTATGTAGGCAGCACTCCAACAACTCCATCACTCCCTCCAGCGGTAGGCTGGTACGTTCATAAAGGGATTCGTCATCAACCAGTCTCTTTCTAATAATGTCTAACGATTCCTTTATTGGGACATTGGTGTATAGACTTTCGACATCAAAACTGACAAGTCTATCCTCGGTTCCTAAAACAAAAGATTTAAGAATATTAACAAAATGGTTTGAATTTTCTACAAATGAAGCGGTCTTGCCTGCAAGAGGTTGAATAATTTTCAAAAGGAATTTAGACAGATTGCTTGTTGGAGAATTTCTGGAACTTGTAATTGGGCGTAAGGGCATTGCATCTTTGTGAATTTTGGGAAGTCCGTATAGATGAGGAGGCTTGCTATAATGTGGTGTAAGTTGAGATCTTGTATTGTCCGGAATATATCTGGAATACTTTTTCAAAATTCTATAAACCTTACTTTCGATTGATTGCGTCGGATCTTTTGGGAGAAGTTTATAGTTTCCTTTAGCAAGTACCTCTTCAACTTTCTGGTCATAGGTTTCCGTGTCCAAAATCACTGTTGCATTGCCCTTGTCTGCCGGTAAGATTTTAATTGATTTGTCCTTTTGAAGATTCTTCAACGCGATTTCCTCTGTTTTGCTTATATTAGAGGTATGCTTAATAGGTTTGTCAATAATGGTCCTTACCTGATGTCTGAACTCGTCGGCGTCTTGTCGTGGAAGAGGATGACCTTCTATGGCGGTGATGATATCGATGGTAGGTATCTTCTTAGGAGCGATGGAAAAGTTAAGTCCTTTGGCAAGTAAGTTTTCTTCTATGGGTGTCAATGTCTTCTTTGACCCATTAACGATGGTTCTTACAGCGTCGGTGGTCGATTGGCTTTGTGGCTGTTGATGGGCGAATTTCCTTTGGTGTTTTGCTTGCCAAGTCTGTCGTAGATGGTCGCAGGTTCGTGTAATTTTGTCCAGAATCGGTTGATAATCTTCCTCCATAGTATATTCTCGAATCTCCTGAAACCGTTGTCTCAGTTTTTCTGTCAGTAAGGACTTGTTCCAGCGATGAAAGCTGATTTGGGACCGTATAAGCGCTTTACTGGCGTCATCTAGAATCCGCTGAACTCTTTGTCCTGGAAATGATGCCTTAAGACGAAATGCAACCGGAATAATGTTGCTGTCTCTTGCTTGGCATAGGAATTCGATGTGCGTGTCTTCTTTGGTATGCTTAATTAAAGTTTTCTCGTAGCCTCGAAAAAGATCGCTGATACCGGGTCCGTACCGGGATTCCAACGTTTGTTTGAAAGTTTGAGACAATGATGTGTTTGAAATTAACTCTGTGTTTCGGACTTCCATTGTCTATATTTTATTTATACACGACGTTTCGATCAGTACAATCTCTGATCGTCTTCAGGTGCAAACTACAATCAATTCCTAAGGCTACGTACTTATATACTGTGAGAAATCACTCAACCTTGAAGTTTAAGAAGTTGGCTCCGCCCAAGGAGGGGCTTCCAAATATTTGGGATTTCAACACTTGGTTTACTGAAAATACCCTGATTCTGCCCAATAAAGGCAGCTTCAAGGAATTTTCGTTTCTTCCAGTGTGACTCCTTGTGCAAAACCTTTGCTTCTGCCCACTTCATTCGGTGTTGTTTTGACCATGCATGTTCGGCAATTCCTGATTTCGTGGTTTCACCTTTTTGGGTATTCGTCTGATGTTCCTTAAGCCTAACAGATAGTGGTCTTTTAGTTTCGCCTATGTATGATTCACCACACTCACAAGGAATTTGGTAAATGCATTCCTTATTTTGTTTGTTCTCCGGTTTTGTTTTACTAAGAAGGCTTCGAATTGTATTACTAGATTTAAAAGCTGTTTTAATATTAAAGTTCTTCGCTACTCTTCGAATTTTCTCTGATACTCCTTTAACGTATGGGATTGTAAGGAATGCATTTGCCTGGTTTTGGTCATGTAATCTCTGTCCTGTTTGTTGAAATTTAGAAATAGTATCTGTTATAAGTTTCAGGACTTAACTTTTCCATCGCTCCTAAGAAGATACCTACCATCGATATCATCACCGCCATAGAAGGTCATCCTCTTCCACGACAAGACGCCGACGAGTTCAGACATCAGGTAAGGACCATTATTGACAAACCTATTAAGCATACCTCTAATATAAGCAAAACAGAGGAAATCGCGTTGAAGAATCTTCAAAAGGACAAATCAATTAAAATCTTACCGGCAGACAAGGGCAATGCAACAGTGATTTTGGACACGGAAACCTATGACCAGAAAGTTGAAGAGGTACTTGCTAAAGGAAACTATAAACTTCTCCTTGCCGAACATGCATGGTCAAAACAACACCGAATGAAGTGGGCAGAAGCAAAGGTTTTGCACAAGGAGTCACACTGGAAGAAACGAAAATTCCTTGAAGCTGCCTTTATTGGGCAGAATCAGAGTATTTTCAGTAAACCAAGTGTTGAAATCCCAAATATTTGGAAGCCCCTCCTTGGGCGGAGCCAACTTCTTAAACTTCAAGGTTGAGTGATTTCTCACAGTATATAAGTACGTAGCCTTAGGAATTGATTGTAGTTTGCACCTGAAGACGATCAGAGATTGTACTGATCGAAACGTCGTGTATAAATAAAATATAGACAATGGAAGTCCGAAACACAGAGTTAATTTCAATTATTAATCAGTTCATGGTCAGCCGATAGAGGATTTTTGTACCCAATTTAGTTAAAATCGATTAAGGCATTCTTGACAGACAACTTTTTTTTCGTCGATTAAGGTGTTTTGCAACTCATTTTTGATAAAATTAAGAAAATTCAAAACTTTTCGATTTTAATAATAGTCATACCATATTGGTATGATGGACTAACAATAAATTATTATTTTAAAGGAAATTTTATGTTGGTTACAAAAAGTAGGTCAATCCATAAGAAAAATACCAACTTAGTGGTATATCTTACAAACGAAAGTTAAGATCTCCAATCCCCTCGAATTTGGACCACCTTGTACATTACAGAATCTACTACAGGGATTTTTAATGACAGAACTGAGAACACTTACTGCTATCTGTGAATATAATACACTAAAAACTGAGGAAAAAAAACCACGAGATGGAATGTTCGGTATAGCACCTTGTGGCGCCCGTTTGCCATCTGCTCGAAATGAGACTTAGAGAGGTTCTAAACGAATTATCAGTGTTAACTGTACAACACTCTTAGTAATTAAAAGCTAAGAGCTTCCATGATGATAAATATATAGTCGACGCATTTTTAAATTGCTGCGGAGAACTTTGTTATATATAAATTCTCTGTACAGGGACAGGGACACTAGCGACAATTTTGAAAGACCAATCATTCTGCAGAGGCTCTACTTTTTTTACTTTAATCTTTACTGGGATCTCCTAAACGGTAGGAGATACGAAAAGGTTTAAATTAGGGCAAAGTTGCGGAAATTAATGCTTTACTCAAAACAAAAAAAAAATGACATAATCCGAGTAGTAGTTGAGGCGAAAAAACCGAATTGTTCATTTTTAGTTTTTATTTTTGGGCGCCTTTATTCTTAAGGCTGTCAAACAACGCTTAAAACTTTCTACAGGCACTTTTTAAGGGTTACCTAATGTATATCAGAATTACAAAAGTATTGAAAATATTCTAAAAACGAAGAAAACCCGAACCACAAATTGATAGAAAATAATACAGGGTTCCTAAGATTTTACTTAGGGATAGGATTTCAATAAATCAAACAGAAATGGCATAGAAAGTTCTGCGCGCACAAAAGAAACAGGTATATTGAGCAATGGTGCCAGTTTGTTATTATCTCCGGACTGCTTTCATGAGAAAAAATTGTCGCCACTCTTTCATTGTGAGCATAAATCATAATTGCAATAATAACCGTTGACAAGATGTCTGCAAATTCCGCTAGATGGCGGCCACACCATGAGATGAATTTAGATGTTTTCAGGTCCAAACCACAGCTTTTTCTTGCTTAAAGGAGGCGGCAGGGTCCATTATTTACGATACTGAGCGATAAACTCGTGAGGTTGTTAACATTAGAAAGAAATATCTTCGCTTTTAATTAAATTTCTTTCCATTCTGTTCTACTAGTAACATCTATCCGGAAACGGCAAAACCATGCAACTAGCACCAGTAGCCAAAGAAATCAATAAACGGCGCTGTTTTTCCTGCAGAGCTTTTTGCTTGCGATATTATTGATTTTAAATAAAGCTGGCCCTACACTACATTTGATATTTTCGAGGTGTTTTATGACATGATCTCGAAACATGTAGCGAACCAATTCTTCAAAACTAGCAGGAGGGTAAAAGCGAAAAATAAGGGGCTGCCAATATTTGTAACGCCCAAAAAGTGGTGAAAAAATTTATTCTGCTCTGTTTCTTTACAAAAAACGTTTTTTTTTACGAAAAACTTGAGCTCTGCCACTTTTTTTATTTTTTTCTTCAACTTTCTCGAAATTTTCGTCATACCGTAGAAAAAAATTATTTCCCCCATGGTATTACTCTACTTTTATTCGAAAAAATTTAGAAACAGAGACGGGATCAGTTTTCCTAAAACGATGGATCTTGGTTTCGAGTGAGAAGATAAAGGGCGCCGCAGGCAAAAATTTTTCAATTAAATTAGCCGAACGCAAAAATGTTAGAAAAACAAAGCACGAAATAAAAATGGCGCCGCTTACAATTTTTTTTCAAAAATTACGTAATTTCGGGAACGCAAAGAAATAGGTCTAAAGAGTATAATTTAAAAAAAAAAATATCAATTTTCTCGCCCTCCTCCACTGGGACTACAGGGGCCGTGCACAAATTACGTAATGGTCATAGGGGGGAGGGGGGTTACAAAACGTTACGTAGGGGGGAGGGGGGTTTTCGACAGCGTTTGCATTTGTGTGAAACTAAGAAAATTTGGAATGAAAATAAGTGAAAAGTTTTTTTTTTTTTTGGGGGGGGGTAGTGGTCTTGAAATCGTTACATAATATTAGGGGAGTGGCGTGCCAAACCGTTACAAAACAGTACATAGGGAGGGGGTCAAAAATTGGTAAAATCACCGTTACGTAATTTGTGCACGGCCCCACATCTAACTGTTCCTCCTTTTTGATTTCGAATCAAAGTGCAAAACCCGGGTTGGACGTTCGAAGGCGTCAACCCGTCCTATTTGCTTGATAAAGTTTCTACGGAAATATCTCAGTAGATTTCTCCGGCAGTGTATGAACGCTTCAGGTTAGGCATTTGCATGTATCTCAGTCCCCAGCCTGTAAACAGTGCGTAAGGACAATGGTTACAGAATGAAAAGCCGAAAAATATTTTGTTTTACGATATCTTTCATCAGTTTGGTATTAAAGTCGAGCAAAAACAATTTTTATTCCAGTCCTAAAGGTATGAAAATGGAAAACATTAGAAAACAACAACCTGGAATGGATTTACTACGTGTAAGATGTAGTGACAACATCGCCCCATGCCCATCCTTTTCTGCCTAATGTGCTTTTCCATTTGTCTGCGTCTTATACACGGCTGCTTGACCCCCTAAGGATTTGCTTAGGAACCCTGTATACCCGATCCTTAAATGAGCGCCTGGATTGCGGCGTTGACAAGTTTCTCTATTTGGAAATTCATTTTTGACACACTTCCCGTGAACCGATTTTAATATTATGAAAAAATATGGGGGTAGAGAGTGGTTGAGGGATGTAAAGCGTGTAAATTAATACAATATCACAACTTTCTTCGATTCTTCTCTGCCGTAAGCCTGACAACGTAGCAATTGAATTCGTGGCTATCCGTTCAAATAATTTTCGGACAGATTGAGGTTCTCCTAGAAAAACAGTAATAATAACCGGAAAAATGCTATAAAATTCGTTACCGGCGACTCCAAGTTAGCCTAAAGGCATTACCCTCTACACATAGGCCGATCAGCTCTTATCATTTTAGTGTCCTTTTATCCACCTTCGCCGCCATTTTGACAGAAAACTAATGGATTATCTGTTAATTTTGAGTGAAAATGGCGGCGAAGGTGGATAAAAGGACACTAAATTGGTATGAGTTGATCGGCCTATCTGGAGAGGGTACTGCTAAAGGCATATCTCACGAGCAATTTGATTGGTCAAATCCAGGTACCAATGGGTACTAATTGGTACCAATATATTGGTATTAAGCTTTTGGATTAGATTTGTCCATAAAGTTTGTATAACCTACCTATAAGTTATTTAAAATCACAAAAATATTTCAAAGATATTAAAAAACTTTAAAGGTGTCTACCACTTTCGTAATTCATGGTACCACTCAAGCTAAAAAAGTTTTTTTTTAGCTAAGTGGCATTATTTTTAATAGCATATGTAAATAGTATATTTCCTAACTAGTGCTGAAAGTGCTACTTTTTTTCTACTAGCGTGAGGAAAACGTAAAAACAAAATTTTAAGTTTTTTTATCAAACAATACATTACTACAACACTATACTTGCTAATCGCTACTTATTATTAATATTAATGGTAAATGTACAATTTGTCGCATTCTGCAGATTAATAGCGGATTGCAGTAGTTTTTTTGTTGTGAAAATATTGATGTAAGGTACTAATTTTAGACATTTTCACTTTTCCGCACTAGTGCGGAAAAGTGCCACTTTCAGAACTAAAATGCGTGCGGAAAAGTGGTGTTTACCGCACGCTAGTAGGAAAAATGTTTAAAGTCTAGCCGTTCGTTTTAAAGAAAATCAAAATTGTTATTTTTAAAAAACCCTCGTTTTATTTATGTTTAAAAACTTACAAATCAGTGACTTTTGTGGAAAAAAAAATTGTACCATGTCCAAAAATATAGCCTAAAAACACGTCAACTTTAAAAGCTTCATATCTCAGAAAGTAATCCTGCTCCCTATCTCGTTTTTTTTATTTTTGTGCTTCGTTGATCGAGTATTACAACATATAAAAAAATTATGACATTCTTTAATTCTATGCATATATTTTCTAGCGATTTGGTTTGCCCGTCATTTCATTTTCGAGACAATTTTTTTCGAACCAATTATTTTCTTTTCTTTTAAATTCTGACAAATTATGTTTCTGCCAATTTGGATTTTTGATAGGGACCCATATATACAGCTCATTCCAAATTCTACTACGTTTGTTCTTGAGTTTAGATTGAGTTTTAATGTATAAATATAACAAAGTACTAAACAACTATTTTATAAATCCAGTTTTTATCTGGAGTAAAACAAAATTACCGAAACTGTCGTCGGCTGATTTTCGATGACAGCGAATATTTGATCCAACTGGTCCGGAGATTTTTGAAATTGAGTGTAGGTTTTAAAGGAGTTATCATGCCCTCTATTTTAAATATATTTTATATTCAAAATTATTTTAAACAACAACAACTAAAGGGTGGCCCATAAAAAACCGCACATTTTTTTATGGTATAGATTCGGACCCACTTTTATTTTGGTTTTTTTACTTTATTTTATTGGAGAGCTAAAGGTTTAAGCTATAGGATTCTGTCACCAGAATTGACATTTCGCTAATATTTAAGATGGCGGACGCTTTTGAAAATGCGAATTTGTCGCCCTCCCTGCCAATTCTTTGCCTGCGCCACTGTCTTTCCTGACTAACGTCAGTTAAAAATCACTTTTAAAAATTGGTCATGAAATACGAAAGATGGAATAAAATTAACAGAGTGAGTTTTTGGGTGCTTTTGACATTACATTACACCCAAAAAACTACTCCCTTTACTACTGGCGCGACAGGAATCTACTGATTCACAAACATATTTCTGCTAATTTTTCCAAAGTATAGTAGAACTGTATGCTTAAACACAAAATTCATCTTTTAGAGGCCAAAAACTCACCCTGTTAATTTTATTACATCTTTCGTATTTCATGACCGATTTTAACAATTGATACCGTTTTGAACACTTCAAGGGTGTGACTTTTTAACTGACGTTAGTCAGAAAAGACAGTGGCGCACGTAAAAAATTGGCAGGGGAGGCGAGAAATTGGCATTTTTCAAAAGCGTCGGCCATCTTGAATTTCAGCGAAATGTCAATCCTGATGACAGGATCTTATAGTCTGAAGCTTAGGCTTTCTAGTAAAACAGAAATGTTTTAAAATCGGAGAAGCGGTAACGAATTTATGAACTAAAAGAAAATGTGCGATTTTTTCTGACACTACCCAACAACAATACAAAATAAGCGAAAGTTTTATGTAAGATAAATGTATATTACCTGTCAAAATCAATAACCAAAATTGACCTACATATTATTGTACTTATATATCAATATCAAATCAATCACAATATTACAATCAAATTTAAATTCAAGTAAGAACAGGCTATTATTGTATTAACATTTTTATAGACGGGAAAAGCATGCTTCTACTGTAATTATTTAGATTTTTTTTTTGACGTTTTATAGATTTCCTAATTTGCAGTTAAGACGGAAGATCAGCACTTAAGTTCAGTGATGGATTACAAACGGAGTGCGCTAGAGACATGAAATTTTGCACATTTACTCAAAATTCAATAAAGAATGACGAAATTGTATCCATATTTGCCAACTGTCAAATTTGACATTTTAATTTCGAAAATATTGACATTTTTGACCTATCATCAAATTTCATGTCAACCTTTGTCGCCTGTGGTGACATCTGGCTAACCCAAGTGTCGCAAAATGTGTAACGGATCAACACCGTTCTCAAGTAAAAAGCCACTTAACTCATTTTCGTTTTAGTATCCTTTGGCCTATGATCGGCGCCATATTGACACTAAACTGACAGAGAGTCCATGTTTTACTTGTCAATTTGGTTATAAAAATGGAAGCCGTAATAGGCTAAAGGGCACTGAGACGGTAGGAGTTAACTGACTTTTTAGTTGAGAACGGTGTTGAACGGATAGACCGATCGGATTAATCATTTAGCGAGAAAAAAATTAAAAAAATTTAACAGCAGTTTAATGACTGGAAATGGTAAAGGGCCTTCTAATAAACGCTTAAAAATGAGGCTCTTGCGGGTTGGATTTGGTGGGGGGAAACAAAAGTTGTAGACGGTGCAAAGGTCTACAAATTTTGTAAATATCGCTTTTGAACATATCCTCAACATTTTAGAGAAAAATGCAAAATATCGTAATATTTTTATTTTTCATTTCCCCAAAAATAATTGCATTTTTACAAAACTTGGTGAAAATATACCTGTCTGTGTCCTTAATGCCTACAAATTTGTTTTATGTAAAAAGGTTAAACATTTTTTCAGATATTAATTTTTTTCGGTCGAAATCACTTTTTTTTCAATGAAAAATTCTCAGGAAAATTCTCGTAGTATTTTTTCACGTTGCTCATTTTTTTTGTTTTGACATAAACTTTTTGGTAGGATAATCAAAAATTATAGTTACAATTAAAAAACATGCTCAGAATTGCAAAAAAAACAAATAATGACTTTTGCAACAATGAAATTTTTAGCAATTTTTCCTTCAATTAAAAAAAAATCAACAACCGATTACAACATCTATTTATACGGAAAAAATACAAATGAGACGGTATTTAATTTACTACATTTATACGCGCCTAAAACCGGTTTTATATAAGAACGGTTTTAAATAAAGTCGCTTTCTCCTTCCTATCTTAAAAAATGATAAACTTTTTTACCTAAAAAAAATTGTAGGCACTAAAGACATAGAGGGGTATATTTTGGCAAAGTTTCCTGAAAATACAATTATTTTTGCGGAAATGAAAAATAAGAAACGAAAAAATAAAAATATAACGATTTTTCGCAATTTTCTCGAAGATTTTGAGGATATGTGAAAAAGTGACATTTACAAAAGTTGTAGAACTTTGCACCGTCTACAATTTTTATATTGATATTAAAATTTTTTTTGTCTTTTATTTTAATTTCGTTGGACTAGAAAATAACTTAAAAAAAAAGAAGAAAGTTCAAAATCGTGGTTGGCTTTGGAACTGTTTGGGCCAGGCCAAAGATGAAAAATCCTCTGCGGATGCACTAACAAAGCCATGGCAGATAATACAAATTATATCAACGTTGCCCGATGTACCAGGAAAAATAAATTGAAAGGATCTTATGTTACTTTAAATGTACGTACTTCAACTACAATATAATTTCCATTTTAGAGCTTCTTAAACGCATTGCATTGGGATCATTTCAATCAAAATCATCAGCATTTTTTGCCCTGGGAATTTTTGCACAAGCCGGCATCGTCGAAAAGTTTATATTTTGACGAGCTGTGGTTTCGCCATTTTGTTTATGTTATTATGATGTTTTCGTGTTTTAAAATTTTGTGGCATTATTTTCTGTGATTAGTAGTCTGTGCGTTATTTAAATAAATAGGGCCTCTTTTTGCACCTTACACCTCCCTCCTAAAATAGACTACGCCTTTTCGTCAAGCAAGTATGGTAATATGTAGTGCTATGAGCACCACACCATCAGCAGCACTTGAACGCCTCCTAAACATTTCTCCTCTACACCTTGTCTTGGAGAAAGAGGCTATGAAGGCAATGGGGTGGCAGGGCAAATCAAATAGTACCAAACCTTTTAACGCGGGCAACTGAGAGGCACTGCATTCTAGGACTGCTACCGGATCTAATGCCCGCAGCAGTAAACAGCAAAAAGTTATACACACGCCGTCCTACAGAATAAGTTTCTCAAGTGAAGAGAGCTGCTGGTACACTGACGGATCCAAAATGCCTTCAGGCGTTGGATCCGGAGCTTATTGTAGCCGGGTAAATGTCAGGATTATAGATAATAGTCTTGGACAGATGGCTACAATTTTCCAGGCGGAACTCTTCGGCATTGAAATGAGCGCACGTTGGATGACAGTCAAGCGACCCTTAAGGCTCTTAAATCCTATAGGTGCTCATCGAGAACCGTTAAGAGCGGCCAGGAGACACTGAATACCCTTGGACGAATAAACACGTGTCGCTGGTATGGATTCCGGGAAATTCTGAGCATCGGGGAAATGAGACAGCCGACCAGCTAGCGCGCGAAGTGGTCTCCGCCGTCTTCGTTGGCCCCGAACCAGCCCTTGGAATAGCATACAACACAATCAACACTGCTCTCTCAAGCTGGATGGAGAATAAAGGACTGGCACATTCCAAAGAGATCATTACAAAACTCTGCAGGAAGAGGGCTGGAAAACTCATTGAGCTCACCAGGCAGGAGATCCGGAGAATGGTTGATCTATACACCGGACACTGCAGGCTGAAAGGACCATTGCACAGAATGAGTCTAAGTGAGGACAACGAATGTAGGCTCTGCATGGAGGATGACGAGACGGCCAGACATGTGCTGTGTGAAAGTCCGGCCATTGCACGTCAGCGTCAACGTATTTTCGGTAAACCATAGATTGACGTACTGGATCTGAAAGATGCGTCTCCAAAGCAATATTCTGTTGCAATAGTGTTCGCCGTAGTCAGTGCCAGACTGGCACACTCACAAACGAATCATCAAGGAAACTCACAAAATGTCTCACTTACAATTTCCAGGGCCCGGAATGCCTATAAGAGCACTTTGAAAAATAAAGTCCAATAATACCACAATGAACATAATTACGTAGTTATTTTCTTTGTGAGAATACCTAGTAAATTGGATTTCTTTGGAGAAAGCCATAGATTAATCTAAACTCTATAATTATGCTCACCAACTAAGCCTCAAAAATCCTGGTTTTTGTTTTCTAATCTTGTTTGGTCCATATTTAAATCTAGAGGTATCCAATTTTTTATTGATACGAAATTACAGGAAACACTAGACGTACAACAAAAATTTTTCTTTTTACGGTAGTAATAAACAAAAGTATTAAACAAAACCTAAATTTTTGCTGACAGATGGTTGTCAGATGCTTTCACTACTGACGCAATAGACGCGCCTGCCCGGTAGACTCTTCGCATCTGGATTATTTCCAGGCTAACTTGATTGGAATAGTTATTATCGGTATATTATACACTTACAGTGGGATTTACTAAGATATACAAAGGACCTCCCACAGGTCTAAATATTTGCACCACTTACCCCGAAAAAAACACAAAGTTATTGATTATTTTGTATTGTAATTATAAAATACAACTGAAAAACTGCTTTTTTCTCAAAATATACTACATTTTAGGAGAAAATGCCCTAAAACTGGATTTTTTTGACAGGTTTCAAAATGGCAGATGGTGAATACCCCAAAATTTGGCACAAAATTTGGCACATAATAGTTTCATAATCTGTGTTTGACCACCTCCGGGGAGTGCAATCTGTAATAAGTTTGTTTATAATTTCCCTAAGTAACCATTTTTACAAGAATTAATTTACCTTATTTACCCCTAAATGCACCGTAGGCAATTAATCGCGATTGGCTATCTAATCCATTCTTTTTCTCTCTTGATCCCACATAAATGAACAAAGGTGAAGCATGGATTAGTTAAACTAATCCGAATATTTTTACGGTGCATCTGGGGGTTAATATCACAAGTTGTTCATTATCCAATAAAACAACTCCAATTTTGTCCAGAAAAACGCCATATTTTGAAGCCGTTTTCAGCATAAAAAATATATTTATGAGGGCACTACGAGGCAAAACAAACATAAGTGAAGGTCACTGATTATGCACGAAAAATATACCAAACAAAAAACCCAAAACAACTATATTAAATTATTTATATATTAAAATTAAAACATTGAGGTTATCTAAAGGCTAAATCAAGAAAACTTTCTTTACTAAAAGCGCACTCATTACAAAGCTGTAGCTTTCATCAGTAGAGGTTGGTGCAAGCCAAGGTACAAACAGAGGTAAGAGATCCGAACTCGCTTTTAGTGATTTTAACACAGCTAAGATTTTGAAACTGTCATTTCGACAGTGACAGAAATGGAAAAAAAAATTGCATTTAAGTTTTTTAATACATTTCATAAGTAGAAACACCTTTTAAATAAATACAAAATTAATCTACTCCTTATTTTATTATTACCCATCTAAATCTTTGTGTGACATCAGGTATTAATTGGAAAAATTAATTAACAAGGGTAAGTTTTAATTAGAGTGACATATAATCCCAATTTTAATTTGTTCTACAGAGTGTTTACTATTTAAACCCCGCCTGGGTTTAAATTTTTTAATTTTCTTTTTTTCTAAATTGAAACTTTCTTCTTAAATCCAACAAAAGATTGTGTTAAGATGATTATTCAATAAACAAATTTATTAAAATTCTTGTTATAAATCAAACTATTTCCAAAACTCAAGAAGGGTTGGTTTATAGTGCTTAAAACCAAAAATCTCACTTAAACTTAGGACCGTTCTAAAATAGATTAAACTCTTTTAGTAAATCCCACCGTTAAAGTAAATATTTCAACGCATCGGTATCGGTATACCTAACGCGTTCAAAACAAAGCCAAAACACACTTATTTACGGTATATTTCGAACGAGGCCTGCTTTGATGGTGGATGCGATGGGAGAACAGCTGACTTCACTCGTTGCGTACGGAGGGATGTACGTATTTGTACGTACCGTTACGGACCTACCAACGATTGTAATCAGCTGTTCAGGCCTCGCATCCACCATAAAAGCAGGCCTCGTTCGAAATATGCCGTAAACAAGTGAGAAATGTAGTGTTTTTTGGTTTTGTGTTGAACGCGTTAGGTATAGCGATACCGATGCGTTGAAATATTTACCTTAAGTGTCTATTATCTCATGGTGGGTTATCCTCAAATATTCAAAGAAAAACCCAACCACTGGACCAGGAAAAACTAAACATCAGAATTAGCTGAAATTTTGCACGATTAATCATTTTCGAATTCTTAATAAAAACATCTCAAGAATTCTGAATTAAATTATTCCTTTTTATATTGCCCCACCTTAGGGAAAAATACCTAAAAGCCTGAGCCCTTTGCAAGCGTTTTTATTTCATAAATTTAAATATTGTAATATAGATCGCAGTACTGTTTTGGTGTTCGGTCGAGGTCATTTGACGGATTTAGAGGCGTTTTATCGTAATTACCGGCATGCATGCAAGGTCGCTAAAAACTATTTCCCTAGATAGTAACTATAACGACAATACTAAAAACATTAAAAAATTAAACAAGCAATAATTTCTACAAATCTGCTAAAACTCGGTTTAAATGTTTAAAACGCGGCAAAAATAGTATAATTATATTAATCTTGTTAACCTTAAGATGGGAGCATTAACAGCGTGTTGGCAAACTAATTAGGCTACTAATTATTGGCAATTAAACTTTAAAAACCGCTTCTTAATTATAAGGTAAAGCATCCGCGGCGGTTTGTTCTATTTTTTTTAAATTATTTACGGTAATATTTTATTATTTATTATCTTTTTTTCAACTCTCATTTTGATTGGTATCATGCAGCACTGGCAAAAAAAATAGAAAATTATGCGGTATGTGAAACCAACTTGCAAAAACGAAGACAAATCTCATAAAGTACAGATTTTTTCAACTAGTTTTTACAAATAAATTTTTATTAAAAATTTTTTTTTAAGAACAAGATTTTATTAAATGCACTCAAAAGTGGAAAATAATTTTTTATCTTTCTTATACCATATTAAAAGCGATGGGCGCAAATTAAAAATTTTAACTTTAGGTATCGTATATCGGTCACATCGACGAAACGAAGAAACAGTTGTATCACTCTATAACCTAAGGACATTTTGAAAGGCTTGGTTGGCAAGCACGGCAATCACACCCGTTCTCAGCTTTTTTAGATGAAAGCATCATGTTTATCATTCGAATAGAAGAAGAATTTAGTTCTTCTTTTGTACTTCTCTCTTTGTCACCGTAAAGTTAAAATTAATATGCGCCCATCGCTTTTATTGTAATATAAGAAAGATAAAAAATTATTTTCTACTTTTGAGTGCATTTAATAAAAGCTTTTTCTTTAAAAGTTTTTTTTTAAAAAATTTATTTTTGAAATTGAAATTCTCAAAAACCCCTGTATGCCAATTTTGATTTAAATCGAACAAACTAAATCTTTTCCCCCCTCCACTTCCCTCATTAGAGGGAGTGTGTAGCTAAAAATACCATATTATTATATTGTCGCCAGAACTATAAACGCATACCAAATTTGAACACACAACCTTAATTTTTAGATTTGTACCCTTAATCGTCCATTTTGAACCCGCCATATTGAAATTTTCAAATCTCATCAAAAATTCATAATCCCCCCTTCTTAAAAACTTCTGTATGCCAATTTTGATTGAAATCGAACAAACTAAATCTTTTTCCCCTCCACTTCCCTCGTTAGAGGGAGGTGGGTACCTGAGAATACCATATTATTGTATTTTCACCGGAACTTTAAACGCATAGCATATTTGAACAGAATCGGATTAAAATTGGTGAGCACAACATGACCGAAAATCGTCCATCTTGAATTCACCATATTGAATTTTCGAAATCTGAGCCAAAATTCGTATTCCTTATCCCTAAAAGCCCCCGTATACCAATTTTGGTTGAAATCGGACAAACTTGTTTGTTTTTCCTCCTCCACTCCCCTCGTAGGGGGGAGGGGTGCCTAATAATGAAATATTATTGTATTGTCACCAGAACCATAAATGCATGTCAAATTTGAAGGCAATCGGATGTGTATAAGTTAGTTGAAATTGGTTAGCAAAAGATGTCCAAAAATCGTCCATCTTGAATCCACCATATTGAATTTTCAAAATCTGGTTAGAAATTCGTTATCTCCATCCCCAAGTGCCCCAACACACCAAATTTAAACGAAATCGGGCGTACTTCAACTGTACCGCCCTCCACCCCCTTCGAGTAAGGGTTGCTGTCAATTTCATGTGTTGTCATCGTAACTATATAAGCATACCAGATTTGAAGTTGATCAAAATTATGTTGCAAGATGCCACCCGAACAAACATATCTAGTTAGATACGTTGCAAGTTAAATAAAAGCTTGTAAAAAGATAGCTTGACTCGTAAAATCTTATAAAACCCTATAACACAGCATAAAAACTCACCAACTTTCGTGAGAACTTATGCGGTTTTTTTTTACCTACGACATGTTTACATCCTTAAAATGCTCTTCGTAAAAAATACTTTAATCTTCGTTATAGACCACACAAGAATAATTGATCATTTCAAAAACGGTTTACACCGGAAGAGAAAAACACGGATAAACATCCAAATAGGTTGGATTTTACGAGTATTATGCAAATATCTCAAAAACGATTGCGCTTAAAAAATACAATCAGCAATGTTATAGCGCCGCAGGAAATGTTTTTTGCAATTTAAGCGTAAAATCCATCCAAAATTTTGATTTTTACACGATGTATATAAAATAATCAAAAAAATCCTCTAGAAGTTTCGACAACTCCTTCTTTGACAGTTCACTGCAGTAGCCGGCCGCCGTATCGCAGTGGGCAGCGTATCTGCCTGCCGCACGGAAGGTTCCGGGTTCGAATCCCGGCTAGGTGCATGGATATTTTGTGTTTGTCCCAAAAGAAACTTTACCCTTTGCTCTCACTTTGGCAACACTGGGCATTGATCCTAGAATGGATGGAAAAGTCCCAGTATATAAATTTAAAACAACCTGCAGTACTTAGCTATTTTTTGTAAATAACAATTTAAAAAAAAGGTTCGTTGCTTCAATTCATTACGACGAGGCCTCCAAAATCTAATGGATAGTCCAGAAACCTACAGGCCTGTTTCATCCTTGTTAGGAATCATCAGGGTAACATAGGAATGTACCTGGCGTATGAAGCATAATATAGACAACCACAGCCGGCGAATTTAAACAACTTTCGAAAAGCAAAATGAGTGTCCGATAGCCACGAACCTTTTTTTTTATTTATTTTTCACGGACAAGAAATCTACTTTTTCAAATTTTACTTGGCTTTGTTGTGCGCAACAATCCTCCTCTCGATTGAGTGTTGTTGAGCCTTAATATAAGGCGACGTAGTAAAACTCCAATTGGGGGCGGAGTTGCTGCGAACGTTGTATTTTGAACGGTCTTCTTTCAGTAACCGGTACATTTTCGCAGTTCCGCTTTTTATGTCCTGCTCGCAAAGAACCCCGCACGAAATACATTGAAAAATTATTTCGGTGAAATTTGACGAAATTTTAATATGTTATAGTGCGTTATGAGATCAGAAAAATGGGTAAATAAAAATTGATTGATTAGTTCCAGAGATATAGACGGTCAAAGTTTAAAAAAACGTCGTTTCGGGGTATATTGGGTACGCTCAAAAAGGCATTTCCTGACCGAAATAAAATAAGTGATTGACGAATATGGGTTACCGACGAACCACACAAGAACTTCCTTATTATTTTGTTGATAAAACGTTAACAAGCTTTATACAAGGGCTAGTCAAAAAAATTATTTTTGACACATTTCTATTTTCCTCTATACAAAAATTAAAAAATTATTTTGAGCATGCATTAATGCTTTAGTATTTTCTAGATAAGTTGAATAAGTTTTTCTTCCCAGTAACAGTTACTTTGTCTTACATGTTTTTTTCAATTTTTTTACTATAAAAACTTGACAAAAATTGTTTCCTACTACGAAATAATTATTTTGCAACTTAAAAATCTAAACATTATTTTGCATTCAGTTAGAGTGATAAGTAAATAAACTTTAAATAAAATAGATTTTATTTTATTATTTTTTTCCTAGCTACGAGGTACACGCAAAAGTTCTATATCATTAATTTTAATAAAAAAATAGTAAATATTTAATTTCTTTAAAACTGATCGAGGGATTTTCATTTAATTTTGGGTACGCCTTTATCATAGTTTTATCTAATACACGGTGAATTTTTTTATTACTTTATGTTTTGCATCTAGGATGATGATTTTTTAAAGGTTTCTCAGGGTACTCTAAACTTACTTTATATACTGTTTAACACTTTTGGTGGGGCTGAATTATCAAACAAACAATAAATTACCATAAATTATGATTATGGGTAATTGCTCTCCCTTATACTTACACAGTGTCGTAGCCATTGGGGGTTAAAACCTCCCGGATGGCCCAGATTCTGTTTTAATGTACCCCCTAATAGGCCAATTAATAATAATTTAAATAATATTAGGTTTCTTTTATTCGTAAACGCTGTTATTTTTAGGGAAACCTTTGGCGCTAGTATTTTTACGGTAGTTTAACCAAGCGCCAAAATATTTAAGTTTAGGTTTTAATAGTTTACTCTTTATAGCTTTTTTCTTGTTTTTTTCATGGTTAATTGTTATGGTAAAACGACGATTGTTTGAAAGTTTGAGACAATGATGTGTTTGAAAGTAACTCTGTGTTTCGGACTTCCATTGTCTATATTTTATTTATACACGACGTTTCGTCCAGTACAATCTCTGATCGAAACGTCGTGTATAAATAAAATATAGACAATGGAAGTCCGAAACACAGAGTTACTTACTACTAGTTTGCACCTGAAGACGATCAGAGATTGTACTGATCGAAACGTCGTGTATAAATAAAATATAGACAATGGAAGTCCGAAACACAGAGTTACTTTCAAAACGACGATTATTACAATTTACCTAATAGTTTACTCCTTATAGTTTTTTTATTGTTATTTTCATCGTTACTTAATTATCGTTATGGTAAAACACCGATTACTACAATTTTTCTATAGCTTTTTTTATTTTTATTTCCTTCGTTACTTAATTATTGTTATGGTGAAACACCGATTATTACAATTTTGCTACATTAAAACTGAATCTGGGTCCTTTGGGGGGTTTTAACCTCCAAAGCCCCCCTCTGGCTACGTCACTGTGTAGGTATAGGGGAGAGCAATTACCCATAGACATAATTTATGTTAAGTAAAGTAAGTTTAGAGTACCCTGAGAAACCTTTAAAAAATCATCATCCTAGATGCAAAACATAAAGTGATAAAAAACTTGCACCCTTTATTAGATAAAAGTATGATAAAGGCTGATCCGTTTTAAAGAAATTAAATATTTACTACTTTTTTATAAAAATTAATGATATAGAACTTTTTGCATGTACCTCGTAGCTAGGAAAAAAAAAATAAAATCTATTTTATTTAAAGTTTATTTACTTATCACATTAACTGAATGCAAAATAATATTTAGATTTTTAAGTTGCAAAATAATTATTTCGTAGTAGGAAACAATTTTTGTCAATTTTTTATAGTAAAAAAATTGAAAAAAAAAAACATGTAAGACAAAGTAACTGTTACTGGGAAGAAAAACTTGTTCATTTTATCTAGTTAATCATTTTTCAATTCTTGTATAGAGGAAAATAAAAATGTGTTAAAAAATGAATTTTTTGACTAGCCCCTGTATAAAACCTGTTAACGTGTTGCCAACAAAATAATAAGGAAGTCTATGTGTGGTTCCTCGGGAACCCATATTCTTCACCATTATTTCGGTCAGGAAATGCCTTTTTGAGCGTACCCAATATACCCCGCAACGACTTTTTTTAAACTTTGACCGTCTATATCTCTGGAATTAGTCATAGAAATCAGTTTTTATTTACACATTTTTCTGATCTCGTAACACACTCTAACATACTAAAATTTCGTCAAATTTCACCGAAATAATTTTTCAGTGTATTTCGTGCGGGGTTCTTTCATTCTTATTGATATTTCCATCCTTTAACATTTTGCTTTTCACTTTGTTCCGACAGGCGGCGCGCTGCATATAGCCATGCCGGATCCCACGTTATTTGATGACGGAAGTTGTTTAAATTCGCTGGGTGTAGTTGCCTATATTATGCTTCATACGCCAGGTACAGTCCTATGTTACCCTGATGATTCCTAACAAGGATGAAACAGGCCTGTAGGTTTCTGGACTATCCATTAGATCTTGGAGGCCTGGTCGTAATGAATTGAAAAACAAAACGTGTGTCCGATAGCCACGAACCTTTTTTTTATTTATTTTTCACGGACAAGAAATCTATTTTTTCAACATTTTTTTATTTTGTTTTAGGCAGAAGGCCCTCCGGTCCAGATGGAACCGGTTGACCTCAGCGTCAAACCGCATTCCCTAGTCCTTCAAGTGCCCAAGTATCCACCTCCTCAGAAACTCAAGAATCCACCCCCTTCGAAGGTGCAAACCAAACAACCAGGTAGGTACACACCTGCAGAGAAAATCTGACCCTTTTTTAAATACAGCTTTATACTATAACTGTTTTTTGTCGGCCTCCGTAGCGCGGAAGGTCTCGGGTCGAATTCCGGCTAGTTGCGTGGATATTTTGTGTCTTTAACTTTGCAAAAAACTCGACTAACACTGGGCATTGATCCTAGAACGGATGGAAAGTATATAATGAAAAAAATACTGCTTTTTTGTCAGGAATGATTTGCTAATATTTCTTCAAATTGATTTTATTAATACTGTTCCACAGTAAATAAAAAATATGTCAATTTTAATTTTTGTAGCCAGTATTTGTGAAAACCCCTTTTTTTATTTAAAAATGTATTTTAGTAAGGTCGTAGTTACAATCAGGGGAATTGTTTTTAGCAACACCAGATTCTTGTGCAAAATTTTACGTCTTTGAATTTGTTTTCCATGGCAACGCGGAGACTTTTATTTTATCCACAGTGGGACACCAGAGATTTTTTAGCACCGGGTCAAAAATTTGGGGTTAGGTTACTTATTTTGACTTTTCGCGTTCTGCGCCGCTAAAAAACCAAGTAAAACACTAAAATAAAAGAAAACCATTTATTGCAGAATTACCTGCTAAAAAAACGCTACCCAACTACGTATTAAAATAACTGGGTGTAATGTTTAAGGTTGCATTTACAGGTGCATTTATAATTGAATTGGAAACACTCCCGCTAGCTGATACAAGATATAATTTAAATTTTAAAAAAATGGTTGAATCAAAATAAAAACAAAATTATGTGGGGTTATGGGCTTCTATGCGAATTCCTAGTAATCCCAGCGAGTCACTAAAGTTCTCCTGGTTCTTTGATAGACTCGGGGTAATGCTCGCGCAGCGCTAGGCCTTTTTCGGCGGACGACCGCACACGCGGAGTGGGTTCATATTTGTTTTAGAACAATGTTTTTGAAAACACATTTTTGTAAGATAAACATAACCTCGAATGGTTTTCTGACAGAAAACGTAAAAATACTCTTCTGTCCCACTGCTGCCCGATTTAAAGTTTGTTGACAAAACACCTGCAGTTACCATGGAATCGTATAAATTCTGCGATCTATCGGCCAACACTTGAACTGCGTGTGTCTCCAAATTCAATGAAGGTTTTTTTTTCGCTAAAGCAAGGAAATTATATTTCTCTATTTTTTTTGTAAATCGGGTTTGTTCTAAACCGCAATTATTTTGAGGCTTTTGGGATAGATGGCAGCACCAGAGCTTTTATTTTTAAGAAAAAATAATTGAGAATTTCCTTCAGATATTTTTGTTAAGCATTTAAAAATGATCACCCCCTGCAAAATTTCAGCTAATTCTGATTATGTTGGGAATTTGGAACCTTTGGTTGCACTATAACAAAGTTATGATTGTTTTAGCTAATTATGATGTTTAGTTTTCCCTGTGCACTCTGGCAAAAGATTAAAAAATTAAAGAACAAGGCGTTGCCAGTTGTACTTTTTTACTTAAAATCTGGGGAGAAACTATAGCCTTAAACACTATGTAAATAAAAAAAAAGCTAGGAATATCTTCAAAACCTTTAATAATTTATTTGAACTTTCTAGCTTTAGCAGAATTGAAATTATGGGCATGGCCCAATAACTTAAAGGTTAAGCTAGAGGACTCGCGTTTTCTCGAAAACGGCTACAGCAACAAAATTAATTTAACCGTAACAAAATAGCTAAAAAAAGGATACAAAATGTCGCATTAAAATTATTTGGGCCCCTTATGATGGCCTCACCAGGTTAACCGACGTTTAGAATTTGGGGTGTGAACCGGCCATAACGCGCAACAATCATACCGGTTATAAATTGATGCACTCCTCGTTAGCTTTGAACTGTCGGGAAAGTAAAAGTTTGCCATCAAACACACCACGGTGAGAGGTACGCCTTTCGTCGGCGGTTCTCACGCGCATTTTTATGCTATATTTTATTCTATAAATCGAACTTTAATGCGTTAGATTTTGCGCAATCGATTGGTATAAGTAGTATAAAATTTTGATCGGTCATAAATTGACTATTTATTACTACTGTACTATTATATAACTCGATTCCAAAGATGTCTGAACCAAAAAATATCTGAGATTATCTTAGAGCAGGGAATCTTGCCTACAGTTAAGCGTCGAGCTGTAATAGGTATTTACGTCACTAGAGCTGTAAAGACACTTTCCGGTCGCGTATCGTACGTACTTTTTTTTCAATCGATTCAGAAAAATAAGAAAATGCTAGCCTTCTGCTTTTTGTTGGCTAGATAGCCATTGCCGCCAGGCCAGTAGTTTTTAAGATCAAAACTAAAAAAAAACAAGTAAACTTTTGTGGTTAGAAATAATTTTTGTACTTTTAAAGTATGGTTCATAAAACGCATAGTCTTAGTGTTTGGTTTAGTTTTTGTTATATTATTAACTATCATAAAAAAGTTTAAACCACTGTTTCTTATGAAAGTGTTCATGAAATGTTTTGATTATGCTTTGTCATAAGTTTAGACACAGTCCTAAGGAAAAGTTGCCAACTTTCAACTTTTGTAACTAAAATTACGACTATTACTATAACAAATATGAGTACGCAGGCGCGAGTCCTAATTTTAAGTATGGTGCCCAACTATGTTGACAAGAATGAAATCAGTAATTTCGAAAATTTTATACAGGCAAACTAAAAGCAAAAAAAAAGGTATTTGGTAGCTTCCAAAATAAAAAAATGATTCTATTAAACCTTATTTTCTTTAAAAACAAACTACAAAACATTAAGGTAAATAAAACAAAACATCAAAAAAGTGAGGTTAGATGCATTTGCTTAGTGATTGTTATGACGATAACAAAGACAAGTATGAACAGTGAGAAATTTTTAATACTAAAACTATAACTAACTATAACAAAACCAAATACTAATCAAGTGACTAAGCCTACCCTGCCAAAAAAACCACTTCAAAACTCTTAAAAACTGATCAAGTCTTGATGAAATTTTAAGAGATTTTATTGGTTTGAAGAGTCTTGACCTGGTAAAATGTATGCCACATGAAAACTGACAAATTCTTATGATGTTTCATGATGTACGTTACACCAGACACAATTTTCAAATAATTTCTGACTATTGAAAACTCACAAGATTTCATTATGTTACACCAGACACATGCGATTTCATAAGGTTTAGCAAGCAAGATTTTACAAGTCTAAAAGAAGGGACGTTTTTAAAAGTTTTTACAAGATTTCATGAGAAATAGGATAAAGGGTTGTGAAGATTTGACAAGATTATGTAAGTATTAAAGTCTAGAATATAGACATGCGAGAACAACTACAACCAGATTTGACAAACAAGTTACGAATTTAAAAGATTTTATGAGTACCTATAAACATAAATTATTAAAAATAATATATCGATTGGTATAAGTAGTATAAAATTTTGATCGGTCATAAATTGACTATTTATTACTACTGTACTATTATATAACTCGATTCCAAAGATGTCTGAACCAAAAAATATCTGAGATTATCTTAGAGCAGGGAATCTTGCCTCACAGTTAAGCGTCGAGCTCTAATAGGTATTTACGTCACTAGAGCTGTAAAGACACTTTCCGGTCGCGTATCGTACGTACTTTTTTTTTCAATGGATTCAGAAAAATAAGAAAATGTTAGCCTTCTGCTCCTTGTTCGCTAGATAGCCATTGCCGCTAAGGCCAGTAGTTTTTAAGATCAAAACTAAAAAAAAACAAGTAAACTTTTGTGGTTAGAAATAATTTTTGTACTTTTAAAGTATGGTTCATAAAACGCATAGTCTTAGTGTTTGGTTTAGTTTTTGTTATAGTATTAACTATCATAAAAAAGTTTAAACCACTGTTTCTTATGAAAGTGTTCATGAAATGTTTTGATTATGCTTTGTCATAAGTTTAGACACAGTCCTAAGGAAAAGTTGCCAACTTTTAACTTTTGTAACTAAAATTACGACTATTACTATAACAAATATGAGTACGCAGGCGCGAGTCCTAATTTTAAGTATGGTGCCCAACTATGTTGACAAGAATGAAATCAGTAATTTCGAAAATTTTATACAGGCAAACTAAAAGCAAAAAAAAAGGTATTTTGTAGCTTCGAAAATAAAAAAATGATTCTATTAAACCTTATTTTCTTTAAAAACAAACTACAAAACATTAAGGTAAATAAAACATAACATCAAAAAAGTGAGGTTAGATGCATTTGCTTAGTGATTGTTATGACGATAACAAAGACAAGTATGAACAGTGAGCAATTTTTAATACTAAAACTATAACTAACTATAACAAAACCAAATACTAATCAAGTGACTAAGCCTACCCTGCCAAAAAAACCACTTCAAAACTCTTAAAAACTGATCAAGTCTTGATGAAATTTTAAGAGATTTTATTGGTTTGAAGAGTCTTGACCTGGTAAAATTTATGCCACATGAAAACTGACAAATTCTTATGATGTTTCATGATGTACGTTACACCAGACACAATTTTCAAATAATTTCTGACTATTGAAAATTCACAAGATTTCATTATGTTACACCAGACACATGCGATTTGATAAGGTTTAGCAAGCAAGATTTTACAAGTCTAAAAGAAGGGACGTTTTTAAAAGTTTTTACAAGATTTCATGAGAAATAGGATAAAGGGTTGTGAAGATTTGACAAGATTATGTAAGTATTAAAGTCTAGAATATAGACATGCAAGAACAACTACAACCAGATTTGACAAACAAGTTACGAATTTAAAAGATTTTATGAGTACCTATAAACATAAATTATTAAAAATAATATATCGATTGGTATAAGTAGTATAAAATTTTGATCGGTCATAAATTGACTATTTATTACTACTGTACTATTATATAACTCGATTCCAAAGATGTCTGAACCAAAAAATATCTGAGATTATCCTAGAGCAGGGAATCTTGCCTCACAGTTAAGCGTCGAGCTGTAATAGGTATTTACGTCACTAGAGCTGTAAAGACACTTTCCGGTCGCGTATCGTACGTACTTTTTTTTCAATCGATTCAGAAAAATAAGAAAATGCTAGCCTTCTGCTTTTTGTTGGCTAGATAGCCATTGCCGCTAAGGCCAGTAGTTTTTAAGATCAAAACTAAAAAAAAACAAGTAAACTTTTGTGGTTAGAAATAATTTTTGTACTTTTAAAGTATCGTTCATACAAGGCATAGTCTTAGTGTTTGGTTTAGTTTTTGTTATAGTATTAATTATCATAAAAAAGTTTAAACCACTGTTTCTTATGAAAGTGTTCATGAAATGTTTTGATTATGCTTTGTCATAAGTTTAGACACAGTCGTAAGGAAAAGTTGCCAACTTTCAACTTTTGTAACTAAAATTACGACTATTACTATAACAAATATGAGTACGCATGCGCGAGTCCTAATTTTAAGTATGGTGCCCAAATATATTGATAAGAATGAAATCGGTAATTTCGAAAATTTTATACAGGCAAACTACAAGCAAAAAAAAAGGTATTTTGTAGCTTCCAAAATAAAAAAATTATTCTATTAAACCTTATTTTCTTTAAAAACAAACTACAAAACATTAAGGTAAATAAAACAAAACATCAAAAAAGTGAGGTTAGATGCATTTGCTTAGTGATTGTTATGACGATAACAAAGACAAGTATGAACAGTGAGCAATTTTTAATACTAAAACTATAACTAACTATAACAAAACCAAATACTAATCAAGTGACTAAGCCTACCCTGCCAAAAAAACCACTTCAAAACTCTTAAAAACTGATCAAGTCTTGATGAAATTTTAAGAGATTTTATTGGTTGGAAGAGTCTTGACCTGGTAAAATGTATGCCACATGAAAACTGACAAATTCTTATGATGTTTCATGATGTACGTTACACCAGACACAATTTTCAAATAATTTCTGACTATTGAAAACTCACAAGATTTCATTATGTTACACTAGACACATGCGATTTCATAAGGTTTAGCAAGCAAGATTTTACAAGTCTAAAAGAAGGGACGTTTTTAAAAGTTTTTACAAGATTTCATGAGAAATAGGATAAAGGGTTGTGAAGATTTGACAAGATTATGTAAGTATTAAAGTCTAGAATATAGACATGCAAGAACAACTACAACCAGATTTGACAAACAAGTTACGAATTTAAAAGATTTTATGAGTACCTATAAACATAAATTATTAAAAATAATATATGAACAAAATTTAACTATCAAGATATTTTAAGAGATTTCGTAGACACAGGAGATATCATAAGATTTAGCAAGCAGAATTTTGATGAGATTTTAAAAGTACAAATGAAGGGATGTTTTTAAAATATTTTACCAGATTTCATTTTGGATATCTTCTAAAATAAAATCTTTATGAAATAAAAAGTGTTCGGCTCGTTTTGTCCAAGATATTTAAACTTGTCAAAACCAGTGAAAACTTATCAACTTGTTTCTCTTAAAAATCTGCAGAAAACTGCTAAAAACATGGTGCTTTTAAAAACTGCTGAAAACCTTGTGAAATCTTATTAACTTTGATTTATCTTTTGGTTAAAATCTGCTGAAAATTTAACAAAACCAGTGGAAGCAGAGCCTTTGAAAAACTGGTAAAATCTTATCAACTCTTATCATAAATTGTTTTAAAAACTCGACGAGTTTTGAATTTTTTTCCAACTTTGAAAGTTTATGAGATTTCACTCGAAGTGGTGTTTCATAAACCGCATGAAATACCGACCAGAACTCATGAACTTTCACTTGTTCTTGTTTACAAGTTTTGGTGCGGTATTTTTGGCAGGGTATGCCTTGTATGAACGATCCTTAACTTGTGAAAAGTTGTAAAAAACATTAGAGAAATTATAGTGCCTATTAGCTTCACACAGCTGATTCAGTGATGACTGACGACCAGTTATGGCCGACCATGGCCAACTTATCAAGCAAAATAATGATAAAACAACTCATGAAAGGCAGATTTGTCCTTTATTTACCTATATTTATAGTATACTTACTTTGAGCATTAAAAATTCATTAATTTTTCTTAACGTTTTTTAATTCGCTGGCGCTCTTTAGATTTTTCAGGCAGCAACTCGAAAGTAACTCTTATTAAAGCAGCTTCTATTATTTCCTCCGGATTCAACTCATATTTTATAAAGTGTTCCAAAAAAAACGGACTTTTAAGATTGCCTATAACTTCTACATTAATTCTCCGAAATTCGAAGTTTAAAGTTTTTCTGAAAAAGAAAACGTCAGGTTTTATGCGTTTAATATCAAAATTCTTATTTTCTTAAAATTCAAGATGGCGGACAGTTTTCAAAAATCGGTAATTTTGATCCCCCTGAAAATTTTTTATGTACGCCACCCTAATAAAACTGAGATGTGCGCTAGATAGCCTTATTTTTTCTACGTACTTACATGTAACGTTTATTTAAATCGGTTAAAAAATAACAAAGTTCCGCTGTTTTACATTTGATGCCTCTTTCTGACCATAGGTCGTTTTTAGTCGACGGGATACAGTTTTGTCAAAAATCTAAAACTTTCTGACAAGCTAAAAACATAACTTTTATGTGCCTCATTTCAAAATGATATATCTTTAAAATTCAAGATGGCGGAGGGCGCCATGGTCAGTCTTATTTCTTAACCGATTTAAATAAGCTATTGAGTGCGCATATCAATTTTATTACAGTAGCGTACACATTTTTTTTTGAAGGGGGTAAAAATACCCAATTTTTAAATAGTCCGCCATCTTGAATTCTAAAGAAATGACAGTTTTGGCATTAGACTTTAGATTTTTTTCGGATATATTTTGACGAACCTGTATCCCATCGAATAAAGTTGACTTAAGTGAGAAAGTCTTTTATCAGACAAAGAGCATGAAATGTAAAACTGTAGAACTTTTTTATTTCTTAACCGATTTAAACAAATGTTACGTGTAAATACGTAGAAAGAAAGAGGCTATTTAGCGAAAATCTCAGTTTTAGTACAGTGGCAAACATAAAAATTTTCCAGGAAGGGGCAAAATTACCGATTTTTCAAAACTGTCCGCCATCTTGAATTTTAAGGAAATTGTCAGTGTCGACATTAGTTGCATAAAATATTAAGCGCTCTTTTTCAAAAAAATATTAAATTTCGAATTTCGGATAATTAATGGGAAAGTTAGACGCAATCCAAAAAATCCGGTTTTTTTTTGGAACACCTTATACAGGGTGTTTCAAATTCGATGCTCACCACGAGGATCTCCTAAACGGTAGGAGATACGAAAAGGTTTAAATTAGGGCAAAGTTGCGCAATTTGATGCTTTACCCAAAACCAAAAATAAAGTTTACAAAATCCGAGTAGTTCCGAAAAAAACCGAAATTTTCAATTTTAGTTTTTATTTTTTTCCGCCTTTATTATTAGAGTTATCAAAAAATGCTTAAAAGTTTCTACAGACACTTTTTTAAGATCTACCAGATGAGCTATTCATTTTTAAGATTTGACATTTCAGTTTGACAGGAGCGCTGTCAAGGTCATTTTTTCTTATGGACACATCCATCTGGTTGTTTTGTTTCGGACGCAAGGAAAATATAATTTTGAAACATTATTTTAACAGGGAGCTTGTTGTTTCGGGCTTAGTGACCTTCATCAGTTTAAAAAAATCCCGTTATACAGGACAACTTAAAGAGCGCTTGTAGTAGTATCTACAAAATTATAGTTATCTACAAAATTTTGGGATGGTGTCTGTCTGTCTGTCTGAGACAGGATTACTCAAAAACCGCTAAACCAATTTTTATCAAATTTGGAACAAAAATTCTTCTTTTTTTGATAAAAAAAATTATAACTCACGAACCGTAGCAGATAGCGACACGCGGTTTTCACATTTAGGTAGATAATTACATTTTAAACAAAAAAAAAATAAAAAAAATTGAAAAATTTTGAAAAAAAAATTGTATTTTCTTTTAAATCTCTTTATACGGGAAAGTTTTAGACGACATTTAAAGCAAAAAAAAAGGAAAATATAGAATTTTTTTTTTTAAACTTTAAAAAAATTTTGACATTTTTTTAAATTTTTTTAAAAGGTTTTATGGATGGCTATACGTGCCTGCTGGCGCCATTTTTGAAACTACTACAAGCGCTTTTTAAGTTGTCTTGTATAATGGGATTTTTTTAACTGATGAAGGTCATTAAGCCCGAAACAACAAGCTCCCTGTTAAAATAATGTTTCAAAATGATATTTTCCTTGCTTCCGAAACAAAACGACCAGAAAAAAAAGGAAAAAATGAACTTGACAGCGCTCCTGTCACACTGAAATGTCACATCTTAAAAATGAATAGCTCATCTGGTAGATCTTAAAAAGGTGCCTGTATAAAGTTTTAAGCATTTTTTAACAACTGTAATAATAAACTCGGAAAAAAATAAAAACTAAAATTGAAAATTTTTATGATTTATTGTTTTTTATGTAATAAAATTAAACTGTACTAATGTTTTAGAAAGTCCTCTCAAGTCCTTTCTTACATATACAGAAAAATAAAGCTTAGTTTTTCTTCTTTCAATCTCTGTAAGAATCTCGTCCTACTTTGTCCAACTTTTTTAAATATAATGATTTAAAGAACTTCTTGATATGAAAGTTGTGCCATAGGAAAAGGCTATAAGAAATATTTTTTTTTAACATTATTGCTAATCTAATCATTTTTTGTACTCAAAATTAGCCCCTAAATTAGCAGAAACAAGAGCTTAATGTTGTTTGCATTATTTGTAACAATCTACATATTATATTAAATTTCTTAAAATTCAATGTAATTTATGATTTTTGACCTAGGGCTATATGGACGCTAAACCGCTGTGCACTGTTGCCGCCATTTTTATAACCAAATTGACAGGTAAAACATGTATTTCCTGTCAGTTTGGTGGCAATATGACCGCTATAGTAGGCTAAAAGATACTCTCTCTTTTTCGATTTAGAAAAAGAGTTAACTGGCTTTTTAGTCGGGAAGGTGTTTTTTGGATATGCTTTAAATCAGTGGCGGTCCCAGCCATTTGAAAAGGGGGGGGCGGTTTTCATATGCAAAGTAAATTTAGTAACTACAAGCGCGGATTTGACCTCAAATCTAGGGGGGAGGATTTTAAGTTGCTTATTTCATTCATTTTGTATTTTAAAAAATGTTTAAATGCGCCGAAAATTTTTGAGAAAATTACATTAAAAATGCAATTTTTGAGATAAATTAATCTAAAATTGTTAGTATCAACGGTATCATAGCGCCGCAGGCGAAATTTTTTAAGAAAATTGTACTAAAAATGCATTTTTTGATTTAAAATTAAAATAAAGTTGTAAATATATCAATGGTTTCACACCAGGCCCAGCAGGCGAAAATTTTTTAAGAAAATGACACTACAAATGCCACTTTTAACACAAAATTAAACTCTAATACCGTAAATATCAAAGGTGTTATAGTGCCGCAATTTATGCCCCACTTTGGAAAAATATCGCCACAATTGTTCATTGCCTCGAAAATGTTATGGTATGTTTTGATTTTAATCTTTTGCCTACTTCTGAACAATACTGTTTTCAAATACCTACTGACCAGTACTCCCAATAAAAGTTCAAGAATTTGTGTTTTGAATTAATCAAACAGTTTATCGTATTTAGAAACGATTAGTTAATTTTTTCTTAATTTTGGCTTCACGTTGTACAAAACTTGGTATGAATATGTTCAGTTCAAAAATACTTTTTTACGTCCGAAAATGATTTTGTCTAAAACTTATTTATAAATTACATAGAAACTCTATAATACTCTTCTGTATTTCCAATATAGTTAATGTCTTTAAAGCAGAGTTGGCCGCCCAATGGATAACCGAAAAAGCCCACTGGGTTTTTTTTGGGGTAAAACCCACTTTAAAAAAACACG
Source organism: Oxystoma pomonae (assembly GCA_963921995.1). Lineage (NCBI taxonomy): Eukaryota > Metazoa > Arthropoda > Insecta > Coleoptera > Brentidae > Oxystoma > Oxystoma pomonae. The sequence goes on from OY998171.1 coordinate 65,640,860, forward strand.
TAGGGCTTTTTTAAAAGTGGATTTTTTCATTATTAATAAAATAAATAAACGTAAAAAACGTATATTATTACCAGTCGTTTGAATCTGATCGTAAGGTTCGATAAACTTTGACCAGTTGCAAATATTTTTCTAATCCCAAACAATTTCTTATTTTATTATTCCAAATAAGTTGAAAAATGTCTTTCAATGGATGCTGCACTAGCTGGGCATTAATGCAAATTATAAAAAGAAAAACGATTCTGGTTCAGTATTTGCAGACTCTACTTTTATTACTGAATTCTAAAACCTTAGTCCATTCTGAAGCATTCTTTCTAGCGCTACTCTTAGGCATTTTCCTTTAAAAAAAATGGTTTAGAGTTAATAACCTCGAAAAAAACGAAAACTTGAATCGTATACTATCATGTCATACTAAGTAACCAGGTACTTACAGTGTAGTAAATACACAAACTCCAACAATAATTTTGTTAAGGTTTGTTTATATTAAGTATATAAAAAAAGCGCTGGTCAAACTAAACCAAAACTGCTTTGATTTATTAACAAACAAACAATCTGTCGATTTCTGTGTTCTACCTATTTTTATGTCGTATTTTATACAATCTGTATATAATTTAAAAAGAAAACCATAAAAACCCCAATAAAACCCATTTGTAAAACAAAAAAAAGCCCAGTGGGTTGGGTTTTATACAAAAAACCCGGTTTTTTCCGTTTTTTCTCCAAAGACTTCAAGGTTACCACCAGCATCTTTGATGTCTACTTTTTTCTGGAGCAAAGGGGGGAGGCGCCACTGTTTAAATAACTTACGGTTGCCCTAAGAAGAGCTTAAATATCCATCCAGGTTGTTTTGTATACTTGTTTCAATGACTCACTAATATTGAGACTATCAAAACGAAGTTATGCTCGGATCAACATGTATCCTCTTGGTTCCGTGCAAGAAGTAAAATTGTGTTTTTGATAAAAGTATAACAAAAAAATCAATTATTTTATGTTGAAAGGAAATGAAAATAGCTCAAAAACTGTAGCTTTGAATGATTTGAACCTTATTAACAAAATTTTTGGGTAATATTTACGAAAACCAAAATCTGAAAACCGCATATCAATAGCTGCTTTACTTCTAAAGTTAAATAACTCAGAAACTAAAGCTCCCACGAATTTGGACTTTATAACAAAATTTTTATTCCATATCCATGGAAACTTAAATCTGAAAACCGTATATCGCTACGTGCTTTTGTTCCAAAGTTACATTTTTTTTAAATATTTTATCCCTCTTTTCCCCCCTACAACACCACACCACCCTACCCAAAAGTTAATCAGTTCATGATAGAGGATTTTTGTACCAAATTTCGTTATAATCAATTAAGGCGTTCTTGAGTTATCGTGTATACTGACAAACAACAGACTGACAACTTTTTTTTTTCGTCGATTAAGGTGTTTTGGAACCTTAATAACTTATTTTTGATAAAATTAAGAAAAGTCAAAATTTCACGATTGGTATGATGGACTAACAAAGTAATTACTGACTAAGAATAACTTCCTCAGATTCGATCTGCGACCTTAAAATCGTAGTCGGACCGTTTTTCGCGACTTCTAGGAAGGTGGTACCAAACAGCACCTTGTATAGTTGCGCCAGCGGGTTGTAGTTCACGATTCCGCATGGGCGTAAGACCAGTGGCACCGCGCGGCCAAGACCTACAACTATCGGTGCTCTTTCCCACGGTACCTATCAAGTGGTACCTTCTCGCGTACCTACTTTATAACGTTGCCCGCTAGAATCGCCTTGGGTAACCAGGATTTCGTGAATTTTCAGTTCGTCTAGCATTTGTTTTTGCTTATTTTTTTTAAATTATCAAGCACCAAACAAAGAATAAAGGTCATTAGGGACTTATCGGTACATAAATTCGGCATAGCCTGACTCGGCACTATTTCTGACAGTTCCGCACAAAGTTTGAAAGGTTTCTGACACATTTTTGTCATACAAACATGTCATCCAAACATATTATGCCATTCTTAAAGTTGACAAATTAAAGTTAATGCCGACTTTATGTACCGATAAGTCCCTATTGTGTAATTTTGACAAGAATAATGAAGTACTTTATTAAAAGTAACAAGGGCTGTAATTTAAAATTAATGTTTGTGGTTATAATTTGGTTTTAAAATAAAAAATTTAAAAATATATAAAAAATTTAAAAATATATAAAAAATTAAAAAAAAATATAATAAAAAAAGAATAAAAAAAGTAAAACATTTTTTAAAAAAAAAGTATAATACCAACAGTATATGCCATTAAACCCATGGGGGTCTATGCCCATTTTTATAGCTGCAGGCTACAAAGAACCTAGGCTTGATATTTAAAATAATTTTTAATACAATCTAAAGTAATTGTTTCCTATTTCAAAAATAACATTCAAGAAGATGATGTTTTTCTAGGGGAAGCACTGGGACTGCTTCCCTTGCTTCAATGGACTGCACGCCGCTGGTATATAATATTTTATTTTTAATATGTAAAAGAAGGTGTGGCCATTTTATTGATATTACTAATCGGTGCACAAATAGCGACAAATTAATAGATACACACACACACACACACAAAACATCAACTTATAAAATGGCAAACTTTTTAATGTTTGTATAGGTAACGCGAATGATAAGGCAATTTTTATATAGGGTGCGCCAACTTGCATAGAAATTGCGTCTCTTGTTAAATCGGCTTAAAGTTAAGTCTTGTGGTACTTTCTACACTAGAGACTCTGTACGTATGACAAATTTTGATGAAAGAGAGAAGCGACAAATATCGGCCCTCCATACTCTGGCATTGTTTCCCCGCCTTCTGTCCTTGTTTATTCATGAATGTCGAAAAATTAAAAAAAAAACGAAATTGCTTACTCTTTTAAAAAAAGATGAGCATTTAATTTTTAAAGTCACTGTCACCACGGTCCCCTTAAGGCTATAGTTTCTCCCCAGATCTTAAGTAAAAAAAAGTACAACTGGCAACCCCTTGTTCTTTAATTTTTGCACAGGCACAGGCAAAACTAAACATCAGAATTAAGACAGCTGAAATTTTGCAGGAGTGATCATTTTTAAATGCTTAAAGCTCTGGTGCTGTCATCTATCCCAAAAGCCTTAAAATAATTGCGGTTTAGTAGAACAAACCCGATTTACAAAAAAATTAGAGATGTACTCACAATTTCCTCTGGATTACATTTTTCCTTTCTATATTTCCTTGCTTTAGCGAAAATAAGAACTAAGTTTCTTTTTTTCTAAAAGCCTGAGCACTCCGGAAAAGAAAACCGATCAATCACACTTCATTGAATTTGGGAGAAACACGCATTTCAAGTGTTGGGCGATAGGTCGCAGAATTTATACGATTCCATGGTAACTGCAGGTGTTTTGCCAATAAATTTTAAATCGGGCCGCAGTGAGACAGAAGAGTATTTTTACGTTTTCAGACAGAAAACCATTCGAGATTTTGGTTATCTTTGAAAAATGTGTTTTCAAAAACATTGTTCTTAAACAAATATGAAACCACTCCGCGTGTGTTCTCGCCCTCCGAAAAAACGCGGCGCTGGCATTACCCCGAGTCTATCAAAGAACCAAGAGAACTTTACTGGCTCGCTGGGATTACTAGAAATTCGCATAGAAACATTCGGCGCCCATAACCCCACATAATTTTGTTTTTATTTTAATTCAACCATTTTTTAAAATTTAAATTACTGCGGCAAAGTTATGTGCAAGTGTACTAGTGAAATCTTGGAGTGTAAAGGATAGATTTTAGAACCTCAGTTTTAAAAACACACGGATACTTGAGTACTCACAAAATAGGTCAGTAAAGCTCCATTTAGAGGTTGGAAAGACTCTTGCTAGTCGTTGACGCTCGTGTTTAAAATAGAATACGATTATTTCGTCTAGCGCCAGTAGCCGAGTTTTAAATCTGCATGCTTTTAAGATAACCTGTAAATGCAACCTTAAACATTGTACCCAGTTACTTTAATACGTAGTTGGGTAGCGTTTTTTAGCAGGTACCTAATTCTAAACCAAATGGTTTTCTTTTATTTTGGTATTTTACTTGGTTTTTTAGCGGCATAGAACGCGAAAAGTCAAAATAAGTAACCTAACCCCAAATTTTTGACCCGGTGCTAAAAAATCTCTGGTGTCCCACTGTGGATAAACATAAATAAAGTTTCCGTGTTGCCATGGAAAACAAATTCAACGACGTAAAATTTTACAAAAAAATCAGGTCGACATAGTTAAATTGATTTCCCGTACAGTGTTGCTAGAAACAATTCCCCAGATTGTAACTACGACCTTAAGCAGAAAGTAATTTTTAAGCATATTATTCTTTTATGTCTGCGGACTTTTTGAAACCAAGGCCCGTATTCTTGACGGCCTGTGAGGTGAGTAATCACCGGTGAGTATTTGCCTCTCTCACTTTTCGGATGGTTCAGAGCAGGTGAGAAGTGCAAATTTTGTTCACACTCTCGGGCAGCGGTTTCAAGAATGCAGGCCCAAAATCGAGTTACGCTTATCTATAAATCTGACGATTTTTAAACACAAGTTTACACTAAGTTCTTTTTTTGTCCGAACTTATTTGCTAGAATTCCTTAAAATTAATCTTCTTAATACCGTTCCAGTAAATAAAAAATATGTCAATTTTAATTTTTGTAGGGAGTTTTTGTGAAGAAACTTTTTTTTTCTTTAAAAATGTATTTTATTAAGCCAGCGAGCATTTAAATCTAAACAGAGAGGACAGGTAAAGGTAATATCCAAGCCAATGCGATTCACAGCGAGTTTTTGATTATTAGCCGAATGCGCCAGGATGAATCGGGGTAATATTTATTTAAAATTAAAACGGCAATAATCCCGCGGGTTGATTGAATATCGATTTATCACTGGCATACATACTTATATTTAATGCAATTTTAAAAGAACTTGTTGCTAAGGGAGCGGACAGAAAGTTTTTATTGTATATATTTTTCAAGCCTTTATTACTTGTAATAATTTAGGAAAAAGCAGAGATCATATAATTTAGGTTTTCTCCGGTAAAAAATAAGCTCATAATCTAAGGTTTAAAATAAACACCTCTCCGTTACCAAATTTAATAACAGCTTTGAATTCGTCTTAAACAGTGGCGGTCCCAGCCATTTGAAAAGGGAGGGGGCGGTTTCGATACGAAAAAAAACTAGAATAAAAGCATAGCTTTTATGAGGAACATATCAATATATGCAAACCAAACTTAGTAACTACAAGCGCGGATTTGGTCTCAAATGTAGGGGGAGGGGTACTCAGATTTTATGTAGTTTATTTCATACATTTTTTATTTTCAAAAATGTTTAAATGCGGCGGAAATTTTTGAGAAAATTACATTAAAAATGCAATTTTTAAGTCAAAATTTTTAAGAAAATTGTAGTAGTAGTAACTAGGGGGCGGCCCAAGACCTGGCAAGTCGGCTCAATCGGTCCCTTTTTACCTTACCCCAGCCCAGCCCCCCTAATCCTAAATCTTAAAATTGTAAATATATCAATGGTTTCAAAGCGCAGCAGGCGAAAATTTTTAAGAAAATGACACTAAAAATGCCATTTTTAACACAAAATTAAACTAATACCGTAAATATCAAAGGGGTTATGGCGCTGCAATTTATGCCCTACTTTTGATTTTCTAAATGTTTTAAAAACTCGTTTAAAAAAAAACTACCCACCTATTCAGCAACGCTAAGCCCGTCAAAAGAATTTCAGTCATAGTGTTTTAAGTTTAAGTACTTATGTTTCCGATCTTTTGAGGCATGAGAAGCTTCTTTCTGACGAAGCATTACTTACTGGCAAACATCCAAGAATGTTCTTATCAACGGAAAAACGTTATCAGGTATGTTTTGATTTAAGCTTTTGCCTACTTCTGATCAATATTGTTTCCAAATACTGACTTCTTCCAATAAAAGAATTTGTGTTTAGATTAATCAAACAGCTTATAGTATTTAGAAACGACTCTAGATAATTTTGCCTTGATTTTGGCTTCACGTTGTATAAAACTTGGTATGAATATATTCAGGTCATACTTTTTTATGTCCGAAATGATTTGTCTAAAACAGTGTTTCCCAACGTGGGGCCCACGCCCCACAGGGGGGCAATTTGATAGTTAAGGGGGGCAATTTAAAAATGGACTTGACACAAGTTTAACCCTTTAACAAGGCAAATTCTTTAAAAAAATGCTGTAAATAATTATTAGGTATAACCTAATATAAAATCTTTGTGCAGCATCAAGCGCAAGGATCGCACTAAATTAATATAGAAAAAAATCAATATTAAAATAATTTAGTTTAGTAGTTTAGTAGTTTTAATAACAATTTCATATTGATTTCTTCCTAAAACTTATCATTTATATTTCTTAGTAGAACAAAATAATTTCTAAATGTTAAAAATTATGTATGGGGGGCATACAAATGTTAAGATTGGGCATGGCCTAAAAAAGGTTGGGAAACACTGGTCTAAAACTTGTTTATAAATAGAAACATTATAATACTGTTCTGTATTTCCAATCGTTTTCGCGGTCAGTACGTCATGTTTTTGTTTATTCTTGGTGTGACGAATTGAAGGTGAAATTTTCCCAAAATACTGTGGAGAGATTCTAGAATATCTTTAAGGGAACTTTCGGCAATTTCTAGTTTTTTCTCCAAAGACTTCATGGTTACCACCAGCATGTTGGTTGTCTACTTTTTTAAGTAAGACGTGAACACGGTTACAAAAAGTGTTCTAAATAAAAAGAGTAGAAGGTTGCAGATTGAAATACTGCGGAGAGATTGCTACGATAAATTGTCTCGTAGAGTCGGAACTTTAGCATAACTGGTTATGGGAGGTCAGGCTCAGACTTTTCGCAGCTTTATTGAAAGAGCAACGTCAATCGTTAGTAAAAGTTTGTGGATAAATGGGCATTTTAGTTAATTTAGCAGATTCTAATCTCAAACTAAAATAAGAAAATACTCAGATAAAAATGATTACTTGAATCAAGTAAATCAGTTTACTTAAGAATAATTAAATAAATTTTATTTGTTTCAACTAAACCTTATTTCCTTCAAATAAAATTTTTTTTTAAAGCAAAACTATATTTACTTAAGCAAAAACGACATATTTAAGAAATCACTCAATTAATTTTTTTTGCAATACTTAATTTAAATATTTTATTTATTTAAATCATTTAAAATAAATTTTAAAAGAGGTAATTGACATGCTTAAAAAATAAATGCTAAATTCAAATAAAATCTTTATTCAAACAATTTATTAATTAAATTAAATTAAAAAAATACCAGATTTATATAAACAAACATATACATTATTAAAAACAGATTAATTAATTAATTGACTCGAATAAATATTTTTTTGATATAAATAAATTTACTATGAATTTAAACAAAGTAGTTTGCCAAAACAAGTAAATAATCATTCTTATTAAATAGCAAATTAATTTGTGGAAAACACATATTGACTATTTAAAGTAAAAAAATATTTATGTGTCTTAAATACCAGATTTATTTAGATTCCTTATTTTTCTTAATTAATTCAGATAAATTATTTTTGATATTTACTATAAATTTAACCAAAGTAGCGTGCTAAAATAAGAAAATATTTATTTTTCTTAAAAAACATACTTATGTGTTTAAACCGCACCACTTATTTAAACATTATTTATTTGAAATAAATAACAGAGTTGTGTGGTTATATACAACCGTCGAACTTATTTTAGTGAAATAAATTAAATTTAGTTAATTCGAATAAATGCTTTTGTAATTTAAATAAATTTTTTAGCTAAAATAAACAAACCGCTACTTTTGTTTGAGAAAGCTTGTTATTTGATCAGAATAAATTATCACATTATAATAAAGGTAATATTTTTTTTTCAGTTTAACAAATAGATTCATTTTCATTGAAATATTTCAAAATATTTAATCTAAATAAATTTTTATCTTTTAATTCAAATCATTTATTTATTTATTTCAAATAAACGGAAATTATTTGAAGCAAATAAGCCATTCGTGTGGTTATATAAAACCGTGTGATTTATTTAAGTCAAATAAATCTTATTTAAACCAAGTAAATATTTTTTGTGTGCGCCCTTTGAAGACAACATTTTATCGTTAAATGTGACGGGATCTCAAGTTTATTTTCTCTTTCGCTCTCATTTACTAGCCATTGCGCTTCTTAATACACGCTATTTCGGCACCCTAGACAAGAACAATCGAACCCTGTATACAAAATAGTGGTTAAAACTCGCTGTAAACTGGGCTTCATTTATTGGCGTTTCTAAATCACTTGCTAAGCTTTTTAAGCCACGCTTGTCAAAAAACACTAAAACTACTATTTTTTATTTTATATAGTATACTGCTTACCGCTAATAGCATCAAACAACAAGCAAAAAAACCGAGTTGTTTAAAAACGATTAGCTACCGGTAATAATAATCTATTACAGACAAAAACTATATACCAAACAAATTAGAGTAAAAAGCAATACTAGCGAATCGAAAAAACTTTACTATCCCACTATATATACCATAGATATAGGAGAACGAAATAGATCACGCTGCTCGATCGTTGACATTTGTTAGGAGTCCATTTTTATGGTAGCTACGTCACAAAGGGCAACATAACCTCTCTTTTTTATTGTACAAACAGCTGTTTAATGTTTGTTTTTTTGCTCCGCAGTTCAGTAACAAAAAATAACAGGCGCAAAAAAAAAGTAAAAAAAAAACGATAAAAGACAACGAAAAATGCAAAACAAACACATAAATAGTCACTTCTGTACAGGGAAAATGGAGCTGTATAGGGAATGGATATTACCAAGGAAAAAGTGACAAATTTGGAACGAGCGGATGGAGCACTCTGAGCAACACCGTTCTTAACAAAAAAGCCAGTTAACTCATTTTCGTTTTAGTATCCTTTGGCCTATGATCGGTGCCATATTGACACCAAACTGACAGAAAATACATGTTCTAATGGCAGCCACGATAGGCTAAAGAGCACTGAGGGGGTAGGAGTTAACAGGCTTTTTAGTTGAGAACGGTGTTGATCTGAGAGGCATAACGGTTAGGTAAGTTTATATTCCCTGGTTAAATTTGCTCTCTGGGCCGACTTGACGTATAACCCTACTTTTTTGTTTATTTTTTTGTATTGTTTACTTTTTAAAGTTGAGATTTTTCTGCCTTTTTTTGAGTCTTTTCTCTAAAATATCTAATAAATTGCTTCATTTTAACTTCTAGAGTTGTCTTGCTTCGCGAATTATATAAAAATTCCACAAAAAGTAAGTATTTTCTGCCAAGAACAGATGAGGTATCCTAAAGTTTAATTCGTAGCTTAAATTCCTGTCTTTGTGTCAGAATAAACGAATTGTAATATATTGTCTTTATTTTTAATTCCAAAACTCACCGTCTAGCGTAAATCACTGAAAAATTTAAAAAAAAAAATAAAAAAACTCTAATTTTCGTACTTCCATTGTCTATATTTTATTTATTCACGACGTTTCGATCAGTGCAATCTCTAATCGTCTTCAGGTGCATATACTATGAGAAATCACTCAATCGTAAAGTTTAAGAAGTTGGCTCCGCCCAAGGAGGCGCTTTCAGATATTTGGAATTTCAACACTTGTTTTACTGAAAATTCCATGATTCTTAAATTCACAATGGAGTTGGAGCAAAATTGTCAAATTCCTTTTCTTGATGACCTTGTCAACCGAGTAGAAAGCGACATCAGAACAACAGTCTCGTCTATCGTAAATTACACAGGACAATATTTAAATCATTGCAACTTTGCATAACAGAGCCGTTGAAATTTGTAACAATTCTCATGACTTGGAAATCGAAGTAAGAAACATTAAAAAGGACCTGCAGCAAAATGCTTATAGCCTTAAGCTTATAACAGATACTATTTCTAAATTTCAGCAAACACAACAGAGATTACAAGACCAAAACCAGGCAAATGCATTTCTTACAATTCCATACATTAAAGGAGTATGAGAGAAAATTCGAAGAGTAGCGAACAACTTTAATATTAAAACAGCTTTTAAATCTGATAATACAATTCGAAGCCTTCTTAGTAAAACAAAACCGGAAAACAAACAAAATAAGGAATGCATTTACCAAGTTCCTTGTGAGTGTGGTGAATGATACATAGGTGAAACAAAAAGACCGCTATCTGTTAGGCTTAAGTAACATCAAACGAATACCCAAAGAGGTGAAACAACGAAATCAGGAATCGCCAAGGAATGAAGTGGACAGAAGCAAAGGTTTTGCACAAGGAGTCACACTGGAAGAAACGAAAATTCCTTTAAGCTGCCTTTATTGGGCAGAATCAGGGTATTTTCAGTAAACCAAGTGTTATTCCAAATATTTGGAAGCCCCTCCTTGGGCGGAGCCAACTTGTTAAATTTCACGGTTGAGTGATTTCCCATAGTATATAAGTACGTACGTCTTAGGAGTAAATTTTAGCTGGCACCGAAGACGATCAGAGATTGCACTGATCGAAACGTCGCGTATAAATAAAATATAGACAATGGAAGTCCGAAACACAGAGTTAATTTCAAGAAATTTATTGCCATGAAAACAACAATAAAATACGCCATTTTGAAAAGCCTTGTGTCAAAGCATAGAAAAAGTGACGTGTTCCCAACCGTTATGCCTTTTTAACTATGAAACTGTCAATCGTTACTCCTAATTTTTTAGATTGGTCGGTTGGGATATCCAATCCCTATATGTCCTGTTTTCCCTGCTTCTGTAGCCAAAATTAAAACGTGCCAAATGTACGCGACCGAAGTCAGTAAAAGAAAGACAACCTTTAGATTAGTTTAGTTAATGACGATCGAAGGAGCTTGTTGAAATTTGGATACGCAAAAATTCGTTCTATTCCTCTCTCATTTCTATGCCATATATATATATACCCACCATGACCAACTTGATTTCTTTACGAGAGTTTTTTTGCGTCAAGCAGGAGGATGAAAGAGTTCAATTTCGTTGATGGCTTAATTATTTGATTGCGATGGAATTACACATCAGCGCATGATTGTGTGTACATAAACAAAGACAAAAACTTGTTTAGTTCGTAACTTGGATGAGATTAAAAGTTGCATAAAAATTGCTAAAATGAGAAGCTTTCTCTGCGCCCAATAAGTGCGTTTTTTGCAGCTTACTTTTGAAGAGTTTTTTTAACTTAAAGTTCAAAAAGTCTTAGCTTTTATAGATGTTGCGGAGATTAACATAAGCTTTTTGGAGAACTTTGATACTTGAATCCGAAAGCGAAGTCTATTATCAGATATTATGTCTATAGGAATATTGAAATACCGATTCCAGACATTTATTAAGTCTTCTCAACATATCTAACACTATACAGACCGCTTTAAGCTACTGCGAACATAGGGGGAATCAAGTCCAATTTACTCTCCGTGCCGTACGACCGAGGTGGATTCGAAGCACGCTGCAGTGTTATCTATTGGAAATTCATTTTGTTTTTATTATTTTGTTTTATTTCTGCCTTGCTCGAGAAACAGATGGGTAAGTTCTTAATTGAAATAATACATTTTTAAAACTAAAAATGGATGTCTACGAAGTTGCCGAAAAAGTGCAGATGGTCAAATGGTCAAATCGTCATAACCCAACACACGTTCGATATTGGTCGAGGGAAAATTTGCATTTGTATTTTGACGTAAGAACACAGTATCCCCAAAAACTAAATGTTTGGGGGGAGGGTATTGTAGGGGAACACGTAATTGGGCCATTTTTTATTAACGGCAATTGCAATTTGAATGGTTGTTGTTAGGTGTAAGATTTGGTGAAACATGATTTCAACAAGATGGTTGTTCCGCTCACAATGTTGGCCTTGTTAGGGAATATCTTGATAATGTATTTCCTAATCGGGTTATAAGTACACGGGGAACTATTTTATGGCCAGCTCGATCTCCCGATCTTGCTCCTAATGACTTCTATCTGTTTTTGAAGAAGCTTTTCAAATTATCACCCCTAACATGCTTGGAAACGTTAGAAGGGGTTTTTATAGTAGGCTCGGATATTGTCTAGCCGAGCAAGGAGGACTTTTCGAACATTTGCTTTAATTTTTTTTTTTTGACTGGGAGAATCTTTTTGGTTTTTAGAATGTATTATTTTATTTTGAGAACTTGCTTTTATTTTGTTTCTCCTTATTATTTTCATTGTAACACGTCGTCACTGATAAATCTGAGCAGTTGACAATAAAACGCTCTTATTTATCAGTGACAAAAAATAAGAAAATTACGTTATAAAAATTTGCGTATTTATTGACCAAATTCCGGTTTCATTGACTACGCTCCACACAGCACCGTGGTTAGAGGCATACTAAATACAAAAGGCGAAAGGCGGCGAACGACGATCGGAAGCCTGAGTGTTGGTTGCTCCACTGATAGGCGTGCGATGTCTCTGCATGTACGTACACTGGCAAATTAGACTTCTTCCGCCCTATGTTCGCAGTAGCTTGAAGCGGTCTGTATACTACATCCAAAGCAATCCGACATATCAGCTGTAAAAATAATTTTAAAAAAAGGCCCAAAAGAAGCGACCCCTGAGGAACCCCTCTATCAATTTCTTACATTATCGATAAGAACCCTCTGCCTGTCATTCGAATAGCTACGTATCAGCTGAATGGTTTTAATTGTCGAGATCATTTTGGAGGATTGAATGACGTTTCATGGTAATACTAATACTAAAAACTATTTGCCTAGTAGTAGTAGTAGTAGTATAGGGACGGCCCATGGGCATGGCAATTAGGCCTCTTCATTGGACCTTTCCGCCATACCCCGTTCATTACCCCTATACCCCTACTTCCGCTGCAACTCTATCTCCGGGCCTCCCTGTCTTCTTAACGAAGTTCACTATGTCGGCCGTTTTGAGCGAGTGCAGCTCTTTTTCCTCTATCGTGGGAATTCCCCACTTTCGCTGCCTTGATCTGGCATATGCATCGCACTCTGCTATCAAGTGCTGCGCCGATTCCTCTTCGAGCCCGCAAGCGGGCTACTCTTATTTCCGTCAGATGTTTATTTAGCCGATTGTGCCCAGTCAGCATCCCTGTCAGCAGTCCAATGTCTTTTCGGGTCTTTCCCAAGAGTCATTTAGTTCTGGCTACATTCGGACCATCCACGAATAGCTTGTACTGTCTGTACTTTGACCCTTGCCTCCAGGACGTCTTCAGTATTGTTATCCCGTTTGTTGAGCTCACTCTGTACCTGTTTCCTTGTTATTCCCAAAAGAGGTTTCGGCCCCTAGTCTGGCAAGTTCTCATTCCCTGGTATTTCCTCACCTGGGACCCACATCAGTGTTACCCTTTTGTCTGGAGCGAGTGTTAGCAGTGCTTCAGCGCAGTCCTTACAATTTTGCGTGCACTTAGAGCCTTGAGGGCAGTCTGGCTGTCGGATGTATATGTCCCTCCTGCCATTCCTGACCTCCGGTAGGTATATACCTCCGTTTGAAACACGTGTTCTCCGTCGCCTTTCTGCTTAATTCCGTTCGGAATTCTTCCCTTTGCCACTCATTCCATTCTGGTATTGTGACCTTGTACTTTTTATCCAACCTCCATGGTTTAAGCGGTGCTTTCACTGGCAGTCTTAGGAGGGACAACTTTTACGTCGCCAGTCCCTCGACCGCCAGATGGCCCTCTCTTTTCTCCCTGCCCTTCCATAATCCCTGGTCCCTTAATCGTAGGTGTGTTGCCATCGCCTTCTTGATCCAAGTTGGAAGTAAGGGGAGACCCAAGAATAATTCCAGGGGGTCTATTCTTGAATCTAGAGAAAATTTGATCACAGGGAGTCAAATTATCTTGCTACTATGCATCTCATTGGTCCAAATCTTCGGTTTAAATCGGCTTTTCTCACTTTTAATCGAAAGTAATTCAATTGGTCTTGACTAAGAGAATTACTTTCGATCGATACCGGGCAAAAGTGAGAGAAACCGATTTAAACCGAAAATTTGGACCAATGAGATGCATAGTAGCAAGAGAATTTGACTTCCTGGGAGAAAATTTTCTCTAGATTCAAGAATAGACCCACATACGTTGTGATATCAAAGTTAGGGGTCTGACATACATTATGGGAGCTTTGAATCCTTCTAGTTTTCTCTTTTTGGTGAATAAGATCAACTCGGTTTTTTCAGGATTCACTGAAAGACCGTTCTGCCTGCACCAGCCTTCTATGATGCTTACTACTGTTTGCATTCTTTCCCTAGATGGCGTAACGATTACCTTGTTCTCCTCACAATAAATTATCTCCTTGTATAATGTCTTCATATAGTTGCATCACAACTTACAAGTTACCATTTTATTAAACCCGAAAAAAAACAAGTTCTATTAATTTACGTGGTTCGTTCGTTCTGTTATACTGGTTCCCAGAACAAATTGTCTAGATAATAAATTTTATTAAATTAATTACCAAATTATACACGACATAATATCTAAACTACTACCTAGTAAAGTTACAGTAATTATGTTGTATAAGAATATTTTTGTAGGTCAACAGCATTGATAGGGTACTGTAAAATCACTAGGCACCCAGGGTCCTTATTCTTGATTTGATACAAAATTCGCTAGAAAGAAATACTCTACACGCAAAGATGTACCAATCGAAAGGTGCTGAGTGCAAGAGTGTACTCCTTTCTGTCAATTTTTGTATCAAATCATGGCAGACAAATTGTACACTGCATAATATCTAAACTACTACCTAGTTAAATTACAGTAAGTATGTTGTATAAGAATATTTTTGTAGATCATTAGCATTAATAGGGTACTGTAAAATCAACTGTCACCCAGGGTCCTTATTCGATAGAAAGAAGTAATCTACACAAAACATGTAACTTTGGAACAATGGAACAAAAGCAAGCAGCGATATACGATTTTCAGATTTTAGTTTCCATGAATATGGACAACAAATTCCCTTATAAAGTTCAAATTCGTGGGAGCTTTAGTTTCCGAGTTATTTGAAAAAACGTAAAAATATATTAAATAAATCATAGCTTCACTTCTAAGATTTTAGATTTTGGTTTTGTAAATATTATATGTAAATATTACCCAAAAATTTTGTTATAAGGTTCAAATCTTTCAAAGCTACAGTTTTCAAGATGTTTTCATTTCCTCCAACATAAAATAATTGATTGTATGGTGGACTATTTGTACTTTCTAGCACCAATTTTTTATTTATATTTAACTCCACTATGAACATTGGGAATTTATTTCTTATTCTGTTCTTTAGGCTCTTTGATTGTCGAAAAAAGTAAAAATGAACTCTATACACAAACATAAAACCAATTACTGACATACTTAATAACAATAATGGCTAATAATAATTTCCAATAATCATTAAACAACTAAAAAATCAACAAAATCACGAAGTAAGATGAGGAGAAAATTACTTATAAAGGATGCCGACGCATCTAATTGAAGGAATTAGCAGCTTTTCATTAGAATTTACGATAATCATACGTCACAAATATTAATAAATAACAGCAATTAGGCGAATATTACACTAAGAAAAATTGGAACACAAAATAGCCCATTTTTTTTCAAAATATCTCTACTATTAGTCGACTTAGACAATTTATAGTCGATCCTCAAGGCCTCCTTATAGCTGAGTGGTCTTTGAGGATCCGTTAAGGTCGGAAATGCATTTTATAGTCGCTGAAGGAGGCCTCAAGTTTGAGTAAAGGCCAAGGTAGCTCGGAAGTTAAGTACAGGTTTTATGTGTTGTTGTTGGTGTGATTTTTGGAGAGTAGTTTTTTTTGTGTTCTTTTTTGGTGAATAATGTTCGAATTTTAAGATTTCTTGGACTACTTGGAGTATCAGAATATGGTAGAAGTAGAAGAACCCCTCCCAACATATCAGCGAGTTGAAAAAAAATACCTCAGGGATGCTGACAACCCTTTTGAGAGTTTTTTTTTTAAAAGGCGTTTAAAAAACGTTTTTCCAAAGATACAATTAAAAATTATATACACCCAATTGAATATAATAAATTTAAAAAAAGATAATAAAAGAAGGCTGTTTTTTTGGATCCTAATATGGAAAATTTTACCAACAGCGAACACAAGTAATCCTTTTCCTCATTGGAAAAAGGAGTCCTCTTCTCCTTTCGTTTTTCCATGGCTTATAGTTTTAAAAACTACAACATGCAATTTAACAAAATCAGTAAAATTACACAAATTAAAAAATAACATAACACTCTTGACAACCACCATAGTTCAGAAGGCTTTATTAAACGGACTCAATGAGGAGCCCTCAAGGAATCCTCACCCAAGGATTCAATTTTACAAATTTATATTTGTAATTTTACTCTTAATGATTAGCACCTCTCAAAACAATGGAACCTTTATTGCAGTTTTTAAAACCGACCAGAACTCTAATTTAACATAAGTTAGTGTTTAAAATTCTAGTGGTGCAAAGTTTTTGATAATAATGATAATAATTGAGATCAGAAGTGTGGTTTGACATAATGTACCGCCCAGAGGCGTCACGTGGCCCATAAAAGAGGGTTAAGGGGGCTGTGCTCTTGAACCAAAGGGGAAAGGGAGCAGTTTAGAAGGTGTTGGGTTGGGTACGAAAAAAGAGTAGGTATGTACTTATTTATTTTTAAAAAACAAGGCCGGTTTCTTCTTTTAATTGCAGAGTTTTTTTTCAGAATTAAGCCTTAAAATGGTAAGAATTAATAATGTTCACGGGATTGGGTTAGCTGCTAATATATAGATAATATAATATACAGAATTACAGATACAGAATTGAAGGCGAGAATCTTAAGAAAAGTATACTAAAAATGCCATCTCTTAGTCGTTTTAAATGAAGTTGACAAAAATTGCTTAAAATTGTAACAAATAAAAACGTCAGAGCGTCTTCATCAATTTTTTGAAATTTAAGCCATCACGACTAAGCCCCCCCCCTGGTGCTTCGACTTGATGCCCCTGGTCCTGCCAGCTTAACAAATGACGTTTTCCAAAAGAAAAATCCATATAAAATAAACAAGTTAAAGTTTCCAACAGCCATTGCACCTTTCAAAACCGACCAAAGGCCTATTTTAGTTTAAAAAAAGTCATATAGGAAATAAATTTTAAAGAACCCTGCACAAATTACAGTGGAAATGTCTTTCGGCTAAATGTCATAATTGTTTTTATATGTTGTAGTACTCGATCAACAAAGCAGAAAAATAAAAAAGCGAGATAGGGAGCAGAATTACTTTCTGAAATATGGAGCTTTAAGGTTGACGTGTTTTTAGGCTATATTTTTGGATATGGTACATTTTTTTTTCCACAACTTTGTTGATTGCCGCCCAAATAAAATGACTCGAATCTCTATTTGTCTGGAATGAAACACCCCTTTTACCCATATAAAAAATTTTTATATGGTTTCTTTGGTACAACCAGAAAAGTCACTGATTTTTAAGTTTTAAAAATGAAAGAAAACTAACGTTTTTTTAAAAAATGACAATTTTAATTTTCTATAAAACGAACGGCCAGATTTTCAAAATTTTCACATATGTTATTAAAAATAATGCCACTTAGCTAAAAACAGATTTTTATCTTGGGTGGTACCATGAATTTGGAAAATGGTAGGCACCTTTAATGTTTTCAATATTTTTTAAATATTGGAGAGAAACGAAAAGTGATTTTAAATAACTTATAGGTAGGTTATACAAACTTTTTATCGACAAATTTAATTCAACAGCTTAATACTTAATAACTTAAACCAAATAATACCCACTACTACCTGTATTTGACCAATCAAATTGCTCGTGTGATATATGGCTTTAGGCTTACTGTTTTTTCTAGGAGAATACGGTAAAGTGTTTTTCCTACTGAAGTGCGGAAAGTGGTTTTTACCCAAGCATTTGCGTGCAACGAGTTGAAGTTAAAACTTTTAAGATATATTTAATATGGTGGCATGCAGTGCCTTCGTATTTTTTAAAAAATCAAGGTAGACTGTGACACCTTGCCAACGTCAAACTTTTGCTGGCGCCATTTGCTGTCAGATAATTTTACGCATTCTATTGGGAAAACAGTGTAAACAACTGGAAAAATGTTATCATGTTAATTACCGGCAACCCCAAGTTAGCCTAAAAGTATATTATATACCACACGAACAATTTGATTGGTCAAATACAGGTACCAATGAATACCTATCGGTCCCAACATATTCGTATAAAACTTTTGAATTGGATTTGTCCAAAAAAAGTTTGTATAACCTACCCATAAGTTATTTTCAATCACTTCGTATTTGAACAATATATAAACATATGTAAAAACTATTAAAAACTGGCCGTTTGCTTTAAAGAAAATGCAAATTATAATTTTTTAAAAAACAGTCGTTTTCTTTCTTTTTTAAAACTTACAAATCAGTGACTTTTCTGGTGCTACCAAAGAATCCATACAGAAACATTTTTACTTGTATGTAGAGGGTGTTTCATTCAGGACAAACATAGAAACGAATCGTTTTATTTTGGCGGTAATCAACAAAGTTGTAAAAAAAAAACTTGGACCATGTCCAAAAATATAGACTTAAAACACGTCAAGTTTAAACATCGCAAACTAACTCTACATATATTGCTAAAAGTCGTTCTTTGACTGCACAAAAGTAGCTTTCCTTGTTTTACTCATGCAAAATTTCGCTTCTCTTCTAAGGTTCTGTGGTAATAGTTTTTTATTTTTTTTTTTCATTTTTGTGAAATATGGATTCAAATATGGCGTATTTTTCCTGCCCTTATCTGCAATACTAGAGAAAAATTGCAAAACGTTTCACCAGAGAACCCTAGATGCAAGCTTTATCTTTAAAATAAGACTAAAATGTTTGAAAAAATTCTGTATTTGGATAGAAATTTTCTATGAATAAGACAAAGAAAGCTGCCACCGAAGACTATGCTCTTAAGACGGCTTGAGAACCACCATATACTGACTTAATGTTAGGTACCGCCAAACTGCGATCGCACAGTCTGGTAGTTTTTCTAGGGTACTACACCGGCGCGACCGCACCGTTCGGGTCACGACTTGAACTATCGCACGCCCCACGTGGTACCGCTCATCTTCGCAACATAGACCAAGAGGTAATAGACAGTTTAAGTTGGTCATATGACGTACGTACGAATATAGGGCAATATTTTCTCTTCCTTTTATCTGTAAAAGGCAAAGACTTAGTCGAGGGGCATAGAGTCGAAATTCGGCCTCCGTGGGCCTTTTGATGATGATTTTACGAAAACCTGTTTTAATCGGTTACTAATAGACCACTTAATATCACCTTGCCCGTGAACAGCCTCAAAAGTGCTGCAGTTAAAAAGTGGGGTTAGGGCGACAAAATATTTGTTTTAAATCTTAACGGTTTGACCTACGATGATGAAATTTGGTAATCATATTGACCTTCGCGACAGATTGTATTATATAAATAATACCCCCCTACCGGCTCCTAGAAGCACTAAATGTTATTTTTTATTTTTATAATACAATCTGGCCCGAAGGCCAACATGATTACCAAATTTCATCATCGTAGGTCAGACCGTTAAGATTTAAAAAAATATTTTGTCACCCTAACCTCACTTTTGGACTGCAACATTTTTGAGGCTATTCATAGGTGGAGAAATATTGAGTGGTCTATAAGTAGATATTTCGCCCTCTACCGGCCCCTAGATGCACTAAATGTTATTTTTTAAATTTTATAATACAATCTGGCCAGAACGCCAATATGAGTACCAAATTTCATTATCGTAGGTGAAACCGTTAAGATTTAAAAAAATATTTTGTCGTCCTAACCTCACTTTTTGACTGCAGCACTTTTAAGGCAGGCAGGGTCATGTTAAGTGGCCTATTACTAACCGGTTAAAACAGGTTTCGTAAAATCATCTAAACCAACTAACTTCCGCTCAAATACAGATATCAGAGTCCAATCTCTGCGGTCTAGCGCTGAGCTTTTTCACCCAATGAAATTAAAATAAACTAGAAGGCGCACTCCATATATAGGGTGGGCCAAAAAGAATGGGACTTTTTTGATTGTCTATTACTTAAAAACTACCTGTCCGATTTTAAAAGATTTGGTCATTTTGAAAAGCCAAAACAATTTAAAAAAATGGGTATTTTTGACCCCCCACTGCAAATTTTTTGTGTGCACCATTGGTCCAAAAGTAGAAATATATTTCGAGAGCCATGTCCTTCCTTAGTTTCCTGATGTAACGCTTGTTAAAATCGGGTAATAAATAAAAGTTATAAATTTTTCAAATATGTTCGTTTGGCAAGTCTAATTCAGCTAAATAAAAATAATTTTTGCTTGGCTATGCTTTTCGATGTATTTGTCCGATATTGCAAAAATTGCAAATTTTTGTGAGCGCCACTGGGTCAAAAGTTAAATCTACGTGTAGAGCCTCATCATTTCCGAGTCTACCAATACGGCTAAGAAGTAAGAAAGTTACAATTTGTTCAAATGGGTGCTTTTGGTTACTAAATTCATTCAGGCTGAAAAGAACATCATTTTAATTTGATGCGAAACGCACTTAAATAACTTAATGCATATTTTCCTTACTTCTTACTTGATTTTTACAAATAATACATCAGAAGACTCGGGACTGATGAGGCTTTACACGTCAAATTTAACTTTTGCATCAGTGGCGAACACAAAAAATTTGCAGGGGGGTCAAAACAACCTTTTTTAAAAAATGTCAATCTTGCCAAAAAAGTAATAAATTTTAAAACCTTGGCTTTTCAAAATGGTCAGCACTATTAAAAACGGACAAATACACATCGAAAAGCAAATCCAAGCAAAAAACTTTTTGTTATTTTACTGAATTAGGCTTATCAAATGCACTTATTTGAAAAATTTATAACTTTCTTATTTCTTACCCGATTTGAACAAGCAATGCATCAGTAAACTAAGGAGAAACATGACTTTCGAAATATATTTTTACTTTTGCACCAGTGGCGCACAAAAAAAATTTGGATGGATGGATGGATGGAAAAGATAGTTCCAGCGACTTTTCAGCACTTTTTTCCACTAACACACACTTCTTATGAATTTTTATAAGTCTTAAAACAAACATATATAAGTATAGTAAATAGCAATTGCATAAAACACCAAAAACAAACAAAAACCCGTCGGATCGGTCGGACCTAAGATGGCAAACCGTGCCACAATAATTCAATAATTTTTTTGCCCTAGTTGTCAGATTGCCCTAACCATGATTTCAATGATGATTTCTAGAAGCTAAAACAAAACATTATATTGAGTAAACTTTCTCATGCTTTTTAAACTGAATTTCTTTCTCACTATACCTACTTTACCAAAATAATGTCTTGTATTTATGCTACTTATTGCTATATTATATAATTATAGGTAATAAATGTATGATTTGCCTCAAGATTTTGATGCGGTTTCTATTTTATTTAAATTTCTTTGTTTTCACCAAGTTAATATCTTTAGCATGCATAACGTTTGGAGCCAGTATTGTTGAAATCTCACCTAGAGAGTACTCCCCGGTGAAAAGTGAAACTGCGCATGCGTTATCACACATTTTACGGTTCTCAGTTGGTCCAGACCCGACAAGATGTGAGTACTCCGATCTCACATTTTTAAGAATGCTGTCGCAGACGAGACGCAAGCTTACGTACTATAACATCTGCTGTATGTTGCTGTCATCATTCAGTCAGAAGTACGAGAGGTGGCCTACAAGCTAACGCGGGGTCAAGCACCCATTATCAGTTCATATGGAACTGAGCATGAAAGACTTGAAAACGAGCTTAAAAAAGATCCCATACTGGGATTGCTGAGTGACGTAGAGGTCTGCAAGTACAACTTCGAAAAGAAATACAAAGTCAAAATTCCAGATAGAGCCGACTGGGAGGGAGGTCCTCCCTTCGGAGCGGCATCCATCTGGTACACAGACCGCTCCAAGACCGATGAAGGTGTGGGGGTTGCCATATACGAGCAAAAATACGTGCCTTTAGTCTCTATAAGCCTGACAAAAGCCTGCACAGTGTTCCAAGCTAAGGTAGTTATATATTGAGAATAGCCAAGCTACACTTAAAGCTGGGCTTGGGACTGTAGAACAGCTCTAAATATCCCGGCAAGCACCAAAAGGGTGACACTAGCCTGGGTTCCAGGCCATCAGGGACGCTCTGGAAACGAAAAAGCCGATGAGTTGGCCAGACAAGACTCGGCAATAAAGTTCACAGGGCCTGAACCATTTTGTGGGATCGCTAAGGCCAGAGCCAAGAAATCTATTGTGGCTCACCAAAGTAATATGCCAATGCGAGGCACTGGATCGCAAAAGGCACCTAATATTTGGGAAAGTTGAACTAGACCCAATATCGACTGGGGACTACTCCATTAAGGAACTGTACAAACTTGCACAGGGGACAAAATTAAAGGAATGGTTAGCCTAGGAACCAAGAGGGTGCACAATAAGCCAGAAATGGCTGCAGTGCAGTGACTGTAGCTTGCCAACAGGCAGGTTAGAGTCACAATCGAGGGGTTTTAGTCGGTAGAAATCCGACACTACCCGGGCTCTCCTGGTAGAGGAGAAATGACTCTGGCAGGAAAGTAATTCGGACGTCTTATGCAATATTTCCCCTTGAGACCCTTGAAAAAAAAAGAGACCAACGGTCTGTGGGAGCAAACGCCTGGACAAAGACAGACCAAACAGTCACCAAAACTGACTACAGAACTTCTTAGTAAGGAAAGGAACGTTGTCAGACAAATAGTGGGTCACTGCAAACTCAATAAAAATTTGTATGCAATGGGATTGGTAGAAGATGCTACATTCCGCTTCTGCAAGAAAGAGGAAGAAACCTCATTACATGTCCTATGTCAATGTGGCGGCCAGAAAGCTATATACAGGGCACACTGGCAAAGCTTCTGAGTTTCATGACAAGGACGGGGCTGCAACTTGTTTTGTAGTTCTAGCAAAGCAGGGAAGGAGAAAGGAGAATCACAATAGATCTGAGAAGATCGAGGTGGACAGATGTTTACCTACACCATCTCATTCTAATCTAATCTAATCTAATGTTGCTAACGCAGAGATGTCGAAAAAAGTCAAGAAGAAAGTCGAAAAATCAATATAAATTGGTAATACGAACGGCCGAAACAAAGAAAGGAAGATAGAAAATAGAAAGACGTTGTAATCAAATATAAAAGAGAGAAACGTCCGAACCGGCAAATTTCACGTCTACCGTTAGAAAGAGCAACCTCAGAAAAAGATACAAGTCTTATTATTAATTTTGGCAAGTGTCAGTGCCATATCATGCCCTGACTCTGGAAGCTTTGATACGCCACTGTTACTGACATATACAAAAAAAGGCCCCGCTTTTCACTGGATCTTATATGCATTTCCAACGACACCTTCCGCTTGTATTTGCTGCTTCTAGTATTAAAATAAGATTTTTTTAAAAATAATAATTGGTATTGTAAGAGTAGGGGACCTTGGCTCTTTCATTTCAGAAATTTACTAAAAAAAAGATAAATAATAATTAGAGTTATCCAAGAAAAACTATTTTTTGGAGTCTTTTGAAGGTTAGAAATGATAGTTCTCGAAAGAGGTATGAATGGGGACTTTGGACCTTTGGACCTTCGTAAGCTTGTATTTCCTCTATTCAGAAAATTTATATCTAAATTGCCTATCCTAAGACAGTGGTACAAATATTGATTTTAATATGTCGAGCTTTGACAAAAAGAGACACTGACATGCACAAAATATGTACAGGGTGACTGTTTATGAAGTTCCACCTGGGAAAACTTTTTTTTTATTCGTCACAAAAAGATAAAGAAAAAAGTGAATTACTCATGAAAGTATGTAGACTTCTATTACAGTTTCAAAAAAAAATCACCCGTTACACGCAGGATGATCAAGAGGTTGTTTTTTTAATGGAACACCCTGTATATTTTTTAAAATTTCGATAAATCTTTTTTTTCTAATTCCAAAAATATACCATGTTACCAGTGTCTTAAATGGTCGTTGAGCAAATTCACAAAAACGTTGCCATAAGAGTAATGTGTTGGACAAAGAACCACTTAAACTATATTTCCTTGACCAACACGTTGCCCTTATGGCAAATTGTTTGTGATTTTACTCCAGAACCATCAAAGATAAACCTACATACGATTTATTTTTGGAACCAGAAAGAAAAGATCTATCAAAATTTTATGAAATATACAGGGTACTCAATTAAAAAAACATAAACTCATGGCCACTCGGCGTGTTACATGTTACAGAAATCCACCCAATTTCATAAGGCATTCAGCTTTCTATTTATCTTCTTATGACAAATAACAAAAAAGATTTCCCAAGTGGAACTTTATAAACGGTCACCCTGTACATACACAAAATACTAATACTATACTAAAATTAGCTGGGTTACCTCTCGGTCTATATGTATAACCCAGTCGTGTGGTTCTCTAGGAACCGCTCGCGTGGCGTGGTACTCGAGATGGTACTATTTTTTTCGAATAGAGGATACGCCCTGCCCAGAATCGATCGGCGATTCTTAAATTAACCTTTATGGTTTTTTTATGAATAATAAATAAGTTTCAGTCAACTTTTAGGTCATAGATAAAGACGTTCAAGACGAGAAAATAGTTGCGACGGTGACTGTTTAGTCATAAACTTGTCAACGTCAACTTCAGTTTTCAAGAAAACTACTGTAGGCGAGTTTGTAAATTCACCGATGAAAACAATCGAGGTTGTAAATGCATCTATGATTCTTGGTGAAATTCATCGGGTTCTTAGGCTATAATTTATAGTCGATCCTTAAGGCCTTCCTTCGGTGAGGATTCCTTGAGGGCTCCTCATTGAGTCCGTTTTATAAAACCTTCCTCGAGAAAGGCTTGCTGAAGGACACTCTGAGGTCGCGCAATATGTGGCAACGTCGAATTTTCGCGGTTTTTTTTGTTGGCCGCTGTCAAGTTTGAGCAAGTCACTTTTGAGTAAGAATGGCGGCGAAGGTGGAAACTAAATCGGTAGGAGTTGATCGGCCTGTTTGGAGAGGTTACTGGTTTGAGCCAAAACAGGATTTTGTGTGTTTTGGTATATTCCAAATGACTCTTTTCATTGCTTACAACATAAGCTTGCAAGTTTGCACTTTTTAACATATAGACTAGTAAATTTCCTCTTAAACAAAGAAAGATTTGAAGCAGAAAAGAATAGGATTAGGAATATAGCTGGCGAAAACGGTTACGACGAAGGCTTAATAAATAAGCTGATAAATAGACATTCTTTTCAAAAGACCTTTCGGAATTCTACCTTTTTCAGACAAAAAGATACCTGCGACTCAAAATTTGTATCAATTCCTTATAATCCTAATTATACGAAAGGATTACACAAAGTATTTAATAACACCGGTCTTAAATTAGTATATCAATCCGGTAACACAATAAGAAGCTTACTAGGAAATCCCAAGGATAAAACTACAGTTCTAGAAAAAAGTGGAATTTACGAAATTAGTTGCATGGATTGTGACAAAAAATATGTTGGCCAAACGAGACGCTCTATTCAAACACGTTTTAAAGAACACTTAGCACACTTAAAATACGGAAGAACAGAAAAGTCAAGTGTGGCCGAGCATGCTTTTGAAAACAATCATAGATTCACATTAGATAACCTAAAACTTCTAAAAAGTGTACCAAACAAAAGACTTTTGAATGCATATGAAAGTATGGAAATCATTAAATCCAGAAATAGTTTAAATAAAGATAGAGGACCCATCCCGTTTAGTACACTTTATTCTTTGGTTGAGGGGAGATAGGATTAAAAATCGTGATCAATTACAATTTATTGGTCTTATCTCCGCCCACTAAAGGATTGTATATAAGATAGAGCGTAGATTAATTTAGTTCATTGTTTATCGTCTTCTGATGATGCTAACATTGTTAGCGAAACGCGCGTCGAGTGCAAAAAAGTGTAGTTTTGGTTTGTGGAAAACAATCATAATTTTGTTTTAGTGCAACCAAAGGTTCCAAATTCCCAACATAGGATTTTGTGTGGTGGTTGTCAAGAATGTTAGGTTATTTTTTAGTGTGTGTAGTTTTGAAAGCTATAAGCCATGGAAAAATGATAAGAGATCAGAATTTGTTTTTCCAATGAGGAAAAGGAGTACTTGTGTTCAATGGTGACAAAATTTTCCATATTGGAATCCAAAACAACAGATGCCATTACCCTTCAAACGAAAAAAAGGGCATGGGAAGAAATAACCAAATATTACAACAGCATTTTTTCTGCAAGAACAAAAAACTCTGGGACAATATGAAACTCGCTGATATGGTGGGAGGTTCTTCTACTTCTCACATATGCTGATGCTCCAAGTAGTCCAAGAAATCTTAAAGTTCGTCTATTATTCACCAAAAAAGAACACAAAAAAAACTACTCTCCAAAAATCACACCAACAACAACACATAAAACCTGAACCTAACCTGAAAAACACGACCCAAGGCCTCCTTAAGGTAGCTCCCGAGCTACATTGGCTTTTACTCAAACTTAAGTGTGAGTAACGGCCAAGGTAGCTCGGAGCTACCTAAAGGAAGCCTTGGCTCGTATTTTTTGGGTTAGGTTCAGATTTTATGTGTTGTTGTTGATGTGATTTTTGAAGAGTAGTTTTTTTTGGGTCCTTTTTTCTGAATAATGGACAAACTTCAAGATTTCTTGGATTAGTACTCAGGATATAGTAGAAGTACAACCTCAGTATATCAGCGAGTTGAAAAAAATTCCTCTGAAAAGACGTTTAAAAAACGATATTGGTTTTCTAAAAATATATTTCAAGATTATATAGATCCAATTGTATATGATAAATTAAAAAAAGATAATCGAAGAGGGCTGTCGATAGAAACGATGATTCAATTCAATCATGCAGAAAAATTGCTGTTATAATATTTGGTTATTTCTTCCCATAACCTTTATTTTCTTTGAAGTGATGTGGCATGCATCTGTTTTTTTTGGATTCCAATATAAAAACCAGTGAACAGAAGTACTCCTTTTCCTCATTGGAAAAAGGAGTTCTGTTCTCCTTTCTTTTTTCCATGGCTTATATAGCTTTAAAAAAACTACAACATGCAATTTAACAAAATCAGTAAAATCAACAAACTAAAAAATAATCTAAAATTCTTAACAACCACCACAGTTCACCATACAAAATCCTGTTTTGACTTAAACCTGACATGGGCCAACAAAAAAAAACAGCAAAAATGCAATGCATATTGCGCGACCTCAGAGTGGCCTTCAGCAGGGCTTTATCGAGGAACACTTAATAAGATCGACTATAAATTCCAGCCTAATTGATGGCATCGAGGCTCACCGACTCTGGGGGCCGGTGAGCCTTCCCGATGAATGTCATTGACGTCATTTGACAGCGGTTTTTTGTTGTTATTATTTTGTTTCCAAATTTTTTGGTGTTTTTTTTTGAAAGAAAGTTTTCGAGGACTAATGCTGGGTTTATACAGCAAATTAAAATAATATAATAATAAGAAAACCCAATAAAAAACCATATTTGTGATCACATGATCACGTTGACCAATCGCAGAGCTAATTCTTATTTCTTGCCCTACGAGGATTTTTTGTTCGTCTTTATTGTAATACATATGGGATATTTTTAAAAATCACATATTCAGAAAAAAAAATTAGGCTATACATAAATTCTGACTCATTTTTATCGCGTTTTTTTTAATTTCCGATAACTCATCGAACTCAATGACATGGAGTGTCAGGTTAACGTCATATTTCATTTGTCAAAAAACCAATGACATCAGATATAAAAAACTGATGAATTTACAAACTTGCCCTATTTACCTAATAGCGTTAGTGCAACACTGAGATATCTCTCTCTCTCTTGTTTTTACCTAAAACCGCAAAGGACAGAAATATCCGAGTGCTCCACTGAAAGTCTCAATGGAAAACGCTATAAGAAAAAAACGTTGCAAAGGTGGTTGCATTTTAGAAAGAAAAGAAAGAGAGGCGAAAGGGCATGCAAAAAGTGACGTTATTTTTGCCCACAACAGTACCTCTTTATGGTAATAACCTTTACCTCCTTTGAAAGATCATAAGCCACGGCGAAAGATATGCCAATCTTTTGCGGACTGATAGTGCTAAACATAGCCTAGAGACAAGGAGGATGATTCCACGGCGTCGGCGAAAAAGATGCGGTAACGGTTTTTTGTTATATAGGAAAAACAAACGTTAGAATGCCTGCTGGCGTGACAAAATATAAACATTGAAAGCCGGATGGATATCTATCACCTTCTAGGATTCATTCAATTTAGACGTCACTGTGTTTGGTCTTCTATCAATCAATAATAAGCTATGGGGTTCTTGCACATTTTTCAGTAACCGCATACTTGGAAAGTAGTTTAAAAAAATGTTGACTCTTATTTTTTTGTTTCTTCAGAAAGTCACAATTAGTTATACCTTCGTCAAAAACATGATTTTAGTAACTGTCTGCAGATAACTAAAGCAAGGCTTTTTTGGTTACCGATGCAAAAAGAACTTTTTTTGATCCCGGGTGCAAAAAAAGATTGCTCTCCGTTGTCTACCCAAAGTTAAAGAGAAATAGCGGAAAATAGTAATATTGAAAAAATCTAATTATTCTTGCCTAAGAATTAAACCATTTCCGCCAAGTATTTACGAAAAAAATCATTTAAAAATATCGTCGAAATATCAAATTGTCAAAGATTAAAATGACGCAAGAATGAAAGGCACCGAGTAAAAAGACACATCGCTATGGAAACGATTGTTATTTCATTTACCAGCCTCCTTGATTTATAGTGTAAAGATGGTGTGTTGCGAGAAGTTCTCTTGGTTCGAGATTTTTAAGAGTATTTTCCTGCGTTTCTTGAATTTTTTGATAAAGGTATTAAAAAAATAGTGTTAACAACTCGCTGCTAAACTGTGCTATTTTTTACTCACGTTTTTAAATACCTCGTTGCGCTCGTTATTTAAACCAATGCTTGTAAAAAAAGCACTATTTTAGCCACTAGTTGTTAAAACTACTATTAAAGTTGACCTTAAAAAACTGTTAAATCGACCAAGATAAGCTCATTAGAGACTTTTTGGGTAGTTTACGAAAATAACAACTTCTGCTCTTAACGTTATATGAGGCACCCTCAGGAATAAAGTTTTTTCGCTTTACTATCAAACAATGTATTCAGTGTCTCCCTCAATGAAAAAGTAACATTTCGAAAATTCGCCTAAAACCAAAAACTCTTTGAAATTGATTGTCAGAAGAATACATACGTAAGCATAAAAATTGTATATAAAGATAAACCAGGCGCTTATTAGCGGCAAAATGACGTAATTTTTATCGTTAACTTTATTTTGTTTACATTTACTTCTGTCAATCCACGTGAAAGTGATTTTTTTTCAAAACGAATGTTTAAAATTGTTAGTTTTTGATTAAGGACGATGCAGATTATAATAATTTATGGGTAAGCGTAAAAACAGTTGAGAAAATAAACCGAAATATAACAATAGGGAATTATTGAAATACGGCCGCACTGGATAGTGCCTACTTAGCGCCGACCTTAACACAGGCTGTGCCTGGCTCTAAAAGGTGCAAATTATAGAATTATTGAACGCGCCTCTAGCAAAACGGTGACGATACGACTTTATTTCTAACCTACAAATATATGCTGCCTGTTTTCGAAATTCTGTGTTGTTTTTTTTTTATATTCTGAGTGATCAAAAGCATGGATGATGTGTTGGAAGCAGAGGAGGGTGGAGAGAAGGACTATTTAGAGTTCTGAAGGGATTTTGTTGAACTACTTCTCGTAGCAAACAAATATTGGCTTCATCGGTAAAACGACGTATTTGAGCCTTGCTTTTTTTAATTTTCTTGTGCTATGTCATCCGATTTCATAAAAATATAACTATTTTGTCCCAATTTTTGCTTTTTTGGCCGTCACAACACAAAAAATTCCCGAAAGTAGGGTTAAGGTAAAAAAAATGGCGAATAGTTTTCAAAAACGTCAAATACGGCTAGACACAGCCAAGATGCGGCCCAGTATAATTCCTCCACAAATAAGGGCAAGTCCTAACCTTATTAGTGTCGGCACTAAATGTGGTCGTTCTTGCGCATGCGTATCTGTCAACAGCGTCAAAATAGTGCCTGGCCTTATTAGTGCCGGGCCCTAACTGCGTTTCAATAATTCCCTATTAGCCACAAAGGTTGTTACTTTTGTATGCTGACCAAAAAGTCCCTAATGCCTTGTTTGCACTTAAATTATTTTTGACGTTGAACTTTGACGTTGGCATGTTTTTTTTGAATAAATATTTCTAATTTTAATTGTTATATTTTGTTTAATATATAGTTATTTTGATTGTAATTATTTTAGTGATCTTTCTTTAAAAACTATCGTATACTAAAGCTGGGTTTATAAAAATTAAAATAAAAATAATAAATTAAAATTAAAATAAGAAATAAATTTGGTTTATACTGCCAAATAGCACAGAGCTTCCGCATATGTAAACAAAAGTGAGTGATACCAACAATTGAAATAATTATACTATCATACTGTCTTCTTAAAATACCCACTGAAATTACAGCAGCAAATAAAAGTGAGGTTATGTGCATCAAGAGGCATGCGCAAATCCGTTTTCAGATAACTATAAAAATAAAAGTACCCAGCTCTTTATTTTTATTTCAATTATATATTATTTAGATCGGGAAAATGGGGAAATGTGCAGTTTTTGATAGATGTTACTTTTTTAGGCTTTTGTATTTGTGCCTTGCATTTTTGGACAAGCCCAGCAATTTTTCCCTGCAGCTAATGGTAAAGCCATGATGACCCTTAAAATAATTTTGTTAAATACCTGTTAAATGATTGTTAGATATGCTAAAATACACTTATAGAAGGACACGTTTTTTGGTAAATTTAAAGACTGTAAAGAACTTTGATTGCAAGAAATTAATACCACCTTATGTCTCACACACTTTATACTTTGAAAAATTACAATTTTTGCTATTTTTTTTGTATAAAAATGGCGAAATTAAAATCATATGCATGAAACCACTCAAGATGACAGACAGATGACATAACAGAAATTTTTATTAAACAATTGCCTTAAATTATTTTCATCTTTCTCTAAAATACTTTTTTATAGTCTGCTGTCTCTCTTCAACCCACTTAAATATTTTTTCCAATCACTGAAATATATCTCCATCTACCTCTAAAATTCTGCCATCTCTCTCTAAATATTTTTCATTTTAACATAGAATGTTTTTTTTTATACCTTCATCAAAAACATGATTTTAGTAACTGTTAACTAAAGCATGGCTTTTTTAGTTACCGATGCAAAACAACTTTTTTTTTGACCACGGGTGCAAAAAAAGATTTATGTCCGTTTTTTACCCAAAATTAAAGAAAAATAGCCGAATATAGTAATATTGAAAAAATATAATTATTCTTGCTTAAAAATTATGTCATTTCCGCCAGTTTTGACCAAGTATTTACAAAAAAATCATTTAAAAAAATCATCAAAATATCAAACGGTCAAAGATTAAAATGTCGCAACGATGATGTTCACCGAGTAAAAAGGCACATCGTTATGGAAACCGCATTGTTATTTCATTTACCAGCCGCCTTGATTTATAGTGTAAATATGGTGTGTTGCGAGAAGTGCTCTTCGTTCGAGATTTTTAAAAGTATTTTCCTGTTTTTCTTGGATTTTTTGATAAAGGTATTAAAAAAAAATAGTGTTAACAACTCGAGGCTAAACTGTGTTTTTTTTACTCGCGTTTTTAAATACCTCGCTGCGGTCGTTATTTAAACCAACGCTTCTAAAAAAAGCACTATTGTAGCCACTAGTTGTTAAAACTACTATTTGGCAGTACTTTTTTTGAACGCTAAAAAAACAGTGAAAACTTGAAAAATGTGAGTGTTTTATTCTAGAAATCGCAAGTTTGGAAAGAAAGCTTTAAAATATAAGCAAAATCATGGCATAAAAATGTGAAAAACATAGTAAAAATTGCTTATTCAAAAAAATTACCCCTTCAATTATGCTAAAATATTTTAAGCCTTAAATTAACATCATGGCTTGACCATAATACACAGCAAATAATACAATTCAACCATATAGCTATGAGATACTATAATGGCATAAGTGTCGCAAAATGTATAACAATAATAACTTTGCGAAACGAAGAAAATAATGTAAAAAACCAGGGTTGGCTCTGGGCGAGGCCAATGGAAAAAAATTTACTGCGCATGCCTGACGCAGTCTGCTCTCGCCCAGAAGAGTTTTTGCCTCTGCATTTTGTCCAGGCTAACTTGATTGGGAGAGTTATTCCCAGACAGCACAACTCTGTTCCAAGGATGTCCAGTGGAGAGAGTTTTCTGGACACTGCAGCAGTCCATTGGACAACCAAATCTGTAGGGAGTTTTGTCCAAGGCATATCCATCTGATAATACAAATGTCAAAACGTTGGACGGCTCTTGGATATCCTAAAAAAGTCCAAAAGTTTCAATATTTTGACTATTGTACCACTATACTAAATCCATTCGTTATCCAGTGGAACGAAATCCTGTTTAAAAATTCTCCATTGGCTATCCAAAAAGTATCTTTACGGTTCACTCTTGCAGAAAATTAATAATACATTGTATATTCCTTGGACTAATTTTCTTAGTACACTGGATATACTTATTTGTTCCAATGGATATCCGGCGGACAGTTTTGGCAAAAGCGGCGATATTTTCAATATATAAGTATATAGGTACGTATATATTTGAACCACTCCAACATCATAAGTCTGATTATCGATCCTTGCGGATGGAGTTCCTAGCAAAGGATGGGTATTAAAATACTAAAATACCAATTAATCCAAAATAATGAAAAATACTTATTTAAATGATTCGGCTAGGTATGAGAGAAATGTTGTTGTTGGTAAAACAGTTCGGATAAATGCCTATATTTCTTACAGCCATTTGCACCAACATATTTAGGGTTCACCTAGCGTTAGGTGGCACCTAAATCTAGATTAGTTTTGGGTTAGGGGACCGCTAGGGGACCAAAAAAGGGCCTCTAGATTTAGGGATCACCTAAGGTAGTTTAGGGGAGTTCTAAATACAAACGAAACTCTTCTCTAACGTAGGCCACCTTATTCTAGGTGACCTCTAAATAAGTAAATATGTTGGTGCAAATGGCTGTTAATGTGCCAACTAGGCCAAGCCCAATTGACATAGATTTTTCGATAAATATTCAATGTTGAGTCAATGTATATAAAGTACATCACTTTTGCTGGACACAAAATGAACGTCCGCCGGATATAGTTTATTTTTGGTCTGATGGACCAAGAAAAATCGTTATCCATTGGATATCCAAAAACTAACTAAAAAAAGCAGTTTTTATGGATAAAAATTGAAAGGTCTTTGGACTCAGTTTTTTTTTGTCATCCACTGTATCAAGAAAAACCTTTGTACAATGGATGTCCATAAAGGGTCCATGGACAATGCGGGCGGTTTTGGACAGAAAATGGCTGTCCGATGGACAATTTGTGCTGTCTGGGTTATCGCTACGACTTTTTTTCGGAAAATGAAAGGGAGGGCTGTTATAATAGGTATCTCATAGTTCTATGAGTTCAACAAAAAAAAATGACAGTGAAAAATTAAGTGTGTAGTAATAAAGTACTTGCCTTTTACCGGCGGCGGCAACTAACCGGTGTTTTACAACGCAATCTATATCAAGGTCTCTCCTTAATATACAGGGTGTCCCTTTAGATGAACCACTTAACAAGTTAAAAAAGACATTTTCGACCCGCATATTTTACCTCGTTCTTCCCGTGAGTTTTCGTTACTTTACCTCTCTCAATGGTGGTCGCAGGGGGGCGGAGGCGGTGGGTACGATCGCCCCTCCCTTTTTCTAGAATTTATTTAAAAAATCGCCGGTTTTTCATAAAAACAGTAACAGTGGGATTTACTAAGATCTAAAATAGTACCCCCAGAGGTCTAAATATTTACACCTGTGGGGGGTAATACATTTCAAAACCAATTTTCAAAAAAACACTCACTCATACAGAAAAGACACAAAGTTATTGATTATTTTGTATTGTTATTGCAAAATATCACTGAAAAACTGATTTTTTTCTTAAAATATACGATATTTTAGGAGAAAATGCCCGAAAACTAATTTTTTTTAGAGGTTTCAAAATGGCAAATGGTGAATACGCCAAAAGTTTGGCACATAAAACACATTATATGTGTTTGAGGTTATAAAGTTGTTGATTTTTTAGACCACCTCTAAAGAAAAACACCATATTTTGAACCCGTTTTCAGCACAAAAAATATATTTATGAGGGCACTAGGAGGCAAAACAAACATAAGTTAAGATCACTGATTATGCACGAAAAATATACCAAACAAAAACACCCAAAACAACTATATTAATTTATTTACAACCTGAAATTAAAACAATGAGGTTATCTAAAAGTTCAGTCAAAAAAACTTTCCTTACTCAAAGCCCACTCATTTCAAAGCTGTAGCTTTCATCAGTAGAGGTTGGTGCAAGCCAAGGTACAAGCAGAGGTAAGAGATCCGAACTCGCTGTTTGGGATTTGAACACAGCTAATATTTTAAACCTGACATTAAGACAGTGACAGAAATGTAAACAAAACTTGCATTTAAGTTTTTTAATACATTTCATAAATAGAAACCTTATTTTATTATTACCCATCTAAATCGTTGTGTGACATCAAGTAATAATTGGAAAAATTAATTAAAAAGGGTAAGTTTTATTTAAATTTTTCTAATTTTATTTCTTCTAAATTGAAACTTTTTTCTTAAATCCAGCAATAAAAGATTGTGTTAAGATGATTATTTATTAGAATTCTTCTTATAAATTAAAATATGTCCAAAACTCAAATAGTGATGTTTATTGATCTTTGGGAGTGTAATTAGCGTGCAAAATTTCATAATATTTGGTTGCTTAGTTTTTGAGATATTAAAATGAACAGTTTTCGCATATTTTCATAAATCACCCTGTATATCCGTTAAAAACGCCACCAAGTAAAATTTTTTACCAGATATGGAATGGGCTTAGTCCAATAGTTCCTATGGTTTGACTATGTCGCATTCGTCGTGAATCACCCTGTGACGTCAAAATTTCTACCACAACGTAGCCGAAAAAAACGCACCTATTGTGTAAGTGAAAAAAAAAACTAAAAATCAAATAAAACCGGCCCTGCTGGAAGAGATTGACCGCGTTCTGTCAACCTTTATACTGTCAATTGTTATAAAAAAGCAAACATCATAAAAAAATATGTGAAAAAAGGGCCCCTTGAGGATAACTATGGATACCTAAGCGATCAAGGTAGGCGGAAAAATATAAAAACATAGTCAAAACTTATTTATTTAAACTAGAGGCCCTCTATATATTTGACAGTTGTTGTTTTACCAGAGGTGGGCTACTCATATTGCCCTCTCTTTCTATTTTTTTTTCATATTTGCAAGTAAAACGGATTTTATGAAATGGACTGATGTTTTGTTGTCTCTTTTTATAATTTCCCCAGACAGTTTTTGAAAGATTGATTTTTTTTGGTTATGTCAAGCTTTGACAAAAAAAAACAAAAACAAACAGTGAATACACGCGGTACATATTCAAAATGTAAATAATAGGTAAATTATAAAGACTCCTATATAGGACCTATTGTGTTTTTCCGGAGATGGACCTCTCTACGATATTTTTTACCAGGACTACTCTTTCGTCAGCTGAGCCTTGTGCAATTACGTCCATTAGTTGTAGACTCGCGTGGAGGTCGTCCAATAGGAGCGACCAGAGGAGGGGTGACAGAACACCCCCCTAAGTTAATAATTTAGTATTGTTCTTTGCTTTTAATTATCCATAAAGGTATAACTTAAATAGAGACATTATGTTTACCACAGTTGCGATCAGACATAAGGTAAACAATTTGGCGACAATGCCAGATTGCGCTGAAAGTTGTATCTCTACACGTAATGTTTTTAAAAATATATTATTTTTATAATCTTATCATTTACATGCAATTATGCAAATTCTCCGGTTTGTTTTTTTAAAATTCAAATATATAAAGAAATTTAGGTATAGTATATAATTGCATTTAAATGTCCTTGAATCTTCATAATTTTAAATCAATAAAGAATTTATAATGTGGAGATACATGTTATGGTACTTGAAATACACCTCATTTTTTCGATCGAACTATCATATAAAATACCTGATATTTTGGCCGAAAGAATAATTCTTTTTATTTCCCAACAATATGACAACCTCGCATTTGTAGCGGGTTTGCCATATAAACGTGTGTACGCTGCTCCATTCATAATTTCTCTACGGCGTTGTAGCATTAGCATAATCGAGGTTTTGGTATATTTTACAGATTAATCGAGAGTTTTTTAATAGCTTTTTAAGTGTTCGTGGCAAAAGTGCTGTGACAAAGTGCGTAATGTGACGAAAACTGGAGATTGCACGTGAAAACCAAACATTTTACAGGTTTGTTATCATATGTTTTTTCGACGCCATCTTGTGATAGGCCGCCGCAAAAAAAATGTAAGAGGTGCGTATCATATTTATTTATAACTACATTCACAGTTTTGATACTATCTGTAGTCAGCTTATTTTTTCTGCTGTGATTTGTTTATAAATACTACAAGCGTTCCCGGTATAAATATAAATTTTTAAAACATTATTATGTCAGACACAGGATAAAGAATGTATGTTTGTTACAACTTTTTTTACAGCAAATTTACATAGGTAGATACTCCACATAAGATTTTTTTGTATTTATTAAAAATGTAAAGATACTTTTGTACGTATTAAATAAAAATTATAGTAGAGTGTTAAAATTCCATTTTTTTTTACACAACGAAAAACCATCATAAACTACCTATAATATAGGTATCATCCTTTTTTGAAATACCACTATTTTTAGTCGAATTTGCTTATTTTTGCCACATTGATTTTTTGGTAATTTGCCTAAACAGTGCGGAAAGTAATACTTTTCTGCACACGGTGGCCGTTAAGGGCGAAAAAAGCCCTTTTGACACGTTTTTAGTACAACAATTTCCTACTTGCATAAAAAGCTTCTGCCTAAGGTTATATATATTTGGTATTTTTAAAATTAAAACCAAAAAATAATTTTGTTTCCATTTTTAATTTAATCTAGTTTATAAATGCATCTAAAAACTCCAATTAGACATAACATTCACGCCATGCCCAAAAAATACTTTTAGCTATGCTAATTTTTTAATAAGGTTTTGCAGGTCACTTGATATTAAATAGGTAAAGAAACTACTTCGCAAATGCGTGTGAAAAAGTCTATTATTACATATCAATTTTAATGTGGAAAGTTCAACTTCCCACACGCCGTGCGTAAAAAAATAAGGACGGCGGCCATAAAAAACTGTCATAGCGTGCGTGAAAAAACGTTAAACGCACGCAATTTTTTTTTAAATGGTACTTTATGGACCAAATTTTTAAATTTTGAGTTTGAAATGTGTGTTCCAAAAACTACTTTTTGATCAAGAAATTCATCATAAACACTCGTAGAATAAAAATTGTACCTAACCCTTGCGGAAGTGTCTTTCCCGCCCGAACTCCTCCCGTGCGTAAAAGTATCACTTTTCGCACTAATTAGGCGCATAACTATCTGGAGAACATTTAAAAAATTAATATTTTCTATGTTTCATCTTTACATAAATATTTTCACAATGACAAATATAATACCTCTTCATACCCTCGGTATCAATTATTAAGTATAAAAAAATTAAAGATTGTATTTCCAAAAAAATTTCTGAAAATAACGACAAAACCTTTTTACATTTATAAATAACGAGCCGCTTCTGGCCGCTGCTAAATGTAAGGTGGTTGGAGCATGTGTGAGGAGTAGCATGTCTGGTACAGCGTTGCCAGTGGAACATAAAATGGTTTTCCCTAAATCTAACGACTGATCGCGTTTCAAAGCAATTTATGAATGACTTGATTGGTCTATTTTAGTTAAACGTCTTTGTAATTATCTCTTTAACCCAGGTACCCTTCCATATCTTGTTGTGGAACGTTCACCTTGTATGCTAAAAACCGTTTTGTAATGTCCATTACATTCAAATTTCAATTAAGTATCGGGTCATTCCATATCAAATCAACCAAAAAATCACAAAAATTTTACGCGACCAATTCCAATTTTGATGATTTTTGGTATATATTTTCTTCTTACCATAAAAGTTGAAAATGCAAATTTTTAGATTTTTTTGATTCGTAGTTTTTTTTTTTTTAATTTTTCAAAATAAAAAAGTCAGCATTTTGACCTTAACAAGAATGTACAAAACTAGCAATATCTCGAGAACCACTTACACTAGGAAAGTAATAAATGGCTCATTTTAAAGTCATTTTGAAGCTCTTTTTTATGAAATATCACAACATAATTTTAACAAAAAAAAAAATTGGAAATAAAAAATTGAAAAAAAAAATTGAAAAATTCAAAAAGGCCATTTTTAATTTTTTTGAAAAAAATATGTAATTTTGGTCACAGTGTTACTTAATTATCCACAAAATTTTATGATGGAGAAATGATGGGTTCAATGTCAAAAAAAATATCAAAAATATTAAGTACATTTTATAGGCGATTTTTCATGCATGTGACATTTTTAATAAATTTTTTCACATTGAACCCATGATTTGTCCATCTCAAAATTTTGTGAATAGTTTAATAACACTTTAAAGAAAATAATATAATTTTTTGAAAAAAATTAAAAATGGCCTTTTTGAAATTTTTAAAAAAAAAATCAAAATTTTTTTTTTTTATTTTTTTTTTTCAATATATGTTATGCAATATTCTCATATGAAAGGTCTTTATAAGAGCTTTAAAATGAACCTTCACCTACTTTTCTATTATAAGTGGTTCTTTGGATATTCCTAATTTTGTGCGCACATGTTAAGGACAAATAAGTGACTTTTTCGATTTTCAAAAATTAATTCAAAATAAACAACTGGTCAAAAAAGTCTGAAATTTTGGATTTTCCAGTTTTTTGGTAAAATACCCTGGTTGACTTGATATGGACTGACCCTAGGGTCATTCCATATCAAATCAACCAAAAAATCACAAAAATTTTACGCGACCAATTCCAATTTTGATGATTTTTGGTATATATTTTCTTCTTACCATAAAAGTTGAAAATGCAAATTTTTAGATTTTTTTGATTCGTAGTTTTTTTTTTTTAATTTTTCAAAATAAAAAAGTCAGCATTTTGACCTTAACAAGAATGTACAAAACTAGCAATATCTCGAGAACCACTTACACTAGGAAAGTAATAAATGGCTCATTTTAAAGTCATTTTGAAGCTTTTTTTTATGAAATATCACAACATAATTTTAACAAAAAAAAAAATTGGAAATAAAAAGTTGAAAAAAAAATTGAAAAATTCAAAAAGGCCATTTTTAATTTTTTTGAAAAAAATATATAATTTTGATCAAAGTGTTACTTAATTATCCACAAAATTTTATGATGGAGAAATGATGGGTTCAATGTCAAAAAAAATATCAAAAATATTAAGTACATTTTATAGGCGATTTTTCATGCATGTGACATTTTTAATAAATTTTTTCACATTGAACCCATGATTTGTCCATCTCAAAATTTTGTGAATAGTTTAATAACACTTTAAAGAAAATAATATAATTTTTTGAAAAAAATTAAAAATGGCCTTTTTGAAATTTTTAAAAAAAAAATCAAAATTTTTTTTTTTTATTTTTTTTTTTCAATATATGTTATGCAATATTCTCATATGAAAGGTCTTTATAAGAGCTTTAAAATGAACCTTCACCTACTTTTCTATTATAAGTGGTTCTTTGGATATTCCTAATTTTGTGCGCACATGTTAAGGACAAATAAGTGACTTTTTCGATTTTCAAAAATTAATTCAAAATAAACAACTGGTCAAAAAAGTCTGAAATTTTGGATTTTCCAGTTTTTTGGTAAAATACCCTGGTTGACTTGATATGGACTGACCCTAGGGTCATTCCATATCAAATCAACCAAAAAATCACAAAAATTTTACGCGACCAATTCCAATTTTGATGATTTTTGGTATATATTTTCTTCTTACCATAAAAGTTGAAAATGCAAATTTTTAGATTTTTTTGATTCGTAGTTTTTTTTTTTTAATTTTTCAAAATAAAAAAGTCAGCATTTTGACCTTAACAAGAATGTACAAAACTAGCAATATCTCGAGAACCACTTACACTAGGAAAGTAATAAATGGCTCATTTTAAAGTCATTTTGAAGCTTTTTTTTATGAAATATCACAACATAATTTTAACAAAAAAAAAAATTGGAAATAAAAAGTTGAAAAAAAAATTGAAAAATTCAAAAAGGCCATTTTTAATTTTTTTGAAAAAAATATATAATTTTGATCAAAGTGTTACTTAATTATCCACAAAATTTTATGATGGAGAAATGATGGGTTCAATGTCAAAAAAAATATCAAAAATATTAAGTACATTTTATAGGCGATTTTTCATGCATGTGACATTTTTAATAAATTTTTTCACATTGAACCCATGATTTGTCCATCTCAAAATTTTGTGAATAGTTTAATAACACTTTAAAGAAAATAATATAATTTTTTGAAAAAAATTAAAAATGGCCTTTTTGAAATTTTTAAAAAAAAAAATCAAAAATTTTTTTTTTTATTTTTTTTTTTTTCAATATATGTTATGCAATATTCTCATATGAAAGGTCTTTATAAGAGCTTTAAAATGAACCTTCACCTACTTTTCTATTATAAGTGGTTCTTTGGATATTCCTAATTTTGTGCGCACATGTTAAGGACAAATAAGTGACTTTTTCGATTTTCAAAAATTAATTCAAAATAAACAACTGGTCAAAAAAGTCTGAAATTTTGGATTTTCCAGTTTTTTGGTAAAATACCCTGGTTGACTTGATATGGACTGACCCTAGGGTCATTCCATATCAAATCAACCAAAAAATCACAAAAATTTTACGCGACCAATTCCAATTTTGATGATTTTTGGTATATATTTTCTTCTTACCATAAAAGTTGAAAATGCAAATTTTTAGATTTTTTTGATTCGTAGTTTTTTTTTTTAATTTTTCAAAATAAAAAAGTCAGCATTTTGACCTTAACAAGAATGTACAAAACTAGCAATATCTCGAGAACCACTTACACTAGGAAAGTAATAAATGGCTCATTTTAAAGTCATTTTGAAGCTTTTTTTTATGAAATATCACAACATAATTTTAACAAAAAAAAAAATTGGAAATAAAAAGTTGAAAAAAAAATTGAAAAATTCAAAAAGGCCATTTTTAATTTTTTTGAAAAAAATATATAATTTTGATCAAAGTGTTACTTAATTATCCACAAAATTTTATGATGGAGAAATGATGGGTTCAATGTCAAAAAAAATATCAAAAATATTAAGTACATTTTATAGGCGATTTTTCATGCATGTGACATTTTTAATAAATTTTTTCACATTGAACCCATGATTTGTCCATCTCAAAATTTTGTGAATAGTTTAATAACACTTTAAAGAAAATAATATAATTTTTTGAAAAAAATTAAAAATGGCCTTTTTGAAATTTTTAAAAAAAAAAATCAAAAATTTTTTTTTTTATTTTTTTTTTTTTCAATATATGTTATGCAATATTCTCATATGAAAGGTCTTTATAAGAGCTTTAAAATGAACCTTCACCTACTTTTCTATTATAAGTGGTTCTTTGGATATTCCTAATTTTGTGCGCACATGTTAAGGACAAATAAGTGACTTTTTCGATTTTCAAAAATTAATTCAAAATAAACAACTGGTCAAAAAAGTCTGAAATTTTGGATTTTCCAGTTTTTTGGTAAAATACCCTGGTTGACTTGATATGGACTGACCCTAGGGTCATTCCATATCAAATCAACCAAAAAATCACAAAAATTTTACGCGACCAATTCCAATTTTGATGATTTTTGGTATATATTTTCTTCTTACCATAAAAGTTGAAAATACAAATTTTTAGATTTTTTTGATTCGTAGTTTTTTTTTTTTAATTTTTCAAAATAAAAAAGTCAGCATTTTGACCTTAACAAGAATGTACAAAACTAGCA
This sequence comes from Oxystoma pomonae, assembly GCA_963921995.1. Classification (NCBI taxonomy): domain Eukaryota; kingdom Metazoa; phylum Arthropoda; class Insecta; order Coleoptera; family Brentidae; genus Oxystoma; species Oxystoma pomonae. The sequence goes on from OY998171.1 coordinate 65,682,904, forward strand.
ATATCTCGAGAACCACTTACACTAGGAAAGTAATAAATGGCTCATTTTAAAGTCATTTTGAAGCTTTTTTTTATGAAATATCACAACATAATTTTAACAAAAAAAAAAATTGGAAATAAAAAGTTGAAAAAAAAATTGAAAAATTCAAAAAGGCCATTTTTAATTTTTTTGAAAAAAATATATAATTTTGATCAAAGTGTTACTTAATTATCCACAAAATTTTATGATGGAGAAATGATGGGTTCAATGTCAAAAAAAATATCAAAAATATTAAGTACATTTTATAGGCGATTTTTCATGCATGTGACATTTTTAATAAATTTTTTCACATTGAACCCATGATTTGTCCATCTCAAAATTTTGTGAATAGTTTAATAACACTTTAAAGAAAATAATATAATTTTTTGAAAAAAATTAAAAATGGCCTTTTTGAAATTTTTAAAAAAAAAAATCAAAAATTTTTTTTTTTATTTTTTTTTTTTTCAATATATGTTATGCAATATTCTCATATGAAAGGTCTTTATAAGAGCTTTAAAATGAACCTTCACCTACTTTTCTATTATAAGTGGTTCTTTGGATATTCCTAATTTTGTGCGCACATGTTAAGGACAAATAAGTGACTTTTTCGATTTTCAAAAATTAATTCAAAATAAACAACTGGTCAAAAAAGTCTGAAATTTTGGATTTTCCAGTTTTTTGGTAAAATACCCTGGTTGACTTGATATGGACTGACCCTAGGGTCATTCCATATCAAATCAACCAAAAAATCACAAAAATTTTACGCGACCAATTCCAATTTTGATGATTTTTGGTATATATTTTCTTCTTACCATAAAAGTTGAAAATGCAAATTTTTAGATTTTTTTGATTCGTAGTTTTTTTTTTTTAATTTTTCAAAATAAAAAAGTCAGCATTTTGACCTTAACAAGAATGTACAAAACTAGCAATATCTCGAGAACCACTTACACTAGGAAAGTAATAAATGGCTCATTTTAAAGTCATTTTGAAGCTTTTTTTTATGAAATATCACAACATAATTTTAACAAAAAAAAAAATTGGAAATAAAAAGTTGAAAAAAAAATTGAAAAATTCAAAAAGGCCATTTTTAATTTTTTTGAAAAAAATATATAATTTTGATCAAAGTGTTACTTAATTATCCACAAAATTTTATGATGGAGAAATGATGGGTTCAATGTCAAAAAAAATATCAAAAATATTAAGTACATTTTATAGGCGATTTTTCATGCATGTGACATTTTTAATAAATTTTTTCACATTGAACCCATGATTTGTCCATCTCAAAATTTTGTGAATAGTTTAATAACACTTTAAAGAAAATAATATAATTTTTTGAAAAAAATTAAAAATGGCCTTTTTGAAATTTTTAAAAAAAAAAATCAAAAATTTTTTTTTTTATTTTTTTTTTTTTCAATATATGTTATGCAATATTCTCATATGAAAGGTCTTTATAAGAGCTTTAAAATGAACCTTCACCTACTTTTCTATTATAAGTGGTTCTTTGGATATTCCTAATTTTGTGCGCACATGTTAAGGACAAATAAGTGACTTTTTCGATTTTCAAAAATTAATTCAAAATAAACAACTGGTCAAAAAAGTCTGAAATTTTGGATTTTCCAGTTTTTTGGTAAAATACCCTGGTTGACTTGATATGGACTGACCCTAGGGTCATTCCATATCAAATCAACCAAAAAATCACAAAAATTTTACGCGACCAATTCCAATTTTGATGATTTTTGGTATATATTTTCTTCTTACCATAAAAGTTGAAAATGCAAATTTTTAGATTTTTTTGATTCGTAGTTTTTTTTTTTTAATTTTTCAAAATAAAAAAGTCAGCATTTTGACCTTAACAAGAATGTACAAAACTAGCAATATCTCGAGAACCACTTACACTAGGAAAGTAATAAATGGCTCATTTTAAAGTCATTTTGAAGCTTTTTTTTATGAAATATCACAACATAATTTTAACAAAAAAAAAAATTGGAAATAAAAAGTTGAAAAAAAAATTGAAAAATTCAAAAAGGCCATTTTTAATTTTTTTGAAAAAAATATATAATTTTGATCAAAGTGTTACTTAATTATCCACAAAATTTTATGATGGAGAAATGATGGGTTCAATGTCAAAAAAAATATCAAAAATATTAAGTACATTTTATAGGCGATTTTTCATGCATGTGACATTTTTAATAAATTTTTTCACATTGAACCCATGATTTGTCCATCTCAAAATTTTGTGAATAGTTTAATAACACTTTAAAGAAAATAATATAATTTTTTGAAAAAAATTAAAAATGGCCTTTTTGAAATTTTTAAAAAAAAAAATCAAAAATTTTTTTTTTTATTTTTTTTTTTTTCAATATATGTTATGCAATATTCTCATATGAAAGGTCTTTATAAGAGCTTTAAAATGAACCTTCACCTACTTTTCTATTATAAGTGGTTCTTTGGATATTCCTAATTTTGTGCGCACATGTTAAGGACAAATAAGTGACTTTTTCGATTTTCAAAAATTAATTCAAAATAAACAACTGGTCAAAAAAGTCTGAAATTTTGGATTTTCCAGTTTTTTGGTAAAATACCCTGGTTGACTTGATATGGACTGACCCTAGGGTCATTCCATATCAAATCAACCAAAAAATCACAAAAATTTTACGCGACCAATTCCAATTTTGATGATTTTTGGTATATATTTTCTTCTTACCATAAAAGTTGAAAATGCAAATTTTTAGATTTTTTTGATTCGTAGTTTTTTTTTTTTAATTTTTCAAAATAAAAAAGTCAGCATTTTGACCTTAACAAGAATGTACAAAACTAGCAATATCTCGAGAACCACTTACACTAGGAAAGTAATAAATGGCTCATTTTAAAGTCATTTTGAAGCTTTTTTTTATGAAATATCACAACATAATTTTAACAAAAAAAAAAATTGGAAATAAAAAGTTGAAAAAAAAATTGAAAAATTCAAAAAGGCCATTTTTAATTTTTTTGAAAAAAATATATAATTTTGATCAAAGTGTTACTTAATTATCCACAAAATTTTATGATGGAGAAATGATGGGTTCAATGTCAAAAAAAATATCAAAAATATTAAGTACATTTTATAGGCGATTTTTCATGCATGTGACATTTTTAATAAATTTTTTCACATTGAACCCATGATTTGTCCATCTCAAAATTTTGTGAATAGTTTAATAACACTTTAAAGAAAATAATATAATTTTTTGAAAAAAATTAAAAATGGCCTTTTTGAAATTTTTAAAAAAAAAATCAAAATTTTTTTTTTTTATTTTTTTTTTTCAATATATGTTATGCAATATTCTCATATGAAAGGTCTTTATAAGAGCTTTAAAATGAACCTTCACCTACTTTTCTATTATAAGTGGTTCTTTGGATATTCCTAATTTTGTGCGCACATGTTAAGGACAAATAAGTGACTTTTTCGATTTTCAAAAATTAATTCAAAATAAACAACTGGTCAAAAAAGTCTGAAATTTTGGATTTTCCAGTTTTTTGGTAAAATACCCTGGTTGACTTGATATGGACTGACCCTAGGGTCATTCCATATCAAATCAACCAAAAAATCACAAAAATTTTACGCGACCAATTCCAATTTTGATGATTTTTGGTATATATTTTCTTCTTACCATAAAAGTTGAAAATGCAAATTTTTAGATTTTTTTGATTCGTAGTTTTTTTTTTTTAATTTTTCAAAATAAAAAAGTCAGCATTTTGACCTTAACAAGAATGTACAAAACTAGCAATATCTCGAGAACCACTTACACTAGGAAAGTAATAAATGGCTCATTTTAAAGTCATTTTGAAGCTTTTTTTTATGAAATATCACAACATAATTTTAACAAAAAAAAAAATTGGAAATAAAAAGTTGAAAAAAAAATTGAAAAATTCAAAAAGGCCATTTTTAATTTTTTTGAAAAAAATATATAATTTTGATCAAAGTGTTACTTAATTATCCACAAAATTTTATGATGGAGAAATGATGGGTTCAATGTCAAAAAAAATATCAAAAATATTAAGTACATTTTATAGGCGATTTTTCATGCATGTGACATTTTTAATAAATTTTTTCACATTGAACCCATGATTTGTCCATCTCAAAATTTTGTGAATAGTTTAATAACACTTTAAAGAAAATAATATAATTTTTTGAAAAAAATTAAAAATGGCCTTTTTGAAATTTTTAAAAAAAAAAATCAAAAATTTTTTTTTTTATTTTTTTTTTTTTCAATATATGTTATGCAATATTCTCATATGAAAGGTCTTTATAAGAGCTTTAAAATGAACCTTCACCTACTTTTCTATTATAAGTGGTTCTTTGGATATTCCTAATTTTGTGCGCACATGTTAAGGACAAATAAGTGACTTTTTCGATTTTCAAAAATTAATTCAAAATAAACAACTGGTCAAAAAAGTCTGAAATTTTGGATTTTCCAGTTTTTTGGTAAAATACCCTGGTTGACTTGATATGGACTGACCCTAGGGTCATTCCATATCAAATCAACCAAAAAATCACAAAAATTTTACGCGACCAATTCCAATTTTGATGATTTTTGGTATATATTTTCTTCTTACCATAAAAGTTGAAAATGCAAATTTTTAGATTTTTTTGATTCGTAGTTTTTTTTTTTTAATTTTTCAAAATAAAAAAGTCAGCATTTTGACCTTAACAAGAATGTACAAAACTAGCAATATCTCGAGAACCACTTACACTAGGAAAGTAATAAATGGCTCATTTTAAAGTCATTTTGAAGCTTTTTTTTATGAAATATCACAACATAATTTTAACAAAAAAAAAAATTGGAAATAAAAAGTTGAAAAAAAAATTGAAAAATTCAAAAAGGCCATTTTTAATTTTTTTGAAAAAAATATATAATTTTGATCAAAGTGTTACTTAATTATCCACAAAATTTTATGATGGAGAAATGATGGGTTCAATGTCAAAAAAAATATCAAAAATATTAAGTACATTTTATAGGCGATTTTTCATGCATGTGACATTTTTAATAAATTTTTTCACATTGAACCCATGATTTGTCCATCTCAAAATTTTGTGAATAGTTTAATAACACTTTAAAGAAAATAATATAATTTTTTGAAAAAAATTAAAAATGGCCTTTTTGAAATTTTTAAAAAAAAAAATCAAAAATTTTTTTTTTTATTTTTTTTTTTTTCAATATATGTTATGCAATATTCTCATATGAAAGGTCTTTATAAGAGCTTTAAAATGAACCTTCACCTACTTTTCTATTATAAGTGGTTCTTTGGATATTCCTAATTTTGTGCGCACATGTTAAGGACAAATAAGTGACTTTTTCGATTTTCAAAAATTAATTCAAAATAAACAACTGGTCAAAAAAGTCTGAAATTTTGGATTTTCCAGTTTTTTGGTAAAATACCCTGGTTGACTTGATATGGACTGACCCTAGGGTCATTCCATATCAAATCAACCAAAAAATCACAAAAATTTTACGCGACCAATTCCAATTTTGATGATTTTTGGTATATATTTTCTTCTTACCATAAAAGTTGAAAATGCAAATTTTTAGATTTTTTTGATTCGTAGTTTTTTTTTTTTAATTTTTCAAAATAAAAAAGTCAGCATTTTGACCTTAACAAGAATGTACAAAACTAGCAATATCTCGAGAACCACTTACACTAGGAAAGTAATAAATGGCTCATTTTAAAGTCATTTTGAAGCTTTTTTTTATGAAATATCACAACATAATTTTAACAAAAAAAAAAATTGGAAATAAAAAGTTGAAAAAAAAATTGAAAAATTCAAAAAGGCCATTTTTAATTTTTTTGAAAAAAATATATAATTTTGATCAAAGTGTTACTTAATTATCCACAAAATTTTATGATGGAGAAATGATGGGTTCAATGTCAAAAAAAATATCAAAAATATTAAGTACATTTTATAGGCGATTTTTCATGCATGTGACATTTTTAATAAATTTTTTCACATTGAACCCATGATTTGTCCATCTCAAAATTTTGTGAATAGTTTAATAACACTTTAAAGAAAATAATATAATTTTTTGAAAAAAATTAAAAATGGCCTTTTTGAAATTTTTAAAAAAAAAATCAAAATTTTTTTTTTTTATTTTTTTTTTTCAATATATGTTATGCAATATTCTCATATGAAAGGTCTTTATAAGAGCTTTAAAATGAACCTTCACCTACTTTTCTATTATAAGTGGTTCTTTGGATATTCCTAATTTTGTGCGCACATGTTAAGGACAAATAAGTGACTTTTTCGATTTTCAAAAATTAATTCAAAATAAACAACTGGTCAAAAAAGTCTGAAATTTTGGATTTTCCAGTTTTTTGGTAAAATACCCTGGTTGACTTGATATGGACTGACCCTAGGGTCATTCCATATCAAATCAACCAAAAAATCACAAAAATTTTACGCGACCAATTCCAATTTTGATGATTTTTGGTATATATTTTCTTCTTACCATAAAAGTTGAAAATGCAAATTTTTAGATTTTTTTGATTCGTAGTTTTTTTTTTTTAATTTTTCAAAATAAAAAAGTCAGCATTTTGACCTTAACAAGAATGTACAAAACTAGCAATATCTCGAGAACCACTTACACTAGGAAAGTAATAAACGGCTCATTTTAAAGTCATTTTGAAGCTTTTTTTTATGAAATATCACAACATAATTTTAACAAAAAAAAAAATTGGAAATAAAAAGTTGAAAAAAAAATTGAAAAATTCAAAAAGGCCATTTTTAATTTTTTTGAAAAAAATATATAATTTTGATCAAAGTGTTACTTAATTATCCACAAAATTTTATGATGGAGAAATGATGGGTTCAATGTCAAAAAAAATATCAAAAATATTAAGTACATTTTATAGGCGATTTTTCATGCATGTGACATTTTTAATAAATTTTTTCACATTGAACCCATGATTTGTCCATCTCAAAATTTTGTGAATAGTTTAATAACACTTTAAAGAAAATAATATAATTTTTTGAAAAAAATTAAAAATGGCCTTTTTGAAATTTTTAAAAAAAAAAATCAAAAATTTTTTTTTTTATTTTTTTTTTTTTCAATATATGTTATGCAATATTCTCATATGAAAGGTCTTTATAAGAGCTTTAAAATGAACCTTCACCTACTTTTCTATTATAAGTGGTTCTTTGGATATTCCTAATTTTGTGCGCACATGTTAAGGACAAATAAGTGACTTTTTCGATTTTCAAAAATTAATTCAAAATAAACAACTGGTCAAAAAAGTCTGAAATTTTGGATTTTCCAGTTTTTTGGTAAAATACCCTGGTTGACTTGATATGGACTGACCCTAGGGTCATTCCATATCAAATCAACCAAAAAATCACAAAAATTTTACGCGACCAATTCCAATTTTGATGATTTTTGGTATATATTTTCTTCTTACCATAAAAGTTGAAAATGCAAATTTTTAGATTTTTTTGATTCGTAGTTTTTTTTTTTTAATTTTTCAAAATAAAAAAGTCAGCATTTTGACCTTAACAAGAATGTACAAAACTAGCAATATCTCGAGAACCACTTACACTAGGAAAGTAATAAATGGCTCATTTTAAAGTCATTTTGAAGCTTTTTTTTATGAAATATCACAACATAATTTTAACAAAAAAAAAAATTGGAAATAAAAAGTTGAAAAAAAAATTGAAAAATTCAAAAAGGCCATTTTTAATTTTTTTGAAAAAAATATATAATTTTGATCAAAGTGTTACTTAATTATCCACAAAATTTTATGATGGAGAAATGATGGGTTCAATGTCAAAAAAAATATCAAAAATATTAAGTACATTTTATAGGCGATTTTTCATGCATGTGACATTTTTAATAAATTTTTTCACATTGAACCCATGATTTGTCCATCTCAAAATTTTGTGAATAGTTTAATAACACTTTAAAGAAAATAATATAATTTTTTGAAAAAAATTAAAAATGGCCTTTTTGAAATTTTTAAAAAAAAAAATCAAAAATTTTTTTTTTTATTTTTTTTTTTTTCAATATATGTTATGCAATATTCTCATATGAAAGGTCTTTATAAGAGCTTTAAAATGAACCTTCACCTACTTTTCTATTATAAGTGGTTCTTTGGATATTCCTAATTTTGTGCGCACATGTTAAGGACAAATAAGTGACTTTTTCGATTTTCAAAAATTAATTCAAAATAAACAACTGGTCAAAAAAGTCTGAAATTTTGGATTTTCCAGTTTTTTGGTAAAATACCCTGGTTGACTTGATATGGACTGACCCTAGGGTCATTCCATATCAAATCAACCAAAAAATCACAAAAATTTTACGCGACCAATTCCAATTTTGATGATTTTTGGTATATATTTTCTTCTTACCATAAAAGTTGAAAATGCAAATTTTTAGATTTTTTTGATTCGTAGTTTTTTTTTTTTAATTTTTCAAAATAAAAAAGTCAGCATTTTGACCTTAACAAGAATGTACAAAACTAGCAATATCTCGAGAACCACTTACACTAGGAAAGTAATAAATGGCTCATTTTAAAGTCATTTTGAAGCTTTTTTTTATGAAATATCACAACATAATTTTAACAAAAAAAAAAATTGGAAATAAAAAGTTGAAAAAAAAATTGAAAAATTCAAAAAGGCCATTTTTAATTTTTTTGAAAAAAATATATAATTTTGATCAAAGTGTTACTTAATTATCCACAAAATTTTATGATGGAGAAATGATGGGTTCAATGTCAAAAAAAATATCAAAAATATTAAGTACATTTTATAGGCGATTTTTCATGCATGTGACATTTTTAATAAATTTTTTCACATTGAACCCATGATTTGTCCATCTCAAAATTTTGTGAATAGTTTAATAACACTTTAAAGAAAATAATATAATTTTTTGAAAAAAATTAAAAGTGGCCTTTTTGAAATTTTTAAAAAAAAAATCAAAATTTTTTTTTTTTATTTTTTTTTTTCAATATATGTTATGCAATATTCTCATATGAAAGGTCTTTATAAGAGCTTTAAAATGAACCTTCACCTACTTTTCTATTATAAGTGGTTCTTTGGATATTCCTAATTTTGTGCGCACATGTTAAGGACAAATAAGTGACTTTTTCGATTTTCAAAAATTAATTCAAAATAAACAACTGGTCAAAAAAGTCTGAAATTTTGGATTTTCCAGTTTTTTGGTAAAATACCCTGGTTGACTTGATATGGACTGACCCTAGGGTCATTCCATATCAAATCAACCAAAAAATCACAAAAATTTTACGCGACCAATTCCAATTTTGATGATTTTTGGTATATATTTTCTTCTTACCATAAAAGTTGAAAATGCAAATTTTTAGATTTTTTTGATTTGTAGTTTTTTTTTTTTAATTTTTCAAAATAAAAAAGTCAGCATTTTGACCTTAACAAGAATGTACAAAACTAGCAATATCTCGAGAACCACTTACACTAGGAAAGTAATAAATGGCTCATTTTAAAGTCATTTTGAAGCTTTTTTTTATGAAATATCACAACATAATTTTAACAAAAAAAAAAATTGGAAATAAAAAGTTGAAAAAAAAATTGAAAAATTCAAAAAGGCCATTTTTAATTTTTTTGAAAAAAATATATAATTTTGATCAAAGTGTTACTTAATTATCCACAAAATTTTATGATGGAGAAATGATGGGTTCAATGTCAAAAAAAATATCAAAAATATTAAGTACATTTTATAGGCGATTTTTCATGCATGTGACATTTTTAATAAATTTTTTCACATTGAACCCATGATTTGTCCATCTCAAAATTTTGTGAATAGTTTAATAACACTTTAAAGAAAATAATATAATTTTTTGAAAAAAATTAAAAATGGCCTTTTTGAAATTTTTAAAAAAAAAATCAAAATTTTTTTTTTTTATTTTTTTTTTTCAATATATGTTATGCAATATTCTCATATGAAAGGTCTTTATAAGAGCTTTAAAATGAACCTTCACCTACTTTTCTATTATAAGTGGTTCTTTGGATATTCCTAATTTTGTGCGCACATGTTAAGGACAAATAAGTGACTTTTTCGATTTTCAAAAATTAATTCAAAATAAACAACTGGTCAAAAAAGTCTGAAATTTTGGATTTTCCAGTTTTTTGGTAGGAAAAACATGTATACTAAAAATCATCAACATCGGAGATGGTGTGGTAAAATACCCTGGTTGACTTGATATGGACTGACCCTATCCCTAAACGCGGTCTATTTCATTTAGTTTCTTTAAAACAACTCAAGCAAAATTGTTTCGCAAAATACAAAATCTTTTTTGCAAAAATATGGAACAAACACGAAATTATATTGTAGGTTTCTACATGGGCAACACAAAAATAAATATTTCTACTGTTGTTTTTGTGGGTATAGGATTATAGGCAATAAACTAATAAAGTCCGAAACGTACCAAAGAAAAATAAGTGTTTCTTTTTTGCCTATAATCCTATACCCACAAAAACAACAGTAAAAATAACAGTCTAAGGATACAAAATGAACAAAAAAAAAAAAAAAAAAAAAAAAAAAAAAAAAAAAAAAAAAAAATAAATATTTCGTAGTGTAGTACCTATTTTGTATTTAAATTGTCTATCTGTTGATCTTTCTGTGCGTTTGTGCATGAATCGATATCTGATTGTAAATGAATCGATTTTATCGTAAGTAATGATCAACTAGTGCTGAAATTTATCCAATATTTTTTTTGTATAATTACCTTGTTCGTTACGGACGTCACGAGCAGAAAAATTTCTTAAGATGGAGTTTAAGCCTATAGCACAGCTGTTTCGGGCAACTTTTAACCAAAATGATGACCAGGATCAGGGCTGAAATTCAATATTAAATATTGTAGCAAAATAAAAGATTAGATTTAAATGGTATCCATTTATTTTGGGTGTTCCTTATCGCGTTTTTTTTTTGTCTACACTACCTACTGATATCTCTAACGCCATTTTGTTCTTTACGTTAGGCATCGTTGGTGCATTGTAATTTTTCTTAAGTTATTATTGCTTAGTGAAAAGTTTATACCTGTGTTTAGGTAAGTTAATTATCATAATTTTTAAGTGGTTTTTGCGCCTTGTGAACAGCGGAATTTTAGCGTTGTGAATGACTCGCTATTTACGATTTTTTTTCCTTTCTGTTTAGACTGTTTTACACAAGAAATAAACCGATTAGATACCCATTCTGAGCCTTTTAATTGTTGGTGAACTTCACGGCCCGTACTTTATTACAATATCCAGCACGATGCCGATTCTTGAACGGTCACCTCCCTGGGTGCCGATTCTTGAGTTTCGAGAGAATGGTCGCCTGGGAACGTTCCCATCCTTGGTTTCGACCAATAGGAAGGCTCAGAAGCTGTCAAGCTTGTACGGTACACGCGCAAAGCTGACTTGGTTATCGCGCCCGTTCTCCTGCTCAGAGGCAGGTGTATAAAAGTGTAGGAACGTTCCTTCGATAATCGGCAATATGTCCGCGTTTTCAATTTCATTCAAAAATTCAAAATGTATCTAAATTTGCCCCTATATGGTTGTCAAGATACTAGGCGAATAGTTGGTCAAAGAATAAACTAGGCTTTTTACGAGTTTGACATTACGTATCAGTATTCAACATCAAATTCCAATAGAAGACCCAGAGTATGACAGTATTCAACTGTTAATATCTCGAAAACAGTTGAAGATCGACATAGGGTACGTACCCTATATACATAAAAATATTCTAGTATACTGTAACATTGTCTCAATTACTTTAAGTAAAAAAAGTAAATTTGATTATTGTAAACTAACATTTTTAGTTTAATTTTGTGTGTAATCAATTGTGTGTGTAATCAAAATTATCACGTGACTGGACACTTTTAAATAGTCACGTGACCATCAGTGCTATATTCAAACTGTATTTGATATCCCAACATTTTTGGCTAAATAAAACCCATTCAAACTCCAATCGTCTTCCAATCCACATGTCCTTCGTAGATCCTCCCTCATACCACCATCACAAATTTAGCTAATTAATTACCTCTTAAAAATGTCTTAGATAAACGTGAAAATTCACACGATCATCCCGTGTCTCACCTAAATAAAAATAAATTTATCTTTTTATTAAAACTAAATATTTTGTACGATTTAATTACTATATGGAAGTTTTTTTAATATCCACGTTTTTACAAAAATCGACCACTGTGCGAGTCCTAACCTAAAAGGCGGTCAAGTTTGCCGTAGCATGCGCATTAGCGAGTTCGATCACGTGATGGTTTCGTCCAGTAGCATGCTCTGAAATAATACGAGTGACGTTTTTCACACGAGCTTTCCTAGAACTCCCAACTACTGGGTCTAGTCGAGAGAACGGCTTCGCTCAAAAATTGTTGTTCGAGGCAGCTCTGTGCATGCCCATAATAGTTTGGTGATTATTCGATCGTCTCGTCACTGCTTTTAAGCGCGTTTATTGGTTGAAACTACTTTTCTTCTCTCAGGCAAACGATCACTTCCTATGACTTCCAGAATCGGTACTCTGGAAGGTGGCCGTTCCCATGCGACCTTTCCTACGGAATTCGAGAATCGGAACCCTGATATCGAGCAATAACACGCTTTAAAGCTATCCTACCACGGCCGAACTTCACCCAATTGCTGTGTATCGAAGGAACCTTGCCTCTGAGCAGGAGAACGAGCGCTCCTGAAAAACGATAATCAAGTCAGCTTTGCGCGTGCACCGTAGAAGGTTGGCAGCTTCTGAGCCTTCTTATTAGTCGAAACCAAGGATGTGAACGTTCCCAGGCGACCATTCTCTCAAAATTCAAGAATCGGCAAATTGAAATAAAGCCTAGGTCCTGCGCAGTACTCCAAGAAATCTATTTAGTTGAAGAGAGAAAAGTCCGATATTTTTATTTATATTGTTTGATTAGAAGCCGACATCAAAAATATATAAAAAATATTCAATGTCTATAGGGACTTAATGTAAAAGAAGCTAGTAGCGCAACTTCATTATTATTATTAAAACCTACATAACTAATTAGAGCTAACTTAGCTCCGCAAAAAAAATTTAGAGCTTGCGCTTTTTAAAAGTTAGCACATGCCTTGCTAGGTTCCGTGAGAAGTCAGCAGCGCATGCGATTACAGAAAAAAAAGATACCTACATAATTAGAGCTAATTTAGTGCTCCTTAGTTTCATATATTTTTTATTTTAAATATACAGGGGGAGCGCAAATTCGCTACAGCTTCAGGTTGAAAGATGCGTATAAAACGCAAAAACACGTCAATTGAGATTTTTTGAGGGTGAAACTCACCCCGACTTCATTTTTTTAAATGGGATGGTACCACTTGTGGCACCTTGTTGGAAAGGACTTTGCAAAAGAAGATTGTGCCATTTTTTTTTTCATTTTAACTGAAGAATCGGGGACGAAATTCAACAAAAATTAGTTGTGCATAAACTGGGCTCTAAAATTATAGTTAGTCTGTTTTATCTCGAAAATTTACACAAAATTCAACCATATACATGGTTAGGAATACCCATATATAAAAACAAAATTATGATTGTTTTCCACAAACCAAAACTACACTTTTTTGCACTCGACGCGCGTTTCGCTAACAACGTTAGCATCATCAGGAGACGATAAACAATGATACCCATATATGTATGAGCTTAAATATACGCCCCGCAATGCTTTCGGCGTGCACAACTTTGTAAGCAGGATGTCTACGTCTTATACACGGCTGGTTGGGCCCCTAAGGATTTGCTTAGGAACCCTGTATACAGACCGCTTCAAGCTACTGCGAACATAGGGCGGAAGAAGTCTAATTTGCCAGTGTACGTACATGCAGAGACACCGCACGCCTATCAGTGAAGCAACCAACACTCAGGCTTCCGATCGCCATTCGCTGCCGTTCGCCGCCGTTTGCCTTGTATTTAGTACGCCTCTAACCACGGTGCTGTGTGGAGCGTAGTCAATAAAACCGGAATTTGGTCAATAAATACGCAAATTTTTATAACGTAATTTTCTTATTTTTTTTCACTGATAAATAAGAGCGTTTTATTGTCAACTGCTCAGATTTATCAGTGACGACGTGTTACAATGAAAATAATAAGGAGAAACAAAATAAAAGCAAGTTCTCAAAATAAAATAATACATTCCAAAAACCAAAAAGATTCTCCCAGTCAAAAAAAAAATTAAAGCAAATGTTCGAAAAGTCCTCCTTGCTCGGCTAGACAATATCCGAGCCTACTATAAAAACCCCTTCTAACGTTTCCAAGCATGTTAGGGGTGATAATTTGAAAAGCTTCTTCAAAAACAGATAGAAGTCATTAGGAGCAAGATCGGGAGATCGAGCTGGCCATAAAATAGTTCCCCGTGTACTTATAACCCGATTAGGAAATACATTATCAAGATATTCCCTAACCAAATCAACAAAAATGGCGTCTCGACCAAAGGACGAAAACGAAGGTCGCGAAACCGGTCGCCTCGTAAAATTTTCGCGCATGTGCATAGGCGCGGAGTTAAGATGGCTCCATGGCCTGCTAGATTTTAGATCTTACTTACAAGTTGACCTGAGAAAGGCCTATATTTAACCTCATACATATATGGGAATACCCAAATTAATCAAAGTGGATTTATTTCTTTTTATTTTAACAAACGTTCGAAATGAGACCCATTTACTTCTTGACAAAGAGGAACACGGTGGTAAAATTCAGCTTGAAGCCTTTTTAATGTTTTTGGTGTAATTTTCCGAATTTCTTCTCTAATTCCATCCTTTAGCTCTTCAATATTATTGGGTCTTGTGGCGTGTACCTTAGATTTTAAGAAGCCCCATAAATAAAAATCTAATGAAGGAAGATCAGGAGATCTAGCTGGCCATTCAACGAATCCCCTTCTTCCAATCCACCTGTTCTGGAAAAAGTCATTTAAGAACTGTCGTACATTGAGAGGAATTTTGGAAGAAAATTTTTTGATCATTCAAAATATCTGTCGCCGGTTAAATTTTGGTCAAAGAATATGGGCCCAATAATTCTATCTCCAATTATTTTAGCCCATACGTTGATTTTTCCTTGATATTGACTATGCTGCTCAACTATCCAATGTGGATTTGTTTCTGCATAGTACCTACAACTTTGACGATTTACCTAAAAATGAAGACACAAAAGTTAAAGATCTTTGATCACTAACGTTCCTAAAGCTCACTTCTCCATTTAAGGTAAAAGTTGCTTCATCTGAAAACAATATCCAATCCGGTAAAATATTTCCATCATCTATTTGTCTCATTATGGTTTCACAAAACTCCAGCCTCCGATCGGGATCATCTTCCATCAACTCCTACACAGGCTACATTTTGAAGGGTCTTTTACCAGCAGATTTCAAGATAGCCAATACAGTTTTATGGCACAAATCAAATTCCGGTGTTTCTGGAAAAATTCATATGTACTTATGGTATTGCTCCCGAAAGAAAAATGAAAATTCTTAAAAGTTCTTCAGATATTTTTATAAGAATTTGAAAACGACCTACCGCGCCAAAATTCATGCTTTATTGATGTTTACTTTTGTCTGGGCACCCTATTTAGAAAATTATGGAAAAAGGTGATGTTAGTTGTAGTTTTTTTTTCTGGTTGCTTACCATCATCACTGAACATTTAAAGCTAAAGTTTCTCCCCAGATTTTAAGCAAAAAAAAAAGTTTATTTTATATTTTAAGTAAAAAAAAAGTACAATGGTCTTTTGCCAGAGTGCACAGGGAAAACTAAACATCAGAATTAGCTGAAATTTTGCAGATGCGATCATTTTTAAATGCTTAACAAAAATATCTAAAGGATTTTTTAAAATTCTCAATTATTTTTTCTTCAAAATAAAAACTATCCCTAAAGCCTCAAAATGATTGCGGGTTAGAAAAAACCCGATCTATGAAAAAAATAGAGAAACACTCACAATTTCCTCTGGAGTACATTTTTCCTTTTTATATTTTCTTGCTTTAGCGAAAATAAAAACTAAGTTTCCTTTTTTCTAAAAGCCTGCGCACTCCGGAAAAGAAAACCGATCAATCGCAGTTCAAGTGTTGGTCAATAGATCGCAGAATTTATAAGATTCCATGGTAACTGCAGGTGTTTTGTCAACAAACTTTAAATCGGGCCGCAGTGGGGCAGAAGAGTATTTTTACGTTTTCTAACAGAAAACCATTCGAGGTTATGTTTATCTTTCAAAAATGTGTTTTCAAAAACATTGTTCTAAAGCAAATATGAAACACCTCCGCGTGTGCGGTCGCCCGCCGAAAAAGGCCTAGCGCTGCGCGGGCATTACCTGTAGTCTATCAAAGAACCAAAAGAACTTTACTGGCTAGCTGGGATTACTAGGAATTCGCATAGAAACATTCGGCGTCCATAACTCCACATAATTTTGTTTTTAGTTTGATTCAACCATTTTTTTTAAATTAAATTATTGCGGCATAGTTATGTGCAAGTGTACTAGTGAAATCTTGCACTGCAAATGATAGATTTTAGATCCCAACCTCGCAGTTTCAAAAACACACGGTACTTGAGTACTAACAAAAATACGATTATTTAAGGTGACCAACTCCTAAAGGGGCAAAACCGGGACACTCCGGCCATTAAATGTATTGTATATCATGTATTTTTTCTTATATGCACCCCTAATAATATTAATATGTATTTTCCAAAATACCTATTAAAGAAAAATAATTTAAGTAAGGTTTCAATTCAAATTTATAGATGGCAGAGAACATCCGCTTTTTTAATTGCAGTGTTTTTGACGTTACAAAATACAGTGGTATCAAAACCGGGACAAGCCTGAACTTTTGCTGAAAAATCGGGACTATCCGGGACGGATTTTTTCCCCTTGACAAATGGTTAAAAATCGGGACTGTCCCGGCCAAACCGGGACGGTTGGTCAACCTAGATTATTTCGTCTAGCGCCAGTAGCCGATTTTTAAATCTGCACGCTTTTAAGTTAACCTGTTGTCGGTATCAGCTAGCGGGAGTGTTTCCAATTCAATTATAAATGCACCTGTAAATGCAACCTTAAACATTACACCCATATACTTTAATACGTAGTTGGGTAGCGTTTTTTTAGAAGGTAATTTGCAATAAACGTATTTTACTTGTTTTTTTATGAAAAATACTTCTTTTTGGCGCAGAACGCGAAAAGTCAAAATAAGTAACCTAACCCCAAATTTTTGACCCGGTTCTAAAAAATCTCTGGTGTCCCACTGTGGATAAACATAAATAAAGTCTCCGCTTTGCCATGGAAAACAAATTCAATGACGTAAAATTTTGCAAAAAAATCAGGTCGACATAGTTACATTGATTTCCCGTACAGTGTTGCTAAAAGCCATAAAGGTATAAAACGCCTTTGCTAAAAACAATTCCCCAGATTGTAACTAAGACCTATAATGGTCTATTCTGTGGTTAGATGTCGATGGCACCAACAAATCATCTCATAATTTTTTTTATAATAAAATCATATTACTTCAGCAAAATAGACAATCACGTCAGTCATGTTGTGCCTTTGATTGACTCATGCCGATCATTTATTTTACCGTAAATCACTTCACTCTGACTTTGCAATCTTTCTCTGAAACATCTTCCTATTGTCTTCATTTTTTTTCAATCTTATATTCCTCGTCGTCTTACACGATTTCCTCCAGAAATGTAAGTGGCGGCTTACTGAAAATCCTAGAAAACTTTTCTACAGGGTGAACTGGCATGTCATTTATTTTGGTAGGCGAAGGTAAGAACTCCTAATATCACCAAAAAATGTGAGGTCCAAAAAATTGCCCATAATATTCACAAAATCTATAAAAACCAAATTGCCAAATAAAAAAAATTAAAAACATCAAAACCATAAAGGCGCAATTACACAGACGAACATGCTCAAATAAAAGCTCGTGCAAAAGATCTGAAATTTTTTGCGCGAACATTTTTGTGAGCTTTTCTTTGAACATTTTGTTCGGGTAAATTTTTGAGCAAGTTATTGCTATCTATTTTGGAAAAATATTTTTAAAGATGAGAATAAATATAATTTTACATCATTGATCAGTGATCTCAATTCTTTAAAAAAATGGAACACCAACTTTTATTTTAAACTTTTGTGAAAAAAAGGCGACGGCAAGCGAAACATTATTATTGGCTATTAGTTTTGTCATATGCAATGTTAAAATAGTTAATGATGGAGGTAATAACATTTAATTCTTTTCTTTAACTTTTTTGGTTTTCTTTGATTATAAAAAGAAAACGGAAATGTCTTCGAAGTAATTACTTTTTAAAATGCAGGTGGATATTTTTAGAGAACTGTTCTGGAGAGTAGTTAGTTGTTCCCTGGGGGGGGGGATAGAGAGGTTTAGACAGTCGGAACGCAGCGCTGTCAAACACTGCTGTAATTTTGTGTGTCAATGTTCATTTGACCAAAACTCCCTCTCACTAGTCTACGGTTTTTACCTTCTCCTAACCCAGCAACAGCAATAAATAAGTGTCAATTTTTATTTTTTTTTATTCTCGTTTTTTTTTTACAACCCCAAAAAAGTTACAAGTATACTGGCATATCCCCTATAAAAATCAGATCAATCGAAGTTGCTTATGAGGTAAAACGTGAATTTCGACATCAAATCGTTTTTCCGTCGGAAAGCACTTAATTAAAAATACCTTGTTTTAAAACTTAGTCTTTCTATTTTCAGTTAAGTTCAATGAATTCCCATAAAACTATAAAATTTAAATTTGTAAGAAATTTTTATTACCAACATTTCTTCAAACAAATTTTGCTCAACATTCTCTCCAAAATTTACGTGTGTTTTTTTGTACGCGATTTTGCTCGAACATTTCTTTGAACATTTTGCTCAAGAGGCTCGTGTAAATGTTTGTCGGCATTTCAACATCAAAGGAAAGTTTGTCTGTGTAAATGCGCCTTAAAATAACTTATCTTTCGTTTCTACTATTTACCATGCTACCTTGATATAATAAGTAAGGATTTCTCAAAAAATACAAAATTAGCCCCAAAGGACATCTTGAAGGAATAAGGAGACATATTATAAATTTTTCCTAAAACGACCCATATTTGTGTAATTTAAGAATTATGATTATTGCTGCACAGAGTTTGGTTTCTTCTACATGACGATTACTTCCTCTTTAAAGGCACAAATGATACACTCGGCCAGAGGGCATCGCTCCCGGTATTTAATTTTGACGTCTGAATTTATTATTGAAAACTTTCAGTTGTACAGAATACCTAAACGTAAACATTGATATATAGTATTTAATTGTGTCTATTTCTTTTCATAAAAAAGACAAGGACTTCTGCTTGAATACCAGTATTTTTCAACACGGACCATATATACCCATTAGCTTAAATATGCACCCTTCCTATGCTTTCCACATGCACGAAGTTGTAAGCAAGATGTTGCTCTACTTTCCTCTTATTTATCTTCCTTTCTCTCTCTATTATCTCGTTTGCACATGCGTCGCGCCAGCGTCATCGGCTAAAATCCGAAGCCGATCATTGTTTTTGACAGAAAGAATTAGGTATATGCCATGTATTTGTTTACTATTCCAAAAAATTCCGGATTATTGTATTGTGTTCGCAGAAAAAAATATAAATGTGTGCCATTGAGGGAGAAACATAATTCCGTTGATGTTTAACTGCAACTTTCCAATTAGTGAAGGGGCATGTGTCCGTGGGATTTTGAATGAAGGAGTTTTGTGACTATGTGGGATTGATAGCTCTTTAGTCACATAATCAAGTGTTAGCGGGTGTTTTGTTCGCATCCGTGTAGAAGGGGTTGATATGACATCATAGTCATAGCCAAAAATCATAAAAAAACAACTTTTGCAACCGGGGCATGATTATACTCGATTCCATATAACTCGACGACGAGGATTCCAAAAATTTTACTTTCAAGGTCACTTCAGCTTAAATGACCTTTAAAATCGCAAAAAAAAACAAGATTTTTGCCATTTTCTGTACAAAAAAATGTTAATAATTCGACGTTTTGTCAGACTAACTTCAAATGTACCTCAAACTATTAGGCATATATGCCAAATTCGATCCTTGGAGTTTGATGCAGTTTGTAGCTTCATGACCGTGAAAAATACCCCAGTAAAATTAACATATTGCAAAAATAACACATACTAAAGGGCGCTATTCATCAACTATTGAAGTTAAAAAAAATTTGGTTCAGCTATGACGCGTTTCAATATGGCGGCTGATATATCAAAATGGCGACCTATAACCACATTTTATTTTATCCAATATCGTAAAAAAGCAAAAATGACAAGGTGGCCATCAATTCTTGTTGACTTATCGCCGCTTACTATGAAAAAAAGTTTAGTTGAAGTATGACCTTGATTGACCTTGAAAATAACATGTACAAGTGAAAAGCCAGCTTTTTGTTGTAATTTTTCCAATTTACCACTACGCAAAAACTTTAAGTAGGTACCGGAAATGAATTTAACATCTTAGCCATAACTAAAAACTTCATTTTGAACCTCCCTACCATTTTTTTTTTTTGATATGGCGTCCAAGATGTTTTTTGTTTATGTATAGCTGTAACCTCATCCTTGAATTTTATTATGAATGTTAATAAACAAGTATAGTCATGCCCTACTGGCATAATTAGAATTTTTTATGCTTTTTTGGCCGCTGTTTTGGAAAATAGCATCTAAAACACCTGGTCCAGTATATGGTAATGTATATCTAACTTCTGCTAACTCTCTTATGTGTAATTTAAATGACTTTGTTGGCTAAACAAGTGAGTAGAACATAAAATTCACAGTTCCGAAACTTAATAAAAACGACATATAGGTCATTTTTACCGGGGTATAGCATAAACACCTTGGACGCCAGATCAAAAAAAAATGATAGGAAGGTTTAAAATGATGTGTTTATTTATGGCTAAGATGCTAATTTCATCTCCGGCACTTAAATTTTTTGCGTAGTGATTAATTGGAAAACACACTTCAAAAACCTGGTTTTTCACTTGTACATGGTATTTTTAAAATCAATCAAGGTCATACATCAACTAAACTTTTTTTTCATAGTAAGCGGTGATCAGACAACAATAATTGATGGCCACCTTCTTATTTTTCTTTTTTAACGAAATTGGATAAAATAAAATGTGGTTGTAGGTCGCCATTTTGATATATTAGCCGCCATATTGAAACGCATCATAGCTGAACCAAATTTTTTTAACATTGTTACTGGACTCGACCTTCTTATCTTTCCTACCAAATTTGGTCCTCTTCGTTTTAATAGTTGATTAATAGCGCCCTTTTGGTATGTTATTTTTGCAATATGTTAATTTTACTGGGGTATTTTTCAAAGTCATGAAGTTTCAAACTGCACTGCATTTGAAGTTAGTGTAACAAAACATCGAATTATTAAGATTTTTTGAAGAAAAAAATGGCAAAAATCTTATTTTTTGCGATTTTCAAGGTCATTAAAGGTCGAATGACCTTAAAAGTTAATTTTTTGGAATCCTCGTCCTCGAATTATATTGCATCGAGTATAATCATGCCCCGGTTGCGAAAGTTGTATTTTTTATTATTTTTGGCCGCCATCTTGAAAGATGACGTTATATCAACCTTTTCTACACGGATGAAAACAAAACACCCGGCAACACTTGATTGTGTGACTAAAGAGCTATCAATCCTACCTAGTCACAAAACTCCTTCATTCAAAATCCCACGGGATAGAAATTATCGACGTATGTCCCTACCCTATAAGTCACCAAAAAGAATTCAACCATAATCACTTCCGTATATCGCAAACCAACTCATACTGGACAATATCTAAACTTCAAATCAAACCACTTCACATCAACCAAACTGGGAATTGCAAAATCTCTTAAGGCGCAATTACACAGACGAACATGCTCAAATAAAAGCTCGTGCAAAATATCTAAAATTTTTTGCGTGAACATTTTTGTGAGCTTTTCTTTGAACATTTTGTTCGGGTAAATTTTTGAGCAAATTATTGCTATCTATTTTGGAAACATATTTTTAAAGATGAGAATAAATAAAATTTCACATCAATGATCAGTGATCTCAATTCTTTAAAAAAATGGAACACCGACTTTTATTTAAAATTTTTATAAAAAAAAGCCGACGGCAAGCGAAACATTATTATTGCCTCTACTATCAGTTTTGTCACATGGATTAGGGTTACTTATAATATTTTTTTCTTAGGGTTTTTCCCGGATTTTTTTGCCCGTGGTTTTTTTTGGGATTTTCTTGCGAGTTTTTTTTTATTTCCAAGGGTTTTTCTCCTAAAGTCAAAAAAAAACCCAGGAAAATAATTCTTTTCCAAAAAAATTTTGAGTTTTTCAAATATCGGCAAAAAACTTAAAAAATGCACTTTTAAGCGGTAATCCGCGCCTCACGACTATGAGGAGTGGTGGGGAGGGGGATTTTTGTAGCTTTACTTACCTTTTATTGTTGTTTTTTAATTCCTCACACCAGATTTACCTAGTTAGTTTAAGGTACCAAGGGTTGCTTAAAAAAGCAAAATGCTGAAGATATAGATATTTATTGTCAATTTAATGTAATAATCAAGGTCGATTACTGACACTGAACCAACAATATGCAAAGGGCAACATTGCGATTCAAAAGAGTGTCCGGCCTACTACCTGCGAAATCCAAAACTCGGGATGATAGATCGGCGACACAGTCTACTAAATTACTGCTAAATTATATTTTTTAGACAAGGGTCGGGTTCGTAGGGTTGTAAAAGTCGGTAATAAACGGGTATTATTTAAACCGAACGTGCTTTTGTTCATATATTTGAGATTTAATAAAATGTATATAGGTTTTTTAATTTGACTTAATTATTATTGTAAAAGACTAAACTAGGAAGTAAAATAAAGGGATATTCTTTTAAACGTAAATTTTTATCATTACATTTTACAGGCAACAGCAATAAATAAGTGCCAATTTTGTTTTTCTATTTTAAAGAAATTTTTATAGCCCCAATTCTTCAAAAAAATTTTGCTCAAAATTCTCTCCAAAATTTACGTGTGTTTTTTTGTACGAGATTTTTCTCGAACATTTCTTTGAGCATTTTGCTCAAGAGGCTCGTGTAAATGTTTGTCGGCATTTCCACATCAAAGGAAAGTTTGTCTATGTAAATGCGCCTTTAGAGATCGAGCCACCTACATCTGCAATACAGAAGAAGCTTTAAATAAAGAAAAGTCAAAAATTCGATCCGATCTGCGAAGAAACGGTCCTCCAACTACACGATCAATAAAACTCTTCAGACCACATAAACACAAAGGATGACAGACGTAAATAATGAAAGAAATCACATCGGCCGACCCATGGAAGTTGGCATTCGTTAAGGGAGACACATAAAAGGGGCACGTGCGAACTAATAAAGAACCAATTTTTACAGAAAATAGGGAGTCTGCGATCCTACAAATGCCGTGCGTTAAAATTAACGTCTACGAGTTCTGCATGACTTAAAATATCTATTTTATTTATATATTACATAAAAGGCGAAGCATCATAACAATTAAATTGTTTTGAGAACCCATGCATATATCTATACTTTTTAAGACCAATTATCCACGAAATTAACAATACCTCGGTTTGCTGTTAATTAAGAATCCTTAGAATCAATTTAAAAAATCAGGGCACCTTCTGTGTACTAACTTTTTTATTGCCACATACGTACTAGATCTCTTAGATATGGTATATGGGCCCCTAATAGAACTAAAATGCTCTGGATAAATTCCTTTTACAATAAAAAAAAATAAATTTTTCTGCCAAGTATTAACACAGCGTGCTGTAAATAAGCTGGGATACGTTTGGAGCATGGAAAATAATAATAATACTTTTGCTGTCGTCTGCCACAACGTTTTGAAAACGTCATGAAAAGGTAGTCCCAGTTATTTTGAGGAATATTTTTTGCCTATGACAACGTCTACGGCAGCTGAAAATACAGCATTTTAAAATTTAACTACCTTGACAAAAAGTGTATTTAAAAATAGTCATTAAAGTAAAATTGTCTGCCAATATAAAAGATTAATACTCGTAATCACCAACCAAAAATTCTCCTATTAGACTTTAATCGTGATTAGTTACTAATCGATGTTTAGAATATGGTGTTTTTTTGTTTGCCAAAGCTCATTCCAAAGTCCGATTAGTATTAATCATAATTAAAGCTTAAAATCGGAGAATTTGCACAATGGTGGATATGGACATAAAGATGGAAGACAGCTAAAATATATATTATCAATGTTTAACGAACTATCAATCAAAAATAAAATAAATTTTGTAGGCTTTCCAGCAGTAGACTTTGTGCAAAGGTCCGTTTGCTCATAACATTTTCAATTTTCTTCAAATAATTATTTAGTTGATTTTGAATAATTTTCAGACTTAGATTTAAACATAACTATTTATAAAAAACAAAAGATCAAAAGATCTTTGGTGAAAATAACGAAAATTCAAACCTGGGTGGGCATTCCACAAGGAACACTCAAAGAACCAAAGCGAAATGATTAAACGGTGTTTCGCCCTGGCAACCAGCGTGGGCTCGTCAGTGGTTCCACTGGTCACCCTCCCCATACATCATTAAACACCATATACACTTTGATTTCCAACTTTGAATCACTCACAAATAGGCATCGTTCCGCACTGGTACTTATCCAGCGTATTCCTGATTGGAGAACATTTTTAATTCAGTTTAATTTCACACCAAACTGCAAAACACTCGCGAAAATAATGGCGTCAGGTCGACACGCGCGACTTCCGACCTTCACAACGAACAGCGGAAGATGCACTAATGAACTATGCACTGTGCTGTAATGGGACTGACGAGTCGTCGCTCGGAGGTCAGAGCAATGTTGCCAACTGGGTTCGCCGAAAATTCTGGGTCAGAGACTCGCGAATGCAGTGAATTGTGTTGTGTTGCCAAGTGTTTTTTAAATCTTTAACTCAAAGGAAATGATATTTTTTTTTAAATTTAGATGATTTAGAGGAAATGGTCCTATTTTAAAATGGTTAAAGTTAGACATGAATATTTGTAAAATTGTTCAACTTTAAGGCCACAAAAACGGCATAGATTTGACAACACTGCTTTGCTGTTTTTGGGCCAATCTTTACCGGGCAGAATATCGGAAACCAGAAAACGGAATCTGTTGAGATTTGGCAGGAATGTTTAAATTTGAATTCCTCACAACTGTATCTAGACAGTTATTTGCTGGACTCTCTCATTCCCGAAATAAAATAAACACGGATATCAATAGTCAAAAATCTTACCTGGCTTTTTCTTTAGCCTCGTCGATAATACAGAAATCTGTAACAACAATTTTTGGATTTTTTGATTTTTTGAAAGAATACACCAAATTTAAAAAAATCCTTTGGATACGGTTGTAGATTTTTATAAATCCTATTATCTGATAACAAAAAAGTTATAGTTTTTTCTTTATAAGCGAGATTTTGCCGGAATTCTAAAACGCCAAGGTCACGTAATTTAGTAGGCCCAAGGAAACTGAAGTGTGTATTGGAGTATTGGAATTCAGGTTCCACATAGCCACCGGCCACTTGTCCAATGGAACATTCGGCCAATAAATTGACACATGTCCAAGTGATAAAATTAATACGGAAATTTTTTATTTTTTTGATGTTGAATAATAATTTTTCTTTTGATTATTTTTAATTCCGAGACATTGCAATCCATGAGCCGAGCATCAAAACCTTTAATAGAAGCAAGCAATGGTTACTTTCCTAATAAGTTATACTTTTTCTAACATATGGTGTGCGCAGCGTGTTCTGAACATTAAACGATCTCACTCGAAATGGCATTACTGACGCCACCTATTCTTGATCTTTCAAAAAAATAGCAAAGCAGTGTTGTCAAATCTATTCCGTTTTTGTGACCTTAAAGTTATTTGAACAAAAATCTGTTGAGTTTTGCTCCACAAACCATATGAACTTTTTGACTTTTTTTGACCCCCCCCCCCTTTATCAGTTAAAAGAATGACTATGGTATTATTTATACCCTATATTTTCAGAATTTGAGCCTAAATGTGCGATTTGTCTCAGGATTTTTATGCGATTTCTAGTTTATTTTAAGGTCGTAGTTACAATCTAGGGAATTGTTTTTAGCAACACTGTACGGGAAATCAATTTAACTATGTCGACCTGATTTTTTTGCAAAATTTGTTTTCCATGGCAACGCGGAGACTTTATTTTTGTTTATCCACAGTGGGACACCAGAGATTTTTTAGCACCGGGTCAAAAATTTGGGGATAGGTTACTTATTTGACTTTTTGCGTTCTGCGCCGCTACAAAACCAAGTAAAATACTAAAATAAAAGAAAATTACCTGCTAGAAAAACGCTACCCAACTACGTATTAAAGTAACTGCGGGTGTAATTTTTAAGGTTGCATTTATAATTGAATTGGAAACACTCCCGCTAGCTGATACCGACAACAGGTTAACGGCTACTGGCGCTAGACGAAATAATCGTATTCTATTTTAAACAGGAGCATCACCGACTAGCTAGAGTCTTTCCAACCTCTAAATGGAGCTTTACTGACCTGTTTTGTTAGAACTCAAGTATCCGTGTGTTTTTGAAACTGAGGTTCTAAAATCTATCCTTTGCACTCCAAGATTTCACTAGTACAATTGCACATAACTATGCCGCAATACTTTAAATTTAAAAAAACGGTTGAATCAAAATAACAAGAAAATTGTGTGGGATTATGGGCGACGAATGTTTCTATGCGAATTCCTAGTAATCTCAGCGAGCCAGTAAAGGTCTCTTGGTTCTTTGATAGACTCGGGGTAATACCCGCGCAGCGCTAGGCCTATTAGACCGCACACGCGGAGTGGTTTCTTATTTGTTTTAGAACAATGTTTTTGAAAACACATTTTTGAAAGATAAACATAACCTCGAATGGTTTTCTGTCAGAAAACGTAAAAATACTCTTCTGCCACACTGGTGCCCGATTTAAAGTTTGTTGACAAAACACCTGCAGTTACCATGGAATCGTATAAATTCTGCGATCTATCGTCCAACACTTGAATTGCGTGTGTCTCCCAAATTCAATTAAGTGTAAACGTTTATGATTGATTGATCGGT
This sequence comes from Oxystoma pomonae, assembly GCA_963921995.1. NCBI lineage: Eukaryota > Metazoa > Arthropoda > Insecta > Coleoptera > Brentidae > Oxystoma > Oxystoma pomonae. Next base: position 65,709,990 of record OY998171.1, read on the forward strand.
TTTCTTTTCCGGAGTGCACAGGCTTTTAGAAAAAAGGAAACTTAGTTTTTATTTTCGCTAAAGCAAGGAAGTTTAATATAAAAAGGAAAAATGTAATCCAGAGGAAATTGTGAGTATTTCTCTATTTTTTTTGTAAATCGGGTTTGTTCTAAACCGCAATTATTTTGAGGCTTTTGGGATAGATGACAGCACCAGAGCTTTTATTTTAAAGAAAAAATAATTGAGAATTTTGAAAAATCCTTCAGATATTTTTGTTAAGCATTTAAAAATGATCAGCCCTGCAAAATTTCAGCTAATTCTGATGTTTAGTTTTTCCTGTGCACTCTGGCAATTAATTAAAGCAAAAATTAAAGAACAAGGCGTTGCCAGTTGTACTTTTTTTAACTTAAAATCTGGGGAGAAACTATAGCCTTAATTTGTTGCGCAGTGATGCCAACTTAGGGAATTTTTCCCTAGTTCTAGGAATTTTTTGGTGCAATAGCGAAGGAAATTTCACCCAATATCTAGGGAATTTTCAACTGCTACGAACAAATCGACCTACATCTAAGTTTAAATATTCAATTAGGGCCTACATAAACGAACGGGCCACGACCCTAAACTTTGTTGACGTAACACACGCCATAATCGTGACATAGTTTGAAGGCAGAATTATACTTTTACTGACAGCTGCTTAGGTAGGCCATAATTCAATGTAATTTTGACCTAGGGAATTCTAGGGATTTTTACACAAAAAAATTGGGAATTTTTGGCGAACCCAGTTACAACACTGGCATCACGTCTTTTCGACATTACACGTGTCCCATCGTAGATAGAGAATGTCCCATATACCTGGTCGAAGAGTCACTGGATATATATATATATATATATGATTGTGACGATTACCCAACGCAACCTCGGTCGTTTTAAATAATTAGACAGTTGTTAGTTGTCAACAAATCCACAGAGGATACCATACGTAATATCGGCTTCTTTGCGGTACCATTTTCTTGCTCAATACTCGGGCATTTTTTCTATGCACGTGAAGCAACGAATCGGGCGATAGGTAGTTAAGATTTTTTCCGATATATCGATCAATGGAGTCCTTGCACATTTTCCAATAAGAAATCATGTATTTAGAAATGACTTACAAAAGTATAACTAAAGTACATTTGCTACTAGTGCGAAAAGTAGCATTTTTCTGCACACGATTGCAGTTGGCCGAACGACGAACACATTATGCGCGAGACAGAAACGCTATATTTTCTACGAGCGTGCGAAAAACATACAAAATAAATGGAATTACGTTTTTTAATTTTTAGTACGATAACAAGAATATTAATAGTAAAATTTGCTGAATTATTTTGGAGATTAATCGCTGATGGTTTAATTGTTTGTATCGGCGATGGAATTAGTTGAATCCATTGAAGCTACCTCTGTTTCTGCAATGGGACCAACGAAAAAAAAAAGGAGAATCCACAATCTGCTTGTCTTCTTTTAACCTATTATTAAAAAATTTGATGCATGAAAAGGTTGCATAGGGAGAGTTTTTAATCTAATCTGAAATCCATCTACCAATTTGCACCGATTCCAACAATAGTTGAACATATGATTTTGACAGGCATCGGTGATGAGGCCCATTGAAAAACCAAGAACCCGATTGCGACTCGCGCTAATACACCCAGCAAACACGGTTCCCTCGGGCCGCAGCAGTATTTTTTGTCCGCTTTGCGCTGTAGGCAAGCGGCCCGACATCGTCGGCGATTGACGAAGGTCCGTCGGTGGTAGCTTAAAGCGGCCCGGCAAACCACAAAGGTCCGATAATGCGGGTGCTTAACCAGTCGGGGTGGTTTAAGTGGCGGAAGAGGTGATGCGTTTCGGCATAAAGTCGACTATAGTAAATCGGACCATCGTCAGTTGCCGATTCTCGACCAATCAAACAAAGTTCCAATCGGACCATCGTCGGCCTTAAAGCAGATAAAGTGGTCGTCGGTATAAAATCGACTACAGTAAATCCGGCCATCAACAGTTGCCGATTTTCAAACCATTAAACAAAGTTCCAATCGGACCATCATCGGCCCTAAAGCAGATAAGGTTTGCGTTGGAATAATGTCAACTAGAGTAAATCGGACCATCGTCAGTTCCAATCGGACCGTCGTCGGCCCTAGATCAGATAAAGTGGGCGGGCGTCGGCATAACGTCGACTATAGTAACATGAGTTGCTGATTTTCGACCGATTAAACAAAATTCCAATCGGACCATCATCGGCCCTAAAGTAAATAAGGTTTTCATTATCATAATGTCGACTATAGTAAATCGGGACATCGTCAGTTGCCGATTCTCGTCCGATTAAACAAAGTTCCAATCGGACCGTCGTCGTTCCTAAAGCAGATAAAATGTGCGCCGGCATAAAGTCGACTATAGTAAATCGGGCCATCGTCAGTTGCCGATTTTCGACCGATTAAACAAAGTTCCAATCGGATCATCGTCGGTCCTAAAGTGGTGTCGGCATAAAGTCGACTGTAGTAATGTGGACCTCCGTCAGCCGATTATTGACCGAAAACCAAAAATCGCAATCTGTCCAACATCGGGCCAGCGTGTAGTCGCCGATGCCGACACATTGCCGACGTTGTCAACATTGGCCCGATTCAATGCCGACGATTTGTGTTTGCTTTGGCAGTTGTCCAGAACCTGCACTGGATGAATCGTCTTCCCTCAACAAATTTAGGGCTATTTGGGAAACCACACCATTTAAATCGATTGGGAAACAATTTTCTTTTACTACTCCCGAAAATTAAATTTTTTTAAAAATAAATAAAAATTGAGGTTATGTTTTAATCCATTCATCAACACTCATCGGGTCCGGGAGTTGATGGCCATTGTTGATATCAGTCGGTTGTATCAGAAATTCAGAAGAACGCGTTTGATGTTTGCTGCAACCGATTATTAAATCGTTGAGATTTCAAACTCCCCTATAGTGAGAACAGGGCATAATATATTTTAGCCACGGATGTAGAAACCTTGTATTGCTAATACCTATGGGAAATTTTCATGAAAATCACTGCCGCGTGACTTCCGCCATTTTCGCCGTCATGTTGCGGAGATTTGGGTTGGCGACATTGGTTTCCTTAATTTTAAATAGTAGTGTGGGAACACTGACTGTCAACAGTGTCAAAATATGATTGAATTTGACATTTTTTTGAAAGGTTATTTTTGTTGTTGTTTTTTAATACAAAAACAAAAAAGTAAAGAAACAAGTCATAAACAAATGATCCAACGGTTACGCCATTTATCTCTTTCATTTGGTCTGGAGTATGTGCAGGTTTCGAACAAATAAATCTCAACATGGAAACATTGCCCCTCAATTTATAAACAAGGGTACTATTAAGCCACACGTTATAAATTGTAATAAACACTCGGTTCAATCATTGCTGCTGGCTCTCCCGCTGAAGATACGCCTTGATTACGTTGATCTGAATCCGCACAGGGACTAAAACAACTAAGAACAGATGCACCAACGTGATACAGTAATAAAAAATCAATGAATAGAGGGAGATACTGACTTTGATAATAGCATATATCTCTCAGCTGAAAGCCAGAGCCATGGCAAGTCAAGCAACATTTAGCGATTACAAAAAAAGTACATCTTTGGCACATGGAGTTGAGCATAGAGTTTTACAATATTTGAAGACCTTGGCGGAAAAACCTATTAACAAACAACTGTGTCGACCATACCTTCCCTATGTTAACAAGTTATTACTAAGATATCCTTGAGATTTGGTAAGTTTTCAGCATTCAACATTTTTTTTGTAGCTCTATCTTTTATAAAGGATGTGGGATTTTGCTCAAAACTGCATATGTTGTAGGTTTCATTGTCCTGATAAAAATCTATCATTGCTCCACAGTGGTATGTGGTTTTTGAGATACTGCGTTCAAAGTTAAACATTTTGGTATTCTGGCTTTTCCCTAAAATCAGTTTGTTGCACTTTTTGTGAAAATGTAAATAATATTTATGAACCAAATTGTAGTATTAGAATAATATAAGTTGCGTCGCACTGGCATCACAAACATAAAAAATATTAAATTTATATGACCAAGAAATGACTTTTTTAACAAAAGGCAAATTTCAATTGTTATTTTGCCACTTGGTATTTAACAAACATGCTTCAAAACAAAAACTTTTGTAACATTTTTAGCCATTTTTGTGATTTGTTGCTATGGGGCAATGATAGATTTTCATCAAGATAAGAAAAATCACACAGAAAGGCAGTTTCCATAAGGAAAGTGCATTATCCTTAAAAAAAGAATCTACAAAAAAAATGTCAAATGCTGGAAACTTATCAAAACTTAAGGATATCTTGGTAATAACTTTTTCTGCTTAGTTCTTCAGAATCAGAAAACTTTTATTACAAAAATTGTTAACAAAAAACATTGTCACAATTGAATAAATAAGGGTCAAAAATTAACATTAAGGTAAATTTAAGCTAAGAATGTCTTCAAAATGTCATTTAGATATTAAACAATGTTAACATTAAGGTTTTGTTAATAAAGATTAAAATATAAATATTGATTTTTCTTTATTTCTAGTAAACTAGTAAAACATCTATAATTACTGGTCTTAAAATAAAAAAATACTGGCAACAATATCACAAAAATTGACAATGGAATCTTAAACTACTTACTTAAAATTACATATAGAAAGTTACAAACACATGGAAATGACAACAAGAAAAAGAACAAAAATATACTGATAATATACATATTAAAATTAATTTTTTTAATGTTCTTTTTAAAACTCATGAAGTATTGTTCTAATTTTCTAAAACTCGATGTGCCAAAGATGTATTTTTTTGTGATCGCTTGCCATCGCTCTGGTTTTCCGCTGATCCATATTTGCTATTATCAAACTCCGTATCTCCCTCTAGACCTATAACAACCTCGGATTTGTTCACTTTTTCGTTTTTTTATTAAAAAACAACAACAACAATATTAAAAATACCCTTTCTAGATAGTCAGTGTTCCCACACTACTATTTACAATTAAGGAACCAATGTCGCCAACCTAAATCTCCACAACATGGCGGCGAAAATGGCGGAAGACACACGGCAGTGATTTTCCTACAAGGGTATTATCAATCCCTTTCTTTTTTACATCCGTGATTTTGGGTAATAGCGTTTTCCTTTTGATGCGCTGGGGAAAAACTAAAACTGACCTGGTGCAGTCAGAAAATTACCATCGGTGCTTGATTAGTGCATTGCAAATGGAATATGAAATGCACGGTTTGAGAGCAAATTTTTTTCGGTCATTTTATAGTAACCCGAAAAAAAGAATTTTCCGTGCTTTAGAGATTTCATATTTATTATGGAGATTGAATTGAATAAAAAAGAAGTAAAACATCAATGTCGTTGGCAGTAATCTGGTTTCTCATTTGCTTATTTCTTATCTTATGTTATTTCCTGTTCCAGCGTAAGTCGACAGTAAAACAAGATGTTGTAACCAGATATATGTTTACTTTTAATAATAAATAAATTAAAATGATCATCCCCATCGACAGGCTCTTCTTAAGAAAAATAACTCTTCATCTTCATCATCACATGCGCACACATTTAAACTATATATAGGTAGGTATATTTTTTTAATAATATTAGACATAGTATGACCATAATTTTTGAAGAGAAAAAGAGTACATATGCGTATTCAAAAAAACAAGATGTTCAATAATTTTTAAAGTAACATTTATGGTAAAAGTTACCTATACCCTCCCCTATACCTTGATTCAAGTGCGGTTAGATTTTTAAAAGGGGAGGGCGGTTATTAGGTATTGGTTTGGATTAGTTAAGTCTTAATTCTAGATTTGATTCCAAAATTATGTGTCTTAATACGCCGCGATGCGTTGACAAAAATTGCTTAAGATAAAACTAACATTGTAACAATCAATGATATAGATAGTGCTGCTCTTTATTACGTTTTATCGTAGATAGAAAATACTTAAGATATGTAACTGATAAGTGGAAGTGAGAATAGTCCGTTGCACTTCCACTCGTTATAATCCCTGATCAGGCAAGTGGTGCCCCCCATTTACCTTGCGGAAAGTATGGAAACCAAAAATTTTGTTTTGCCGAGTAACTGTTAGAGGGCGCTAGCGGAGACCGCAATAAATAGGTAGTGCTGGCAACGAGGATACATGCTAATATCCGACGCAAGCCAACGGTAACCGAACAGCAAGCCAAGCCATGAAAGAAGAATTATCGCAAGTTTTTGATTCTTTGCTGAATACCGGTTTATCAGTGGCGTAAATCGTAGATAGAAAATACCCCTTTAATTATGCTAAAATATCTTAAGCCAAATTTATTTATATTTAATATTTTGTTTATAACTGAAATTTTGTAGGAAATTCCCGAACTGCCCGATGTTTTTTTTTTTAAATAGTTCCTACCTACTTAATTATTAATGCGAAAAAACGGTAATTATGCAGTATACGGTTTTCTGCCATTTTTGATTTTTTATAAAAAAATTTTTATGGTGGCACCTACTAGAGTCCCTAGGACCCCCAATCCGCCTGCGCCGGTTGTTTTTTTTTTTATAATTTATTCACTAAAACCACCCAATCCAACACAGTCCAACCCAACCCAACCCAAAACAATCAGAAAAACATTACAACCCCCCCCCCCGGGCACCCTTTTTTCTCTTAAAAAAAAATCGGGCGCAGGCGGATTTGAGGTCCTAGGGACCCTAGTATAGGTGCCCCCATAAAGAATTTTTCATAAATAATCAAAAATGGCAGAAAACCGTATACTGCATAATTACCGAGAAAACATTTACCAACAGTTTTTTGTTGCTATAATTTCAATGATGTACTGTTCGATTTCCACCAAATCTAAACAATGGCAGTGATATTTCTATTTTCTACACTATCTAGCGCAGGAGGAATGTTAATGCTAAGTTAATAGCGCCACCTATACGAAGTCAAGTGAAACATTGAAGAGTTATTACAGATTGCAAAGGAAAATTGATTATGTCTTCTATGCTTACAGATTTCGCTGCGGCGAAATGCACTGGGATGATGACAGTCGAGTTGTCCAAAAGCGACTATGCGCGCTCTGGGGAGTTATCCACGAACGAAATTTTTGCTAACATTTTAGCCCGTAAGGTTACCTATCTTCAGTATTTCCTCTATCTACGGTTTTATGTAAAAGCGGGTTGAGTGCTGCCATGGACGTGTGAGATATTCGTATAGTTTTATATACAGTGCGGACGTAAAAAGTCTCCCCCCCTGCTAACTCTTAAACGGATTGAGGTATCGACTTCAAATAAAAACCATGTTTAATGATAACACTTTTTCTACTTTTTGACGTATTTTATATAAGCGTCATATTGACGTAGGTCTCTAAGGTTACTAACTACTTTAAAATTTTAAATAGAAAGGGGAGTCAGGTGATACCTTGTTTAAAAGGTATTTTAATTCCCTATTCAATTTTTTTTTTTTAGAAATCGGTTTATGACTTACAGAGTTATGAGTTTTTTTTACTATAGTTTACGTATTACGTATAGTATTACTCAACAATAATAAAAACTTTAAGTTGCTAGTGACCTTATGGTCTTACCTTAAACAAATTATTTAAAGTCAACTGAATTCGTTCAAAAGTAAGAGGAGAGGCGCACAAACTATAGTTACAAATGCTCATGACTCTATATGTAATACACCGATTTTTTTAAAAATTAAAATTTTAAATAAGGAATTAAAATACATTTTAAACAAGGTATCACTCGACCCCTCATTCTGTTTAAAATTTCAAAGTAGTTAGTTACCTTATAGTCTTAAGTCATTATGAGAATAACGTAAAATACATAAAAAAGTGGTAAAATTGTTATCATTAAGCATGTTTTCTATTTAAAGTCGATATCTCAATTCGTACAAAAGTAAGGAGAGGTACGTAAACTATAGTGGAAAGTCGTAAACCGATTTTTTAAAAAATTAAAATTTTAAATAGGGAATTAAAATACCTTTGAAACAAGGTATCCTCCCTCCTCCTTTCTATTTAAAATTTTAAAGTAGTTAGTGACCTTTTAGCCTTACATCAATATGACGCTTATAAAAAATACGTCAAAAAGTAGCAAAAGTGTTATCATTACACATGTTTTTTATTTGAGGTCGATACCTCAATCCGTTCAAGGGGCGGACTTTTTACGTTCGCACTGTATAGATTTGTTGTTGAAAATTATACTTAAAAATGATATTTCTTACAAGTTTCTAAATGCCGTTGACAAAAATATCTTAATATTAAACTAAAAGTACCACAATTGATAAGGTTGTATCGCCTCATTCGAAAATTTGAGCAACTTTTGAAAATTAAGCCAAAAATTTTGAGATTGTTTACGTTTTCGTCAAATTTTTTAAAAAAGGTGGGTAGGGGTTGACTGCAAAAAGGGGAGGGCGAGCGCCACATTCCCCTTGCATGATAATACATGCTTTGGGTGGAGGCCATCGACGTAGTAAATCGATGGTGGAGGCTCAAAATATGACCTAGTTGATGTTTTTAAAAACATTAACAAATTAAGGAAAAATGGTTATAAGATTTTGTGTTATTTGCTTACCCTAAACTTGGCAAAACATGTTTTAAACGAGCCATATGCGAAAAATTGCAAAAAACTAAACTAATCGTGTCATTTTAAACAAGTTCTCAATGCTGGTTGATACAAATTTCGTAAATGATGAATCGTTATGTAAAGTGCGAATTTTAGATGATTACATTACTTACAAAAAGGCAACTTATCGGTTTAGAGCATCAGCCTTTCATTATTGCTGTGTAATTTCATTATGGTACCTACTACTTCCTCGACGGTACCTACAGGCGCATTTACACAGACAAACTTTCCTTTGATGTGGAAATGCCGACAAACATTTACACGTGCCTCTTGAGCAAAATGTTCGAGCAAAATCTCGTACAAAAAAACACACGTAAATTTTGGAGAGAATGTTGAGCAAAATTTGTTTGAAGAATTGGGGGTATATTTACAAATTCAAAATATATATTGTTATCGGAATTCATTGAACTTAAAGTTTTGAAATAAGCTATTTTTAATTAAGTGCTTTCCGACGGAAAAACGATTTGATGCCGAAATTCACATTTTACCTCATAAGCAACTTCGATTGATCTGATTTTTTTAGGGGATATGCCAGTATACTTATAACTTTGAGGTTGTAAAAAAAACGAGAAAAAAAAAATAATTGATAAAAATATATATAAATATATAATAATATATATAATGATAAAAATTTACGTTTAAAAGAATATACCTTTATTTTACTTCCTAGTTTAGTCTTTTACAATAATAATTAAGTCAAATTAAAAAACCTATATTATTAAATCTCAAATATATGAACAAAAGCACGTTCGGTCTAAATAATACCCGTTTATTACCCACTTTTACAACCCTACGAACCGGACCCTTGTTTAAAAAATATAATTTAGCAGTAATTTAGTAGACTGTGTCGCCGATCTATCATCCCGCGTTTTGGATTTCGCAGGTAGTAGGCCGGCCACCCTTTTGAATCGCAATGTTGCCCTTTGCATATTGTTGGTTCATTGTCAGTAATCGACCTTGATTATTACATTAAATTGACAATAAATATCTATATCTTCAGCATTTTCATGAACCTTTTGCTTTTTTAAGCAACCGTTGGGGCCTTAAACTAACTAGGTAAATCTGGTGTGAGGAATGAAAAAAAAAACAATCGAAGCTAAGGGTAAAGTAAAGTAACAAAAGTTAAAAAAAAATCCCCTCCCCACCACTTCTCATAGTCGTGAGGCGCGGATTACCGCTTAAAAGTGCAATTTTTTGAGTTTTTTGCCGATATTCAAAAAACTTTTTTGGAGAAGAAAAATTTTCCTGGGTTTTTTTTTAATTTAGGAAAAAAACCCTTGGAAATAAAAAAAACTCGCAAGAAAATCCCAAAAAAAAACCACGGGCAAAAAAATCCGGGAAAAACCCTAAGAAAAAAATATTATAAGTAACCCTAATCCATGTGACAAAACTGATAGTAGAGCCAATAATAATTTTTCGCTTGCCGTCGGCTTTTTTTCACAAAAATTTTAAATAAAACTTGGTATTCCATTTTTTTAAAGAATTGAGATCACTGATCACTGATGTGAAATTTTATTTATTCTCATCTTTAAAAATACGTTTCGAAAATAGATACCAATAATTTGCTCAAAAATTTACCCGAACAAAATGAAAAAGAAAAGCTTACAAAAATGTTCACGCAAAAAATTTTAGATCTTTTGCACGAGCTTTTATTTGAGCATGTTCGTCTGTGTAATTGCGCCTTACAACGACAACAATTTTTACTATCTATGGTACTGCAGCGAGTGGTTCTTCAAAGCCAAACGTTCACCAGGAACAATAAACGGGGGGCACGCAGGGAGGGCGTGTACGCAGTGCCTAGAGTTGGTACTGCATGAGAGAACGGGTTTCAAGGTCGCCACAGTGAAGATGGGCATATTTAAACGGTACGCCTAACAGGTACTACTTGCCCGGTCGCGCGATCTAGGAGTCGTAGATATCTTAGGAAATAACTAAACATAAATTAATCTACTAGTAATTTGTACAGGCGTTGGTTTAAATAACGAGCGCAGCGAGCGATTTAAAAATGCGGGTATAAAAACCGCGGTTTAGCCGCGAGTTGTAAAAACTATTTTTTTTATACCTTTATAAGAAAATCCTAAAAAAGAGGAAAAAATCCGAACACGACATCCTCCGACAGGAGGTTTTTTTCAGACCTAGGGCAGGGTGTTTGAGTTTAACATCTTCATCCCATTGTTGTCATGTTAATAAAATACGTTTTTTTCCTGTTTTTAATATTATTTAAAATACCTTCAATAATTTTTAGTTCCGTTTAATTAAATGGTCTAGATATAGTAATAAAAATCTATGTTTCTATAAAAAAAAACCTAAAAATGTATTCAAGTATGATGTACAACTATAAAAATAAAAAAAAGGTGCTATGGAAATCCCTATTCACAATGAAATTAATGACAAGCCGGCAACACAGATTTCCTGCCTTTGTTTACCAAGAATGACCAAATATGACGAATTCTAACCTAATATTTAGTTAATATTTTAATTTAACGTACCTGTGAAACGAAATGTTGCGGTCCCCCGGCTTCTGTTTCAACTTGCATATAATAATACACTTCGGAACCATTTTTCGCCACAAATTTTTCACAAAAATATTTAAAAAAAAAACACTATTGACAAGTGCTGAAACTTTCACTTTCGAAACAATAATGACATTCCAGGAAAAATCGAGAAACCGCAAGAAACAATCAATGTTGCCACGTTGACTACAAAAGAAGATGTTTAAGAAAAACACATGTTAAATTTTCAAAAAACGTCGAAAGTTTTAAATAGGTTATAATTATTATTATTAAATTATATATTGTGTATATTAGCTTTTTCAACATATATCTTAAACCTCAATAATTAATTAATAAATAAGCGTCAAAGCTTAATCCAAATTTAATAGGTTTTTTGTTGCATAATTTTGTTATTAAAATTGGCAACACAGATTTCTTTCTCCCCTTTCCCCACTATAGATGTTGCACTCAAACAGCCAGTGTAACCAGACAGACCAGACTCCTTCTAGTAGTTCAATGTTTTCAATGCGATTTTCCCGACTAATATTAAAAGCGATTCCCAACTGCCACCTATTAAACTAAATATAGTAAAAGCAGGACTTAAATTTCCCAACTGAAACTTCATATTTCCCAAGTGAAAGCAACATTGGGAGGGGGAGCCTCCCCCATCCCCCCTCCAAAGGATCGCCGGTGTTGCTTATTTTTCTTTGCCCTTACCTTGTTGGCCATTTTATTTTTTGGCATTTGTTGTTTTGTCGTGTTTTCTAAATGATTTTGTTTTGAACGAATTTTCTTTTGTTTCAGATATTCCTAAACTAAATGTGATAAAACCTCAAAATATAACCATCTCATTGGCTGCAGATCCAGCAAGATCTCTCACATCCACAGCGGCTCTTTTGGCCCTACAAAGGCTCAACGATCCATCAATGTAAGTGTACTTGCAAATTTCAAAATAAAATCTCGCTTAAAAAAGGTGATTTTGTACCAGTACCAGATGTTTGAATATTGCTTGATTGATGTTAAATTTTTTGTTTTACTTTCGAGAATAGGGGTCTTCTCCAGGGGATTTCATGACGGTCACATATCTCAATACCTACGGGTGCACTAAAGGCGCGTTTCTGCGAGCTTAACATAGTTACTATTATTTTCCCTTTCTAAATGCATTCGTCTAAGAGAGATCAAGCATACTAGAAATACCCGCCTTTACACCCTTCGACCCCGCATATCTGTCAGGGGATAACTATCTCAAAAAGGTAGTTAGACAGCTGGGTCCAAGGTTGTACGTTCCTGGTATGCTGGGTCTCTCTCAGACGAATGCATTTAGAAAAAGAGAATATTAGTAACTATGTTAAGCTCGCAGAAACGCGCCTAAGTATGCGTGACAATATGGAAAAAAACGGACCCCCACTTGCGACACGTAATTTTTATGAGAAGTCTAAAGCTGCATTTTGATGCAGGCTCTAAAACTTTTCTAATTGTGAAAATTTATGTTTGATGTAAATGGCTTTTTTGTAGATTTTTGAAGGCACATTGCGTCTGTCAAACCGGATTTTCTCTATCTCTTTTAGCTTTTGAGATACAATATATAAAAATACAAAAAATAAAACTCAAAGTGTGATATATCGTTTTAAAAGAAATTTAGAGCTAATTTTAAAAATAAAATAAAAAATGACAAAATCTAGTTCGACATTCGAATTCTAAAAGTTATAGACACCACCCCAAAATACAGACTTTTCAAAAAGCCCCCGTAGCCTGGAAATGGCTCTACATATCAAGATGCAGTTTTCATCTTAAAACTTCTCTTAAAAATTAGGCCTCGCAAGTGAGGTCTATTTTTTCATGTCTGCTGGAAGTATGATAGATCCCCCTAACACCATGCATATGTCAAAGATTCCAAATGGCGACAGCCATGTTGTAGCTCAATGTAGAAACCTTGATGATGGCAATTTAAACCACTGAAACATTTTTTTGGTTTTGGTTGAATATCTGTCAAGAATTAAAAAAATGTCTAGTAGCAAAAGTAGCAGTATGGTTATATCTACGGATAGCAACCATGGACAAAAAATTGCTAATTATTTTTTTAGATCTCTGACAGTAACAACATCCCTGTCTCCATCGGCCAGTAAGTCAAGTCCAAGCAACAACAACATCAATATAAATAATAATAATATCGGATACGAAGCAGGTTGGTAACATTTTTTTCGTAATCCGAAAGATTTTTGTCCACCAAAGATTGAGTTAACGTTTTTTAGGTGGTAAAATTACCGTCACCCCTGAAGTGACAATAAGACGACGAAAAGTGCATCGATGCGACGTTGCCGGCTGTCATAAGGTCTATACCAAGAGTTCTCACTTGAAGGCGCACAAGAGAACTCATACAGGTGAGGAAATTGCTAACTTTTTTAAGGATTTTTCAACTAGACAATTCACATGTTTAAAACCGTTATAAACTTTCTAATTTCGATCAAAATCGCATTTTCCTTATTTCTAAAGGTAGACCCAGCAAGTGACATATCAATTTGGTGAAGTATTTGTCAACTAGGCGAATAACGTTTCTAAAATCGTTCTAGAACTTTCCATTTTCGAGCAAAATCGCATTTTCTTTATTTTTAAAGGTAGACCCAGCAAGTGACATATCAATTTGGTGAATAATTTGTCAACCTGGCGATTGACGTTTCTAAAACCATTCTAGAGCTTTCCATTTTTTAGCAAAATCGCATTTTCCTTATTTTTCAAGGTAAACCCAGCAAGTGACATGTCAGTTTGGTGAGGAATTTGTCAACCTAGCAATTGACGTCACCAAAACCGTCCTAGGACTTTCCATTTTCAAGAAACATCGCATTTTTCTGATTTTTAAAGGTAGACCCAGCAAGTGACATATCAGTTTGGTAAAGAATTTGTCAACTAGGCGATTGACGGTTCTAAAACCGTTCTAGAGCTTTCCGTTTTCGAGCAAAATCGTATTTTCCTTATTTTTGAAGGTAGACCCAGCAAGTGACATATCAATTTGGTGAATAATTTGTCAACCTGGCGATTGACGTTTCTAGAACTTTTCATTTTCAAGCAAAATCGGATTTTCCTTATTTTTGAAGGTAGTCCCAGCAAGTGACATATCAATTTGGTGAATAATTTTCTAACTAAGCGGTTGGTACTATTGAAAACGCAAAAAAAAATACAATTTTTGTTTTCTATAGGTGAAAAACCGTACAAATGTTCCTGGGCCGATTGCACCTGGAAATTCGCCCGGAGCGACGAACTGACCAGACATTATCGTAAACACACAGGCCAGAAACCTTTCACGTGCAACCTGTGTCAGCGTTCGTTTAGTAGGTCCGACCACTTGTCACTGCACATGAAGAGACATTGACGGATAAAAAACGTTGCATTCCTTTTTCTAGCAAATTTTTGTACAGAGAGGTTTCATTGTACAGTCTAGCAAATATATAGGCTTTGTATAATTTGTTAAATCATCAATCAATGTAAACAAAGTGGCATTGATTGCTATGATTACATGGTGATTGTAAATAGAGTTGATTTGATAATTTTTTTATTTCCCAATCGATTTTAACAAATTATACATACCGATACGTTTGAAATTATTTACGTAATTTTAGTTTTAAAATGTTAAAAAACTTGTTAATTTATTCACTTTGAGTATTTTTTAATGTTAAAAATTTTCTACGCCAAATTTTAAAAAAAGTAAGAAATACATTCCTATTAAAATGAAAACACTAAATTTAGAATTAGATTATATTTTTACATACAAAAAATGTAGATTTTAAGTATATCGGAACATGGTGCCAGTAGTTTGATGTGAAAAAAGTCGTTTTATTTAGTGTAAGTAGGTTTAAAAATATTTTTATTTTATAGAGAGTGTAAAAAGTATGAGCGCAAGTATTTTAATGCAAAAGGAAATTAAAAAATAAGAAAATAAGTTCCTTTAATATAGATATTTGGTTTTTAAAGTTAGAGGCATAGAGGAAAAGGGAAATCTCAGAAATTAAAAAGTTAATAGTGCCAAAAGATTTTTCAATTTATTACGATCCAATTGTTTTTATACTGACAATTAGAATAAAAAATAATTATGTAGGCACACCAGAATAGTATTTTTTTTAAACCTTCATCAAAAACATGATTTTAGTGACTGTCTGCAGATAACTAAAGCATGGCCTTTTTGGTTACCGATGCAAAAATATTTTTTTTTTGATTACGGGTGCAAAAAAAAATTTCTGTCCATTTTTTACCCAAAATTAAAGAGAAATAGGGGAATATAGTAACATAAAAAAAAAATTATTATTCTTGCCTAAATATTAAGTCAGTCAAATTAAGTGTTTTTCCTGAATTTTTTGATAAAGGTATTAAAAAAATAGTGTTAACGACTCGCGGCTAAACTGTGCCCGCGTTTTTAAATACCTCGCCGCGCTCGTTATTTAAACCAACGCTTGTAAAAAAAGCACTATTTTAGCCACTAGTTGTTAAAATTACTATTTAACAACGCTTGTAAAAAAAGCACTATTTTAGCACTAGTTGTTAAAACTACTATTTGCCTAAATAGTGCTTTTTTACAAGCCCTGGTTTAAATAACGAGCGCAGCGACGTTCATTGTTGCGACATTTTAATCGTATATCGTTAATTGATATCTGGACGATGTTTTTAAATGATTTTTTTCGTAAATACTTGGTGAAAACTGGCGGAAATGGCTTAATTTTGAGGCAAGAATATTTAGATTTTTTCAATATTACTATTTTCCGCTATTTCTGTTTAGTTTTGGGTGAAAACGAACCGAAATATTTTTTTGCACCCGTGATAAAAAAAAAACAGTTTTATTGCATCGGTAACCAAAAAAACCATGCTTTAGTTATCTGCAGACAGTTACTAAAATCATGTTTTTGATGAAGGTAGAAAAAAAATATTTAAAAGACCCCTTTTACTTTAATTTTTTCTTTAAACTGGTCGTTACCAAAGAAACAGTAGTTTGTTTTGAGAGCAATTCGTTTTTGTAAATTGTTTTCATCATTACCCTCATTATCATGTGCGGCCCTAAACTTCTTTTTTTCTTGTAATTTCCAAACAAAATATAACAAAAAACAAAAAAAAAATATCGTCTTTGGACACTCGAAACAAAGGACTTTTGGCTACCAAGTTGTACGACTTTTTTCTTGTTTTGGCGTCCCGTACCACCCATTAAAATGCGAGCAGTCATACCTTCTACACGTGTGTTATGTTTTCACGTAAAATTAAAAAACCATACTTTTCGTCATTTAAAATATTTAATTGAAATCGTTTTAATAAAATGTGTATATTAAAAAAATGCCTAAAGAGAAGTGTGATAAAATGTTTTGTAAAGTTAAAAATGTTTTAGAACAAAAAAATGTACATTATTTTTTTAATGCAATATTTTTTTGAATATATGATATAAACTCAATAAAAATGGTAGCTTTAACATAGGAATATATTATTGTAAGTGTTAGATAGAGTACCTAACTTTTGTAATGTCACATAACTTCGTTATTTTTTTGTAGGCAAATTTTTAAAAAAGTGTTACCATAATATCAATTTCTGATAATCTTTTCGTAGACATAAATGGCACAAGATATTTTGGCCCTAATGTGACATTATTTTACTCCACCATGGTACCTACTTTCACGTTCTCAAAAGATTGAAGAGCCCATTGTTGATATAACTTTTTACTTGTTAATAATTCCAAAAAATCAGTGGTCAGTCGAACAAAAGAGTATGTTCTTGGAGGTTGAGTATAACAAACACAAATTAAGCCCATTTTACGGACAACTTTTAAACAGCTACAACGCTGTCAAATTAAAAACTAATCAAACACAGAAAAACTTTGAAGGCACGTCAAACACAAAATTCAAAAAATAAAAGACAGCCAAAATAGCAACTCCTTTATTAACACCGTGTAAAAAAGAGGTCCCATGCACTCCATTGGATCGAGTTCGGACTGCGGCCTACGAACTTAAATTAGCGCTCGATCCAACACCGATCTTAACTAAAAATCCTGTTAACTCCTTCCGCCTCAGTGCCCTTTGGCCTATTGTGGCTGCCATTTTTATAACCAAATTGACAAGTAAAACATGGATTTTCTGTCAGTTTGCTGTCAATATGGCACCGATCATTGGCTAAAGGATACTAAAACGAAAATGAGTTAACTGGGTTTTTAGTTGAGAACGGTGTTGCTCGATCTCAGGAAGCCATGTTGGAAATTCTCGAGCGCCGATTGGTTGAAACCTCTATGCCACCGCAGTGCAGCGTTTGTATGTGATCGGCTTTATTGCGCACACCAACGCAGGCTAATGGAAACTGCAGTTCTTATGTAGTAAAGGTTCTTCTATAGGGCTGTCTAACAAATTGTTAAAGTCTCTCTCGCACTTGCACAGCGTGGATAGGCATTGTCTCTCTCAGTTCAGCCTGAAGATAGGTCCAGATCGTCTTGAAGAGAGGCAGTTGCGCTATCTGATTTGAGAGAGATGACGTCTGTAATTACATGGGTGTAACAGAGATAGGTAGGTTGACATTTCCACGTTTAATTGAGAATTTTGAGTTTATTGTTAAAATTTCGGCAAAACGCTTGTTTTTCCCCGAATTAATTCAATTCAATTTTATTGCTGCTAATTATACTTTCGCACTTACACAAGTCAGCAATTTACAATAAATAGATGAATTTACTAATTTTGTTAAAAAATAGATTAAGTACCTGATGTTTAAAAAAGAAAAAAGAAACAAAACCAACAATACAAAAAATCGCAAAAACATAGACAATTTTTAAAGCCAGGTAAGTGTTAAAAACTGTTTTAACTTACACAAAAGGTGAAAACACCAATCAAAATATGGCGAGTGCTTATACCTAAAGAGCGAGGTGTTTTTTATTGTATAATAAGTGTCATTTAGAGGGTTGAAAAATCAGCAGTTAAAAAATACTCTGCATTATAATATGCTTGTACTCCAAGTCTCTTATCCTGTCTGGCAAAACGTTAAAAAACCCATTTACACAATCTTCCCGATAAGCAGAGTCTTCTGACTAACAATGTTTGAGAGGCATCTCAACAAATAAGTGTTTTTGAACCCCTATTTGAAATTTACTCCCAGAAAACGCACGAATTTGTTGGGGTCTGTATCTCCGTTCTTTTGAAGATTCTTTAAAGGAAAAATCAACTTTTGGGTTTTGTTTTCATTCAAGCTTAACTTATTTGCTAAAAAAACCAATCTCTAAAAGACGCTGAGGCAATGTTGGCCAATTGATCTGAGTCTTTTTCCACTTTGCATAACTTTTCATTTGATTGGATCGGCCATATTGTTTTTGTTAGACTGCCCTATTAAACTGACTACCAACTGCGAACTAATAGCGTTTTCCTTTTGATGTCCTGGTGCGCACCGAGAGCAATAGCTCGTGGACCGTCAGTGCATGTTTATTTTTATTATTTTTTTTGACATTTTGACCATACCTTCGTTTAAAATGTACAATATTATTAAAAAAATATATTTTTTAAATGTGTGTAATGATGAAGATGAAGAGTTATTTTTGTTAAGAAGAGCCTGTCGATGGAGATGACCATTTTAATTTATTTATTATTAGAAGCACATATATCTGGTTACAACAACTTGTTTTACTGTCGACTTAAGCTGGTTTTATACAGGAAATAACATAAGATAAGAAATAAGCAAATGAGAAACCAGATCACTTGTTTGTTTTACTTACTTTTAATTCAATTTAAAGAAATATAAAATCCCCAAAGCCCGTAAAATAATTTTTTTCGGGTTACTATAAAATAACCTAAAGAATCTGCTCTCAATGCAATGCACTAATCATGCACCGATGTTTTCTTACAGCACATGGTCAGTTTTAGTTTTGTCCCAGTGCATCAAAAGGAAAACACTAATTATAAAAAGTGTATGGTTCCCACTTATTAGTTTTATAGCGGTTTCCATTAGTAAAATTGGAGGGACACCAGTGCACAACTGAGTCGGTGCTGCTGTTCCATAGGGGTGCACTTTTTCAGTTTTTATGTTCCATTGGAAAACTGATAATTTTTTCTTTTCTTTCTTTTTCCGCACCGGCTCTGACGGCTCGTGGCACACCGAAAACTTTTTCCCGCCTTTATATTTTAAGTCAAAACCCACTAACCAACCTCAACTTTTATATACATTGAGTCAAGTGTTTGAATGAAACGAGTGTTCCGGTTTGGGTGCACTTTTTTTCATGTTCCATGCGATCTGCACTCAGACTGCACTGACGTAATTTTTTGTGCATTACTAGTGGCGCACCAATTTTACCAATGGAAACCCCTATTTCAGTAACACGGTGTCAGGGCCCTGTACGCATATAGATTATACTGTGACTCTTGATGCATTAGCCAGAGGATTAGTTGCTTAACAGTCGTCTGTACCTACGGCAGAGGTCTAACGTTTGTGTTTGACATACACTGTAATGATAATATTATTTGTTTAGTTTATTTAATACCTTAAAGTGAGGTGAAATGATTCTACTCCAAAATTCTTATACTATTTCCACATAAAATCGTTCACTATAGAAACTGCAATTCCTTAGGTCAATTTTTTATCCGAACTTAAATTCGAAATTAATAAGACCCGTTTTTAATCGTAATTTGTAAAACCCTTTTTCAATAAAACCCGGAATTTGTCAAACCATTATTTTTCAAAACCGGAATTCGTAAAACCTGTTGTTTGTCAGAAAATTTTTGATAAATTTATTGCGCATTCGCCAATAATACATGAACCGGAGGAGTACACGCAGGTGGCGCGGTTTCGATGCATTTGTCGTGTGCACACCCTTGGCTGAAAGTATTCACAGGTATTTTAGAAAATTTATTAACAGAGATAAAATGTTTTTTGGCAGTACTTTTTTTGAACGCTAAAAAAGTAGTGAACTTACTGTCATGGCTTGACCATAACAGGTATTTAAGAAAATTATTTTAAGGGTCATCATGGCTTGACCATAACCCTATTGATTGCAGTGTCCAAATCGGGGTAATCATTCAAGTCACCCCACTTTAGGGTAGCTTTAAAGTTTTGTAGTTATTTTATTTATTATATAGATATTTACATATTTACTTTTAGTTATAAGTATGCCAGTAATGGGGCCAGTAATAGTTATTCGTTAATTTTATTAAATAGTTATTTCGTGTATACAGGGTGTTCCGAATTCGGTAGAAGATACGAAAAGGTTTAAATTAGGGCAACTTTATGCGTAGCTTAAATCTAAAAAACAGTTTGCATAATTCGGGTAGATCCGAAGATAAGCGAAAAAAACCCAGAAATTTTCGTTTTTATATTTTATTTTTCTACGCCTTTATTCTTATAGCTCAAAAAACGCTTAAAGCTTTCTTTTATCCTTAACCCCCCCTCCCGAAGTCAATTCCTGGGTGCGCCACTGCCTAAGAATAGTCCGTTTTTGATATTTGACGTGTCAGTGACACAGGAGCAATGTTAAGTTCATTTTTTCTATGAGCACGTGCTTATTTTATCCTACCGTTTGTTCACCTGACGTTTTGGGTTAACTGACCATCATCAGCTCAAATTAAATTTGTGCTTTTAACTTACTCAAGATATTTTGGAAAAGCGCTTGCAGTACCTTTTTTAACACTTTAGTTTTTTTCTTGACGTTCTTACTGTACTACTGTTTTTTTAGTTTTGAGCAAAGCATCAAATTGCGGAACTTTGCCCCAATTTAATGCTTTTCGTATCTCCTACCGTTTAGAAGAATTTGAAACACCCTGTATTTTGGTGTCTTTCCTAAATCTTTTTGAAAATTTTGAAAATCCCACAAAACGGTGCTCGCTTCTTTTTTGTTTTAATAAAAAGACATTCATACATTTTATTAGATGCCTTTAATTGTGGTTTCTCAAAATTTGGCAATGACTTCTTTTTTTCAAACTTGACACCTTGTATATTTTTACATAATTTAAATCATTTGACTTTGATTTTTTGTTTCTTTCGTTTTGGTTTACAATATATTTTTTTCAGAAACGTTTCTATCAAACACGATCTAAGTGAGAAGTGAGATATAAGTGATCTAAATAAAAATGGTCTCAAAACAAATTTGAAATTTTGCACAAAGTTTTTTACACGAAAAATGTACCTGTTATGTTGTATTTTCGCCACGTACTCTTGTTTCCAAAAAAAAACGTATTAGTATCCTTTGGCCTATGATCGGCGCCATATTGACACCAAACTGACAGAAAATCCATGTTTTACTTGTCAATTTGGTTACAAAAATGGCAGCCGCAATAGGCTAAAGGGCACTGAAGCGGTAGGAGTTCACAGTTTTTAGTTAAGTACGGTGTTAATTAGTGTATCCTCAAACACACCACCATCTTGTAATGTCTGACAGCAATAAATTCGGTATTACGATGACGTTATGTCATATTGATAAACACCGGCGTAACTAGCTCTCTGACCTGGGGGGGGGGGGGCTAGCTGACACTGCTTGATAGTGATTTTTTTCTCAAAACTGTTTAATATTATCTCGAATATTATGCATTATGTCCTTAACTAAAATTAACCGTATCTTTATTCGACTCTTTGTATTTCCAGAACGTGGTCTGCTGCAGTCTCTTTTTTAATTAAATCGTTCTGGATATTAATAATTGACAAAACTGGAAAATCGGGTTTGTCCCATTGTAGTTCTGGTTCAATTTTTTATTCTACGCATCGGAGAGAAGCTTCGTTACCAACTTAATAGAAAAAAAAAGAGCAATCTGAAATAATTTCTAGAGTTTAGAACAAAAGTCTTGTCTAATAGAATCTTTGGTAGATTTTAAATTTATTTCTAAATTTTTACAAGTAATCATATTTTTTCTACCAAGATATCAACTTTAAGCATAGATACATCCACACGTGCAATCGTGAAGTAATTTTCAATAAAATTTTGACTTTCTTCGATGTTTTACTTAAATAAAGCATTTACCGATGTAGCCAATAGCAAGTTTGAAAATCTCTCCCTAAAATTAGCTGCTAAATTATCCAAGAGCGCTTTCCACTATATAATCCTTAGTTTGTGCAGCAATTTGCCGTCTCCATTTTGATACTCTGATAGGTTCTGAAGAAATATCATGTTTATCGACGAAGTCTTGGATTTCAGAATATATATTTTTAAAACTGTTTCTAGTTTCTTCTAGAGATTGTAGCGTACCATCTATTATTAAATTTGCTTTGTCGAGAGTAGCATCTTTACCCTGAAAGTACTGACTCAAAACGTTGATACATAATAACACAAAGTATGGAATGGCTTTTTGAATAGATGCTAATAGTCCAAAAAATTCAAGAGCATCTCTATCCTGGTTATCAGTTACTTCACTTTTTAGGGCCATTTTACTCGCCCCAATTAAAGTTTAATAAATCTGCTTTACAATTTTCAAATCGACATGCCCAGCGAGTCGTAGAAAATTTAGATACTTCCAAAAATTTAATACCCAAGCGCTCTGCAACCTTTTTAAGTTTTTCATGATTTCCTGGTTGCGAAAAATGCACATACAGTGCCTCTAATATATTAAAGAAAGAAGCTGCGGGTGCAACATTTGTACATGCGTCGACATCAACTAAATTAAGTCTATACGCCAAACAATGAATGTATATTGCCGAAGGATATGGGGGAACCGGCCCCCCAGCCCCCCCCCCCTCCCGTAGTTACGCCGGTGTTGATAAAATCAAAAATAAAAAGGACGCTAAATCAAAAAAATGCATTAATTTAAAACAAATAACCTTATTACCAATGTTTTAATCTCGGATATAATTATTTCATCGTAAACAGCAAATAAATATATTTAAAAAAATCTTTATTGCAAAAGAGTAATTATCACTCGAGTTACAGAAGACGGCTGGTCTATAAGGAGAGCGGCCACTCATTTTGGTATTTGGTATAAAACGACGATAATAAAATGAAAAAAGCGATGGATTCAAACATGGAAACAACTACATATTAAATATTACTTTAAAAAACACAAAAATTAGTATTTAGTGGGCGCACCATTATTTTCAATAACAAACGCCTGGGCGTTGAAAACCTTAAATTTTGAAAATATTCATGATCTTCTGGGAGCAACTCCAATGCGCGATTAATTGCATCGCTTAACTCTTCAGCATTTTGTGGTCTCCAGTTTCTCTGATAAATAATTTGGGGGGCTATCGGATGGCCAAAGAAAAGTTTCAATATTATTGTTTTCAAACCAATGGCGAACAACATTAGCCGTGCGGAACAGTTGTCCTGCTGGTAAACCAAGTCATTGTTTTCGTAAAACATCTGCACAGATAGCAATATAACATCCTCAAGAATCTCAACATATCTAGCGCTAAACCAGCCTCACATATTCACTGAAAAATCTCCAGCTTTCTTAATTTGGTTGGTATATTTTAGATCAAACCTAGAATTTGGTGAACGATACACTAAAATTATTCTCCTGCGCGAAGACGACTATTTCTTTTAATGAGTGAAAACCACCCTCTCCCCAGAAGTCATCATCATGAAGAACATTATTTAATGCAAAAATAACCCTGGCCTGTTTTTGTTCAACGGATGTGGCCAAAGAATGTTGCCTGAGGTGGTCAATAAGCCTTTCATCTCGAATCTCAGAACTTACAGGCTTTCGTCCTGATCCATGTTTTCTATTTATCGAATTATTTTGTATCCAGCACTTTTTCCATTGTACTATCGTCATTTTATCAACCCCAAAATAAGTGACCGCTCTCCTTCTATAACTCGAGTGATAATTTATGATTTCTTAAATGTTGTAATTCGCGGCATTTTTGACTTGTAACTGGTTGTAATTTTGGTAAACAAACGTTTTAAAAACGAGGAAAATCCTATAACTCGTTCAGGCACACTGCATACCAAGGGCATTTTTGAATAAAATTATTGTCAAAACATATATCAATTGCTTAGTTTTTTTACTAAGATACCTACGAGTGTAAAGTTATTATTTAATATCTTTTTTTTCATAGATTAACATATTTTTTAAAGAATTTTATATTTTATTGTATGTTTTAATGTTATCAAATATTTTAGTTTGTTTAAATAAAAAAATTGGAAGGGTCTATTGGTGTATTTATTGATTTTCTCTTTTGCCATTTTGAAAATGTTCTTTTTTACAGATGCAAAGAAGGGAAATTATATTTTACTTATTTACTGGTGATTTTTATGGAACATTCAACCTTAATTAGGGTGACCATTCGTCCTATATTAGGCGGGACAGTCCTGTATTTGCAAGTTCTGTTCTGATGCGTCCTGCATCATAAAATGTCCTGTAAAATGCCCTGTTGGCACCCCCACATTAAAATTTCGGAACCAAACTAGGTTCAATCGTTTGGTGGTTGTTTGGTAGCGTTTAGTAGTTACCATCGAGGTTAGTACATCGATGGTAGTTACTTATTTTCGTTTGGTGGTACCCGCTTTATTTATTAAAAAAATTGGTGCTAGAAAGCACGCAGAGTCTACCATACATTCAATTATATATTTTATGTTGTAAGGAAATAAAAATATCTCGAAAACTGTACCTTTGAAAGATTTTATAACAAAATTTTTGGGTAATATTTACTATAATAAAGTTATGATTTGTTAATATATTTTAACGTTATTTCAAATAACTCGAAAACTAAAGCTCCCACGAAATTGGACTTTATAACAAAATTTGTTAAATCTGAAAACCGTATATCGCTACTGGCTTTTGTTCCAAAGTTACATTTTTTAAAGTATTTTATCCCCCTTTTCCCCTCTTCAACCCCTGTCTACCCTACCCAAAAGTTAATCAGTTCAAGGTCAGCCGATAAAAGATTTTTTTACCAAGTTCGTTAAAATCGATTAAGGAGTTCTTGAGTTATCGTTTTCAGACAGAAAACAGACCGACAGACAACTTTTTTTTTTCGTCGATTAAGGTGGTTTGGAACCTTGGTAACTCATTTTACTCATTCTACGTGGGAAACGATCACCAAACGATTGAACCTGGTTTGGTTCCAACTTCACTGAGAGTGTCCTGTATAGAGGCTTAAAAAATCTGGTGACCCTACCTTAATGAGTTGATTTTCAGAGGCCCTGGGCAGTGGCTTGAATCTATAAGCCCCCTCCCCTGCGACGCCGACTATTTTTTTTTAAACGAAATACGAACCCTGGCTGCTCCTTCAAATGGTATTAAATATAAACCAAAAATATATAATATAAAACTTTTAATAAAATATTTTATTATATTTGTAACAAACATCAGGTATGTAACTAAAATTAGGAAGATAGACACATCATTGGCCACGTTTTAATAAGAAATATAATTTATATATATTTCTTTCAACTTTAACTTATCATATATTTTAACATATCACTGGGTATAAAAAAAAATAATATAAAGTAAAAGATCAAAAAACATTATAGGTTCCTACGAACAATCCAAGCTGTAGTAGTAGTAGTAGTAGACTTGTAGGCAATCTTTTTTTTCTTAAAAAACAAATCAACAAACAGCCTAGGGGTGAAACCAGAAAAAATTATTGGAATCTAACTTTTTATTTTCTCAGTCATTTTGTTGAAAGTAATTGACAACAAAAAGCTAAAAATAGAGAGGATTTTTATAAAGCTCCATTATTACAGCAAACATATTTAACTTTCCCCAGAGGGTCTTGGGAGATTATTAGCTCTACTAACTAAACAAAGGCAAATTAAAAAAAAAAACTTTGAGCTAACTTTTCTATACGGACATTTTGGACCTTATAAAATAACAGCAAAAATAACTACTTTTGTGGTTATAGTAATTAATGGAATGTAAAATAAGATCTAAAATCTCGTTAAATGAAACATAACCTGACTTTTGTGAGGTCAGTGTGGTGTGAATTTTGTTGATTTTTTCTTTTTATTTAGTATACAGGATGATTCAAAATTACCTAGAAAGACTTTTAGCTGTAGGTAGAATTTGTTGTTCTGAACAAGAATTAGTAAAACATTTTTTTGTGAACTCTTTCGTTTCAGAGATATTTGCACTCAAAAATTGTGGTAGAAACATCAATTTTTTAAAACAACTTTGACAACTTCAAAATGCTTGACGAAAATCCTAAAACATGTCGTCAGAACACGTAGACTTGGTTGGTCAATTATTTTAAAGACGATTCCCAAAAAAATACGAAAATTTTACTCCTAAATTCAGAAAAAAAAATGATATTTAAACAAAATAATCACGTTTCTTTTCTTAGATTAATGATATCTAACCACTGTTCAAATCTTTCTAGGGAATTTTGAAATACCCTGTCTATATGATAGAAAATATTTAATAACAATTAGTAATTAGAAGATGATAATATATATATATATATATAGGGTGGGCCAAAAAAAACGGGACTTTTTTGATTGTCTATTACTTAAAAACTACCTGTCTAATTTTAAAAGGTTTGGTCATTTTAAAAAGCCAAATCGAATTTTGGAGTCTGATCGTACAAATCCAAGATGGCGGACAATTTAAAAAAATAGGTATTTTTGACCCCCTCTGCAAATTTTTTGTGTGCACCATTGGTGCAAAAGTAAAAATATATTTCGAGAGCCATGTCCTTCCTTAGGTTCCCTGATGTATCGCGTGTTAAAATCGGGTAAGAAATAAGAAAGTTATAGATTTTTAAAATAAGTTCGTTTGGTAAGCCTAATTTAGCCAAATAAAAAAAGCATCATTTTTGCTTGGCTATGCTTTTCGATGTACTTGTTCAATTTTAATATCGCTAGCCATTTTGAAAAGCCCAGGTTTCAAAACTTATTACTTTTTTTGCAAAATTGACATTTCGTAAAAATCCTGACACTTTTAAGAAGTAGGTTGTTTTGAAATCTCCTGCAAATTTTTGTGTGCGCCACTGGGTCAAAAGTTAAATTTACGTGTAGAGCCTCATCATTTCCAAGTCTACCAATGTGTCGATAATAAAGATCGGCTAAGAAGTAAGAAAGTTACAATTTGTTCACATGGGTGCTTTTGGTAACTAAATTCATTCAGGCCAAAAAAAACATAATTTGAATTTGATGCGACACGCACTTAAATAACTTAAGGCATATTTTTCTTACTTCTTACCTGATTTTTACAAACAATACATCAGAAGACTCGGGACAGATGAGGCTTTACACGTCAAATTTAACTTTTGCACCAGTAGCGCACATAAAAAATTTGCAGGGGGGTCAAAAATACCAATTTTTTAAAATTGTCCTCCATCTCGGATTTTTACGAAATGTCAATTTTAACGTCAGATTCCAAAATTCTGATGTCCTGGCTTTTTAAAATGAACAAAACTATTAAAATCGGACAGGTAGTTTTTAAGTAATAGACAATCAAAAAAGTTCCGTTTCTTTTTGGCCACCCTTTATATGTTCTTACGAAAAGAAATATACGAATTATTCACCCATTTTTTAGTATGCGATTAAGATAACCACAAAAATCGTTATTCCTATTTAACGTAAATAAAGTACGTCGTTATCCTTATTTGATTAGCCTCCCCTCTTTGCCCTTACTACGCAATCGCACAAATAACGATAACGACAAAAAATGTTATTTTAAGTGGTCCAAAATGTCCCTATTAACTTGTTTAATATAGAGAATAACATTAGACAATAATTTCAACCATGTAACACAAAAATTAATAAAATCGCATTTTTTTCTCACAAATACAAAAACGACGTCGTTGTTGTTTTGTGAGGTTAAGTCAGGATGTTAGGTTTTTGTTTGTTTTGTTTGTGGGATTAGGTACACTTTTGGGAAAGTTAACAATAATTATTCTTACCCATACCGGGTTGGCCATAAAAAACCGGACAAAATGTTTTTCGTTATAACTTTCGAACCATACCACCGATTTTAATGCAACAAACTGCTCTTTGCAAGGAATTGAGCAAGACTTTGAGTAAAAATATTTTTTTGTCCGCCATTTTAAAATCTAAGATGGCGGAAAGAAACAAACTTTACCCTTGAATAAGCCACGTTTATTCTTATGTTACGGAAGATTTTTGGATTTTTTTTTATAAATTCGTAAAAAAGCTCTGTTTCTGCCACGCAGAAGGAGGTGCGAATCATTAAAATCGGTTAAGTTGTTCTCCAAAAAAAAAAAATGTTCGATCAGTATTTTACGGATTATGCGACTGCCGTCTCAATTTTGCCTGCATACATTTTCTCATAAATTCATTACTACTAAACCGATTGAGATGAAATAAAAAGCCTCATGGCGAAAATCGATTGTTCTTTAACCCCTGCGATTGAAATTTGCCACCATCTTGAAATCCAAGATGGCGGACAGAATCAAACTTGACCCTTCAAAGAGACTCGTTTATTAATATTTTCTGAAAACTTTTTAATTTTTTTTTATTCGTAGAAAAGTTCTGCAACGAGGTATAAATCATTAAAACCGGTGTAGTGGTTCTTAAAAAATTAATTTTTGTTTCCATCATTGTTTTCCTGATTATACGATTGCCTTCTCAATTTCGTGTGCATTAATTTCGTCATCAATTCATAATTACTGAACCGATTTTAATTTAATAAAAAGCATTATGACAAAGATTTATTGAACTTTAAAGACCACTATTGAAATTTGTCGTAATTTGTAAACCCAAGATTGCGGACAAAAGCAAACTTGACCCTTCAATGACGAGAACCTTTTTGACTTTTTTTAAATTCGTAAAAAAGCTCTGTCTCCGCCGCGTATAACTAGATATAAATCATTAAAAACGGTTTAGTGGTTGTTAAAAAATTAATATAAATATAAATAAGGGTACAAAAATTACTCGCAACAAAAAAAGGGCGGCTTTTTTAAATGGTGGCAAATTTCAATGGCGATCTTTAAAGATAAATCGATTCTTATTATGATGTTTTTATTTTATCAAAATCAGTTCAGTAATAATGAGTTTATGAGGAAACAGTGGTTAAAACAAAAATAATTTTTTTGAGAACCACTAAACCGATTCTAACGATTCGTACCTAGCTATGCGCGTTAGAGAAAGGGCATTTTTAGGTTCTTGAAACCTAAGAATAAACGAGCTTCTTTGAAGAGATAAATTTAATTGTATCCGCCATCTTGGGTTTCAAAATGGCGACAAATTTCGATAGTGATCTTTTAAGAGTTTTTGATCTTCGCCATGATGCTTTTTATTTTATTGAAATCGGTTGAGTATCAATTTAAGAAGGCAATCGTATAATCTGGAAAACAGTGATGGAAACAAAAATTAATTTTTGGAGAACCACCAAACCGATTTTGATGATTTATACCTCGTTGTACGTGGCGAAAATATTTAAAAGTTTACAGAACATATGAATAAACGAGCCTCTTTGAATGGTCAAGTTTGATTCTGTCTGCCATCTTGGATTTCAATATGGCGGCAAATTTCAATAGCAGTGGTTAAAGAACAGTCGATTTTCGCCATGAGACTTTTTATTTCATCAAAATCGGTTTAGTAATAATGAATTTATGAGAAAATGTATGCAGACAGAATTGAGACAGCAATCGCATAATCCGTAAAACACAGACTGAAATTTTTTTATTTTTTTTTGGGAACCACTTAAGTGATTTTAACGATTCGCACCTTGTTCTGCGTGGCAAAAATAGAGCTTTTTACGAATTCATAAAAAAATCCAAAAATCTTCCGTAACACAAGAATAAACGTGGCTCTTTGAAGGGTAAAGTTTGTTTCTTTCCGCCATCTTAGATTTTAAGATGGCGGAAAAAAAAATATTTTTACTCAAAGTCTTGCTCAATTCCCTGCAAAGAGCAGTTTATTGCATTAAAATCGGTGGTATGGTTCGAAAGTTATAACGGAAAACATTTTGCCCGGTTTTTTATGGCCCACCCGGTATATAACTATGAGATACTATAATGACCCAAGGTCGCAAAATATGTAACGAAAATAACTTTGAAAAACAATGAAGAAAATTCAAAATCGCGGTGGACTTTCGCAGTATTTGGACCAGGCCAAAGGCGAAAATGTATTGCGCATGCACCAACAAAGATATGCCAGATAATATCAACGTTCCCGATGTGGTACCATGAAAAATAAAGGGACCTCATCTTACTTTAAATGAAGGCACTTTAACTACAATATAATTTCCATTTTAGAACCTCCATTAACCTAGCGAACCCACCTGAAGAAAATCATAATTTAGCCATAATTATGTGCTAACTATGTGCTAATTTCGTCCCCAATCAAAAAATTTTCTCCTCGAAAAAGAAAATAGGGTAGCTAGATTAATATTAACTTAGCAACCCCACCAGGAAATATGCCGCCAAACTAAAAATTTTTGTTTTAGAATTAAGTGCTAATTATGAGCTCCCCGAATATTTAAGAAAAAAATCGAATTTTTCATTTTAAATCATGTTTTTTTTTAAAGAAAAAGGTGAGGTAGTTAGGTTAATATGAACTTAGCGACCCCACATCTCTAGGTATCACGGAATTTAAAAATTTCAAAAACCAGTATTATCTGCATATTATGTGCTAATTTCGTCTACGATCAGAAAATTTTATACTCGTCTGGTTTTCGAGAAAATCGATAAAAAGGATATCACATTATTAATAACCTAGCATTCCCAATCTCAATTGCGATTCCAAAGTGACAATTTATGATTCCAAAATTATATGCTCCATAAATATGTACAAGAAAAATCCTAATTTTTTGTTTTCACTGCAGTTTTTTAGTGGGGTAGTTAGCTTAATATTAACCTAGCGACCCCACCTTAAAATGCGGTTCTAAACTTTTAAAAAGTATATACCAAAATTATATGCCCCACGATTATATAAGAAAAAATCGAATTCTTCATTTTAAATGATCTTTATTTAAAAACAAAAGAGTGGGGTTACTAACTTCATATTAAACTAGCTAACCCACTTTCTTTTTCGATTTTCTCGGAAACCAAACGAGTACAAAATTGTCTGATCATGGACGAAATTAGCACAGTTTTTGAAATTTTTTAATTCCGTTATACAAACATGTTGCGTCTCTAAGTTAATATTAACCTAGCTATCCCACCATTTTTTTTTAAAAAAACATAATTTAAAATGAAAAATTCGATTTATTTCTTATATATGGGCTATTCTCAAAATAACGTGCAAAACGGTGTCTCAGTTGCTAATCTTTTTTAAACAAAACATATTTTTTTTATAACGATGTTATAAAGTACACACTTTCCATACTTTCAATACATTTTTTATTTTTTTGTTTTTATATTTTCATATTTCAAAGTTGTTACCAACACCTGAGATCTCATACATTGTTAATGTTGTTGTGTTTATGAAACATAAAGAAAATGCTTTAATTTTTTTACTTAAAGAAAAACTCAAAAAATTTAATTTTTCAGCAAAGAAGTTATCATATTTTAATATGGGTCTTTTTAAAAAAATAAGTATAGGTGTCTTCACTTTATACCCTCAGTTTTGTTAACAGAAATTTATTTGATTATTATTAGCCAGAAAAAAGGGTAATTTAGGATTTTTGTTCAATTACATGTTAAAAAAAGGTAAGTTTTATGACTATATTCTAAGTTTTGTTGCTTGATTATTATGAAAACTAATTAGCAGTAAAAAAAAATCAGTGTTGTGGAGTTACAACCTTAAAAGTAAATAAACAATACAGGATAAAAAATGCAAGTTTTTCTCAGTTTTGTTAACATCAGTTTTGTTAACATTGGTTTTAACAAAACTGAGGTAGTTTTAACCAAACTTATAATTTTTAACAAATTGATGCTGATAAAATTAAAAAGCAGAAAAACGAAGATAGAAAAATGCGAGGAATTATTCCGATTATGGGCAACGAAATAGACAAAATTGATGTTTTTGTTAAGCCTAACATAAAAACCTTTAAAGAAACTTTAGCTATCTGGGAGCTGATATGGAGAAAGAAATCTAATAATAATATTGAAGCCAGAAAACTTGTTTAAAATGTGACACTTTTCACTTGGGCTGATACACTTTACCAATCTTTTATCATTTATAATCAGCTCCAAAATCCACACGTCCACTAAAGAAGTATAACTTGTCTTCTTTATCAGATTCTGTCTCTACAGTATCCCGTTGGCAAAACTGATTGACTAAACCAACCAAACCACGATATTTCTGAAAACGATCTTTTTGATATAATTGCTTTTCTCAGTAAACCTTAACTTAATACAAAGCAATAATATGTATTTAAAAACTATCCCTCATTCAAAATTTTGAAAAAAATATTTTCTTAAATGTTTTTTGTTTGTATTACTTCGTTTAAAATAAATAAAAAATCGTTAACTAACTCATTCGATTGTATAATTATCTTAAACTATACACCTTCTCAGTTTTTTTAACAACACATACTTATTTTCACAGTTTTCTGAAAATATAAAAAACATAAGGCTTGACCACTATCTTTATGTTAGACTCTAGATGCATTTAACTTTTGAAAAACTTAAAAAATCTATATCTAAAAAATATCTCTTGTTTTCAAAAATGAAACCTTGTTTTGCACATTAATTAGCACATAATTTTAAAATAAATTTCTTGGTGGGGTGGCTAAGTTAATATTAACCTAGCTACCCCATTTTCTTTTTCGATTTTCTCAGAAACCAGAGGAGCACAAAATTTTTGGTTGGGAATAAAATTAGCACATGCTGTGACTAAATTTTGATTTTCTTGAGGTGGGTCGCTAGGTTAATGGAGGTCATTTTAGAGCTTTTTAAATGCATTGGGGTCGTTTAAAAGTAAAATTTAACCGATTTGATAAAGAAACTTGTAGAAAAATGCACAAAAACAATATAACATTTTTTGCTCTGGGAATTTTTGCACAACTGGGCATCGTTGAAAAGTTTACATTTTTGACGAGTGTGGTTCCGCCATTTAGATTATGTTATTATGGTGTTTTTCTCTTTTAGTAGTAGTAGTATTAGATGGGGGCCGTAGGCCTAGCAATTAGGCCGCATAATGGACCCTTTCTGCCATATCCCCCGTGCACCCCCGACTGATGCTCGTGGCCCTTGTGATGCAAGTTTTCTTTCTCTAAGAGGACTTAATTTTTGCCCCACACCCCTTTGTCGAGGGCAGGGATCTTTAGACTGCGTAGCAAGTATACACAGTGGACCGCCGGCTTTACACCCCCTCCGAAGGGACTTTTTCTCCCCAGCAGCCCGCCGTCATATAGGCTGACCCGAAAATCGAGGTTTAGACCCGGTTTCGCTGGTCGAGGTCGCGTCGGAGTCTTCAGACACATTTCTTGGAGTGGTCCTGCTACCCGAAAGTTCTACCGCCTCTTCGAAGTCACCCTCTGTCGACTCCCGCTACAAAATCTGTCGGAGTCAAGCTGCGTCCCATGGAGTCCCGGCTAGTCTCCTCTAGAGGCCCTGTATACGATTTTTGACAGTTATTGTTTTACCAGAGGTGAGCAACTGGATTTGACAGTTGCTAGAAAAATGTTTAAAAACAAATTGTGTGTTGGCAATGATAGTTGGTAACCCCTGACAATAAATAATTTTGTCACCGTCACAACGTCAACGTCCGGTTTAAAAATGGAATTTTGCTGTATTTGCCTCGACGAATTTGTATTGTTTCGTTGTCCAACGAAGAAATAAACTAAAAAAAAAGCATTTACCAAGCTGGAAAACTAATAAAAATAGCCGAATTTGCGAGGTAAGTAAGCTATAAGCAGTAGATACTTTTTTTTGTTTTTTCTGTCAAAGCTTGACATATTTTACTAACCAAAAAAAAATCAATCTTACAAAAACTGTCTGGGGAAATTATAAAAAGACACAACAAAACATCAGTCCATTTCATAAAATCCGTTTTACATGCAAATATGAAAAAAAATAGAAAGAGAGGGCAATATGAGTTGCCCGTCCTGGCGTGACCTTCGGTCACTGATTATAGCCTACCAACTCGGTTGTCAGAATAGATCAGCTGTGGATAGAAGTTTCTAACCTATACGTATGACGCTGTCACCATAACCGTCGGAAAAATAAAAAATAAAAAAATTATTTTTCATTTTTCAAAGTCACTGTCAAGTCTATCTTAAAAAATGCCGAACGTTTGCTGTATTATTAATTAAGCAGTGAAAGTCGTGGGTTTCGGTCATTTGAATTATTTATTATTTTTTATACTACGTACGTTTCGGCTTACGCCATCATCAGGTAAAAATTATATGCTAAAAAATTTATAATAAAATTTAGTTAATGCATACAACATTGTACATAAGTAGTTAATTATAAGTTAATTATTTTTAATAATAAAAAAGATACTGAGTGTTCCAGTTATAAACAAACACCCTGGACACCTATAGGTAAAAAATATTACTTACTTTATAACTAAATTGAAACTGAAAGATTTTGAAAGTACCTACTTTAAACTGTTTCTTTATAATAATATATACATAGGTAAAAAGTAAAGAATAAATAATGTAAAAACGATTAGCAAACTTATAAGTAAATGTCTAGTGTCCTTAATTATATGACGGACTTCTTATTTTTCATGAAACGCCAATAAACATGACAATAATATTGGGTAACCTAAAAGAGATAATTTGACTGACATTGACTGGAGAAACCACTATCAACAGCTGATTGATAGGCTATGATTAGTGACCGAAGGTCACGCCTCTGGTAAAACAACAAGTGTCAAATGTATAGAGGGCCTCTAGTCTCCTCTACCCACTTTGGCTGGGGTCCTCGGCCGTCCACCTTTGAGTCCCGCAAAGTTTTCAGTGCAGTGTCAACCGTGCCGCCTACTTCGACCTCGTTTGTTGTTATTCTATGCACAACGTTGACTGCGGAGCTGATGAGAAGTGGGGCCTGCGATCTCTGTTCTGCAAGCTAAGACGCTGTTCACTAGTCTAGGGCCTGTTTTAACATTTTGTGGCGTTATTTTCTGTGATTAGCAGTCTGTGCGTTATTTAAATAAATACAAAAAGCACATGACCTCTTTTTGCATCTTAGACCTAATGTAATTTATTAAAATTTTAAACGCAAATATCTCAGAAACTACAAAAGATATTTAAATAGTGTTTAGTATTTTTGTAAAACTAATTCCTTGAAAAATTCAAAGATGCAAAAATATACTGGG
Source organism: Oxystoma pomonae (assembly GCA_963921995.1). NCBI lineage: Eukaryota > Metazoa > Arthropoda > Insecta > Coleoptera > Brentidae > Oxystoma > Oxystoma pomonae. The sequence continues at coordinate 65,745,132 of OY998171.1, forward strand.
TATTATATTTAAAAAACTTAGCTTTATTGACACACCCTGTATACCAAGGGGAACAAAAAAAGCTTGTTATAGCGCTTAAGTTCGTTGCAATTTGCCGAGAAATTTTTGAATTCAAACCCTCTTAAAATAAACTACGCATTAATTAGTCCAAATGTCTCGCAAAGTCCAAGGCACGGAATGACTACAATTTTGTGTGTGGGTTTTCTTTGGAGAAAGCCATAGATTAACCTAAACTCTATAATTATGCTCACCAGTAAAGAGGTCTATGCTACACCCCGTATTCGAAAAATCAAATTTTCAATTTCAAAATGACTTTATTGTCTCAAGAAGTTTCTCATTGACAAAGCAAACTTAAATATATACAACTAACCATATAAATTTAAGTTAATAATGTCACTAGTTTCTAACAATTAAAATAGTGATTAGACACCAAAATAGGCAGTAACAGACACGTAAAAAGTTTGGTAAAGTTAAAATTCTGTTAAAACATAAGTTAAATTAGGCAGTTATAAGGTAGAAGTCAAACAATAAGTAAAATGTACAGGAATTAAGATGTCATAATCTAAGATTATTAAAATAATTTAAAATTGCAATTAAAAATTAAATAAACAAATTTGAACACATTTACAAAATACATAAAAAAATTCTAAAAAAAATCATAACATAATTTCTTACAAGTTAAAACATGTTTACAAAAAAAAATAGAATCGTAAGGTGATATTATGTCTCTCAATTAAATAAAAAAAACACAGGCTTACTTCGCAATACAATCAGTTAATTAAATCTTTATAGAATTCTTCACAGTCATAGTAAGCTTTTTTGGAAAAATAAGTTGAGACTGTTTTTCTGAATTTACTATAGTTTTTATGGTTCTTATATCTAAAGGTAAATGGTTGTAAAGCTTTACACTTTCATAAATGACTGATTCTTTTGTAAGGGTAAGCTTGGAAGTAGGAAAGGGAATAAGCTGGTTTGCTGTTTGTTTGCAGTATGATTTTTGTGAATCAAACAGACTGATTCCAAAATAAAAAGATAAACTAAAGTAAGAATTCTTAACTTTACAGACAAGGGTTTGCAATGATCTCTAGGACTAGCTATGCATAGAGTTCTACTTGCACGCTTCTCGATTCGAAACACTGACTCAAAGAGAGTTTTTGAAGAAAAACCCCAGAATGCTATTCCATATCTAGCTCTTGATACAGTTAGGAGCTAATTACGGGCTAATTATCTACGGCAAAAAAAAATTTGGGCTCATCTCCTTATCTGATCAGTCCCATCCCGCATCCATTAATAATAGCGGTACCCAAAAAAAAGTGTGTCAGAATTACGGGCTAATTACGGGCTAATCATCAGCGCCAAAAAAAAAATTGGGCTCATCTCCTTATTTCATTTTTTTTTAAGTTTAAAATGCGGGGTGCAGCTGCATGTGCAGTCCCACCCCGCATCCATTAATAATAGCGGTAACCAAAAAAAAAGTATGTCAGAATTACGGGCCAATTACGGGCTAATCATCTGCGGTAAAAAAAAATGCGCTCATGCCCTCAGCTAATTTTTTTAAAGTTTAAAATGCGGGGTGCAGCTGCATGTGCAGCACCACCCCGCACGCATTAACAGTAGCACTACTAAACCAAAAAGTATGTCAGAATTACGGTCTAGTGACAGGCTAATCATCTGTGGTAAAAAAAATTTGGGCTCATCTCCTTATCTGAATTTTTTAAAGTTTGAAATGCGGGGTGCAGCTGCATGTGCAACCCCACCCCGTACCATTCATAATAGCAGTATCGAAAAAAAAAGTATGTCAGAATTACGGGCTAATTACGGGCTAATCATCTGCGGTAAAAAAAAATTGCGCTCATGCCCTCAGCTAATTTTTTTAAAGTTTAAAATGCGGGGTGCAGCTGCATGTGCGGCACCACCCCGCACGCATTAACAGTAGCACTACTAAACCAAAAAGTATGTAAAGCTTAAAATATCAGATAAGGAGATGACCCAAAAATTTTTTTTGTAGTAGATAATTCGACCGTAATTCCTACATTAAAAAAAATTGATTTTTCGAATGCGAGGTGTAGCTGCACTGACTTCCAATTGAGCCTCAAAGATCCTGGTTTTTATTTTATAATCTTGTTTTGCCCATGTTTAGACCTAGGGAAATCCAATTTTCTAATGATAAAAAATTACGGGAAACACTAGATAACACTTTTTTCATTTTTTTTTACGGTAGTGTCCACTCTATTAATAAATTTTCAAAGGAATACTGATGCAGAAGCTAGATCATTATGGTATTCGCGATACGCCATTATTTTGGTTTTCATCTTTACTCTCAGGAAGAGACCAGTTCGTTAGTGTTAATGAGAGTGCATCAGGAGTTCAGACGATTAGTCGGGGGGTTCCTCAGGGCTCTGTCCTAGGACCGGTTCTGTTCCTATTGTACATCAACGACCTCTTATCCTTGCCAATCTCAGCCGTGGTTGCTGCTTTTGCTGACGATGCAAATGTTTTATGGACTGCAAAGTCTTTAATTAATTTCTGTACCACTATAGAAAAAGATCTCTCTTTAATAAGTCAATGGTGTGAAGCAAACAAACTCTGCTTTAATATAAAAAAACAAACATCATTACCTTTAAATGTGCTTTGACTGACATAAAACTAAAAGACGAGACTATCGAAAACAAAACAACAATAAAATTCTCAGGCATTCACATCGATACACATCTAAAATTTGATATTCATATAGACCAACTCACAAAAAAACTAGCCAAAGGATGTTACGTCATAAGAGTAGTTGCACAGGAGCTTGGCAAACAAGCAGCGAGGGCGGCTTACTTCGCTTTAATTGATGCACACATACGTTATGGTATAGCTTTCTGGGGTAGCACAACAGACAGTCTGTTACATTCAGTGTTCATTCTACAGAAAAGGGCTGTTCGTTGTATGTGTAAAAAAGGATACAGAGAGTCATGCAGGCCCCTGTTTAAGCAGGAGAAAATACTGACGGTGTCATGCATTTTTATATTAGAGTCAGTTTGCTTAGTATACAAAAAAATTCCTTGGTTATTCATATGAAAGAAATTATAATTTTAGACACAATAACTTGCCATTGCCAATTCCAAAAACAACACTCACAAAAAAATCATTAATTTATGAAAACATCAAAATATTTAATCACTTGCCCCAAGATATTAAAATCATTAACAATTACAAATTATTTCGCACTACAGTTAAAAAATTTCTAGCAACCAAAGCATTCTATAACTTAACTGAATATTATCTATAACTTGACTAAATATTATCTTAACTGTATAACTTAGTAAATAATATAATTTCGTTTTAAATGTCTTGCTTCTTTTAAACTTTAACTAATAAAACTATTTGTGGTGTGTTTATTTAATTGTCTTTTACAGCGCATATCATTATTTTTAAATGTTGTATTTTTTGTTTTATACTTTTCTTTAAATTTTTAGCCACAATGTAAATTCTTAATAAGGGTATTGCATGATTTAGAGTTTAATTACTTACCTATTTATAATAACAATTGCTTTGTCAATGAAATATGTTTATTTTGAGACAATAAAGCTTATTGAGATTGAGATTGAGGTTGTCAGTTGTATTTCCATGCTAACTTAATTGAGAAAGTTATTATTGGTACGCATTTTCCTCGGGAAATGCAAGGGCAGGACCGTTATTTTATCTCATAGTTATATGGGTACACTCCTGGGAAAGTTAACAATAATTATTCTTACCAAACTTAAGAAATGCCCGCATTGGACAGGAGCTCACCAACCTTATTGCTCAGATCTAGACGCCTTGCCTCACGCAAAGCATTTTGCAACTTGGGGCGCCACTGGTTTGGTTCGCTAGACTCCCGGTGATATTGCAGGACCTTTAACAAAGAAAAGCTGAATTTTTGAATTTGCACTTTACTAGTTAGGTACAATTGATATCCAGGATTCGTACGCAAAAACGGTCTTCAATTTCCAGATTTTCCAGGTTATTTCTTACTAAATTTCCAGGATAAAAAAAAAAAATAAAACAAAGCGACATTAATTGGCGATAATTTAGGTATAACAACTTGCCGGTCAGCATTCCACGGCGAAAATTTTGAGAAAATTATCATAAAAAGTCCAAATTTTACATGCTTGGAATGCTGTTGAAAAAACTGCCTAAAAATAAACTTTGATTATACTAATCGACGTCAAAGCATTGCAGGAAGAAATTTTCGATATTTAAACCAGAAATTCTTTTTGATCTTTTTTTTAAAATCATTTTAAACCAAAGCAAGGCAGAAAAAAATAACAAAATAATCACATAATGTTAGTTTTTCCATGTGTTTTTACTTTTTTTCGCCATTTTCCAGGAATTTTGTAGAAACGAAAAACACTCGAAAACACAAATTGATAGAAAATAATATACCCGATCCTTAAATGAACCACAAGCCATCCGAATCGTCATTGGACATGCGTCAAATTTAAATCTCTAGAGCGCCGTAGGCCCTGGATTGCGGTGTTGACAAGTTTCTCTATTTGAAAGATGACACTGGGATTTTTTTTTATTAAACGATTTTATTTAACTTCACAGTTTTCCCATTTTTGAGACACTTCCCGTGAACCGATTTTTATATTATAACTTACTTCCACTCTTCCCTGCCGTAAGCTTGGCAACGTAGCAATTGAATTCGTGGCTATCGGTTCAAATAATTTTCGGATTGATTGGGGTTCTTAAATTTTGTGGTTCGGTATTATCATGTTTCTATTAAAATTATTTTCGTTAAAAATATTTTCTGACATTTTGTGTTTCTATAAAAATGTTTCAGTTGAATTTAATTCTATGCATATATTTTCTAGCGATTTGATTTTCCCGTCATTTCATTTTCGAGACAAATTTTTCCGGACCAATTATTTTCTTTTTTTTTAATTCTGACGAATTATGTTTCTGCCAAATTTCGTTTCGGATTTTTTATAGGGACCCCATGACCGCTATAAAAATGTTTTATTTTTTATTTGTTTTCAATTTGGATCACCATCAAAATGATCTTAAGTGTCATTTTCGCAAAAATTTTCGCCGCGGTGCGGCGCATTTTAAAATTTTTACAAACAAATTAAGGGTAAATAAACAATTCAAATTCCCAAAACCCCATCAATATATTTACTTTACATATATTTTTTTTTAATTTGCCTGCGGCGCATTCAAATATACAATTTTAACCCTCCCCCCTTTACATTTGAGCCCAGGTCCGGGCAAGTTTCCTTGTATCAATTATGGTCACATTTTTACTTCAAATGATTTTTTTTATTTATCCTTAAACCCCCCCTCCTCCCCCCTCCCGAAGCCAATTCCTGGGTGCGCCACTGTTTTATGTATTTTTTTTTCAAAGTTTTCTTGTGATAAACACAGAGGCCAGAAAACAAATTTTTCTTATTGCCGCATTTCTTAATTGTTGCAGATTTAACTAAAATGATATCTATTTTTTATGTTTATAACCTAATTTTTTGTTTAAATAATATCTTAAGCCTAAGCTGCAATGATATTTAAATAACAGATGTGTTTTGTTTTATGTTTATTAAACTTATTTTGAAACTTTCGGGAGTGGCCTTGGCGTCAGTTTGGGGTTATTTGCAATAGAGAAAAAATCTACCAAGTTTTTTTGGTAAGACCTTGGGTAGCACTGCCTTGTTAAAATTGGCTTAAATTAAATAGTACCTGCCCTAAAATTATATATTTTGATTTCAAAAGAAACTCATACATGCATTTTTTCCTATGCCACAAAGTTTAGCTTTCCATTAGCTTAGTATGCCTGACAGATTAAAATCCAGTGTGACATCCTTAAAAATACCACAGATATCAACATTTACAAAAGTTCAAATTATCACTCGAGTTATAGAAGACGGCTGGTCTATAAGAAGAGAGGCCACCCATTTTGGAGTTGATAAAATGACGGTAATGCGATGGAAAAAGCGCTGGATTGAAAATAATTCTACGGACGGAAAGATGGATCAGGACGACCAAAAGTAAGTTCTGAAGTACAAGATGAGAGACTTATTGACCATCTCAGACAAAATCCTTTTTCAATGTCGGTTGAAGCAGCTAATGTAACATTATTTCCGGGTTCTTTAGCAACAGTAAATAGAAGAGTAACGAAATCAGAAGTCTCTTGTCGAGTTGCTGCAAAGAAGCCTTTTCTAACAGAAGAACAAAAACAGGCCAGAGTGATTTTTGCACTGAACAACGTTCTTCGTGATAATGACTTCTGGGAGAGGGTGGTTTTCACTGACGAAAAAAATTTTCAACCATCTTCAAGCAGCAGGAGAATTTTAGTTTAGCATCCACCAAATTCTAGATTTGAACCCGAATATACAAACCAAATTAAAAAAGTGCTAGAGGCTTGGGTTTTTTTTGGAGAATCGAAGGAAGATTCAATAGTGAACGATATATTGAAATCCTTGAAAACGTTATACTGCTATCTGTACAGGCTTTACATGAAAATAATGACTTCGTTTATCAGCAGGACAACTGTCCAGTAGACACGGCTAATGTTGTTCGCCAATGGTTTCAGAATAATAATATAGAAACACTTCTTTGGCCAGCCAACAGCCCTGACCTTAACGCAATGGAAAATATATGGGGTCGAATCGTTAAAATAATATACCAAAGGAATTGGAGACGCGCATTGGATCAGCTCTCAGAAGACCATCAGTATTTTCAAAATTTGACCTTTTCAATGCCCAGACGTTTGCAGCTTGTAATAGAGAATAATGGTGATCCTATTAAATACTAAATTATTTATTTTATTTCTTTTTTAAGTTAAAATAATTAGTATTAAGTTTACCATCGTTTTTGTCCTAATCCAAGTTTCCTATTCGTCGAATTGTTTTCAATCCAGCGTTGTTTCCATTCCATCCTCTTTATAGAACAGCCTTCGTCCGTTACTCGAGTGATAATTTGATATTGTTCAATAAAAACTTTAGTAAAACATTATTTTTGCTGATTTTTTAGTATTAAACCATATGACAATTTGTCGTACTTTTGAAGCTGGTAGTCCGTATATATTATACACTTTTAGAAAGGTCAATTTTGTGACTGCATGTATGCGGTTTTTTTGAAATCAAGTGTACAGAGCGTCAAAGTAACTTAAATTTTTTAACAAGATCATTGAATAGCAAGCTTTCCCTCGAAAAAGGTAATGGCAATTGTAGACCCAGGTTTCGCACTCGTGGTGGATTTACCTTAAGCTCTGGAGTTGATAAATTTAAGTGATTTAGCAAGAGTGAATAAAGGACAAAATCAATGAATTGCGAGCTTTCCCTTAAAAAAGGTAATGGTAACCCCTTAAATTAAAAAGAGACAAGATATCTGGTCCAACCAAAACTCCTTGGCAAATAATAACCACTGTTTATTTACAAATAAAATCACAACAAAACAAAGGTGAGAAATGTCGATTATTTTTCTATCCTTTTAAACGACGTTAGAACGTTAAAACGTTTATAGTTTAGGTATTTTGGAACAAATCGTCCAATGTTTTGAAATCAAAGGGACAGCAAGTAAATTCAATTAGTGGCGATACATGCCGGTAGGTACACAGAAAATAAAAACAAAGTTGATATAATATTATAATATATTAGTAGATCTTTAGATTAAAATATCAACAAACACGTTTTTTTTTTTTTGATGTAGTAGTTAATTCCCAATGCGTCAAATGAGATATTTTCGAACATTTTTATAAGGTTTTTTTCGAGGTTTTCTTTATAAAGACGATAAAATAAAGCATACTTTTGATGAAGTAGTTAATACGCAAATAAGATATTTTCGAAGGATTTTTTTATAAAGACTATAAAATAAAGGTAGGTAAAGTCCTTAAACCAACTTGCAAACAACAATAGAAGTTAATTCACATGTGTTCAGGTTTGTAAGAATATTGAATTCCTACCTCTTATCAGAATATTAAGCTTGATCTATACTGCCGCCGTTGCCATCTGCACTCGCCCTTCGAATTGATATTTAAATCTTTTTATCTGTCATAGATATCTCTGTAGCATTATTGACTTTACTGTGTACTGAAGAAGTCAGTATAAGTAAATTTCTGCTAATGACCATAAAAAATAACGAAATTAACAAACACAATAACATAATTTTTAGCTAGTAGGTAATATTATATTTTTTTCTTGATGTTCCAGGTGCTATGAACTGTGTTTCTTTGTTTTAATGTTTGGCATAATTTTATTGTGTTGAAAATTGAAATTGCTATAAATCGTATACAAACTTTGTAATAAATTTATTTTATATAAAATTATACAGGGTTCCTAAGATTTTCCTTAGGGATAGGATTTCAATAAATCAAACAGAAATGGCATAGAAAGTTCTGCGCGCACAAAAGAAACAGGTATATTGAGCGATGGTGCCAGTTTTTTATTATCTCCGGACTGCTTTCATGAGAAAAAATTGTCGCCACTCTTTCATTGTGAGCATAAATCATAGTTGCAATAATAACCGTTGACAAGATGTCTGCAAATTCCGCTAGATGGCGGCCACACCATGAACATCTAATCTAATTAAAAATTAGATATATTCAGGTCCAAACCACAGCTTTTTCTTGCTTAAAGGAGGCGGCAGGGTCCATTATTTACGATACTGAGCGATAAACTCGTGAGGTTGTTAACATTAGAAAGAAATATCTTCTCTTTTAATTAAATTTCTTTCCATTCTGTTCTACTAGTGACATCTATCCGGAAACGGCCAAACCATGCAGCTAGCACTAGCAGCCAAAGAAATCAATAAACGGCGCTGTTTTTCCTGCAGAGCTTTTTGCTTGCGATATTATTGATTTTAAATAAAGCTGGCCCTACACTACATTTGATATTTTCGAGGTTTTTTATGACATGATCTCGAAACATGTAGCGAACCAATTCTTCAAAACTAGCGGGAGGGTAAAAGCAAAAAATAAGGGGCTGCCAATATTTATAACACCCAAAAAGGGGTGAAAAGATTTATTTTGCTCTGTTTCTTTACAAAAAAAGTTTTTTTTACGAAAAACTTGAGCTCTGCCACGTTTTTTAGTTTTTTCTTCAACTTTCTCGAAATTTTCGTCATACCGTAGAAAAAAATTATTTCCCCCATGGTCATACTCTACTTTTATTCGAAAAAATTTAGGAACAGAGACGGGATCAGTTTTCCTAAAACGGGGATCTTGGTTTCGAGTGAGAAGATAAAGGGCGCCGCAGGCAAAAATTTTTCAATTAAATTAGCCGAACGCAAAAATGTTAGAAAAACAAAGCACGAAATAAAAATGGCGCCGCTTACAATTTTTCTTCAAAAATTACGTAATTTCGGGAACGCAAAGAAATAGGTCTAAAGAGTATAATTTTTAAGAAAAAATATCAATTTTCTCGCCCTCCTCCACTGGGACTACAGGGGCTGTGCACAAATTACGTAATGGTCATAAGGGGGAGGGGGGTTACAAAACGTTACGTAGGGGGGAGGGGGGTTTTCGACAGCAGCAGAAAATTTGGAATGAAAATAAGTGAAGTTTTTTTTTTGGGGGGGGGGTAGTGGTCTTGAAATCGTTACGTAATATTAGGGGAGTGGCGTGCCAAACCGTTACAAAACATTACATAGGGAGGGGGTCAAAAATTGGTAAAATCACCGTTACGTAATTTGATTTCGAATCAAAGTGCAAAACCCGGGTTGGACGTTCGAAGGCGTCAACCGGTCCTATTTGCTTGATAAAGTTTCTACGAAAATATCTCAGTCGATTTCTCCGGCCGTGTATGAACGCTTTAGGTTAGGCATTTGCATGTATCTCAGTCCCCAGCCTGTAAACAGTGCGTAAGGACAATGCTTACAAAATGAAAAGCCGAAAAATATTTTTTTTTACGATATCTTTCATCAGTTTGGTATTAAAGTCGAGCAAAAACAATTTTTATTCCAGTCCTAAAGGTATGAAAATGGAAAACATTAGAAAACAACAACCTGGAATGGATTTACTACGTGTAAGATGTAGTGACAACATCGCCCCATGCCCATCCTTTTCTGCCTAATGTGCTTTTCCGTTTGTCTGCGTCTTATACACGGCTGCTTGGCCCCCTAAGGATTTGCTTAGGAACCCTGTACTACAAACATAAAGGTATAACTTAACTGAGATTTGTTTATAAATAGTACAAGCGTTCGCGGTATAAATATAAATTTTTAAAACATTAATATGTCAGACACAGGATAAAGAATGTATGTTTGTTACAACTTTTTATTTACAATATTTACATAGGTAGATACTCCACAGAAGATTTTTTTGTATTTATTAAAAATATAAAGATACTTTTGTACGTATTAAATAAAAAGACTCGTAGAAAAAAAAATTGTACCTAACCCTTGCGGACGCGTCTTTCCCGCCCGAACTCCTCCCGTGCGTAAAAGTATCACTTTCCGCACTAATTAGGCAGATAATCTGGAGAACATTTAAAAAATTAATATTTTCTATGTTATATCTTTACATAAATATTTTCACAATGACAAATATAATACCTCTCCATACCCTCGGTATCAATTATTAAGTATAAAAAAATTAAATATTGTATTTCCAAAAAAATTTGACAAGTCTAAAAATAACGACCAAACCTTTTTACATTTATAAATAACGAGCCGCTTCTAGCCGCTGCTAAACGTAAGGCGGTTGGAGCATGTGTGAGGAGGAGCATGTCTGGTGCAGCATTGCCAGTGGAACATAAAATGGTTTTCCCTAAATCTAACGACTGATCCAAGTTTCCAAGCAATTTATGAATTGATGGGTCTATTTTAGTTAAACGTGTTTGACTACAAACATTTATTGTTAGAAAGCTTCCAAAGCTCAAATTGGCAGTATTATTTTTTGCATGTTTTTTAAATTATTTTGCAGATTTCATATTATAGTAAAATTTTAATAATATAATCCATATGTAAATTTATATTTAAGTAGGTACGCCACTGGTATATTTACTGTAAACAACAGAAAGGTAAACATTATTCCATATAATAATATAACCAGGGTCTCCGTAAGTGTCAGGTATCTTGTCTCTTTTTAATCTAAGGGTAACCCTAGACCCAGGTTTCACGCTTGTGGTGCTTATCAGTACAGTGCTAGGAAAAAAATCTGAAACAGGATTCATTTAAAAGGAGTTTTGAGGGAAATCTCGCTATTCATTGATTTTGTTATTTGTCCTCGCTAAATCCCTTTTGAAATTTAAATTTTTTACGTTTGAATTTTTAAATCTAGACAAAGGAAGGCAGTACACAGAATTTAATTTACCTCATATATTCTTTTGTCAAAATCGAAATGATAAATCTCTTGTAGTTTTTCTATGATACCCTCTGGGACCTCAAGCTCCCTGGCAAGATTTCTCCAACTGGAACCAATTTTCTTAACAATCAATGTATGCACTCTTCTTATAGGATCAGCAGGAGTTGAAGGAATCACTAAAATATTAAATTAAAATATGTAATTTCTTAACGTGAAAATTTTGAGGAGTGAACCAATCTGGCAGGTGTATAAAATTCTAGGCAGGACCAAAATTTTAGGTTCTGTCAGATGCCAACTGAAAAAGATGCATATTTCAGGTCCTGCTGAGCCCTGACAGGACCCTTTTGGTAGGTGGTGGACAAAATTTGGGGATTGGTTCACCCCTCTGAAAATTTAAGTTTTTCAAGGAGAAATTTAGCCCTCAAAGAAAGTTTCACACCAAACATAACTTCAACTTAACTTGTCCTGCACTGTCCATTGGCTCTTTTGTTTTAGTCTTTATTTTTATATTTCTAAGAAGGTTTTCCTAGTTAACGTTATATTTCAAAAACATTTAACTTTAATTAAAATATACTATAATTAAAATATACCTCTCATGATATTGTTTGTTGTAGGAATTCGAGGAGCCTCATTCCATAGAATTGTAGTGCCTGTAGCACATGTTATGTAATGGAGATGCTCCATTTGGTCTGGTCCCAACACATCTCTTTTTTCCAACAGTCTAATTAGATCTCCCACCTAATAAAGAAATAAAAACTTCCAGATAATACATACAAAAGTGAAAAAATCTCGGAAAAAATAGACCTTATTTCTGTTTGCACATGGTGTGGTACAAGAGAGGTAGATTTTACCATTTACTATAATAGGCTTAGTTTTTCTTGTTTACTTTCTTTTGTTTATCAAAAGTGTCACAGGATTTAGTTTCTCTGCTCAACATATGCAAAAGAAATGCAATAACAAGATTTCTCTGTACTGGGTCTAATTCTATTTCTGTTGTATATTAATGACCTATTTCACCTAGATATAACTGGAATGTTCGCTGCTTTTGCAGATGACGCTACTGTGATATGGCACAAGGAGAACCCTGTTGATCTTGTTCAGACAATTTCTCGTGAGATTGTTGTTATTAAGGATTGGTGTGACTCTAATGGACTTTTATTTAACTTTAGCAAAAGTCAAGTACTTGGGTAATACCGACGACATAGATTGTGGCCATTTTTCCATCATGAGCACTAAATTTCTTGGGTTACAGCTAGATGCCCACCTCAAATTCCAAAATCATATTCTTCACTTAAACTACTGCGTATGTGCAGTGGCAACCAACTTGGGTATCTCAATGGCTAAAATGGTTTTCTACTCAGTTGTGCAATCTCATATCTCTTATGGTCTGCCATTTAGGGGTTGCTGCAGCCAGTTTCTGTTTCATTCTGTTTTTAAACTACAAAAACGCGCTAATCATTACATTGCAGGAGCCTCTCCTAGAGAACACTCTAAACCACTTTTTATCATTTGAGACCGCGAGTTTAATACAGAAGCACATTGCTACATTTCCAGTTAATCAGACAGCTTATTGGACATGCCGAAGTCATGACATTCCTCTCCCAATCCCAAATTCTTCTCTAGTATAAAATTCCATTATGTATAATAGTGTAAAGGTCTATAATCATCTACACCTTAATTTCAAAACATAACTACTATTTCAAAATTTCGCCAAACCTTAAAAGAAACATTAGTAAAACAGGCTTCCTACTTGATTGAGGAATATTTTAATTTTTCATTTTAGCCAATAAATCTCTTATCAATCACCAGTTGTAACCTTTGTATGCCCCAAAAACCTATTCTATTATAAGTAACTAATTTTAAACTTGTTTGATTTTTTTTACTGTTTTTTTTTGTTTAAATTTTTATTTATTTTTTTTTTGTTATAATTACTTTGTTTTTGTTTCTTTCTTTGTGAGCATGTGTGTGTCGGTGTACTGTTTTAAATTTTGTTTGTATAAAAATTCGTTTTATTTTAATCTCTTAAACTACAATTTTTTTTTGTAAAAAACAACTTTGATTTTGTCTTTTTTAAAAATTTATATATATGTAAAACTTTAACAGATAAGTAGACCCGATCATATGCTTGAAAACCTAGTCAAATATATATTAAAATTCATATTTGTTAAGTATTTACTTTTATTATATAGGTATTTTAGGTTTAATAAGATTGCAACTTCTTTTTTTTTATTTATTTAATTTTCTTAAAATATATTTACAGTACACCCACCAAACACAAATCGTCGGTATTGAATCGGGCCAGTGTCGACAACGTCGGCAGTGTGACGGCATCGGCGACTACACGCTGGCCGCGTGACAAAGGTCCACATTACTACAGTCGACTTTATGCCGACACCACTTTAGGACCGACGTTGGTCCGATTGGAACTTTGTTTAATCGGTCGAAATTCGGCAATTGACGACCACTTTATCTGCTTTAGGCCGACGACCACTTTATCTGCTTTAGGCCGACGATGGCCCGATCAGATTTTTGTTCGATTGGTCGATAACCGGCAACAGACGATGGTACGTCACATTAAAATTTTTAAACTGCTTAATAGTTTCTTCCTAGTATGTAGAGATGTCACTATGTTCCCTGTAGAGTGGAAGATAATATTATATATATAATGAGCAAACATATTTCAAAACTAGAATGCGGACTTGACAAGATGGTGGTACTTTAGTTTAGTTAAGCACCCGCATTATGCCAATGTCGGATCGTGTCAAGCAACCACCGACGGACCTTCTTCAATCACCGACGTTATTAACGGACCTTTGTGGTTTGCCATTGTCAGGATGCTTTAAGCTACCACCGACAAACCTTCGTCAATCGCCGACGTTAGACCGCTTTAGGAATCCAATGTCAGACTTGAATAGTTTACCAATGTCGGGCTGAGACCAGTTTGCCTATGTTAGACTGACCAAATTAAGCAGCTATATGGGCGGATGGTTGGTACCATGTGGTTAGACCATATCGGACCTTAATCATGTGGCGACGGTATGCCGATGTCAGCAAATAGTAAAATTTACCATTGGTCCGACGGGGGCCTACATCTAATCTTCTTATCTTTGTCAATAAGATTTGTGTTTTCTTAGACAATAAAGCATGTTTACTTAGTCGAGGATTACATCTTAAAAATTGTACTTTATATTTGAAATTTTGTGTTGAAATAAATTACAATTACAATTATAATCACAATAAACATTTCATTAAAAAACTTATAGGTATTTAATTTTAGGGAGTGTCTAAAGAGTCAACAATTCGGCTGAAGTCGTGAGGCTAAAAAACTGACAGTAATTATTTATTGTTTTTCATATTTTTGTTTTTTTTTTTAGTTTTTTTAAACTAAATTAACCCAACCTAACCCAAACAGACTCAAACCAACTTATTAAAAGCCAAAACAACCTAAAAAAACACTTTAAACTAAATTAACCCAAACCTAAACAGACTCAAACCAACTTATTCAAAGCCAAACCAACCCAAAAAAAGATGTCAACCCAAAAAACACACTACAACCCCTACATCTTTTTTTGGCATAAAAAAAAATGGAGGCACCTTCTAGGGCCCCTAACCCTGGATTTATAAGCTGGACTTATCGGCGATTGGTAAGGTTGCTGTTATTGGTGAAAAATCAGCTAGGGGGGGTTAAAGTGTTTTTTTTTGGGGTTGGTTTAAATCTGTTTTAGTTGGGTTGGGTTCATTTAGTTAAAAATATACTAAATAATTAGTGTCGGCTCACGACTATGTCGGCTCTTTAGACACTCCCTTAATTTTATGTTCTATCCTAAGCATTGTCCGGAACTTTATAAAAACATGATCCCAAGTCATTATTGCTGGCCCTACCTTGTCAATATTCGCCAATCTTCTTGGAGAACCTATTTCTGCCTGGAAATAATCTTTTAATGCATTATTTACTCGAACATTTTGGAGCCCCTCCCGTATTTGTTCATATCTTTGCCTTGTGGCCATTTTTGCAGTATTTTCTATAGTAGCTTTTTTCCCTTGATAGAAAACTGGATTGTTGCACTAATCTATTTTGAAGGAGTCATACCAACGGCTTATCCAAATATTCTGCTTTTTTCTTATCTAAAATAGCAAAATTAATAAAAAAACTTCATTTATATCCCTAATAAATGACAAAATTGCCAAAAACAGCTGTTTGTCAAGTTCAGGGCCGTTTAAAATGTCATAAATAATCATGAAGTTGGCAAATTAACACATACACGTATGTTGTTAAGAGGCCGGAAAATCAATCAGTGGGCCTATTAATTCGACTTACCTTGACTGACCAGAAACCATCAGTCGCACACACGGATATTCAACATCAGGATTTTTTTAGTCTCTCCCTAGGTATTAAATCTTTATATCTAAAAGTGACATTGCCGCAGTGGCACTTGGGGATTAAGAGTAAATTTTTAATCCCTAGTGACTTCTTCACTGGAGACAATGAGCTTTGGGCTTTACAACTCTGACACCCAAACTTTCGTAACTTTGGCGGGGAATACGTCTAGGATAGGGGATCCTATGCCCAACCAAATTTTTCACTTTTTTAATAATATTTAATTTAAAGGATTTTAGGATTTGTCTGAGGCCTACCATACTAGGATAGACGCCTATGAGTTAGGAATAGCTTAACAGGAAGGTAAGTATTTTTTCGTAATTTTAGCAATGTATAGATATACTTTCTATTAAGCAAAAACTAGCCTATTCTACATTTTAAAGCCATTGCAAATAAAACCTTTAATTTTACTTTTTTTTCTCCTTGCATGCTAATGCTAATTTTATATTTCTTTCGTACCTTTACATTATTTTCTCTCATGTGTTCTAAAATTCGAGTCACCATCCCTAGTCACTTAATAACCACATTTTTAGGTGGTAAGTGTATCAATGTCAACAAGGGTGCGCTAACATTGCTTTGACATTATTGTTATTGTTTTTCATAATTTTTGTTAGTTTTTCTTTTCCTGATGTGCATAAAATTAAAAACCACAGAACTGAATGAGTGACTTTTTATCCCTTGACACAAACACAATGTTTTTAACCTTGTATTTATACCTGCCCATGAAATCCATTCAATCTATATTAAAAATTCTAAATATCTCAGGAATTTATTTATTTACAAATCTTACTAGCTACACAAAAAACTAAAAATAAAAGATCTACCACGGTCTAACCTTAGACTGAGTAGCGTGGCTTAAAATCCAGGTATTTTTAACGTCCTTCACCATAGACATTTGCTTGTGTCTTCTATGTGTCTTACAAAGATTATAGAGGCGGTCTTCACGACGCACCATGTAACAGTCCTTGCATCTTCTTCGTACTTTGCCCATTACCTAAAAATACAAAAAATCAAGTAATTTATGAAAAAGACTCTCCACAGAGTTCTAGGAGCCTTTAAAAGTTGAGTTACCTTAAAACTACATGACGGCAGTAGGTTATGGTTTTGAGGCCTTAAAAATGCATTCACTCTAGAAGGAAGTGACCCATTCAAGAGGGCATCCATCAAAAGAGGCTGTGCACTGGTCAAAGAGTGAAAATAATTGGCTGCGGTTTTCAAAGGTAATTGTGACTGTTGAATTAACTTAGAGGCACTGGTTAAGCTTGTTCTAAAAATGGAGAACATTTGGCTTTTTTCTTACAAATAAAAAATTCTGATATATTCTTTTAAATTAATGGTTATGTAGCCCAATTTTAAAGTTGGTTGGTTGGGACTTATTAGAACCATGGTGAATGCGCGAATGTATTTTTGGTTGTCTACCACTAAGTATAGGAAAACGAAATTAGAATTTCAATATGGCGTCTTGGGCATTGTTATGATTTTGTCATTTCAGTTTTCCAAATTTTTTGTGGAGTTTTTTTTAAGATTCGCGTCCATCGGTAAAAGTTGGGGAAAATTGCAAGAGAGACGTTACATTGGTAAGTTTGCTTGCTTTACCTAGAAATAAAGTTTTTCTTAGCTTCCTTTGCAAAGTTTTTCTTAACAACTAAAAGAATGCTGCAAGCAGTACCGTCTCAGTTTCGTTGAAAATGTGTTGGTCCAAGTTAACTAGTAAAAGAAAAGTAAAGGCAGATTCAGAGTTCTGTTCTGAGGTATGTGGTAAGACACAGCTGCTCTCTCGGCTTGAACCCTAGGAAAAGCAGCATGGGTTCACTATAGTTTATTTTCCTTGTACCTTAGTGCAGGTTTACCCAGCAACTTCAGCACATTTCTTAAATTTAGTGCCTAATTTTTCATCTTTGTCTTTTTTTCTATCATATTATGTTAGAAACTGAAGAGCGAGCAATGTAATACAGCTTTAGGAATTTGATGTCAAATAAATTTGCATTACTCTGCATTATCTATATAAATTAACCTGGTATTACAGGAACATATCTACAGGGTGACCGTTTATAAAGTTTCACTTGAGAAAACTTTTGTTGAAGATGAATCAAAAAGTGAATGACTTATGAATTAGGTAGATTTCTGTAACATTTTCAGTTTTTTTATTGTATATGTAGGATTTATCTTTGGTGGTTCTCTAGTAAAATCAAAAATAATTTACCATATTAATAAATATTTATAATTATAATTGTATTTTATATAAAATATTTATTTATGTTAATAAAAGCGTGGTTTAATTACATACCATCGAGCATACCAATTTTTCTTGAAATCATATAATTTTTGGTAAACTTTATATGTTTACACTATCCATTCTGCAAGTTTAGAATAATATGAATTTTCCCTGGCATCTCTCCCCTGGCAAATCAGACAAATGTGTGTTCCCTGGAATTATTGATATTTTTGAAAAAGCTAATGTATTTTTTTAAATTATTCCTAATGTTAAATTTAATTCTTAAGGTTGTTTAGTGTTGTTCCATAATTAAAATAAAAATTTTTTAATAAAATTGTTGTATATTTTGGTAATATAGTCACTCCCCTGGCAACTTTGCTAATCCCCTGGCACTGAAAATAAAAAATGTCAATAAAAATAAAAATATGTCAAAAAATTGGCTGTTGACAATAATTGAATAGGGGTAGGTGCTACACAATTTATTTAGTAAAAAAATCCATTTATGTACACTTCTGGTAGAACGACCCATAATTTTAAATGTTTTATTTTTAATTCAAATTTACCTTTCTGGACTCAAATACCATGAACCTAGGATTCAGGTAAACTCCAATTCTCTGTCAAGAATGAAGACATAAAGGAATACCTTTTAAAGATTTCATGCTGAGTTGACTGACCTCCTTTCTGTAATACCTGTACTATGGGTTTTTTATGCAATTTATGGCAAAACTTGCACAGTTGTTTTTTGGGTAACTGTTATTTTTGACCCTGCATTTGTCCCATCTTTCTGACTTTTGTGTTTCTTTATGTTGTTATATATTGTTCCTAGAACAAAAGTAAAAAAAGACACCACCACAAAAGAAAACTTATTGTTTGTGGTAATTATTGTAAAAACAATGCAAACAGATATTACACATTCTACATTATATTTTGTTTGATATCTCAAAAACTAAAAGCAAGTTTGTCCAATTTCAACCAAAAATGGTATCCGGGGGTTTTTGGGTATAAGGTATACGAATTTTTAATCAGATTTTGAAAATTCACTATGTCGGATTCAAGATGGACGAATTTTTGTCATGCTATGCTAACCAATTTTAACTGACTTATACACATCCGACTGTCTTCTAATTACAGTAATATGTGATTATTAACATTCTGATATCATAATAATAAAAGCGATGGGCGCAAATTAAAGCTTAGCTTGGGTCGAGTTGGGTTGGATAAGTAAATCCTTGAATTTGCGAACAATCATAATGTAAATGTACACTACTAAACACCTATGGAGAATTTTTCTCGAAGTACTTTGCAGATTTTCATGACTGGGTGTCATTTGAAAGGTACTTAAATATTGCACATTTAGGGGGGGCTTTAGTATTTGGGAAAATTATTTTTATTATTTTCTCTGGTGGTTTTTCTTAACGGTAGTAGTAGTAGTAGTAATAGTAGAGAAGGGTCGGCGCGAAGCCTGGCAAGTAGGCCTCCCTGGGCCCTTTCTGCCCTACCCCGAGCCTACCCCTAATCCACCGCCTGCACCACTAGTCTGGCAGTCTGCTCATTTGGTTTCACTGTTCTTTTTGCAAAGTCCAGTATTTTGTCCCATTTGAGCATGTGCAGGTCCTCCTCATCCAGGGTCGGGAAACCGAATACCTGATATCTCGTCCTCTGGTATGCCTCGCAGTTCGCTATAACGTGTCGAGATGTCTCTTCTGCCCGCCCGCAGGCCCGGCAGGTCGAGTCATTCTCCACCGCGATCCGGGTCATGTGCTTCCTTAGTCGGTTGTGACCCGTTATGATACCTGTCAGCAGACCAGCGTCCCTTCGCGATCTCCCCAGAAGCCATTTTTGTCTGGCTACATCCGGGCCCTTCACAAAGTCCTTGGTCTGTCTGCATCCTGTTCCTCCTCTCCAAGCGGTCGTCATGGCATCGTTGGTCCATTTATTGAGTCGACTTTGCAATTGCCTCTTGGTTGTTCCTAGGAGTGGTTCCGGCCCTACATACTGGGTGCTTGCCCCGATCCTGGCGAGCTCGTCGGCCATCTTGTTACCCGGCACCCCCATATGTCCCGATACCCACATAAGTGTCACTTGTTTGCCCTCTCCCAAGGATTCTAGTGCATCCGCACATTCCTCCACCAGGGTGTTGTTGATCTTGGGCGCCCTTAGTGCCTTTAGGGCTGATTGGCTGTCGGAGCATATATAAACATGCTCCTCCATACCGTTCTTTATTTGTTCCATGGTTGCAGCCATTATTGTGGCATACACCTCTGCCTGAAAGACCGTGGCTTGCTCTCTGAGCGGGTAGCTCTTTCGAACCTCCTGGTCTTCCACATAAACCCCCGATCCTGTGGTTTGCCTCCGACAGTTTCGACCCGTCGGTGTAGCAAATCACGGCGTTCTCCTCGAACTGTTCGCGGAGGTTTTCACTCTGCCATAGTTCCCTGTCTGGGATGACTACTTTGTACCTCTTGTTGAATCTCCAGGAGTTTTTTGGTCTTTGTGTTTTAATCGCTGCCATAGGGATTTCTTTCTCGGCGATTTGGGCAATCCTAAGATGCCCTGCAGCTTCCCCTCTTCCTCTCCATTGACCTGTATCTCTCAGCCGGAGGTGGGGCGCCATCGCTTCTTTTCTGGTCCAAATCGGAAGCGGCGGCAGTCCCAGAATGGTTTCGAGTGCTTGTATAGGTGCCGTCCTCATAGCGCCGGTTATCCCTCTGCATATGGTTCCCTGTAGGCTCCTAAGCTTGAGGGTAGTAGTGACCTTCTCCACTGCTGGCCACCAGACTATGGATCCGTACTGGATCCTTGGTCTTAGTACTGCCGTGTACATCCAGTGGAGGTTTCTGGGGCTCAAACCCCAGGTGCGGCCAACCACTCGACGCAGTTGCCACATCGTTGCCTGCACCTTATTTTCTTAACGGTTAGTCGTATTTAAAAGGTAATTTAAGGGCGTAGGCAGAATATAATTTGAGGGGGGGCATGGGCTTTAAACAGTCAATAAATATGAAAAATGTTAAAATCAAAAACCAACTCTATTTGTTGCATTAATTTTTTTAATTTATCTCATTTAATGACGTGAGTACTCTTTAAAGGTATAGGCAGTGGCGTATGCAGTGGTGGGGTTAGGGTTTTTTGCCCCCTAGATCTAATGAATATTGAATCCTAAAGATTAAACTCCCAAAAATCAAAAATAAATTGTAATCTGAAAGGGTCAGTCCATATCAAGTCAACCAGGGTATTTTACCACACCATCTCCGATGTTGATGATTTTTAGTATACATGTTTTTCCTACCAAAAAACTGGAAAATCCAAAATTTCAGACTTTTTTGACCAGTTGTTTATTTTGAATTAATTTTTGAAAATCGAAAAAGTCACTTATTTGTCCTTAACATGTGCGCACAAAATTAGGAATATCCAAAGAACCACTTATAATAGAAAAGTAGGTGAAGGTTCATTTTAAAGCTCTTATAAAGACCTTTCATATGAGAATATTGCATAACATATATTGAAAAAAAAAAATAAAAAAAAAAATTTTTGATTTTTTTTTTGCAAAATTTCAAAAAGGCCATTTTTAATTTTTTTCAAAAAATTATATTATTTTCTTTAAAGTGTTATTAAACTATTCACAAAATTTTGAGATGGACAAATCATGGGTTCAATGTGAAAAAATTTATTAAAAATGTCACATGCATGAAAAATCGCCTATAAAATGTACTTAATATTTTTGATATTTTTTTTGACATTGAACCCATCATTTCTCCATCATAAAATTTTGTGGATAATTAAGTAACACTTTGACCAAAATTATATATTTTTTTCAAAAAAATTAAAAATGGCCTTTTTGAATTTTTCAATTTTTTTTTTCAATTTTTTATTTCCAATTTTTTTTTTGTTAAAATTATGTTGTGATATTTCATAAAAAAGAGCTTCAAAATGACTTTAAAATGAGCCATTTATTACTTTCCTAGTGTAAGTGGTTCTCGAGATATTGCTAGTTTTGTACATTCTTGTTAAGGTCAAAATGCTGACTTTTTTATTTTGAAAAATTAAAAAAAAAAAACTACGAATCAAAAAAATCTAAAAATTTGCATTTTCAACTTTTATGGTAAGAAGAAAATATATACCAAAAATCATCAAAATTGGAATTGGTCGCGTAAAATTTTTGTGATTTTTTGGTTGATTTGATATGGAATGACCCTAGGGTCAGTCCATATCAAGTCAACCAGGGTATTTTACCACACCATCTCCGATGTTGATGATTTTTAGTATACATGTTTTTCCTACCAAAAAACTGGAAAATCCAAAATTTCAGACTTTTTTGACCAGTTGTTTATTTTGAATTAATTTTTGAAAATCGAAAAAGTCACTTATTTGTCCTTAACATGTGCGCACAAAATTAGGAATATCCAAAGAACCACTTATAATAGAAAAGTAGGTGAAGGTTCATTTTAAAGCTCTTATAAAGACCTTTCATATGAGAATATTGCATAACATATATTGAAAAAAAAAATAAAAAAAAAAATTTTTGATTTTTTTTTTGAAAAATTTCAAAAAGGACATTTTTAATTTTCTTCAAAAAATTATATTATTTTCTTTAAAGTGTTATTAAACTATTCACAAAATTTTGAGATGGACAAATCATGGGTTCAATGTGAAAAAATTTATTAAAAATGTCACATGCATGAAAAATCGCCTATAAAATGTACTTAATATTTTTGATATTTTTTTTGACATTGAACCCATCATTTCTCCATCATAAAATTTTGTGGATAATTAAGTAACACTTTGACCAAAATTATATATTTTTTTCAAAAAAATTAAAAATGGCCTTTTTGAATTTTTCAATTTTTTTTTTTCAATTTTTTATTTCCAATTTTTTTTTTTGTTAAAATTATGTTGTGATATTTCATAAAAAAGAGCTTCAAAATGACTTTAAAATGAGCCATTTATTACTTTCCTAGTGTAAGTGGTTCTCGAGATATTGCTAGTTTTGTACATTCTTGTTAAGGTCAAAATGCTGACTTTTTTATTTTGAAAAATTAAAAAAAAAAAACTACGAATCAAAAAAATCTAAAAATTTGCATTTTCAACTTTTATGGTAAGAAGAAAATATATACCAAAAATCATCAAAATTGGAATTGGTCGCGTAAAATTTTTGTGATTTTTTGGTTGATTTGATATGGAATGACCCGAAACTATGTTGTTACTTAAGTCCCCCCAGATACCTCAAGCCTCCCCCCCTAGAAATGAAATTTCTGCATACGTCACTGAGTATGGGCCAAGTTTTGGTATTAGTTTGGATTTGGTGGGAATAGATCAGAAAAATGGAAAAAATCGGATTCAAAACATTGTTTTAGTCGGTTTTCTTTGAATATTTTCGTGTTGATTGTTTTAATTTTATCATTTTACATTCTTTATCAAAGAAAAACATTAGCATAGTAATTACTTATATTAGAAAGAACAAAAACTTGATGAGTAATTTAATTTTCAAACAAAACTTAAAAACTGATACTTCTTTAATATCATACTATGCATATTTATTTTTAATAAAACAAAGTTTTTTGCTTCGTCGATCTGCAGTGGCTTTCTACAACGAAAAACAATTTTCAATGACAATTACATAGATATGTCAAAACTGCAAAGTCAAAGCCCACTTAGTTTAAACTTATCTAAACCTCTTGTATAAATCTCAATCCATTGGAATAAAATGAATATTATTACATTTTGTATTAATTTATATGGACCTGTCCAGGTATTTATGACTTTGCTAAGATAGAATTTTAGATACACCCCTGTAGCGTATTTGATTACCTTTAAAATAAGGCCATACTTGCGGAAAACTACCAGCGAAAACAG
This sequence comes from Oxystoma pomonae, assembly GCA_963921995.1. NCBI lineage: Eukaryota > Metazoa > Arthropoda > Insecta > Coleoptera > Brentidae > Oxystoma > Oxystoma pomonae. Next base: position 65,768,835 of record OY998171.1, read on the forward strand.
GCCAAAATAAAGTGTAACTCTGATTTAACTTTTTTTTTAAAAGAAAATTGGCGAGGTTTTGGCCTTCATAAGCACGGCAAAACAAAGTCCTAAGTACGCCTTTGTAGACTAATTCATTACCTTTTAACCGAGACCAGACTTGAAAAAAATCGTTCCCCCAAATGGGATTAAAATAAGTTTTTATTTTTAATTTTTGTGTTTTTTTTTAATTAACCCTCCCAGACAATCAAACTTTCCTAAAATATAATCCTAGATACGCCCCTGTACAGTATTCGAGTTCCTTTCCAAATGACACCCCAATTACAAAAATCTATAAACTAGTTTTCACATTACGAAAAAAATTATCCGTATGTGTTTATCAGACATACGTTCTTTCACGGCTCATATCTTCTATCACAGACATAGGATCCTCAAACAATTTCATTTTTTTTTACCTAATGGACAATATCTTGAAAATATCAAAATATGGTTAACGGTAGCAACGAGGATATATCCTCGTTGACGTACGGCATTCTTTATCGAGTCAACATGGCCAAACTTCTTAAGGCGCATTTACACAGACAAACTTTCCTTTGATGTGGAAATGCCGACAAACATTTACACGAGCCTCTTGAGCAAAATGCTCAAAGAAATGTTCGAGCAAAATCTCGTACAAAAAAACACTCGTAAATTTTGGAGAGAATGTTGAGCAAAATTTATTTGAAGAATTGGGGGTATAAAAATTTCTTTACAAATTCAGAATATATATTGTTATCGGAATTCATTGAACTTAACTGAAAATAGAAAAACAAAGTTTTGAAATAAGGTATTTTTAATCAAGTGCTTTCCGACGGAAAAACGATTTGATGCCGAAATGCACATTTTACCTCATAAGCAACTTCGATTGATCTGATTTTTATAGGGGATATGCCAGTATACTTGTAACTTTTTTGGGGTTGTAAAAAAAACGAGAATAAAAATAATAATAATTGGCACCTATTTATTGTTGTTGCCTGTAAAATATAATGATAAAAATTTACGTTTAAAAGAATATCCCTTTATTTTACTTCCTAGTTTATTATTTCACAATAATAATCAAGTCAAATTAAAAAACCTATATACATTTTATTAGATCTCAAATATATGAACAAAAGCACGTTCGGTTTAAATAATACCCGTTTATTACCCACTTTTACAACCCTACGAACACGTTGTCTAAAGGCGCAATTACACAGACGAACATGCTCAAACAAAAGCTCGTGCAAAAGATCTAAAATTTTTTGCGCGAACATTTTTATGAGCTTTTCTTTGAACATTTTGTTCGGGTAAATTTTTGAGCAAATTTTTGCTATCTATTTTGGAAACATATTTTTAAAGATGAGAATAAATAAAATTTCACATCAGTGATCAGTGATCTCAATTCTTTAAAAAAATGGAACACCAACTTTTATTTTAAATTTTCTGAAAAAAAAGTCGACGGCAAGCGAAACACATGGATTTGGGTTACTTATAATATTGTTTCTTAGGGTTTTTCCCGGATTTTTTTGCCCGGGCGTTTGTTTGGGATTTTCTTTTAATTTTTTTTTATTTACAAGCTTTTTTTTCTTAAATTTAAAAAAAACCAGGAAAATTTTTCTTTTCCAAAAAAATTTCAAATATCGGCAAAAAACTTCAAAATTGCACTTTTAAGCGGTAATCCGCGCCTCACGACTATGAGGAGTGGTGGGGAGGGTGATTTTTTGTAAACATATTTTTGTAACTTTACTTCACCCTTAGCTTTGATTGTTTTTTTTAATTCCTCACACCAGATTTACCTAGTTAGTTTAAAGCCCCAAGGGTTACTTAAAGAAGCAAAAGGTTCTATCAATTTAATGTAATAATCAATCAATCAAGGTCGATTACTGACACTAAACAAACAATATGCAAAGGGACAACATTCCGATTCAAAAGGGTTGCCGGCCTACTACCTGTGAAATCCAAAATGCGAAATCTACTCGTCAATAAAATAAAACGAAATAAACAAATTAAAGCGTACTCAAGGAAATTTTTTTGTTTTGCGTCGGAGAGCTCTTTCTTTATGGAAATATTTGTTCTAAAACTTTCATAAAAACCCTTGTTTGTTGTCATGTAATTTTGTGTGTCAATGTAAATTTGACCAAAACCCCCTCTCACTAGTCTACGGTTTTTACCTTCTCTTAACCCAGCAACAGCAATAAATAAGTGCCAATTATTATTTTTTTTTATTCTCGTTTTTTTTTACAACCCCAAAAAAGTTACAAGTATACTGGCATATCCTCTATAAAAATCACATGAATCGAAGTTGCTTATGAGGTAAAACGTGAATTTCGACATCAAATCGTTTTTCCGTCGGAAGGCACTTAATTAAAAATACCTTGTTTTAAAACTTAGTCTTTCTATTTTCAGTTAAGTTTAATGAATTCCCATAAAACTATAAAATTTAAATTTGTAAGAAATTTTTATACCAACATTTCTTCAAACAAATTTTGCTTAACATTCTCTTCAAAATTTCCGTGAGTCTTTTTGTACGAGATTTTGCTCGAACTTTTCTTTGAACATTTTGCTCAAGAGGCTCGTGTAAATGTTTGTCGGCATTTCAACATCAAAGGAAAGTTTGTCTGTGTAAATGCGCCTTAAAAAATATAATTTAGCAGTAATTTAGTAGACTGTGTCGCCGATATATCATCCCTCGTTTTGGATTTCGAAGGTAGTAGGCCGGCCACCTTTTTGAATCGCAATGTTGCCCTTTGCATATTGTTGGTTCAGTGTCAGTAATCGACCTTGATTATTACATTAAATTGACAGTAAATATCTATATCTTCAGCATTTTCATGAACTTTTTGCTTTTTTAAGCAACCTTTGGGACCTTAAACTAACTAGGTAAATCTGGTGTGAGGAATTAAAAAACAACAATAAAAGCTAAAGGTAAAGTAAAGTTACAAAAATATGTTTAAAAAAAATTCCCCTCCCCACCACTCCTCATAGTCGTGAGGCGCGGATTACGGCTTAAAAGTGCAATTTTTGAGTTTTTTGCCGATATTTGAAAAACTCAAAATTTTTTTGGAAAAGAAAAGTTTTCCTGGGTTTTTTTTTTGACTTTAGGAAAAAATTCTTGGAAATAAAAAAAAATTGCAAGAAAATCCCAAAAAAAATCCCGGGCAAAAAATCCTGGAAAAACCCTAAGAAAAAAATATTATAAGTAACCCTAATTCATGTGACAAAACTGATAGTAGAGCCAATAATAATGTTTCGCTTGCCGTCGGCTTTTTCCACAAAAATTTAAAATAAAAGTTGGTGTTCCATTTTTTTAAAGAATTGAGATCACTGATCAGTGATGTGAAATTTTATTTATTCTCATCTTTAAAAATATGTTTCCAAAATAGATAGCAATAATTTGCTCAAAAATTTACCCGAAGAAAATGTTCAAAGAAAAGCTCACACAAATGTTCACGCAAAAAATTTTAGATCTTTTGCACGAGCTTTTATTTGAGCATGTTCGTCTGTGTAATTGCGCCTTTATAATGCGCCCATCGCTTTTATTATTATGATATCAGAATGCTAAAAATTATTTTCTACTTTTTAGTGCACTTTATAGCCAACCCATGCTGCTCTTACTAATGCTGACCAGTTGCGGCTCATGGAATAACGGGTGTCCCATAAGTTTTGGCACAAAATAAAAAATCGTATACTTTTTGAAAAACAAACTTTAATTTATGTATATATATTTTCTAATAAGTTGATTTTCTATGAATACAATTTATCTATTTTAGTATATGCAGCGGTCCGTGTTCCTCAACAAGCCACAACTTTGTTCGCACACCTCTCATAAGGGTCTGGGCGGTGACAATATTAATTTCTCTGCACTTAATTAAAATTCTGCGGCGCAGTTGGTCTTCATTTTGAGCAGTCCAGCCTCCGGCGTACACTTCCCTTGCCAAGTGGGCCCAAAAGTCTTCAATGGGGCGATCCTGGGGCAAATTAGGGGGATTGTCACTTTTTGGTACATATGGAATATTATGCTCTTGAAGCCAATTTTGCGTTTCCCTGGCATAATGTCAAGATGCCAGGTCGGGCCAAAACATAATTTCGTCTCCGGCATGATGTTCTTGAATAAACTCATCGAGTTTCACTAGGCAGTTATCAATATAACCTCTGCTAGTTAATGCTTCGCCCCGTACATGTCCTATATATGGTCTGGCTTACCCCTTTCGGAAATTGCACACCACACTAAAATGTTGTCGGCGAATTTGGCTTTTTCTTTGAATCTTACGTTGTCCGGAGTCTCCTCTATATTATCGGTGTAAAATCCTTGATTGCCTGGAATTTCGGCGTTTTCAAAAGTGAAGTACTTTTCATCGTCCATTATGATAGATTTGTTGTTCGCAAAATGAACACGTCGAAAGGCGTAATTACACAGACGAACATGCTCAAACAAAAGCAACATTTTGTTCAGGTAAATTTTTGAGCAAATTATCGCTCTCTGTTTTGGAAACATATTTTTAAAGATGAGAATAAATAAAATTTCACATCAGTGATCAGTGATCTCAATTCTTTAAAAAAATGGAACACCAACTTTTATTTTTATTTTTTTTGAAAAGAAGCCAAGCCAGTTTTGTCACATGGATTAGAGTTACTTATAATATTTTTTTCTTAGGGTTTTTCCCGGGGGTTTTTTTGGGAGTTTCTTGCGAGTTTTTTTTATTTCCAAGGGTTTTTTTCCTAAATTCGAAAAACAACCCAGGAAAATTTTTCTTTTCCAAAAATATTTTGAGTTTTTCACATATCGGCAAAAAACTCCAAAATTGCACTTTTAAACGGTAACCCGCGCCTCACGACTAAGATAAGTGGTGGGAAGGGGATTTTTTTTTAAACATATTTTTGTAACTTTACTTTACCCTTAGCTTTGATTGTAATTCCTCACACCAGATTTACCTAGTTAGTTTAAGGCCACAAGGGTTGCTTAAAAAAGCAAAAGGTTGATGAAAATGCTGAAGATAGATATTTACTGTCAATTTAATGTAATAATCAAGGTCGATTACTGACACTGAACAAACAATATGCAAATAGGGGCAACATTCCGATTCAAAAGTCTGGTCTATTACTGCTAAATTATATTTTTTAGACAAGGGTCGGGATCGTAGGGTTGTAAAAGTGGGTAATAAACGGGTATTATTTAGACCGAACGTGCTTTTGTTCATGTATTTGAGATTTAATAAAATTAGATAGTTTTTTTAATTTGACTTAATTATTATTGTATTTTTTTAAAACTAGGAAGTAAAATAAAGAGATATTCTTTTAAACGTAAATTTGTATCATTGCATTTTACAGGCAACAGCAATAAATAAGTGCCAATTATTATTTTTTTTTAATCTCGTTTTTTTTACAACCCCAAAAAAGTTACAAGTATACTGGCATATTCCCTATAAAAATCAGATCAGTCGAAGTTGCTTATGAGGTAAAATGTGAATTTCGACATCAAATCGTTTTTCCGTCGGAAAGCACTTTATTAAAAATACCTTGTTTTAAAACTTAGTCTTTCTATTTTTAGTTAAGTTCAATGAATTCCCATAAAAATATAAAATTTAAATTTGTAAAAAATTTCTTTACCAACATTTCTTCAAACAAATTTTGCTTAACATTCTCTCCAAAATTTCCGTGAGTCTTTTTGTACGAGATTTTGCTCGAACTTTTCTTTGAACATTTTGCTCAAGAGGCTCATGTAAATGTTTGTCGGCATTTCAACATCAAAGGAAAGTTTGTCTGTATAAATGCGCCTTAAGAGAACGACAACATCGAGGTATCCGGGCAAGCTGATTAGGGGTGTATTTTGGACATTTTTGCCTTTTGCGATATTTTTGACCATTTCTGCTCAAAATTTTACAAATAGTACTTTTTGAAGTTTGTTTTCTTCTCGCTAACATAATATATTAGACAATGGTATACATATATTTTTGTATTTTATAAGTAAATTTTAATTTTATGAGTCGAGACACAACAAAAAAAACCTTGATTTTTTTTACTTTCTGCCTATTAACTCGCGAACTATTAAAAATTTTAATTTTACTACAGGTCCAAATAGAAAAAGTTTAAATTTTTTGGCATCTACTCATATTAAAATTTTAATCAATAATTTTAGCAGATATTTTAGATAATTTGGCAAAAAGTCCATCCGTTTCTGACAATGTTTCTGAGATATTGACAAAAAAATCCGGTGAAAACCGTTTTTCAAACTTTGGTAGTAAATTCTGTCCTAGAATAACCAGTTAGAGTCGTCAAAGTTAACTTAGTTTTTGTCTTTATAAGCAGAGGAACAACGCACATGGAAATACTCTTCCAAAACAAAGTTCGAATTTTACCTATCTAGCAAACCAAGATTTGAATGTATGAATGAACCTAAATTTAAATTTCCAAACCATTGACAATCAAGAGCAGATGTTTTGCCTTAAACCAGTTCAAAGATCTGCACGAAAATCAATAAATACTTATTTCAATTCGACCCTGCTTAATATAGCGAAGCCATCCCTATCATGTTTAAGGGTTGAGACCATATAATTATGAGATACTATAATGGTCCAAGGGTCATAAAATGTGTAACAATAATAACTGTGAAAACCAAAGAAAATAATGTAAAAATCAGGGTTTTCCATGAGCAGGGCCAAAGGCCAGTCTGCTCGCGCCCGGAGTATTGTTTCGTAAGGATACTAATCCTAGAGCAAGCTCTAAAGGAAGCGAAGCCTGACATTTATTTTGACACTTGCGTTGTCATTTTTGATTTATTTGCCTCGCTTTTGTCATCGGCGGCTCGTTGTTATTGTAAATAAATATTTTTTTTATTAAACGATTTAATTTTATTATTTATTCCTGTTGTGTGCCAGGCTGCAAAAAATAGTCCTGCGACGGAGTTTAGCTCTTTCAAGTACCTATTAAAGGTAAGTTATAATGAGTGAAGAAGTATTTTTATTAGGAAAATCAAACAGCAATAGAAGGAGAGCTTGTTATTATTTAAAAAATTATTACGGCGTTGAGAAAGTTGATCTTTAGTCGAGTTTAGCTAACTCCGATTGATGTTATAACCTGGTTTTCCTAGGAAAAACTAGTTTAGATTAGGTCATTTGAATTAGGTTAGAATCAAATCTAATCTTATATAGTTTAGTCTAATCTAATCTAATATAGAGTTAACAGATATAACTAGATTTTTCTAGGAAAAACCGGGTTTTAACGGTAACAAATAGATACTGTGATAAGAATGCGTTGTATTGGTAAAAGATTTTAAACATTATACAGATAACTTTAATCAGTTTTCTGTAATTATTACGGAATAATTATTTTCTTTACGTATAAGTATAAATATAATAGTCAAAAGAAAGAAAAAAACTGTTTTAATTCTTACTTGAAACACAGTGACACAAAATGTGTTATTAGTACACCATCATCATACTAACGTATGGTACGGTAGTTCATCAAAAATTTAGTTGCTATTTGGGTCCTAAAACACCTACATCTACAAAAAAAAAGGATTTTCTATCGGTCTGCACACATGATAGAGAAGGCATTATGTATTATGATTTTAACCAAAATTTGTTACCAAAGCGTTTTTTTGGCCACTCATCAAGTAAATGTTGGATAGAATGATGGGGGTTTAGGAAGAGAAAAGTGTAAAATAGTTGAAAAAATTGTAACTTTGAAATAAACATTTTTCTGCGGTTTGGTTCAAATTACTAAGAGCTTTAGTTTTTGAAATATTTAAAAGAGGTGTTAAAATATTTTTTTTAAAATATAATTTTTGAAGCAAAGAAGCAGATATCCATACACGTTTCCAGATTTTAGTTCCTGTGAATAGTACTTACCTGAAAATTTTGTTGTCAATCAACCAGAGGTTTGGCAGACCATCGCCCCGATTTCCATAATATTTGGCAATTTATTCACTCCATAAAGGGAATGAAAAATCCCAAATTAAGTTTTTTTTTGACCATTAGTTTTTTTTAAATTAATTTTTGAAAATCAAAACAAACTACCATTTTGCTTAAACATGTACCTAAAAAAATAAAAATATCTCGATAACTATTTAAACTAGGACAGTGGTTTATAGCTCGTTTTAAAGATATTTTAAATACCTTTCGAATGATGTATCACGATTTATTTTTTGTTTAAGAAAAAAATGAAATTAACAAAATGCTTTTTTTTTTTTTTTGGAAAAACATCATTTTTTATTTTTTTCAAAAAAAATATATTTTGTTTCTGGATATTTCGCCAAACTATTTACAAAATTACAGACTTGATGGGTTCATCAAAAAAAATTATTTCAAAAATTTTGAAAACAATTTTTCAAAAAAAATTAAAATACCTATAAAACGCTATACGGTTTTCAAAATATTACTCTTTTTGTGTACCTGCACCTTTGGTAAAAATTCACAGGTATGTATCAAAATATGAATATCTTGAGAACTATACATACTACAAAAGGAAGTGATAGCTTGTTTTAAAGATATTTTAATGAAGTATCACATGACCTCATTTTTTTTTAATTCAAAATTTTTGAAATATTTTTTTTTGATGAACCCATCTTGAAATTTTGTAAATAGTTTGGCGAAATACCCAGAAAACAAATACATTTTTATAAAAAAGAATAAAAAATGATGTTTTTCAAAAATAAAAAATAAAGTTTTTTTTAAATTTCAAATTTTTTTTAAAACAAAAAAATACCTTTAAAACGAGCTATAAATCACCGTCCAAGTTTAAGTAGTTATCGAGATATTTCAATTTATATATGTATTGGTAGTTTTTGTGATGGTCAAGAATTAATTTAAAAAAACTAATTGTCAAGAAAATTTCAAATTTGGGATTTTTCATCCTCTTTATGGTTAGAATATATGTACCAAAAATTATCGAAATCGGGGAGAGGGTCTGCCAATATGGTATGGCGGACTATTAAAATCGTGAAATTTTAACTTTTTTATTAATTTTATCAAAGATAAGTTACAAGGTTCCAAAACACCTTAATCGACGAAAAAAAAAATTTGTTTGTTGTCTGTCTGTATAAACGATAACTCCAGAACGGCTTAATCGATTTTAACGAAATTGGGTACAAAAATCCTCTATCGGCTGACCATGAACTGATTAACTTTCGGGTAGGGTAGTGGGGGTTTGAAGGGAGGAAAAGGGGGATAAAATATTTAAAAAAAGTAGCGATATACGGTTTTCAGATTTAGGTTTCCATAAATATGGACTACAAATTTTGTTACAAAGTCCAAATTCGTGGGAGCTTTAGATTCCGAGTTATTGGAAAAAGCGTTAAAATATATAAAAAAATCATGGCGGCCTATACGTGCTTCCTAGCAATTTTTTTTAGGTTGGTTTCATATGAAATGGGAAAAGGAGAATTTAGTTATTTTTTAGCCATCCATACCAGTACGACTATTAACTGGAATCGCCATTTTTTTTCTATTTCCACTGAAAATGTGTTATTTTCCTTTCTGTCTGTCTGGGACACGATAACTTAAAATCCGCTAAACCGGTTTTTATTAAATTTGGCACAAAAATTGGAAACGGTATTTTTAAAAGCCTATTTTTACGCCTCTGGTTATTTGATTGAAACAATTTTGGATTGAAACAAATTTGGACCCTGTATATATACCAAATTCGAAAATGTGGTTAAAGTAACCCAACCCATTAAATTTAAGTAAAAAATGTTTTTTAATATTAAGCTTTCTCAAAGACACTAAAAAATAATAGCCAAACCCCCCCCCCCCCCATGGGCCACGTAGTTTTTGCCTCCAAAATTATAAAATGTTTAATGGAACAAAAGCTGCATATTTGTGGCAGCTCCATAGAAATCAGTTCCCTCTGATTTCTATGGGCAGCTCTTGTTCACTGGGAAAAATTTGTGGATTTATTTTGCACAATTGTGTAAAATTTTCACACAAATGGTTCTTAGATTTGCACCAAGAACAATTTGTGTAAAAATTGTACACAATTCTATATAAAGTAACACCAAAAATGTACTTTATTAAAACAATTTGTGACAATATTTACACAAAATTGTTCTTGGTGCAAATTTTTTTCTGTGTTCAAAAGTTATGAACTCTTACCCCTCCCTTAACGACCCCCCCACCAACGATCTGTGCCAAACATACAAAAAAGCAAACACGTGTAAAGTTAAATAAAAGAATCTGATAAAATTTAGGTCATTGTTCCAGTGGCGGTCCCAGCCATTTGAAAGGGGGGGGGCGGTTTCGGTACGAAAAAATTACAATAAAAGCATAGCTTTTATGAGGAATATATCAATATATGCAAACAAAACTTAGTAACTACAAGCGAGGATTTGGTCTCAAATTAAAACTGTAATTTTTGAGTCGAACTAAACTAAAATCGTATATATCAAAGGTATTATAGCACCGCAGGCGAAAATTTTTAAGAAAATTGCTCTAAAAAATGCGTTTTTTGATTTGAAATTAAACTAAAATTGTAAATATATCAATGGTTTCAAAGCGCAGCAGGCGAAAATTTTTAAGAAAATGACACTACAAATGCCATTTTTAACACAAAATTAAACTATGGTGTTATAGCGCCGCAATTTATGCCCTTCTTTTGATTTTCTAAATGTTTTCATAAAAAATTTAAAGCCAGGGTAGGGGGAGTTAACTACCCCCCTATCCTCCTAAAATCCGCGCTTGAGTAACTAAGTATAATTTTTTCAGTTATAAAAAACATGGAATAACAAACAAAAATGAATCGCTCAATGTCAATTTCAATATGTCTGTGGATATGCAGCGACGCTAAGTCCGTCAGACGAATTTCCGTCATAGTGTTTATAAGTACTTATGTTTTCAATCTTCTGAGGCATGAGAAGCTTCTTTCTGACGAGGCATTACTTACTTGCAAACATCCAAGAATGTTCTAATCAACGGAAAAATATTGCCACACTTGTTCATTGCCTCGAAAACGTGATCAGGTATGTTTTGATTTAAGCTTTTGCCTACTTCTGACCAATATTGTTTCCAAATACTAACTTCTCCCAATAAAAGTTCAAGAATTTGTGTTTTGGAAAAAATGAAACAGTTTATAGTATTTAGAAACGACTTTAATTAATTTTGCCTTGATTTTGGCTTCATGTTAAACTTGGTATGAATATGTTCAGGTCAAAAATACTTTTTTATGTCCAAATTGATTTTGTCTAAAAGTTGTTTATAAATAGAAATTATAATACTGTTCTGTATTTTCAATGGTTTTTGCGGTAAGTTCGTCATGCGTTTGTATATTCTTATTTTGACGGATTGAAGGTCAAACTGTCCCAAAATATTTTGGAGGGATTATAGAATGTATTTAAAGGAACGTTCTGCAATTTCTCGTTTTTTTTTCTTCAGGATTATTACCACCAGCATCTTTTTTGTTGTTGTCTACTTTTTCTGGAGCAAAGGGGGGGGGGGCGATCGCCTGGGACCGCCACTGTTGTTCTTAGATCAACCCTGCCAAGTTTGGTACTCGTAGGTTGAGAAATCTTGACGAAAATGCTGAAAAGGAATATGCCAGAAATGGTTCAAATTGGCATCATTTTTGCTTGGGTCTTTTTAATTTTTCTGGTAGAAAAAGTGGTTTAAGCTACAGTATCACTATTCACTTATTGATAGAGAATTAAATTTGCGACATTTTTCCCATTTGTCACTTTTGACAGTCTGTCACCGTTTAGGAGTTATCCAAGAAAAACTTTTTTGGGGTCTTTTTGACGTCAGAAATGATAGTTGCCGAGAAGGTAGGAATGGGGACTTTTAGTATGTTGAACGGTGGACCTTCCTAAGCTTGTTAATGAAAAAAATTTTGGGTTCTAATTGTTCCCTCTCTCCAGAAAATTTATATCTAAATTGCCTATCCTATAACCACACTTTTAAAGATGCCACTTTTAGGCACATCCGTCGAGCACCCTACAGTTGTCGCTCAATTTTTTTTCCAATTTTTTTCCCTTACCACAGCAACTACTTATCATCGATGACGAGCCCTTTCCAGTAAAAAGCGTTTTCGAATTCCTGCCCGAGCCTTGATTCGCTTGGGAATTGAAAATTCGTCAGGAGCCGGAGAGCAGAGGAAAATGAGCAATATCTGAAAATTCGGGGCCTAGTATATACAGAGTGTTTCAAAATTTAGTATTAAGATTTTAACAACGTTTTTCATTACAGGTTTTCGTTAAAAATTTTAATTAAATTTAGCCAATTGCGAAAAGTGGCTTGAGCCCTGAAAAAATATCTCCCAGTAGACTATTACAATCACTCGACATGCTGGATGATGTAGGCCTAACGCCTAATACATAAACTCTGGTTTAAATGCGATCTAAATATCTCAAAAACTGTAAGAGCTATAAAGATAATAAAACTAAAAAAGTCTTGAAACTTGAAAAAAAATCTTATTATAACCCGAGGCGTAAGACACTCTCCATTTTGTACACCTGATTCTGAAATATTTTAACGTATTTCAAAGTATTTGAAACAAAATTTGTACACCTATTTCAGGAGTGTCCCACCCCTCGACCTCAACTGACAAGAACAATGTATTTCAAAGTATTTCAATATATTTCAAATTTTTTCAATGTATGTTAAAGTATTTCAATGTATTTCAAAGTATTTTAATGTATTTCAAGATATTTCAAAGTAATTTAATCTATTTCAAAGTATTTTAAACAAAATTTGTACACCTATTTCAGGAGTGTCCTACTCCTCGACCTAGTATGTTAAAGTATTTCAATGTATTTCAAAGTATTTTAATGTATTTCAAGATATTTCAAAGTAATTTAATCTATTTCAAAGTATTTTAAACAAAATTTGTACACCTATTTCAGGAGTGTCCTACTCCTCGACCTCAACTGACAAGAAAATGACAACATGTTTTGGTCGGATTTCAAAATATTTCAAGGTATTTCAATGTATTTCAAAGTATTTCAATGTATTTTAATATATATTTCAATGTATTTCAAAGTATTTTAAACAAAATTGGTACACCTATTTCAGGACTGTCCTACCTCTCGTTATGACCTGAAAAATATACCCTTAAAATCTTGATACTTAGTTTTTAAATCACCCTGTATCGAGGAGTTCATTATTGTGTGAACTCCCATGCACTTTTGTTAACCACCTAAAGTATATGCGAAACTTGACTTGTATTAGGAGGGACTCGGACTTTTGGAACACCCTGTATGAGAGTCTCAAAAATATTTGGAATCGAAAGGGGACACATTGGCGAAAGTAAACTAAGGGAAAAACAACTAAAATGTGATATTATTATTAGCGTAACCCTTATAATTCAACCCTTATTTCATTCACCCTCCAAGTCCACCCAATGACCGATCTTTAATTCCGAATATAGGAGGGAGTTTCTCTTGCACGATAATAAATTTAACTACGTTCTATACTTGTGCAATATAAAAATATATGAGGGACGAAATTTGCATCATAAACCACATATTTCTATCCCCCGCCCTTAAGACGCCATCGAGCCCATGTAGTTGTGTTTTTTATTTACGTAATTTGAACACAATTTGCCTTATGAACTCTCTTCCTCTCTTTCTTCCACTCGCTAACTCTCTCTCAACCTCTCCCCAACCACTTCTCTCTTTTTATATTTGTCTTTTTTCCGTCTATCTCTGTGTTGTTATTTGCTTCTCTCTCGCGTTTCTTTATCTATGGCACCCAATAACTCGAGAACAGTAATAAATTAGAACATGTTCTATTTCATTCGAAAAGTGACTTACTGATTTTTTAAAACGGTCAGATCAGGTAAGATATTATGTTTTAATTATTATTATTAACTTTTCTAAGAAAAAAATTGGTTTTAAAATGGTTGTTTTGATATATTGTATATGCACGTGTGTCCTAAACGAGTCATAGGTCCAATCCACCAAATGACCTAACTTACTTCCGAATATAGAAAGGCAGTTTCCTTTGTGTGATATTTGTGCAATATTAAAACCACATATTTTTATCCCCTACCATAACAAGCCATTCAGTCCAGTCGCAATTTTGTGTTAACTCTCCCCCTCTTTCTTTCTCTCGCTGTCCTTCTCTTAGCCTCACCCGATCTGTCTCTCTCTTTTTCTCTATCTTACTATTTCTCTGTCTCTCTCTCTCTCTTTCTCTATGTCTATTTCTCCATTTCTCTTTATACCTTTCGTTCTTTCTCTCTCTCTCTCTCTCTCTCTCTCTCTACATATATATATATATATATATATATATATATATCTCTCTATATATATCTCTCTTTTTTCTCTCTCTCTTTATGTCTTTCTTTCGTTCTATTCTACCTCTCTTTCTCCTTCTCCCTTTTTCTTTTTTCAAAAACAAAAAAAAACAGCTAATGTGTCAAATTTAGGAAAAATTACCTTATTATTTTTAAGATACGAGCGTTGGCCACAGGCGGGGGAAAATTCGAATACCAATCAAGTTAAAAATTGATCAGGAGGGGTGGGTGCATAACGAAGGGGGCAGACAGACAGACAGACAGTCAATTTGAATTATTAGAGGGGTGGCTGGCAATCCAAATGGGGGAAGTTTGGAGGCGCCAGTGACCTAGTGACACCCTTTTTAGATTTGAGGGTGATGTACTCATTTCAAATATAAAGTATGTAAACAAGGTTACCTTAAAGTCTTGGTACCATCCCCTGTGCATGACGGTTTATTTTTAACAAAGAAAATGCGAAACATTTTTTAATCAAACAAAGAAACAAACTGTATGTTATTTTTTTTTGATTGAGATGAATTAAAACAAGACAACGTGTCATTTTATAGCCAGGTTAGCGCCTTCCTCTGACTCTCCCATATATAGCTTCCCAAATCAAATTGTTTGCAACTCTTAAATACAGGGGTTGTTTTGATTTGACACACTTTTTAGATTTGAGGGTAATGTACTCATTTCAAATATAAAGTACGTAGGCAAGGTTACCTTAAAGTCTTGGTACCATCCCCTCTGCATGACTTTATTTTTAACAAAGGACACCCAAATTTGGCAAAAATATGAAACATTTTTCAATCATACAAAGAAGCAAACTGTATGTTAATTTTTTTTTGAGACATTGATTAAAGCATTAAAGTTAAGGGAAAATTTTTCCTTTACTATAATGATTGAGATGAACAAGACAGCATGTCTTTTTATATCCAGTTTAGCGCTTTCCTCTGACAAATCAAATTACTTGCGACTCTTCAATACAGGGGTTGTTTTGATTTTATTTGTGGAGAAAATGGGAGAGGTACTGTGCATTAGGGCTCTGTAAACTTGGAGTTTTAAAGCGAATTGGAAAGGACAGATCAGAAAGAATACCCATAACAAAAATTTTCCTCTTTTTTTGTCGAAGTGATATTCAAAACGGGAGTGAAAAAAACATTAAAAGACGCTTTAACGAATTTTAACCTACTATCTCCACAAAAAAGTTTTATTTAGACGTAATATTCACAATATTAAAACACGCCACAAAAGCTCAATTAACAGTTCCTCGCGCTAAAACCTTATCTTTTAATAGAGCCCAAAAATCATAAAAACATGAAAAGTATAGCTCTTTTTAAAAAATGGTAAAATTTTACCTTAATTATATTTACCTTACCAAAGCTACTATTATTTAAAATTAAAACCTTATTATTATATGTATACCGGGTGTCACCTTAAAGTCTAACCTATTAGTAACCTATTAGAATATTTTCGAAACTATACAATGGAAACTTTGCAAACTTTCTTATGTTAAATTGAACACCTTGTATATTTTTGCATTTGTGGATTCTTCAAAATATTTTAGTTACATTTTTTAACTTTGACAGCAAAACGGTTTTTACAATCCTATCTTGGGTTTTCACAAGCTATCGTTTTATATCTAAACCCAGGATTAAAATATCCCAAGGTTTGTCTTACCAAATTTAGTCCTCTTCGCTTTAATAGTTGATTAATAGCGCCAATATGTTAATTTTACTGAGGTATTTTTCAAGGTCATAAAGCTTCAAACTGCATCAAACTCGAAGGATCGAATTTGGCATATGTGCCTAATAGTTTGAGGTACATTTGAAGTTAGTGTGACAAAACGTCGAATTATTAAGATTTTTTGAAGAGAAAATGGCAAAAATCTTTTAAGGTCGAATGACCTTAAAAGTTAATTTTTTGGAATCCTCGTCCTCGAATTATATGGCATCGAGTATAATCATACTCCGGTTGAGAAAGTTGTATTTTTTATGATTTTTGGCCGCGATCTTGAAAGATGACGTCATATCAACCCCTTTCTACACGGATGCAAACAAAATACCCGGTAACATTTGATTGTTTGAACTATCAATCCCACAATAATATCGAATCTGCGAATTTTTTTGCAAAACGTACATAATTTGATGCAACCGTCCTTTTTATCTTGGTTTCCATGACAACCCTTATCTTTAATGGAACATAGAATTTGATAGACATAGAACATAATACGATAATAAGAAATTATCTTTCGATCAGTGGTTTTCTTTTCTCGATTGGCCACGTACTTTTTGATATTTAACTATTTTTCCACTAGGGAAACACACAAAAAAATACAAATTTTAAGCTTTTAAATATAAAAATACAGGATGGTCACTAAAATAGTTTGGTCCGGGTGGTCAATGTCTACCCAAGATAAATTACTTCTACAATGATCCAAAAACACAAGATTTTTTGCGGGGGTATACGATGGGGCCTGGACTAATAAGTAAGATTTTGCTATTTTGGTCTAGGAAACATTTTTGCTGTTCCCCAATGTAATCAAATCAATTTAATAAAAAATACTTTAGCAAATTTGAGTTAAAAACGGATTTTAGAAATTTCACGTTTGATTTTGAATGGATTGGAAAAGCAATAGCTTTTAAAACAACGAGTTTGATTTTGAATGGATTTGATGAACAATAGTTAGACTAAACACAAGTTTCACAAATTCTAGAGTTTGATTTTGAAAGGATTTGATGAACAATGGTTCGTCTAAACACGGGTTTTACAGTTTGATTTCAACATCATAGGGTATCCTATTTAGTTTGTGAGATAATCGCTTTCAAAACCTAAAATTTTAAGATTTTGATTGCAGATATCTCGAGAACTAGATGTGGGAACCCTATGATATGAGGTATCTTTAAAAAACAAATTTTATAAGGATTTAAAATTTGGTATCAAAAAGAGTAGATCGCACCAAAAAAAAATAGGATTGTCCCCAAAAATGTCCCACCAAAAAAAAAACTTTATCAAAGATTTTTATTTTTATCTCAAAAATGTTCAAAGTTTATGCTAACTGTGATGGAGCATCTTGGCTAACAAAATCAGGCGAAAATAGTCGATTCGCAACCAGACTATAAAGGAAAAAACTTAATTTTATAATTTATCATAAATTACATTTTAAAAATATCCAAAATGGCGGACGTTTTTAAAAAAATAGGATTTTTCGATCCCTCTGGATTATTTTTTCACAGTGAATAAATTAATTTTTTTTTTTTTTAAAAACGACATTACATTGCCAGAATTTCTGACACTACCGAATCCCAAAACAAAATCGACATATCTTGGGATTTCTCAAAAACGTTGTTTGAATTTGGTAAAAAAAAGATTTTTTTTAACTATCGACGCAATTTTAAAAGTGAATATCTTAAAAACGAAACGACAGATTATCAAACTTTTTACATGTTTTTAAAGAATTTGAAATACATATAAACACTTTTCCTAATAAGATTCTAAATCGTTGTATCTCGGAGTTTTTCAAATTTCCAGTATTTCTCGAAAAAATCTCGCCCCTACTGAAGGTAAGCCGCCGTCGTCAAACTAAAAATGATCGCATTACACACTTGTTAGCTTCGTCACCCTCTCGACCCTCCATCTGCGTTTTCTTACGTGCCTCCTTCTCCTTTTACGCAATTAATCACACCCCCCCCTGCGCCACCCCTTCTGGCAAACAATTGCGATTGGACCAGCCCTCTGAATGAATCGGGGTGTGAATAGGCATACATATAGGCGGCCGCGGGAACGCTATGGGGGTGAGTGCTTCACAAGAGTGCATTTAAAACCTGTTTCATAGAGCATGTAACTACAGTCGAAAGACGTGTACAGTTGGGTCAGTGCAAAACTGCGTATACACATAGAGTAATATACCTAAGGAACAGAGGCGCACAGTGGACTGATGTGGATCGCAGGCTCCTGCGCGATTCCTCGCGAAAAGCGTTTCTGCGATCCATTTCGGCGGGCTTTGCGCCTCTGTTGAGCTCATTCAGTGAAAAGGTTATTTCTGTCTACAGTGGTTTGTGAGAAAATTGCCAAAGTCCTTCCCATAAGCATAATTGTTCTCTGTTAAGCACATAATGCTTATGGTAAGGTTTTTCACAGATAAGCATTATGTGCTAAACAGAGAAAAATTTTACTTTTAATCTCTCTCTAACGCACATTTATGCGTATGCGTACGATAAGGATTTTGGCAATTTTCTCACAAACCGTTGTAGATAGAAATAACGTGTTTGGTATTTTTGACATCAGGAAGGATTTAAAAATACAATAATATACAGGGTGATTAAAAATTCTCTAGAAAAACTTTAACTGTAGGTAGAATTTGTTGTTCTGACCAAGAATTAGTAAAATATAGTAATATTTTCTGAGAAGCACTGTTTATGAAATTTAAACAAAATAATCACGTAACTTTCCTTAGATGAATGATGTCTAACCACTGTTCAAATCTTTCTAGGGAACTTTGAATCAACCTGTATAGGGTGTTGCATAAAAAAATATTGACATCTGCACTGACAATTATCATTTTTTGACAGGTTAATCTAAAGCACTAAAAAAATATTCGATCTCTCTAAATTAAACAACAAAACCGAGCGTTTAAAATATTTTCAGGAATCTCAAAGAAATAACATAATGCTTATGGTAAGGTTTTTCACAGATAAGCATTATGTGCTAAACAGAGAAAAATTTTACTTTTAATCTCTCTCTAACG
Source organism: Oxystoma pomonae (assembly GCA_963921995.1). Classification (NCBI taxonomy): domain Eukaryota; kingdom Metazoa; phylum Arthropoda; class Insecta; order Coleoptera; family Brentidae; genus Oxystoma; species Oxystoma pomonae. Next base: position 65,787,778 of record OY998171.1, read on the forward strand.
CACATTTATGCGTATGCGTACGATAAGGATTTTGGCAATTTTCTCACAAACCGTTGTAGATAGAAATAACGTGTTTGGTATTTTTGACATCAGGAAGGATTTAAAAATACAATAATATACAGGGTGATTAAAAATTCTCTAGAAAAACTTTAACTGTAGGTAGAATTTGTTGTTCTGACCAAGAATTAGTAAAATATAGTAATATTTTCTGAGAAGCACTGTTTATGAAATTTAAACAAAATAATCACGTAACTTTCCTTAGATGAATGATGTCTAACCACTGTTCAAATCTTTCTAGGGAACTTTGAATCAACCTGTATAGGGTGTTGCATAAAAAAATATTGACATCTGCACTGACAATTATCATTTTTTGACAGGTTAATCTAAAGCACTAAAAAAATATTCGATCTCTCTAAATTAAACAACAAAACCGAGCGTTTAAAATATTTTCAGGAATCTCAAAGAAATAACATTTAAATAAAGAACTTTTCTAGATTTGACATCTCTTTTGTCAAAATTGGGTAATTTCATGATCGATGGATATTTTTGGCATTTTTTGTGAGATATTAGACTCATTAGATCATAATAGCTGTTTTATAAGCAATGTCCCGCGAGTAATTACAAAATTGCAATTAACTTAAAATGAATCAAAGCAAGTAGAGACAAGTAATATCGCAACTGTTTAAAATATCTACCAAACCAAAATGTATAGTAGGTATCGCCCAAGATAAAACTACTTTTGGATTATGAGTTTTTGGTGTCGCGTCAATATTTTATAATATCTTGAAACTTATTTGCTTTTAATTTCAAATAATTCTGGGAAACCTTTTACAAAATATATTAAGTTATGGTCTTTCTGGGATATATTTAACGTTTACAGGTCGCCTAAAAAAACCCAACACACTTTTTGATTGATTTTAATAAAAAAAATATACTCTTTTAGAAAGGTATATTTTTGTCTAGATGACGTCCCTAAATAGTTATTCTGATAAAAATTAAAAGAACCTGTCAAAAATATGTCATTTTTTTCCAAAATGTAAAAACAAAATATTTTTAAAAAATAAAAAATTTGGGCTTATAAAGCATTCCATTCTAGACAAAAAAAAAGTCACATAAGCATTTTTGTAGTACTAACCATTTTTTATAAACGTAATTTAAATATTTAAAAAATGAAAAAATTGTCACATTTTGAATTGTAATGCTATTAGTTAAAAAAAATATATTTTCCGAAAAAGCGATGGGAACCTGAGAGAGAACATATTTTCGGTAAAAAAACGTTTTCAGAAAATATATTTTTTTTAATTAACGGCATTAAAATTCAAAATGTGACAATTTTAGTACTACAAAAATGCTTGTTTGACTTTTTTTGTCTGAAATGAAATGCTCTATAAGCCCTAATTTTTATTTTTTAAAAATATTTTTTTTTACATTTTGGGAAAAAATGACATATTTTTGACACGTTTTGACAGTAGGTCGTATATAGAAGATTTTAATTTTTATCAGTATAACTATTTTGGGACGGCACCTACACAAAAATATAACTTTCGAAAAGAGTATATTTTTTTTCTTAAAATCAAAAAGTGAACTGTGGTTACATTTAAAAAAGTTAACATTTACTTTGTTTATAAGGGCCTCTTAAAGCACTTTTATACAATGAGCTTCAGGCTAGTGCGAACATAGGGGGAATCAAGTCCAATTTACTCTCCGTGCCGTACGACCGAGGCGGGGTCGAAGCAGGCTGCAGTGTTATCTTTTTAAAATTTATTTTGTTTTTATTATTTTGTTTTATTTCTGCCTTGCTCGAGAAACAGATTGGTAACTTCTTAAGTGAAATAATACATTTTTAAAACTAAAAATGGATGTCTACGAAGTTGCCGAAAAAGTGCAGATGGTCAAATGGTACTATCAAGGCAGGCCATTGAGACTTATTCAGGAACTTTTTTTGGAAATTTTGTAAATCGCCCAGAACCTAGTTTATCAAAGATTCATAGGTTTGTGCAGAATTTTGAAAAGTTTGGTTGTGTAGCGCCAAGAAACCATAAAAAACCCACTGTTTTGGATGACGAGCAGAAAGTACGAGATGTGATGATTGGCGTTGCAGTGGAGAAAAATCGAAAGTTAACTAGCCATCAATTTGCCGAAGCAGTTGATACGTCTTCAGCCACTGTCTTACGTGTTCTCAAAAAGAATGGTTATCATTCTTACAAAGCGTCCAAAACGTATCAAATTTTTCCTATCGTCGTATGGAATTTTGCGAAACAATGATGGAAAGGGCTGATCGTGATGAAAACTTTCTGAGATCTATCCTTTTCACAGATGAAAGCACTTTTCCATTATTGAATCGTCATAACCCAACACACGTTCGATATTGGTCGAGGAAAAATTTGCATTTGTATTTTGACGTAAGAACACAGTATCCCCAAAAACTAAATGTTTGGGGGGGTATTGTAGGGGAACCACCAGGGGGGCATTTTTTATTGACGCCAATTTGAATGGTCCTAGATACTTGGATCTACTGCAGCAGCATATTATTCAACAAGATGGTTGTCCCGCTCACAATGTTGGCCTTGTTAGGGAGTATCTTGATAATGTATTTCTTAATCGGGAAACTATTTTATGGCCAGCTCGATAACCCGATCTTGCTCCTAATGACTTTTATCCGTTGAGTTATATCAAAAATAAAGTTTACGGGCATGGAAGGGGTAATAAAATTGAAGAAGCTTTTCAAACTATCACCCCTAACATGCTTGGAAACGTTAGAAGGGGTTTTTATAATAGGCTCGGATATTGTCTAGCCGAGCAAGGAGGACTTTTCGAACATTTGCTCTAATTTTTTTTTTGACTGGGAGAATTTTTTTGGTTTTTAGAATGTATTATTTTATTTTGGGAACTTGCTTTTATTTTGTTTCTCCTTATTATTTTCATTGTAACACGTTAAATTAGGGCAGTTGAAAATAAAACGCTCTAATTTATCAGTGACAAAAAACAAGAAAATTACGTTATCAAAATTTGCGTATTTATTGACCAAATTCCGGTTTCATGGATTACACTTCACATAGCACCGTGATTAGAGGGGTACTGAACGGTGATCGCAAGCCTGAGTGTTGGTTGCTCCACTGATAGGTGGTGCGATGTCCCTACGTGTACGTACACTGGCAAATTGGACTTCTTCCGGGCTATGTTCGCAGTAGCCTGAGGCGCTTTTGTATAAGGACGGTTTGAAAATGTTAAATTATATTATTAATTATAAACACCACTTAAACCGATTTAAAAACTAAATCGATTTTATTTTAAAGCTATTTAACGAAGCGGTTTATTATTTGAATTTTGGTGGTAAATCTTACCCCGAGGAGCGGGAGCAATTTGAAAAAAATTCTAATATTGTCAAAAAGTGTCCCCCTCATAATAAAAAACAATGCGTTCCGGGGCTTTTTCAAATTATTTAAAAACAAAAACACACAGCTGTCCCTCTAATAAAAAAAATGTGCAAAAATGCAGTTCAACTCACACACTCCTTGTAATTTTAGAGCGACAAAAAATCAAGATGGCGTCTCTAATAGTGATGCGTTTCAAACATGGTGCAAAGAAGCGGAATTGAAACTGGAAGGCTAACTGCGTCCACAAACGCTGGGGATCGCACGTGAGTTTTTCTTTTAACGTAGTAGTAGTATTAGTTAGGGGCGGCCCGGGGGCCTGGCAATTAGGCCTCTTCATGGGCCCTTTCTGCCATACCTCGTTCCTTACCCCTATGCCCCTGCTTCCGCTGCACCTCACTCTCCGAGCAGACCATCGCCTCTCTGCTTAATCCCGTTCGGAATTCTTCCCTTTGCCAGTCATTCCGTTCTGGTATTGTGACCTTGTACTTTTTATCGAACCTCCATTTTTTTTACGTAAGTATAAATCACACATATCCTGACATGCACGTGACACAACAAGGCATTAATATTTTTTCAAATAAGGACTTTCAAATTCAAATTTAACTTATTCTTGATTTGATAGAAAATTCAATAGAAAGTAGTACCCTCTCGCAGATTCAGTGGCGTAGTAACATGGGGGGGGGGTGAGGACAAACCCAGACACAGAAGCTGTAATGTTTATACTTTTATACCTATCCCCCCACCCGAAAATTTTTCTTACTATGCAGGGCCCGTATTCGACGCATATTTTCATATTTTTTTCATGTTCATATTTTTTACAAAAATTGGAAAAAATTCATATTTTATTTATAGAGAAGGCGTCACTCCTTTTTGGTCCTCAAGTTCGAGTTTTGGGGTTCTAGCCTGGGGCCTTGAGATGTGTTTTGTTAAAGATACCCAACAATTTTTTAGTGAAACTTAAATACCTTATATTTATTTTGTTTTTTAGTTTTCTATTGTTCATTTGGTGCAATAAACCCTTATAATAATTAATATACCGGGTGTCCCAATGTGAGTAACCTATAACAATATTTTGGAAACTATACAATGGAAACTTGTAAAACTGTCTATTCTAATATAAGTCCATGTAAACTAACTCTGTGAAATACTCTCATATTTGCAGTGTTGCCATTTGCAGAAAAACTTGGCAACGACTTTCTTATTTTAAATTGAACACCCTGTATACTTTTGCATTTTTGGCTTCTACAAAATATTTTATGTCCTATACCATGTTCAACTGTTTGTAAAATATTGACAGGTGAAAATTGACATTTTTTTAACTTTGACAGCCCGTAACATCGAAACGGTTAAGGATAGAGCAAAACGGTCTTTACATTCCATCTTGGTGTTTCACAAGCTATCGTTTTACACTATTTTTACCCAGGGTTAGACTAACCTTGGGATATTTTAACCCTGGGTTTAGATATAAAAAGATAGGCATTCTTTTTGTTCTCCAGTAAATGTTCTCAAAAAGCCTTCCAACGAGGTTTTATTATTTTATTTATATGTAGGGTACTTTCGTCTTTAAATAAAATTAATATCCCCTTCGCCATCTAAGAGAAACAGTTTTATTCTAATATCTTTGTAAAAATTGCAAAGATTTTGTATTAATATTTAAAAAAATAAATAATTCGCGCTTGGTGGAAGTTGCATATTTTTTTCATAAAAAAGACAAATTTTTCATATTTTATTCATAAAAAAAAAATCGAATGCATATTTTTATTAAATACTTGTGGTAGGTCGCTGCAGGCCTTGACTACGACACTGCGCACCCACCCACCCGTTTGCAGGGTCGTTCTATCGGAATTACTCTCCTGCTCTGTACACGTAGAGATGTTTCAACCGAAATATGGCGAGTCGGCTCGTGTTTGTTGGCTTTCGTGCAGTCGTGACAGCTTCTGGCTTTGTGATTATCAAGATCAAACCAAAAAAAAAGAACAATAACTTTTATTGTTGCGCAAAAAAGAAAGAAAATTGTTTTTGATCCTTTTTAGTGCATGTTCAACTGTTCTTTCTTTTATGTTTTCTTCACTATAAATCGTTCAAAAATCAATATCAATATAAACTTTTAAATATTTTTTTCTTTTTTGAAACAGCCACCTGTAATCTCGAAGAAATTAGTTTGTAAAGGCGCATTTACACAGACAAACTTTCCTTTGATGTTGAAATGCCGACAAACATTTACACGAGCCTCTTGAGCAAAATGTTCAAAGAAATGTTCGAGCAAAATCGCGTACAAAAAAACACACGTAAATTTTGGAGAGAATGTTGAGCAAAATTTGTTTGAAGAAATGTTGGTAATAAAAATTTCTTACAAATTTAAATTTTATAGTTTTATGGGAATTCATTGAACTTAACTGAAAATAGGAAGACTAAGTTTTAAAACAAGGTATTTTTAATTAAGTGATTGATGATGATTGATCTGATTTTTATACGGGATATGCCAGTATACTTGTAACTTTTTTGGGATTGTAAAAAAAAATGAGAATCAAAAAAAATAAAAATTGGCACTTATTTATTGCTGTTGCTGGGTTAGGAGAACGTAAAAACCGTAGACTAGTGAGAGGGAGTTTTGGTCAAATGAACATTGACACACAAAATTACAGCAGTGTTTGACAGCGCTGCGTTCCGACTGTCTAAACCTCCCTATCCCCCCCCCAGGGAACAACTAACTACTCTCCAGAACAGTTCTCTAAAAATATCCACTTGCATTTTAAAAAGTAATTACTTCGAAGATATTTCCGTTTTCTTTTTGTAATGAAAGAAAACCAAAAAAGTTAGAGAAAAGAATTAAATGTTATTACCTCCATCATTAACTATTTTAACATTGCATATGACAAAACTGATAGCCAATAATAATGTTTCGCTTGCGTCGCCTTTTTTTTACAAAAGTTTAAAATAAAAGTTGGTGTTCCATTTTTTTAAATAATTGAGATCACTGATGTAAAATTATATTTATTCTCATCGTTAAAAATATGTTTCCAAAATAGATAGCAATAACTTGCTCAAAAATTTACCCGAACAAGAAAGCTCACAAAAATGTTCGCGCAAAAAATTTCAGATCTTTTGCACGAGCTTTTGTTTGAGCATGTTCGTCTGTGTAATTGCGCCTTAATATGATTCATGGAATCAGGTGATAACAGAGTGTAAGTCACTTGCTTAATATTTGTTTAGAAACTCAATACCTCACCTTAATGGTTAACAATTCTGTAGCCTTAAGGAGAAAAATGTGCAGATTTTGCAAAAGTTTGATACTTGGAAAAATGTTGACGACCTTCTGGAGATTGCCTTTTTGAAACTTGACCTATGATTTTAAATGCATGAAAAACCCATATTATATACAGGGTGGCCAAAAACTGTATTGAGTGATTTTCAAAATTACTCTAAATTTTTAAAACGAGAGCTTTGGCAGATCAAGATCCTACCATTTGTTAAAATAGAAAATTGACTAAATAGTGTAGGGGCATATGTCGATAATTTCTATCCCGTGGGATTTTTTATGAAGGAGTTTTGTGGCTATGTGGGATTGATAGCTCTTTAGTGACACAATCAAGTGTTACCGGGTGTTTTGTTCGCATCCGTGTAGAAGGGGTTGATATGACGACATCTTTCAAGATGGCGACCAAAAATTATAAAAAATATAACTTTCGCAACCGAGGAATTATTATACTTGATTCCATATAATTCAAGGACGAGGATTCCAAAAAATTTACTTTCAAGGTCATCCAACCTTAAATGACCATGAAAATCGCAAAAAACAAGGTTTTTGCCATTTTCTTTTCAATCAATCTTAATAATTCGAAGTTTTGTCAGACCAACTTCTAATGTACCTCAAACTATTAGGCATGTATGACAAATTGGGTCCTTAGAGTTTGATCTAGCTTGAAGCTTCATGACCTTGAAAAATACCCCAGTAAAATTAACAAATTGCAAAAATAACATACTAAAGGGCGCTATTCATCAATCAATCAATCATCAAAAAATAACAAGGTTACCATCAATTCTTGTTGACTGCTCTCTGCTTAATATGAAAAAAAAATTAGTTGATACATGACCTTGATTGACCTTGAAAATACCATGTAAAATTGAAAAACCAGGTTTTTGTAGTGTTTTTTTTACAATTAACAACAAACAAACAAAGATGAAATTAACATCTTAGCCATAAAATAAATAAACACTTAATTTTAAATCTCTCTACCATTTTTTTTGATCTGGCGTCCCACATGTTTATGCTATACCCCGGTAAATGACCTATACGTCTGTTGTTTTTAGTTTCGGAACTGTGAATTTTATGTTCTACGCACTTGTCTAGCCAACAAAGTCATTTAAATTACCCATAAAAGAGTAAGCAGAAGTTAGATATACATTACCATATTCTGGACCAGGTGTTTTAGATGACATTTTCCAAAATGGCGGTCGAAAAATCATAAAAAAATACAATCTTGGCAACTGGTGCGTGATTATACTCGATTTTATATAAATCGAGGTCGAGAATTTCAAAAAAATCACCTTTGAGGTCATCCGACCTCAAATCACCTTGAAAATCGCCAAAAACACGATTTTTGCCATTTTCTCTTTAAAAAAATCTCCATAATTTAACCTTTTGTTACACCAACATCTGGAACGCCAGATCAAAAAAAATGGTGGGGAGGTTTAAATTGAAGTGTTTTTTTTTTATGTCTAAGATGATAATGTGGTAAATTGGAAAAAACACTATAAAAAGCGGTTTTTTCAATTTTACATGGTATTTTCAAGGTCAATCGGGGTTATGCATCGACTAAACTTTTTTTTTCATAGTAAGCATTTTTACTTTTTTACGAAATTTGATAAAATAAAATGTCATAGCTGAACAAAATTTTTTTTAACAAAATTGTTGGACTTGACCTTCTTATGTTTGTTGCCAAATTTGGTTCTCTTCGCTTAAATAGTTGATGAATAGCGCCCTTTAGTATGTTATTTTTGCAATTTGTTAATTTTACTGGGATATTTTTGAAGGTCATGGAGCTTCAAACTGCATCAAACTCTAACGATCGAATTTGGCATGCATGCCTAATAGTTTGAGGTACATTTGAAGTTGGTCTGACAAAACGTCGAATTATTAAGATTTTTTTAAGAAAAAATATCAAAAATCTTGTTTTTTGCGATTTTCAAGGTCATTTAATGTCGGATGACCTTAAAAGTAAATTTTTTGGAATCCTCGTTCTCGAATTATATGGAATCGAGTATAATCATGGCCTGGTTGCTAAAGTTGTATTTTTTATGATTTTTGGCCAAAATCTTGAAAGATGACGTCATATCAGCCCCTTCTACACAGATGCAAACAAAACACCCGGCAACACTTGATTGTGTGACTAAAGAGCTATCATTCCCACATAGTCACAAAACTTCTTCATTAAAAATCCCACGGACTTACACATGCCCCTTCACTAAAAAGAAAAGCAAGAAACGCCATATTCAGAGTGATGACACTATATCTGGTTCCCACTGACCTGGAAAACCTGGAAAAGTCAGGGAATTTTGAGAGCTACCTGGAAAAGTCGGAATGACCAAAAAAATCTTCAAAAGTCAGAGAATTGGCACGCAAAACCTGGAATTTCTCTTTCGCAACCAATTTTTTAAATCAACTTTGTAAAAAATATTATGTGAGTTCTTCTCTGCTCACCTCGTATATAAGCTCTACATCTCTTTCGCGCTCTATCCGTTCCAGTCCACCTAAAGCTTTTTAAAACGTGTAGGACAAGAACCGCATCATTACCCGGGGTGGGGTGTATTTATTGAACATATTTGGTTTGTATAATAAATATCACCTGGTATAATTTATCCTTGTTCTGAGCACACATCGTGCTATCTTCTGTTACAAATTTGAAGTGTAGTCTAGCGCGTTTTTTATAATCCGACAATATTTGTTATGTTATGTATTTATTTATTTATTTATTATTTATTGCTTACCTTAAAATGATGGCGTGCAACTGCTATGCGAGATTTCGAGAATTTCCATTTTTTTTAAGAGCAAGATTCAAAAATGCGGAAAAAAAGAGTTTCTTCAGGCTATGAAAATCAACAAATATCAAGCATATTGTAAGCTTTGTTTAAAAAATATTTAATGTATTAATATGGGTCGTCAGGTCATCTTGAGCCATTTTAAGAGCAGTGGTCATGTAAAGTAAGTGGAGGCAGAAAAAAAATTCAAGGAAATTGCCTTTGTTAATCAAGAACACTATCAGTCTCGGCAAATGACAATGAACCTACATCTACACCAACTACTTTGTTGTTTTTTAGCTTTTTTATGACTTTAACTGTTTCTTCATATGTTGGGGTTGGTATCTCTATTTCAGCCGTCAATATGCTTATGGGTTTAGTATCGGTATTTACTTCTTCGTTGAGTAGTTCGCAAAAGTAGTTCTTCCATGTGGATGTTTCTTTCGTTGGTTATCAGTTGTCCGTTGTTTGTTGAGAGGAAGTTTTTGGTTCTGGGTTGGTATCCTGTTTTGTGCTTGGTTATTCCCTGGTCTCTCTTTTTCCTTTATATCATTCTACGTGCTGCAGATTTTTGTTCTTTATACTCTTCTATATTAGATGCTGTTGGGTCTTGAAGCATTTTTTATTTCTTCAGTAATTCTTTTCTGGTATATTTCCTGCGTTTGTTCTGTCTTGAGTTTTTACGTATTCCAACTTATGCTGGTTTTCTTTTTCGTGTGCATGTGCACATATGCATATAGTAACACCTTGTGCATTAGTTTTATAACTTGCTAGATGAACCAAAAAAACCTTGGTGGAAGCAAACTAGTCTTATTTTTAATACTGTTAAGCACCTGATTTGTTTTTAGGATTTAACGGTTGCTGTGGTTTTTGTCTTCAAATAAAGTTGAACAAAGTTTTTCTTCTTATTTATCTGCTTTTTACATTTTTATCTCGATAATATAAATACTTACTAAATTTTAACTTCCAAAAATTGTCATGGTAAGTCTACATTTATTTGGTATCCACCTAAAGAAGCAATTTAAGTCCAAAAAATACCTGGAATTTTTTAAAAAATTATCAGGGAAAACCTGGAAAAGTCAGGGAATTTTTAAATCAGAATTTGGTGGGAACCCTGTATATAAAAATCCCTGTTTCATAGTCATTACTGTATATAAGTTATGGCACTTAATTACCTAATTTGACTTCAAATTAATTCCCACTTATTTAGACAACTCTCAAATATGCGAAAATATGCTTACTGATCTTCCCTCCCTGTATATAGGTATTGACATTGACCAACAACAAAACTTTTGTTGTAAAATTTGTGATGTTCATAGTATCTAGTGTTATTCCCTGTACAACCTCATAGACAATCAGTCGATACCGCGTATGATTATCTTCTATTTTATTATTTCTAACATTTCGGCAAAATGCTCGTTTCTCCCCGGTTTAGAAAGGATAAGTCTATAAAATAGGCACTTTGTTTAATCTGAATTTTTTCCACTTTCCCCAAATTTTCATTTAATCCTATATAAATAAACATAGAGAAAATAACGTGACTGACTAAAAACATTCATTCCTAATCATAATAGTTTTAGATTATCGTACCAAATCCAAGGATTTGGTTCGTGTTTATTGGCCGAGCTGCTTGCGGCCTTGACAACAATCTCGCCGAAATAATTACATACACCTCTCGTTCATTTTTGTTTGGAGAAAAACCGATAAACGCTTGGCGAATTGTTATTACGGAAGCTAGCTGATTGGGTGATGCATGTTCTATAACTTTGGTTGGTTGAAACCGGTCCGAGCGCATGCGCCCTCGCGCCATTTTTCTTTTTATACAATTCTCGAATCTCTGGCTACATTTTAGGAGAGTACAGACACATAAAAGTCGTTTATGTGAATTTGGACTTTGAATCCTACCCACCACTTCACTACCACTAACAATTGTTTCGTCTCGCTCGAACTCATCCCCAAGGGTAAAATCCGTGAGATAAACAAAGAGAAATGTCGCCCTAAATGATTCGGGTCAGCTCGAAACTAGTTAATCCAAGCCGGCAGCTCGTTTAACCAAACTCAGCTCCACGAAATATATCCATCTCTTTCGAATTGTGCATGATAAAAAGAGACTTTGGCGACCGAGCTTGAACTTGCCCAGACTTCGTTTCGGCAAACTTGAGCATACGGTCGGTTTTCGCACGTATTTCCACCGATTCTAACGGATTGTTTTGCTTTACAGGTCCGAAAGCGGCTGCGCACAGTGCTCTCTCGACGGTGCAGAAGCAGAACAAACCAATGGGGGTCGGCCATTTGCAAATGGCGTCCTGCCCGGGCGACGCCTACTAATCGTCGTTGAGACGACGCGCAAGGGAAGCGAAAACAACTGGTTAGGTCCTATAGAAATTAGTGTGTGCGAGTCACGTGAATCTTGATCGTCCATTTTTCTTGTTTTGCATATTCCCACTAGGCAATCGAAAGGTAAGAACCATTTTTTTTATTATTAATACCCCTAACCGAATTTCGTGTCCATTCGATAGTGTTTTGATTCCGCTATAATGGCTTGGTTTAATTTGGGCATGATCTTTTTCAAATTCAATATGGCGGCCGTGTTCAAACTTCCCTCAAAAATCGCATGATTGTTCTGACTTAATGTTAGACAGACGTTTCTAATTTTATTTTTTGTATTTTTTGGCCTGCAATCGTACAAAACCTCGTTCAGATTATTGTTTAGTTCGTTTGTCAACAGATGGCCATACTAGTACTGGTTTCTATTGATATTATATTCGAAACAAGATAAAAGTGTGTTCATGATATTTTAAAGCTCTTACTTGTGATTTTTAAAATTTTTGACGTATTTAATGGGTAGTAAGAATTTTTGTCAAATACGTTTTCTCAGTTTAGTGTATTCTGTGAAAGTTCATGTCATATTTAAATTTATTGGTGTGTTAATATCGTGCCTAATTACCATTTTTACTTACCCATGGTTATTGTGTTTTGATTACTTTATTCTGTTATCCTCGATACTGGTATAAAGACTTTAATTAATAAGAAAATGTTATAGTGGATTGAAGGAATCACCCCTCAGTAAATATTGTTCTTTTATTTTTGTAAGTAGGCAGTTTTAAAATGTGCTTGGGTTTAAATTTAAACCATATATCTATGAGATACTATATTGGCCCTGCCTCCTAGTCAAGTTAGCCTGTAAAGAATGCTGAGCCAAAAAATCTTCTGGGCCCGAGCAGAGTGCCGTCAGGCATGCGCAGTAAATTTTTCGTCTTTGACCTTGCCCCTGATTTTTAGAATATTTTCTTTGTTTTTCAACGTTGTTATTGTTACACATTTTGCAATTCTTGAGACATTATAGTATTTCTCTATAATTATATATAAACAAAATACTACCTACTTTTAAAACTAAAAATGAAGCAAGCTTTGCCCCATTATAAGGGAATATTTTCAAGCCCCCTTTATGATTGCAAGAAGGATATTGCCGGCCCAAAACCATGAATACACCCTTATCATCATGTAACCCTATATACATGTCTACAATACGCAAGGGAGTCGAAGAGTCGTTAAAGAAGAGGGTAGGAATAAGGAGGGGTCGTTTTTAATTCGGAATAGGGTGGCTTTTGTCATCAGTAGTTTCGTTTGGGGTGCAAGTTTTCCGTTTTTTTAATGTATGGCAGAGGTCGCAGATTTTGATCTTGCAAAAGAGGGTTGCCACCGAAATGGTTTTTATCTATTATCTAGTATTTGATTTGGTGTATTATCTTCTCTACCGTTTTTTTTTTCGTTAGAGGTAGGTGTTCTTCTGTTCCTTCTCTAACTCTTGCTTTTTCATCTGTCTTTTTCTCTGATAACTTTTTCCATAGATGTCTTTGCTGCTTTCCAGTTTTCTTTCCTTTCTAGCATTTTTCTTCTTCTTCGCTATTTATGCCCCATTCTTTCTCTTGTTTGTTGTTTGTGATCTGCTAATTTGTCAGTTGCATCTGTTGTTTCATAACTTTTTCTCCCATTTTTGTCCTAAGCTCCATTCTTTCTATTTCAAAAGCGTTCGCCATTGAACAACAGATGTTCTGTTGTTCTATCAGTTTTATTTATATCAATTATTTTCTTAACCATATGCATATTCTTCTATGTTCCTTCACTAACTCTTGCTTTTTGATATGTTTCTTTTTGATTCATGACCTTTTCCCTAGACGTCTTTGTTACTTGTTTTTTTCTTTCTAGCATTTATCTGACGAGGTTTATTTTATTTCGTGCACAATTGAACAACGTGTATCTCATTGTTTTTCCGCAATTTCATTTACATCAGGTCTTTCTCAACCACTAACACATAAACTTGCTAAAACATTAATAATTTTTCCCTCGTGTTGTTCGTTTTGTGGAAAACCCTCGCCACTTGCGTTAAGTACGGAAATTAAACAGTTTTTAGGGCCCTAAGCATCGATCTTTGTCTTTTTTTTTCATTAAGATTGGCAAAGTAACCCACAGAGAGAGAGAGAGAGAGAGAGAGAGAGAGAGACCCTAGAGGGCTTCGTAAAAGATGTCAGTAGCGTACAGGAGTGTTGAATTTTGTATGGAATTAAAAGAGAAATATGGTTAATGTTTGAAGATTTCTGGGTTTGCGAGAGCGATTTCTAAAGGAAAAACATTATTTTTTCTTAGATTAGGGGACCCCCCTCCCCCCGAGAAGCCTGGTTATATACAATTAACCCAATCAAATAACAGCAGAACTAAAATATATAAAGAATAAAATACAAGAGCCTGGAAGGGAATTTTTAATAAATGTATTTAAGTATTTTAATGTATCTCAATGTTCCTTAATGTATTTCAAAGTATTTTAATGTATTTCAAAATATTTTAATTGTATTTCATATTATTTTAATGTATTTGAATATTTTTCAAAGCATTTCAATGTATTTTAATTATATTTCAAAGTATTTCAATGTATTTTAATATATTTCAATCTATTTAAAAGTATTTTGTATTTCAATGTATTTTAAAGTATTTAAATGTATTTCAAAGTATTTTAAACAAAATTTGTACAACTATTTCAGGAGTGTGCCACCCCTCAACTTAAAAGTAATTAAACCAGAAAGAGTAAAACAAACAACACTTTTTAAGTATATGTTAGTCAGTACATAAGTAAGTAATTAAAAAATATATGAATGATTTTAAGTTAAAAAAAACACATTCAGTAAATAAATTACTAAACCAGGCAGGGTAAGAAAAACAACCCTTTTTAAGTATAGGTAGGTATATAAAACATGAAAAATTTTTACTGTGGGGTCCCTCTTTAATTTTATTTTTTTAATTATGAGCGTCAGTTAGTATTTTTGTATAATTTACTACAATTTTAATCGGCAGCCATTTGTTTTCTGCCGGATTTCTTGTTCTAAAAGTGTGTGCCTAAAAAATAAATCGAAGGATATTTTTGTGACGCCACTGCCTTCACGAAGGGAAAATGCAAGGCTGTAGAGACAGATAGAGAGGGGGAGAGAGAGGGAGCGATTTACCGCCTGCGGCGCGTTTCGTCGAGCCACCACGCGGCGTTTGGGGTGCCCCCTCGGTTCGCTTTCATCATTGTTGTTCGTTCGAATCCGCCCCTCGGAGGGCTCTATTACATCTCCCCTCTTTGTTGGTCGCCCACGAGAAAGAGAGAGGGTGCGCGAGAGTAAAGACGCCAAAGGTTTTTGAACTCCAAAGGTTTGCTCATTACGAAGAGTGAGCGTGACTGCGGGATGTTGGTGTGAGGGTTCGTATAGTTTAGTAGGTAGAAATTCGAGAGTGCCGGCCGAAAATAATCTACGGGGGTTTTTGTGCTCCGTCTGTGTGTTATAATAAAAGTTCGTACTACTTTTCGTGTTACCCTCTATTATGTGTTGCACCCTCTTTATTGCTGGATTGGATTATTTCGTTGCTCTGGGCCGATAGACAGGAGGTATGAGGATGTTTACAAATGTTTACTTTGAGGTTTACCAGGGTGTCCACATTCTGGAAAAACCTGAAAAATCATGGAAAGTCAGGGAAAAAAAGTGGTTATCGAAAGTCATGGAAATTCTACGATAGAGTATCGGAATTGCTGTAAAGGGTATTAAAAATCCCATTTGCAGCTAAACCAAAACACACTTTTTTCTACTATTTGATCAAAACGTGAAAAATATCAAAATAGCAACCTTTCTTAACACCGTTCAAAACGTTATTTTTTTTCTAAAAAAAAAATCGCCTGCGGCGCGTTTGCGGCGCGTTTATCCAACATTTAGCACACGATTTTGGCAATCAATCTATAATTGACACTAGGGTCGCGAGTCTTCAAAATCCGTCATAAAATTATTGGCTCATATTCCTTAAATTTTAGTTTCTTAATACTGTTTCAGTAAATAAAAAATATGTCAATTTAAATTTTTGTATGTATTTTTTTGAAAACTCGTTTTTTTATTTAAAAATGTATGTTATGAAGTTTATTTTTGTGTGATAGACATGAACATGTGACTGTCACTGTTCAGAAAAGTCACACAAATTATTTCTTTCCTCTTAAGGCGCAATTACACAGACGAACATGCTCAAACAAAAGCTCGTGCAAAAGATCTAAAAATTTTTACGTGAACATTTTTGTGAGCTTTTCTTTGAACATTTTGTTCGGGTAAATTTTTGAGCAAATTATTGCTATCTATTTCGGAAACATATTTTTAAAGATGAGAATAAATAAAATTTCACATCAGTGATCAGTGATCTCAATTCTTTAAAAAAATGGAACTTCAACTTTTATTTTAAATTTTTGTGAAAAAAAGCCGACGGCAAGCGAAACATTATTCTTGGCTATCAGTTTTGTCACATGGATTAGGGTTACTTATAATATTTTTTTTATTAGGGTTTTTCCCGTATTTTTTTGCCCGGGGGTTTTTTTGGGATTTTCTTGCGAGTTTTTTTTTATTTCCAAGGGTTTTTTCCTAAATTCAAAAAACAACCCAGGAAAATTTTTCTTTTTCAAAAAAAAATTTTCAAATATCGGCAAAAAACTCAAAAATTGAACTTTTAAGCGGTAATCCGCGCCTCATGTTTATGAGGAGGGGATTTTTTTTAAACATATTTTTCTAACTTTACTTTACCCTTAGCTTTGATTGTTTCTTTTTTAATTTCTCACACCTGATTTACCTAGTTATTTTAAGGCCCCAAAGGTTGATTAAAAAAGCAAAAGGTTCATGAAAATTCTGAAGAT
This sequence comes from Oxystoma pomonae, assembly GCA_963921995.1. Taxonomy (NCBI): domain Eukaryota; kingdom Metazoa; phylum Arthropoda; class Insecta; order Coleoptera; family Brentidae; genus Oxystoma; species Oxystoma pomonae. Next base: position 65,804,374 of record OY998171.1, read on the forward strand.
AGATATTTACTGTCAATTTAATGTAATAATCAAGGTCGATTACTGACACTGAACAAACAATATGCAAAGGAGCAAAATTCCGATTCAGAAGTCTAGTCTATTACTGCTAAATTATATTTTTTTAGACAAGGGTCGAGATCGTAGGGTTGTAAAAGTGGGTAATGAATGGTATTATTTAGACCGAACGTGCTTTTGTTCATATATTTGAGATTTAATACAATGTATATAGGTTTTTTAATTTGACTTAATTATTATTGTAATGTGTTTTAAACTGGGAAGTAAAATAAAGAGATATTCTTTTAAACGTAAATTTTTATCATTACATTTTACATCAACAGCAATAAATAAGTGCCAATTATAATTTTTTTATTCTCGTTTTTTTGCAACCCCAAAAAAGTTACAAGAATACTGGCACATATCCCCTATAAAAATCAGGTCAATCGAAGTTGCTTATGAGGTAAAATGTGAATTTCGACATCAAATCGTTTTTCCGTCGGAAAGCACTTAATTAAAAATACCTTGTTTTAAAACTTAGTCTTTCTATTTTCAGTTAAGTTCAGTGAATTCCCATAACACTACAAAATTTAAATTTGTAAGAAATTTCTATACCAACATTTATTCAAACAAATTTTGTTTAACAGTCTCTCCAAAATTTCCGTGAGTCTTTTTGTACGATATTTTGCTCGAACTTTTTTTTGAACATTTTGCTCAAGAGGCTCGTGTAAATGTTTGTCGGCATTTCAACATCAAAGGAAAGTTTGTCTGTGTACATGCGCCTTTATATGGAATTTTTGAGACTTTTTAGCATTTATTGGTACGCGTAGTAGCAATTTAGCTCCCTCGTAAAACTAGTCCTGCAGAATATTTTTAAAATATTAAATTTAAAAATGTTATTAAAAAAATTTACGCAGTGTCTCTTACAACGTTAGGATAAGTATTAAGGACGCTGTGTTTTTATTTTAAATAAGGCAATAACAGCGTCCATACTCGAAACATATTTACATATTTTACCAAAGTATTTCACTCCCTTACATATTCATCCACTTTTTTAGTTTTTCCTACATATTTTACATATTTTAACGAAAAAAACCAGATTTTGATCTAGTTTGCCAGGATTTCAATTAATTTAATAATAAAAATTATATATTTTCTCAAAATTTTCGCCTGCGGCACATTTCTCTTTCCTTAAAGCCATTGAGACTGAAAAAGATCTGCTCAAAAACAACTACATTAATTAAAATACGGTAAAAGCAATAAAAAGTACTGTAGAGATTAAAAGTTCCCTTTAGTTTAGATCCCTCGGGGATTAAAAATAATTTTAATCCCTGGGGGATTTAAAGTAAGTTTGTCCAAATTAAACAACAATTAAAATGTATGAACAAAAAAATAATTAGCATATGCATTACTTAAATCTAGTTCTTATTATGATATATAGGAGCACCTTTTCCTCCGTAAAATTCTCTGCATTCTGTTCACCGCACCATTTTCGGTAATCACGAAACTGTTTCGTGTAAATCTCGCGAGATTTTTGTGGAAGAAGGCTTCTGGACTCACCGTTTGGTGACGCCGTTTGATAACAACAACTAACTGACATTTGTTTTGTGCCATAGCAACACTTCCATGGCACAATAAATTTTGAGTGAATCCACCAAGCCAACAACAATCAATGACAACTATCATTAATACGATCTGTCAATCTTGAAACTAGAGTACCGTTAAGTGGTCTACTGTTAGTTTTGTTTTTAGTTTCTCGCATTTCTGCATAAAATAGCACTTTAGTCCCTAGGTTTATAATGTTCTATTATTTAACTTTACCTCTATGTATATATGTGTTTACGTTAGGGTGAAATCTTACAACTCAATTTTGACTAACTTTTAGATGTCCGATTGTATTCAAATTTGGCATGCGATTATAATTCCGATGACAATACAATAATATGGTATTATTAGGCACCCATTACCCCATATGAAGGTAGCGGAGGGGGGAACGCCTAAGTTTGTCCGATTTCAACCAAAATATGGGGGTTTTGGGAGATAAGGAATTTTTACATGAAAATTTAAGGACTACATGATGTCCGAAGACACCCCACTGTCTGAAGACACCGCCTCACTTTTGGACTGGATTTTTTTTCCTTAGTGGTAGCAAGATTTATATATTTGCAATGCAGATGTTTTCATTGGTGGAAATGTTGTCAAAACCTTCAGATTATAATATTTGTAGGAGTTTTTCTTTAATTTATTATTTATTCAGCACACACTATCAGGGTTAAAACTGGTCAGGGAAACCTGGAAAACCTGAAAGTCAGAGAAGAAACGTGACCTGGAAAAGTCAGGGAATGGGGAATGAAAATCAAGGAATTTTTACAGTTGGGTTTTTACCTTTTATGCTTTCTTCACTCTGTTCCTCAAATAATGCCACAAATACAGTATTTGTTTTTCAATATTTATCTTTGATTTTTCAGATTTTGCAAATACTTGTCTGCGGCGTGATAACATCATTAATTATTACAAATTCACGTGAATAATATTTCCCAAAAACGTGAAAAATATCTACATTTTTAAAGAATTTTTGCCTGCGGCACGATATTTATGACATGATTTTGGCAACAAATCCAGAATTGAGACCCCAACTACATTTTTTTCAATACGTAAATTTTTGTGTTCTGCTAAAATATTAGAACTTGTAAAATAACCGGGATGTTTTTATTTTTGGTCAGGGAAACCCTGGAAAAATCAGGCAATTAAAAAATTGAAAATCAGAAACAAAAAAAAATTGAAAGCGTTGTAATTTTCCCTAGAAGGTTCAATGTTAGTAATTTATTAAAATATAATAAACATTTTTTACAAACTTCTCGAAAACAGGCGCGGACACTAGAAACGGGGTAGGGGGCGATAGCTCCGGTCTTTTACGTTGGACTTTTCAAAAAATGTCTGAATTTTCATAAAAAATTTTATCTGCGACATTTTTTTTTGGTTAAATATTTAAATTAAACATAAGATTCCTTAATTTTTCTTTTTGTCCCTTCCTCTGGTTTTGGAGAAAGCTGTATTTGATCCTGCATAAAATATCCACTTTTTCCAAAAATCGTCACATAAAATTACATATTTTTCAAATCCCATTTACATATTTACGTAAAAAAATGTTCAAACTGAGTATGGACGCTGCAATAAGTAAAAATCGCCATATTTCGGAATTGTGACTGGTGAGATTTTCTGTCGACCTCTTGCTTTTAGTTTTTGTTTCGATCTCTGGTTTAAAGAAGTTAATCGGTTGCAGAGATCTTGGGTACATAGAAATTTAGATGTCAGATGACTGAGTTTTTTCAAACTACCCTTTAATTAATATTGATATAAATCACAAAAGTCTCAAAATATCTCTTGTATGCATTTTTTCTGCAATTAAGAGAGAGCCTCCTGTTTCAGAAAGGTGGATATTTTACTTGCATATTGATTTTTATTTTCGTCACTGGAGACAAAAATATTTTCTTTTCTACAGAAGAAAATTACTCACATCCATAGCCTCGCCTGATCTCTGTATATTTTCCTCTCTAGAAAAGAAACTACTTTCTTCTCTTAGGTGAAAAATATTCTAGGGACGAAAATAAAAGAAGATGATTTTTTCGATTTTTGTATTTAAATAACTAAGAACATCAAAGATGTGTCTGGGGTATCAGTAAACGTACATTCATTAGAATGTATTACTTTTCTTCAAATTATAAAATAACAGCCACTAGCCAAAATATAGGCAAACAAAATAGTCGCGTTTTATAAGAAATGTCCCATCACTTATCACAAAATTAAATTTAACTTAAAATCAAGGCAAGAAAAATAATAGCATACCATTTTATTATATCTAGGGAATAAAAGTGTATTTTGTAACAACTAATTTAAAACTACTCTTAAATTAAGAGGATTTTTCTCTGACCGTTTTTGATGTCCCGTCAGTTATCACCAATTTTGTGTTATATCTTGGATCCTAAATCAAAATTTATCTTTACTTTTAAATTATTCTGACAAACACTCTACATAATGCATTAAGATGTGGGAATTCTGGAATATCTTTAAACATTGAATTAATTACTTAAGATTTGTCCTGTCAGTTATCATGGAATTGCCCCTTTAACAAAAATAACAAGGAAATTCGGGTTCATATCTTGTAGTCGTGGAAAAAATAGCTTACATAACTCGTTAGAAAGTGACATTCTTACACTCGTGTGATTAGAGACCTTTTGTATTTCTTCTGAAAGGAGAAACTTTATCGCTTTTGACGTAGCTAACGTCACGTTATTTTTAAGACAGCATTTTTAGTTTTTGCACGCCGCCTTTGATTTGTTTATAGACGACTTTATGGGGTATTTATTATTATCAAGATTTACAAAAAGAATTTGTCCAATAATTTTTATTTTAAATATCTTATTCTTGTGTGTTTTACGGTGAATTTTTAATCTTTAATAATCTTTAACAACTCGAAAACACAACAGAGAAAAGGGAGGTTATGATAAACAGATCTGAATCACTTTATGTAATATAACTATTCTTCGACATTTAAAAAAAAAATGAAAGGAAACTCAAATTGCAGCAATTTTATCAAAACCACCATCTTAACCCAATCCCCACTTCCCCATCATATTTGGGTCTAACTGTTATTGCCTTCCGAGATATGGTTTCGCATGTTTCCATGAATAAAACATGTTTCTTTCATATTAGGAGTTTCGGAAATAGCATATATATTCCAGGCAGAAATCCCTATGGAAATTATGACAATATTATGAAAAAATGCATGCATGCATCAAACCTTTGCAAGTTTTTCCAAGCCTCCACGCCATAAATATAAGATTCTAAAAACATAACATTATTTGGCTTTTCAGCCATTCACCAAAAAGAAAAAGAAAATAATTGGTCCGAAAAAAAATTTCTCGAAAAAGAATTAAATTTAAATGAAACATATTTTTATTGAAACACAAAACGTCAGAAAATATTTTTAACGAAAATAATTTAATAGAAACATAATAATGCCGAAACACAAAATTCAAGAACCACAATCTGTCCGAAAATGATTTAAACCGATAGCCACGAATTCAAATGGCTTACGGCAGGGAAGAGTCGAAGTAAGTTGTGATATTGTATTAATTTACGCCCGTTACATCTCTTAACCACCTCCTACCCCCATTTTTTTTTCATAATATTGTATTGTCATCGGACCTACATTACTGTTCCAAATACCATTAAAATCGGTTCACGGGAAGTGTGTCAAAAATGAATCGCAAGATTTGATAGACAGTTGGACAGCCAGAAACTGTGAAGGTAAATAAAATCGTTCAATAAAAAAAATCCCCGTGTCATCTTCCAAATAGAGAAACTTGTCAACGCCGTAATCCACGACCTACGGCGCTCTAGAGATTTAAATTTGACGCATGCCCAATAGCGATTCGGATGGATTGTGGTTCTGGTCATTTAAGGATCGGGCATATTATTTTCTATCAATTTGGGCTTCGGGTGTTTTTCGTTTCTAGACAATTATTTTCGATACTTTTGTAATTCTGATATTTTAAGGTTTGGGAAAATTATAATCGCTTAAATTATATTCCTGGCTTTTAAGTATCGAGTAATTTAAAATTCTATAAAATTATATTCGTATCCATTATTTTCTGGGTGGTTTACTTTCGTTCAAATTTCGTTTCGGGCGTTTTATTTTCTGTTTAATTGTGTTTCGGTTTTTGTAAATTCGGCTTTTTTGTGGGTTCCCATTTGTTAATGAAGATGTCATTTTTTTAAATTTATGTTTAACTTGTTCTAATAACAAGTTGTCTTAATTTTTCCTTGGTAAAAATAATTAATGCTTTCTTATGAAATATTTATTGAAACTTAACCCAACTTGAGAATATCATTGCGCCAGTCTTACTCTATTAAAGCTGCCCTGAGGAAGATTTTTGACATCACTTCTAACTTACTATTAGTCTTGTAAAATTTGAAAAAACCTTCATTTTGTCGGTGTAAAGGGTCAGAAGTTGTGTAATAGTTACTTCTTCGTTCGCCTTCATCAGCCGTCGGTAAAATGTTTAGCAGAATGTGCTTTGAAAACGTGTTAGAGAGTTTGTTAAAAGTAGTGGAGGTACTTACCTAAATAATATTGTTTTCTTGTGTTTAGATTATTTTAACAATTTATAATCCATATCAAAAAACACAAACATTTATCTTAAACCCATCGCATGGCAAGTCCGTTGTATTAAATCAATGCACGTTATCACTACATGTAAAACTTATGATAAAAACTTAATTTCAAAAGAAAAATAACATAGACAGCTTTCTTAATTGTTATATGGGTACACCAGGGGTGAACCGATTTAACTATGAGATATTATAATACTACTCGCGCACAGAAGAGTTTTTAGCCCTGCATTTTTTCGATACTAACTTGATTGGGAGAGACTATAGTATCTCATAGTTATGGGGGTGAAACAATCTCCAAATTTTGTACACCTCCTGTCAAAAAGGCCCATATTCTAGGTCCTGCCAGAAGAGCGTTTCTCGCAACACACCATCTTTACACTATAAATCAAGGCGGCTGGTAAATGAAATAACAATCTTTTTCATAACGATGTGCCTTTTTACTCGGTGATGTTCATTGTTTCGACATTTTAATCTTTGACAGTTTGATATTTTGAATGATTTTTTCGTAAATACTTGGTGAAAACTGGCGGAAATGGCTTAATTTTTGGGCAAGATTAATTATATTTTTTTCAATATTACTCTATTCTGCTATTTCTCTTTAATTTTGGGTAAAAAACGGACAGAAATCTTCTTTTGCACAAAGTTACTAAAATTATGGTTTTTATGAAGGTAAAAAAAATGTATTTAGAATGCCTTCACGTCTTCAGGAATAATTACATATACAGGGTGTTTATTTGAAAATCAAAAGTTACCCTCATTTCCATGGATACTGTAACAGTTTGACATGTGTCAATAGGAGGCAGTTTTGACACGGATCACCTACCAACCGGTACTCCGTGGTTTTGAGCTATTATTAGTTCTGTAAAATTTTCAGAATTCTATGGTTAAAAATAAAGACGCTTAGTGGTACCTATCCCTTGGTACACCCGGTATTTGGATGTGTTATTGTTTTATGCTCTCCATGCAACTCCCAGAAAATAATGGATACGAACATAATTTAACCGATTATAATTTTCCCGAACTTTGAAATATCAGAATTACAAAAGTATCGAAAATAATTTTCTAGAAACGAAAAACACCAGAACCACAAATTGATAGAAAATAATATGTCTGATCCTTAAATGAGCTGAACCACAATCCATCCAAATCGCTATTGGGCATGCGTCAAATTTAAATCTCTAGAGCGCCGTAGGACCTGGATTGCGGCGGTGACAAGTTTCTCTATTTGGAAGATGACACGGAGATTTTTTTTATTAAACGATAATTCTGGTAGGGGGTAACGATTCACAACTTGCTTCGACTCTTCCCTGGCGTAAGCCTGGCAACGTAGCAGTTCAAATCATTTTCAGACAGATTGGGGTTCTTGAATTTTGTGGTTCGGCATTATTATGTTTCTATTAAATTATTTTCGTTAAAAATATATTCTGGCATTTTGCGTTTCTATAAAAGTATGTTTTGTTTAAATATAATTCTATGCATATATTTTCCAGCGATTTGATTTTCGCGTCATATCATTTTCGAGAAAAATTTTTTCAAACCAATTTTTTCCTTTTCTTTTAAATTCTGACAAATTATGTTTCTGCCAAATTTGGTTTCGGGTTCAGCACCCTTTATTTTATTATTAAAAAAACTACCTAATTTTAAAACGATGGTAACTCACTCAGGCTAAAATTGTGGGTTGGTTAGGTACTTGCATTCGCCTTTGACGGTCACCAAAATATTTTTATATTCCGCGTTGAGAATGTTTTTTCTCTACATATTTGTGTCGGAATATTCCCGAAATACAAAGTAAATCCTCCAGAGTTTGCCTTTCATTCCGACGGCTTTCGGTTTGAATTTCTACGTCGTTTGCACCCTCGTCCGTAGAAATCCCATGGATCACGCCCAGATCCCCTCAAATGGCATTTTGTTAGAAATATACAGAATGTTTCAACGAAAACGAAACATGCGTTTTCGCGTATTTCATCATAATCGGGGGTCGCTATAAAAAACCCGAAACCAAATTTGTCAGAATTTAAAAGAAGAAAATAATTGGTCCGAAAAAAATTGTCTCGAAAATGAAATGACGGGAAAATGAAATCGCTAGAAAATATATGCATAGAATTAAATTTAAACGAAACATATTTTTATAGAAACACGAAATGTCGGAAAATATTTTTACCGAAAATAATTTAATAGAAACATAATTATTCCGAATCACAAAATTCAAGATCCCGAATCTGTCGGAAAATGATTTGAACCGATAGCCACCAATTCAATTGCTACGTTGCCAGGCTTACGGAAGGGAAGAGTCGAAGTAGGTTGTGATATTGTATTAATTTAGTCCCTTTGCTTCCCTCATCCACGTCCTACTCCCAAATTTTTTCATAAAATTAAAATCGGTTCACGGGAACACGGGAAGTGTGTCAAAAATGAATCGAAAGATTTGATAGACAGTTAGACAGTCAGAAACTTTAAAGTTAAATAAAATCTTCATCATCTTCCAAATAGAGAAACTTGTCAACGCCAGGGCCTACGGCGCTCTAGAGATTTAAATTTGACGCATGCCCAATAGCGATTCGGATGGATTGTGGTTCTGGTCATTTAAGGATCGGGCGTATTATTTTCTATCAATTTGTGGTTCGGGTGTTTTTCGTTTCTAGAAAAATATTTTCGATACTTTTGTAATTCTGATATTTTAAGGTTCGGGGATGGAACGGACGTCCGGTTGACGTACCGAATATGGCCAGTCCGGCCTCCCTGCCGGACGTCTGATTTGGCCGGATTTTTAACCAAATCCGGCCGGATTTTTTTTTATGAAAAAAATACTTTTATTTAAAATAAATAGATAAAATAAAACAAAAGTAGGCCAATTTTTGTTATATTCAGCCAAAAAATAAATAAAAAATACAACAGTAAAAACAGGGCTCTTAAATAAAATATGACATTGAATAAGATTCTTAGTAGTCAAAGTTAATTTTTTTAGGTTATGGTGGATAAACAATAGTTTTTCAGCATTATGTGGGGTTAATCTGGAACGTTTATCTTCATAAATATTACCCCGAGGTATTATTTTTTTAAACAATATTTTACAATATATGGTTTTAAAAGTTAAATTAGTTTAAACAATGGGGAAAATAATTTAACTAAAAAGTCTGCCCGGACATCCGGGGTCCGGTAGTTCGGCCCAATGTGAGTCCGTTCCATCCCTAAAAATTATAATCGGTTAAATTATGTTCGTGTCTTTTAAGGATCGAGTAAATTAAAATTCTATAAAATTAGATTCGTATCCATTATTTTCTGGGTGTTTTACATTCTTTCATATTTCGTTTCGGACGTTTTATTTTCTGTTCAATTGTGTTTCGGTTTTTGTAAATTCGGCTTTTTTGTGGGTTCCCCTAAGAAGCATAAAATAATAACACATCCAAATATTGGGTGTATCAAGGGATAGGCACCACTAAGCGTCTTTATTTTAAAATATAGAATTCTGAAAATTTGAAATTTTACAGAACTGATAATAGCTCAAAACTGTCTCCTATTGACACATTGTCAAACTGTTACAGTATCCATGAAAACGAGGTTAACTTTTGATTTTCAAATGAACACCCTGTATATGTAATTAGATTGTACCCTACATCGTCCATTTTACATCCGCCATATTGAAATTTTCAAATCTAATCAAAAATTGATAATCCCCTTCCCTAAAAATCCCTGTATGCCAATTTTGATTGAAATCGAACAAACTAAATCTTTTTCCCATACCAAATCTAAAGACAGTCGGATGTGTATAAGTCAGTTAAAATTGGGTAGCAAAGCATGACCAAAAATCGTCCATCTTGAATCCGCCATGTTGAATTTTGAAGATCTGATCAAAAATTCGAATTTCTTATCCCCAAAATCCCTATTATACCAATACCAATTTTGGTTGAAATCGAACAAACTTAGGTGTCCCCCCCCCCGCCACGCCCGTCGTAGAGAGGGAGGGGTGCCAAATAATACCATATTATTGTATTGTCACCGGAACTATAATCGGATACCAAATTTTAATTCAATCGGACATCTAGAAGTTAGTCAAAATTGAGTTGCAAGATTTGACCCGAAAATACAAACATACATACATAGAGGTGAAGTTAAATAAAAGCTTGTAAAACAGAATTTCTACTCTTAGACAGAAAAAAACCGCATCGAAATCGATTCAGTGATTCGGGAGCTACATAATGCGCGCAGATACACACACGCATGAACAAAGGGGTCACGCATTTTTCTCGGGAAATGCAAGGGCAGGGCCGTTATATTCAAATTCAAAAAACGTTTACAAACATACAAAACATACAAAAAAAGTAACTACCAAACTTACAACGTAGAATATAAACGTTGAAAAATAGCCACCGAAGCATTGAAAGTGCTTGTGCGTGGTTTTGTTTTTGTCCTGTTCAGTTGAGATAGAGTCATAAACAGTGTTTGTCAAAATTGAGTTTTAAATTCACAATCCGGAGTTAGTGTCAAAGTCTGGAAATGGTTTATATTTAAGTCAGTAAAACTAGGAGTAGGTAGGTACCTATAGTTTTCTTCTGGTTGTGTATTTATCTCGTTTTTTTTTTTAAATTCAAGATGCATATTTGAGATCTATCAAGTTATTAAATGTTTTTCTACTTTGGTGCAGTATCCACAATTTGGTTTTTATGATGAAACTTTCGCAATTGTTTATAGATTCGATGTCATTTGGAAGCATGTTATATAACCTAGGTGAAAAATACCTTAGACTCCTTTGTCCATTCGTTTTGTTAGTGACTGTTGAACATGCAAGAGTTCTGCTTCTAGTTGTGCTGTTGTTATTAAAATTGATATCTATTTTTGCTTTTTTAATATTTTTTATTACTTCGAGACAGTATAATTGGCTCATGTCCAACATGTAAAGAGGTTGTTGCTAGCTTTTGTATATCATTTTTAGCAACACAACCCCAACCAAGAATGCCATAAATAAAATTTATAAAATTTTGAACTGTTGATTATTGAGAAATTGTCTAGGCCGGTAGTACACTATAAAATTTATTTGATGAAACATTTATACCGTACTATATATCATATTTTATAAAATAAATATTTTATTTTATAAAATGTGGTATGTAAAATATTTGATCAAACATCTTAAGGCGCATTTACACAGACAAACTTTCCTTTGATGTTGAAATGCCGACAAACATTTACACGAGCCTCTTGAGCAAAATGTTCAAAAAAAAGTTCGCGCAAAATCTCGTACAAAAAGACTCACGGAAATTTTGGAGAGAATGTTGAGCAAAATTTGTTTGAAGAAATGTTGGTAATAAAAATTTCTTACAAATTTAAATTTTATAGTTTTATAGGAATTCGTTGAACTTAACTGAAAATAGAAAGACTAAGTTTTAAAACAAGGTATTTTTAATTAAGTGCTTTCCGACGGAAAAACGATTTGATGTCGAAATTCACATTTTACCTCATAAGCAACTTCGATTGATCTGATTTTTATAGGGGATATGCCAGTATACTTGTAACTTTTTTGGGGTTGTAAAAAAAACGAGAATCAAAAAAAATAAAAATTGGCACCTATTTATTGCTGTTGCTGGATTAGGAAAAGGTAAATACCGTAGACTAGTGAGAGGGAGTTTTGGTCAAATGAACATTGACACAAAAAATTACACCAGTGTTTGACAGCGCTGCGTTCCGACTGTCTAAACCTCCCTATCCCCCCCAGGGAACAACTAACTACTCTCCAGAACAGTTCTCTAAAAATATCCACCTGCATTTTAAAAAGTAATTACTTCGAAGACATTTCCGTTTTCTTTTTATAATGAAAGAAAACCAAAAAAGTTAAAGAAAAGAAATAAATGTTATTACCTCCATCATTAACTATTTTAACATTGCATATGACAAAACTGATAGCCAATAATAATGTTTCGCTTGCCGTCGCCTTTTTTTCACAAAAGTTTAAAATAAAAGTTGGTGTTCCATTTTTTTTAAAGAATTGAGATCACTGATCAATGATGTAAAATTATATTTATTCTCATCTTTAAAAATATTTTTCCAAAATAGATAGCAATAACTTGCTCAAAAATTTACCCGAACAAAATGTTCAAAGAAAAGCTTCGTTCGTTCGTCTGTGTAATTGCGCCTTTATAGAAGAGATCTTTGGCAAATAAATTTTATAGTGTAATACCGGCCTAAGGTACGCAAATTTTGACAGAGGAATCTCATAGTTATATGGTTTTATCCAATTTTTACAAAAACAAAATCCTTTTACGTTACACCGTCCTAAAAAGGAAGCATAAATCTGCTGAAATCCAATTTAAAACTTTTCCGGGCGGCTATTTTTGACAGACAGTAGAGGGGAGTGAAACATAAGAGAAAAATAAGAACGTAAGGTATTTTCACACTGTTCACAAATTCTTTCTCTTTTATTTTGAATATAATTTTTTTATTTTATTTTTACTTTATTAGATTTTGAATCAGCGGGATCATGTTACTATAAAGACTCGACACAAAATATAATTTTATTTTTCTTTAATTTCTCAAAAATTACCGACCTGGCAGACTTCAACATTAGTATAGTATAGTTTTTTGGTTGAAAATGTAATTAATTATGCATTTAAGTATAAAAAATTGGTGCTAGAAAGCACGGATAGTCCACCATACAGTCAATTTTTTTATGATGAAAGGAAATGAAAATATCTCCATTTTGCCTGGGGGGATTGCTAAGTTAATATTAACCTAGCTACCCCATTTTCTTTTTCGATTATCTCAGAAACCAAAGGAGCACAAAATTTTTTGATTGGGGACGAAATTAGCCCATAATTATGGTGTGACTAAATTTTGATTTTCTTGAGGTGGGGTCGCTAGGTTAATGGAGGTCATATCAATAGCTGCTTCTAAAGTTATGATTTTTTTATATATTTTAGCGTTTTTTCAAATAACTCGGAAAGTAAAGCTCGCACGAATTTGGACTTTATAACAAAATTTGTAGTCCATATTCATGGAAACTTAAATCTGAAAACCGTATATCTCTACTTGCTTTTGTTTCAAAGTTACAATTTTTTGAATATTTTATCCCCCTATTTCCCCTTTAATCCCCCACCACCCATATTGGTATGGTGGACCAAAAAGCGTGTTTCACTACCTGCTATTCCTGAATTAGGAGTTTTAAAAAAGTTCAACCCCTCTTCCTATTCGTGAAAAACTAACAGCTCTAATTTTTGTTTGATGAAAATCGGTTTAGCGATTTCTGGGTGACCGTGTCCTAAAAATTTTGTGTTTAGGTTTTTGTCTAGGGGGTAAAAGCTTCCGATGCGCAAAATTTTGTTAGTTTTTGGTATATACAAGACGAGAGAGAATTTATTGTAATATTAGTGAGATTTATTATATTATATTATTTTTACAGTTTTTTTTTTTCGTAAACAGGTGAGTAAGTACAAATAAGTTTGCAGAGGCTCGATTTCTTCTATTACTCCACCAAAGATATCTTGCAAAATCATTCCTATCACTAAATTAATATTTTGTTCCATGATATGGTTAGAAAAGCAAATAAAAAAAAGACTTAAGAAAAAAACAACAAAAGTCAATAAAAGAGTAAGGTTATTTGTACCGCCAAACGATTGACTACGTTCAAATGCTCTATTTTTAAACTAGTTTTATTTACGGTAACCGTAGCCATAAGAGTAACGAAATTTGCGGTTAAACTACCTGACCAAAGTCTCCCTAGTACTTAAATTTTAGACCCCATAAAATAACTTCTCTTTTTGTTCCAGGAAATTGAATCATTGGTCGTCGTTAGGAAGGTCAATATTTTGCAGCGCATCACAAACTAATTATCCCATAATTAGCTAATTTCCAACAATTAAGAATATATCCCCAATTTTCTATTGGTGGGCTGCGTCGCAATAAACCCACTGTTCGACCTATAAACGATCGAATAGAACAGTGAAGGCATTTCGATCGGTAATTAGGGAAAAATTAACAGTTTTTGACCTATTACAAGAACTCTTAAAGGAATAATTGTTGCCGCGGACTTGGCTGAAACGAATTCATTAAAAATACTGTTCGGTTCAGGTCAGCTGATCGGCATAAAACGGCAACAAATTCGAAGTGTACTAGGGACGACCTTAAAGCCGAGCTTAAAGCCGTTTTAAAGGGGAACTGCTCATTCGATATTGTATTGAATCCAGTGAAGTGCAAGGTCTTCTCATGAATTTTACTAGGTGAGTGAAATTTATATTTTTTTGCTATACAGGGTGGTGTATCTTTTTTAGTTAGTAGTAAATCATGCTTTATTGTAGGGTTGCCATGTCTAAAATTGTGAAACTAGGACAAAAACACTTAAAAACCCAAACAAAATCCGGACATTGTTGCAAAAATTGATTTTGCACTTTTTAAAACAGAAAATATCTAGAAAATTTAAATTTTTTTGTAAAACATATATTAAAAAGTGGGTTGGGTTACATATACCGGGTGGGCCATAAAAAAACCGGACAAAATGTTCCGTTATAACTTTCGAACCATACCACCGATTTTAATGCAACAAACTGCCCTTTGCAGTGAATTGAGCAAGACAAAAATATTTTTTTGTCCGCCATCTTAAAATCTAAGATGGCGGAAAGAAACAAACTTTACCTTTCAAAGAGCCACGTTTATTCTTATGTTACGGAATATTTTTGGATTTATGAATTCTTAAAAAAGCTCTGTTTCTGCCACGCAGAACGAGGTGCGAATCATTCAAATCGGTTAAGTGGTTCCCAACAAAAATTAAAAATTTTTAATCAGTGTTTTACAGATTATGCGATTTTCGTCTCAATTCTGTCTGCATACATTTTCTCATGAATTAATTACTACTAAATCGATTTTGATGAAATAAAAAATCTCATGGCGAAAATCGATTGTTCTTTAACTGCGGCTATCGAAATTTGTCGGCATTTTGAAACCCAAGATGGCGGACTTAATTAAATTTATCTCTTCAAAGAAGCTCGTTTATTCTTAGGTTTCAAGAACTTAAAAATGCCCTTTCTCCAACGCGCGTAGCTAGCTAGGTACGAATCATTAAAATCCGGTTAGTGGTTCTCAAGAAATTAATTTTTGTTTTAACCATTGCTTCCTCATAAACTCATTACTAGTGAACTGACTCTGATAAAATAAAAAATATTATGGTAAGGATCGATTTCTCTTTAAAAATGCCACCATTTAAAAAAGCCGTTACAAGTAATTTTTTTTACTCTTTATATTAATTTTTTAATAACCACTAAACCGTTTTTAATGATTTGTACCTAGTTAAAGGCGGCGGAGACAGAGCTTTTTTACGAATTTAAAAAAATTGAAATCGACCTTTGTCATTATGCAGACGGAATTGCGAAGGCAATCGTATAATCTGAAAAACAGTTGTGCGTGGCGAAAGCAGAACTTTTCTACGAATAAAAAAAAATTAAAAAGTTTTCAGAAAATATGAATGAACGAGCTTCTTTGAAAGGTCAAGTTTGATTCTGTTCGCCGTCTTGGATTTCAAGATGGCGGAAAATTTCAATAGCAGTGGTTAAAGAACAATCGATTTTCGCCATGAGGCTTTTTATTTCATCAAAATTGGTTTAGTAATAATGAATTTATGAGAAAATGTATGCAGACAAAATTGAGATGGCAATCGCATAATCCGTAAAACACTGATTGAAATTTTTTTATTTTTTGGGAACCACTTAACCGATGGTAATGATTCGTACCTCGTTCTGCGTGGCAGAAACAGAGCTTTTTTACGAATTTATTCATCATTCATAACAATAAACGTGGCTTTTTTAAGGGAAAAGTTTGTTATATTTTGACTGAAAGTCTTGCTCAAATTCCTGCAAAGAGCAGTTTGTTGCATTAAAATCGGTAGTATGGTTTGAAAGTTATAAAGGAAAATATTTTGTCCGGTTTTTTATGGCCCACCCGGTACATAGTTTCAATTATAGATTTGTCGCCAAGATCGCGTCAAAAATGCGCCGCACAGTAGGGTATTTGATACCAATTGTCGATCAAATTGTTTAGGGCTACGTAAATTAAAAATAAATTAAAATGTTGCAAATTAAATTGTCAAAATGGTTTTTTTTACGGTTTTAATGATGTGTGCGTTCGATTTTTTACAATAAAGTATCTATAATAACTTTAAAAAAATCTAAGAAAGCTATATTATCTATATGCGTCTACAAAATTAACAACAACAAAACAAAAATATAATATTAAGATTATAATTACAGTGGCACGTTAAATCCCTAAGGATTTAAAATAATTTGGGGATTTAAAATTATAATAATTATCTTAGGTATGTAAAATACTACTTTAATCGTTAAACGTTTTGTAAATGAGTACTATTATAAACCACGTGACTAAAGGTTATTTTAATTCACTCGACAAATTAAAGTCGAGATAAAAAGTGCCACTTTAATCCCTATAGGTTTATGCGTAATGTACTATTAGCATGCCTGGCAACAAAATCAATAACATTTAATTTATTTTTAACTTGTTATTTAAATAAAAAATCTTACCCATTTATTTGTTTCTTTACTATTCTAAATCTACCCAATCATGACTTTACATCGGTAATTTTGGTGGTTTTTATAAATTTTGTACATCTTTAACGAAATCTTAAAAAAATTTATCTTATTAATAAGGATTTTGATTGGATTTTCTTCTTGAATTTTTTCGGGAATAATCCCGATAATATCTTTTAATATCCTTGTTGCGTGCCTCTTGAGCATCTTCGGTTAGCTGTCCAATAGGCAGCAGAGCATGTTGAATAATTTTTGGAGCATGAATTAAAATTTTGTGCACTCAGATTTTAGGAAACGTTATTATAACCTAAAGAAAGCTTTATAACGGACTTTCGTGGCTGGTTAAATTTATAAAAACTAAACGGTAAAAGTCTTGTCAAACTTAACTAAAACCATATTTTTTATTTTTCTTAGATTTCTTTCGCCATCTTGAAGCCAATTTTTGCATCATTTAAAAGCTTATTGTTCACAGAATATTCTGTATATCAAAACTCTGTGGAATTGTGTGGAATTCGATGGTTTAAATCTTCGGGAATACAATAATTCATTTTTGAAGTTACTTTTTTGCAGGTTTTTCGTTAATCAATTTTATCTATATTACAAAGCAACATATTAAAATAAAATATAACATATTTTTTATCTACGTACCTTCAATCATTTGCTCCATCGTCAAAAATAATTCACTTAGGGCAGGGTGTTTGAGTTCAACATCTTCCTCCCATTGTTGTCATGTTAACCTAATACGTTTCCCCCTGTTTTTAATACTATTTAAAATACCTTCAATAATTTTTGGTTCCGTTTAATTAAATGGTCTAGATATAGTAATAAAAATTTCTATAAAAAAAACCTAAAAATGTATTCAAGTATGATGTACAACTATAAAAATAAGAAAAAGGTGCTATGGAAATCCCTATTCACACTGAAATTAATGACAAGCCGGCAACACAGATTTCCTACCTTTGTTTACCAAGAATGGCCAAACATGACGAATTCTAACCTAATATTTAGTTAATATTTTAATTTAACGTACCTGTGAAACGAAATACTGCGGTCCCCCGGCTTCGGTTTCAACTTGCATATAATAATACACTTCGGAACCATTTTTCGCCACAAACTTCACAAAAATATCAAAAAAACACTATTGACAAGTGCTGAAACTTTCACTTTCAAAACAATAATGACATTCCAGGAAAAATCAAGAAACCGCAAAAAACAATCAATGTTGCCACGTTGACTACAAAAGAAGATGTTTAAAAAAAACACATGAAATTTTCAAAAAACGTCGAAAGTTTTAAATAGATTGTGAGTGTTATATATTGTGTATATTAGCTTTTTCAACATATATCTTAAACCTCATTAATTAATTAATAAATAAGCGTCAAAACTTAATCCAAATTTAATAAGTTTTTTGTTGCATAATTTTGTTATTAAAATTGGCAAAACAGATTTGTTTCTCCCCTTTCCCCACTGTAGATGTTGCACTCAAACAACCAGTGTAAAGCTGATCACACACAAAACTGCATAGTGCATAGCATGCTGCATAAAAAGTTCAACCTTATGGAAATATATCTATGTATATGCAATAGCGAGCAAGTTTGTGTGTGATCAGCCTAACCAGACAGACCAGACTCCTTCTAGTAGTTCAATTTTCTAAGCTAATTTAAATATGCATATTTTTTGCAATAAATTACTCGCTTCTTTTTGCATTTAATTATGTTTAAGTTGTGACCTGTATAGCTAACCAAAACAGCATTATTAAAAATCCAGACCTACTTAGATGGAAAGAAGCACAACATAGGTGACTAAAAATGCAATAATAAAAATTTAAATGCATGATTGATTCGGTCTACTTTTGATCAGCTTTTTAGGTCAAATACCCCAATGTGCGCCGCGGGCGAAAATTTTGAGAACACTGTACCCACAAAAAATGTAATATCTTCTTGAATAAGCACATTAAAAAAATCATTTTTATTTAAATTTTTACGCCTTGAAAACGTTTTAAAGAAAAGGTAGGGTTGTGGATTTGACCGGTCAACATGTTTTTGGTCAATTGACTGAAAAAAAATAGATAATGCAAAATAATATTTTTATTATCCTATTTTAGTAATATAATAGAGAAAAACAAAACCATATTTCTAGTTGAAACTTTTATTAAATAAAAGAAAATAAACCAACTTAAAATAAAACAAAAGAACATTAAATATCAAAATAAAAACGTAAAATTAAACTATGTACCGTTAAGTACTTAAAAGTACACAGAAAATAGTAACATAAAATAAAACTAATAAAACTAAATAAATCATCATCACAGAGAATTAGGGGAACCAACGGATTATAAGCCATTCTATATTGGTAAAATGAAGACAACTGTAAACTGGACTAATCGCAAATGCATAGAGTTTAAAGCATCGATGTTTAACACCATACAGGCGAAATAAAATCTTTTTTGATTTTTTAAGATATTTTAGCAGAATTTGCCTGGTCAAATAGGTAGTGAAGGAAAGGTAATAGAGACATAAAGCTATTTGTAACTCATCGCGGTATACGTATCCGAATCTATCGAGAACCAAGCACATTGATTGGTCAGAAACTTGTAGCACGTTCGAAAAGAGCAGATATATGCTAATTTAAGGTGTTTCTGAACGCAATAGGTGCTGAGATACGATACGTTTGCCGTAACGATACGTGATACCTAGTGCATGTCAGCACCTATCGCGTTCAAGAACACCTTAAATTAGCATATATCTGATCTTTTCGAACGCGCTACAAGTTTCTGACCAATCAATGTGCTTGGTTCTCGCTAGATGAGGATACGTATACCGCAATGAGTTACAAATAGCTTTATGTCTCTAATAACAAGCTTGTGAACCTACAAATACTTTGCAATTTTTCTGCAATATAAGCAGAATACAACAGTTTACATATTGAAAAAAAAAGTGGGTTGGAGTGGGATCCAGTCTCAATTCTTCAAAACTGACCTGAAAAATTCAGTCTACAACAAAAATATTTTGTTATTTAACAGTTCAGAGTGTTCCGGCTGCAAAATAAAATCATAAAATTCTAAACGTGTGTGTTTATAGTTAAATTTACTAAAATATCATATATTTTATGGTTTCAAAATGATTTTTGAAGGCACAGAAATTCCGGACAATTTTCCAAAACCCGCCCAGACGTCACCGGACGCCTCCTAAACCCGAACATGTCTGGGGAAATCCGGACGGATGGCAACTCTATTTATTGTCTAATGATACAGCTGATCCTTATTGACAAAGGCAGTATTTAACCGAAAACGCTTAATTTATTCTAACTATATTGTCTCAAAAAGGTGAAGAATAAAGCTAAATCCTTCTATATTATTAGATTTTCATGTTAAGAAACGAATATATAACATTAATTATTTTTTCCCTGCCCTCCTTCTTCCCGCCTTGCTCTTTCTTTCTTTTTTTCCCTTTCTCTTTTTGGTTGTTGTTAAAGCATTTTGAGACATCAATTTGAATAAGATTAAATAAATAAATAAAAGAAAGAGAAGAAACAAGACTAGTAGTTGTTAAATTTAAACCAACACAAAACAAAATAATATAAAAACCAAAAAAAACACAAGAAAAAAAAACATATGCAAATATTCGACAGATCTGATAGCTTCAGGAAGATGATTATAGAGTCTTACACCATAATATATAATTGATTTTTGGACTAGTCTATATATTACAACATATATTAACAGGGTTGTCACAATTCTTCAAAACCCCGAAATTTTTGACCTGGTTGAGATTCCCTTGTACCTATATAAAATGTACATGTAACTTTTTTTACCGGCTCGGTAGCGCAGTGGGTAGCGTGTTTGCCTGCCGCAGGGAAAGCCCCGGGTTCGAATTCCGGATAGGATGGAATTTTGTGTTTGTTTTTAACTCTGCATAAATACTTTGCTACACTGGGCATTGATCCTACTATAGATGAAAAGTTCCAGTATCAAAAAAAAAAACATATAAATTTTTTACTTTCGATTTATAAATAATAGAAAATATATTTTTACCAAATATTTAAAATTTGACGGGTTTTTTTCATTTTAAATATACAACATTACACCTACTTTTTGTGAAATTTTACACTCTGATGCGATATTTGTTTGGGCAATCGCCCCTCCCCCCTTTGCACCTCACCAAACCCAAAAGTTTATATTATTAATTGTTACAATTTCAGTTAATAGTTAGTTAGTTAGTTAATAGTTAAACGTGTAAAAAATAGTTTTTTTTAGTATAACATTCTAGCCAGCA
Source organism: Oxystoma pomonae (assembly GCA_963921995.1). Classification (NCBI taxonomy): domain Eukaryota; kingdom Metazoa; phylum Arthropoda; class Insecta; order Coleoptera; family Brentidae; genus Oxystoma; species Oxystoma pomonae. Next base: position 65,825,339 of record OY998171.1, read on the forward strand.
CACAATCTTTTTGAAATTTTGATATGTTGTAGAGAACTTAATTCGTACAGTTTCGGAGATATTAATGTTCAAAGTTTGACATTTTTACGACTTTTTTTCGTATTTAGCGATGTACTGATGTTTTTCTTTCATAATTCTGACGGGTTATGTCAGGCAATTATCTTTTTGGGTTATGCTCTCTGTCAATGTGATTTTACAGGAAAAACCTTTCAAAAATCGTAGTATAGGACCTAAGCTATTTTTAATTTTCGTAAGACGCACAACGCCGGAAGAAAGATTGTATGCAGAGATTAACAATACAGTGTGAAAATAAGGTATGTATATCGTATGCGTAAATGTTAATAATAATTTATGTGCAGTTGTACATACCTGACCTATTTAGGTTGCATTAGGTTTGGTCATATGGAATATCTAATAGCGCTTTCGTTTATTGCTCTAAAACGACTCACGCGTACTCCAAGATAGATCCGGAAAGGATTTGGATGTTCGATTATGTATTCCTGCTCCGAGTAGCGTGTTCGTTTTTCAGAATCTTTTGCTCCGGATTTGAAACAGCAAAATCGCGAGAGGATAGAGAAAAACAATGTCATGACCGTACTTTTTTGAAATACTTGTATCAAATCTGGTATCGAATTCGACCAGGGCCTTAACTACATTAAAGGCTGACCACCATGAAAAACATTTGACTATCTACTGGTGGAACATCTATTAAAACATCGGTAAACCGCTAATTCTTTAGTAGAAAAATAGCAAAAAAGTTCAACTTCGAACACTATTATCTCCGAAACTATACGTGTCTAAGGATTTTGTCCCATTTAAAGGTTGTCCAGAATTAAATTATCTACAACATATCAAAATTTCAAGAAATCGTGTGCTGGCCAGAATGCATGTAATGTGTGCCTCCTCCTTTTTAAAATTAATTACGAAAAAGTCGTAAGACATCTTATAGGTAGGTACTGCAAAAATTTTTGTCTTGCGACAATTTTAGTTTAATCTAAGCATACTTATGACAGGATTTTAGCATCAAATCTAGAATTGAGACCATATCCCACAACAAATCAGCATTTTCTGCTTAAACTGAAAAAAAAACAGCCTGCAGCGCTGTGACATTGGATGGAATTTTTTAAAATAATTCGGGAAAAAGTCGGGAATTTTATCTAGGGAATCTTTTGGTTTAACTTTACCGGTGAGATTTACTAAAAAGGTTTAGTCTATTTTAGAACGGTCCTAAGTTTAAGTGAACATTTTCGTTTTAAGCATTTTAAACCAACTCTCCTTGAGTTTTGGATAGAGTTTGATTTATAAGAAGAATTTTAATAAATTTGTTTATTGAATAATCATCTTAACACAATCTTTTGTTGGATTTAAGAGGAAATTTTCTATTTAGAAGAAAAGAAAATTAAAAAATTTAAACCCATGTGAGGTTTAAATAGTAAACACTCTGTAGAATAAATTAACATTGGGGCTATATGTCACTCTAATTAAAACTTACCCTTGTTAATTAATTTTTCCAATTAATACTTGATGTCACACAATAAGTAATAATAAAATAAGGAGTAGATTAATTTTGTATTTATTTAAAAGGTGTTTTTATTTATCACACGTATTAAAAAACTTAAATGCAAGTTTTTCTTACATTTCTGTCACTGTCGAAATATCAGTTTAAAAATATTAGCGCTGCGTTCAATCACAAACAGCGAGTTCAGATCTTTTACCTCTGCTTGCACCTTGACTTGCACCAACCTCTACTGATGAAAGCTACAGCTTTAAAATGAGTGAGCTTTGAGTAACGAAAGTTGTTTATAACCTCAAAGTTTTACTTTTAGTTTGCAAATAAATTAATACAGTTGTTTTGGGTTTTTTTGTTTGGTATATTTTTCGTGCATAATCATTGTCCTTCACTTATGTTTGTTTTGCCTCATAGTGCCCTCATAAATATATTTTTGTGCTGAAAACTGGTTCAAAATATGGCGTTTTTCTGGGTAAAATAGGAGGTGTTTTATTGGGTAAGGAACAACTTGGGATATTAAATAAGGTAAACTAATCCTTGTAAAAACGGTTTAATTATAAATGAACTTATTACCAAATGCCACAAAATAATCCTTTCTGGGGGCTATAAATTTAAACCACCCCCCTGAGGTGGTCTAAAAAATCACCAACTTTATAACCTCAAACACAAATAATGAAGCTATTATGTGCCAAATTTTTGGCTTATTCACCATTTGCCATTTTGATATCTGTCAAAAAAAATTACTTTTAGGACATTTTATTCTAAAATATGGTGTATTTTGAGAAAAAAAGCAGATTTTCAGTGCTATTATGCAATAACATTACAAAATAATCAATAACTTTGTGTCTTTTCTATATGGGTAAGTGTTTTTTGAAAATTGGTTTTAAAATTTAGTACCCTCCCACAGGTGTAAATATTTAGACCTGTGGGGGGGCGGTACTATTTTTTATGTATTTTAATTATTTTTGGTCATAACTTTTTTGAAGTGCAGAAATATCAGACGCATCATTCATTTAGAATCTGGAAACCTTCAAAACGAGGGACAAATTTTTTGCGCTTCAAAAAACAAGAAAGTTATGACCAAAAATAATTAAAATAAATACATTCTCAAAGTTTCAAAAACTTGTGAAAGTATTAAATTATTAAAAAGCTCATTTTAAGCAAAAAAAATGTTCGTTGTCTTCCTTTGTGTTTTTGCAGCAGCTCGCAAAAACTATTGGACCACTTTTGATGGGAGTTTCACGATTGCATTTCTTGGTACTTATATAGGCTTTATTTGATCATCCAAATTGATTTCCTGGAACAAAAATTATAAAAGCAAAAAACTGCAGGCATAGCTGCTATGACGTTCAGTTAGTAGAGGGGATATATTCTTTAGAAAACAGCCAAAAATATTGACTTTGATGATTTGTTTGTTAGAAACTAATATGCGAGTAACTAATACTATACGCCTTCATCCTAATTCCAAAACCTAAAAAGTTCTTTTTTCACCACATTATGCTAATACCCGAGTAACTAATACTATACGCCTTCATCCTAATTCCAAAACCTAAAAAGTTCTTTTTTAACCACATTACTATACGCCTGCATCCTAATTCGAAAACCTAAAAAGTTCTTTTCCAACCACTTTATGCTTTGTTTAATAGGCTAAATAATTCTGAACCGAAATTTGATTAGGATCGGTTTAGCCGTTTTTGAAAAACCGTTCCAGAAAACGCTATAGAGAAAGTTCTTAAATAGAACCTTGCTTTGCTATTAAAAAAATAGTTGTATAGGGGTTCAATTAGTTCTCTTTTGCACGTCGGTGATATTTCCTGTGTGAAAAAAGCCACTAGCCCACTAAAAGACAAATAACAAAATGCACACCTGTGTAGCTTTTGATAAAAGTGGCATTTTTCTACGTGGAAGCAAACAACTCTAGTTTTGATAATTGGTGAAAAATCTGACTAAATTTGTCGACTTAATTTAAAGCTTGATTAATATACTACCTTGTCGTTTTTTTTGAAATTTTATCAGTTTTGGAGCTTTATCAAACCTTGACAATAATAGAGACATAAAGCATTTTGTAACTCATCGCGGTCTACGTATCCGCATCTAGCGAGAACCAAGCACATTAATTGGTCAGAAACTTGTACCACGTTCGAAAAGAGCAGATATATGGTAATCTAAGGTGTTCTTGAACGCGATAAGTGTTAGATTCGTTAGGTATCACGTATCGTATTGCGTTCAGAAACACCTTAAATTAGCATATATCTGCTCTTTTCGAACGTGCTACAAGTTTCTGACCAATCAATGTGCTTGGTTCTCGCTAGATGCGGATACGTATACCGCGATGAGTTACAAATAGCTTTATGTATCTAATATGACATGCTGGCGATACGGACATACAGAGTTTCTCGATTATTTATCACTGAAATAGAGCCAAATGTTCTTTGAAAAATTTTCTGAGATCGTCATATTAAATCTAATTAACTTTAGCTAATTAAAATAGTGACAAATTAAACTAATCCCTTTTCTTACGTGTTTTTAAGTTTCTCTCGTACACAGTCTTTGGTTTCTCTCGACAAATCGTCCAACTGTAATCCGGTAACAATGAAAAATTTCACTTCCCTTGGTATCTTTTTCCCATATTTGCAATTTCTTGATGGGTTCTTCATGTGTGGAAAGTGTATTTTTAATAAGTCCCATATTTTTTTATATGATTGTGGAAGTTTGTTCACAGTCTCTGGATAATTTTCTGCTCTTTTGTTTCACATCGTCACATCTAGTCGTCCGGCTTAGGTTCCCAATTGTTCATTTTGTGCAGAAAGCATAAAATTTGGCACACTTATTCTTTAGATAATTCTTTAAAATTTTGGTCGAGGAAATCGATGATGGTATGTATAGGAGCCAAGATGGCGGCGATTTTTTCAAAATGGATGTCTATTTTTTTAAAATTATAGGTTTGCCATCAAAACAACATTATACTCGAATTCATATAATTCGATAGAGAGGTATTGAAAATGGTTACATTGGCGTACGACCTTTATTATCCGTGAAAAGTGACATTTTATTTTAAAAAAATGCATTTTGAGATTTTTTTTTTTAATAATTTTTCATAATTTAGTAAGCCGCAACAGGTCCTTTGTTGTAATTTTATAATTTAGAAAGAACATAAAAATAACTTTTCTAATTGACTTTTTGCTTACAGGGTGATTGGTTTAGTTATACCAGGCCAGTCAAAAAAGATTTTTAAAAAAAGCTACATTTTCATCCGTATCTTTCTTAGTTTTTTAATCTTTAATCTTTGACAATTTGATATTTTGACGATATTTTTAAATGATTTTTTCGTAAGTACTTAGTGAAAACTGGCGAAAATTGCTTAATTCTTAGACAAGAATAATTAGATTTTTTCAGTATTACTATTTTTCGCTATTTCTCTTTAATTTTGGGTAAAAACGGACCGAAATCTTTTTTTTGCACCCGTGATCAAAAAAAAAGTTTTTTTGCATCGGTAACCAAAAAAGCCATGCTTTAGTTATCTGCATACAGTTACTGAAGTCATGTTTTTGAGGTATAAAAAAAAGTTTTTTTAAAATAGTGCTTTTTTTACAAGCGTGTGTTTAAATAACGAGCGCAGCGAGTTATTTAAAAACGCGAGTAAAAAAAAGCACATCTTAGTCGCGAGTTGTTAACAATATTTTTTGTAATACCTTTATCAAAAAATTCAAGAAAAACAGGAAAATACTTTTAAAAATCTTGAACGAAGAGCACTTCTCGCAGCACAACATGTTTACACTATAAATCAAGGCGGCTGGTAAATGAAATAACAATGGTTTTGACGATGTTTTTAAATGATTTTTTCGTAAATACTTGGTGAAAACTACAATTTTCAGTATTACAATTTTTCGCTATTTCTCTTTAATTTTCGATAAAAAACGGACAAATCTTTTTTTGCATCCGTGAAAAAAAAGTTTTTTTTGCATCATAAAATAAAATCATGTTTTTGATGAAGGTATAAAAAAAAGAGTTTTTGAAACGTCTTAGTAATAACCATAAACATTACGAAATGTCACATAAGGATTCCAAAATGTCCTCCTGGTTCGTTTAGGTTGTTTTCGTAGGCTTATTTTTCTTCACTCTCCATAATCCATCAGAAACTAATTAACGTTGAGGCATAATTTCTGGTCATAAAAATCTATATAAAACCCATAAATTCCAACCTAGACCCGCCTTCGATTTGATAAGTATGGCATCCCAAATCAGAAACACAAAAAACAAGAGACACTATTCAAAGCGGCCATTTTTAAGAAAACCCATTAAAAAAACCCGCTCTATTTGTCAAAAAGCGAACCTGTCGCCATGTTTCTTCGAAGGCAGCCCAAAAATATTTCTATATTATATTCTTGGGAAGGTCCCAGACAGCTGCTTTTTATTTTCTAGGCAGGTAGTAAACTAAGGCTCCTCTGTATAGCACACTTCACCGGTTTTTCGAAGTAAGAATAATATTATTCGAAAGAAACCATTAGGCCTTGGGTGACTTGGTGACTGAAGCAGACTACGTTTTGTAAATTTTTGACATATATTATGGTAAAGTCATGATGACCCTTAAAATAATTTGGTTAAATACCTGTTAAATGATTTTTAGATGTGCTTAAATACACTTATAGTAGGACACGACTGTAAAGAAGTTTGATTTGAAGAAATTAATACCACCTTTTGTCTCACACACTTTACGCTTTGAAAAATTACAATTTTTGCTGTTTTTTTTAAATAAAAATGGCAAAATAAAAAGCATATGCACGACACGACTTAAGGTGGCAGACAGATGGCATGACAGAAATTTTTATTAAACAATTGCCTTAAATTATTTTCATCTTTCTCTAAAACACTTTTAATAGCCTGCTGTCTCTCTTCAACAACCTTAAATATTTTTGCACTTCACTAAATTATTCCTCCATTACCCTCTATCTTTCATACTCGCTTCGGCAGTACATATACTAAAAACACAACAAGTCCTAGACGCAGTAAATGACTGGTGCAACAGGGAACAAATGTCTGTAAACCCTAGCAAAACTACCATTACACCGTACACCAAAAAAATGAAGCTTGACACTAAACGGTGAAACAATCCCATTCGCATCTGAAGTAAAATATCTGGTCGTGACCCTCGATAAAACACTTACATGGAATGCGCATTTGGAGAAAGTAAAGCAAAAGGCAGCACTGTCTCTATGGACGTGCAAACGTATCTGCGGTAAGTCTTGGAGCGTTAGCCCCAAACAAATGTACTGGCTGTATATCACGGTAGTTAGACCCATGATTACATACGGGGCAATAGTTTGATACACGAAGGTTAGGCAAACGCTGGCTCGTGCCAAACTAACAAGCATCCAACGTCAAGCAAATATGGTGATATATAGTGCTATGAGCACCACACCATCAGCAGCGCTTGAATGCCTCCTAAACCTTCCCCCTCTACACCTTGTCTTGGAGAAAGAGGCTATGAAGGCAACCTACAGAATCATAGCCAACCAATGGGGTGGCAGGGCAAGTCAAGTAGTACCAAACCCTTTAACGCGGGCAACTGAGAGCCACTGCATTCTAGGGCTGCTACCGGATCTAATGCCCGCAACAGTAAACAGCAACAAGCTATACAACACTATTCTCCCAGTGAGAACTGGACGAAAAACAGAATAAATTTCTCAAGTGAAGATAGCTGCTGGTACACTGACGGATCCAAAATGCCTTCAGGCGTTGCATCCGGAGCTTATTGCAGCCACAATTTTCCAGGCGGAACTCTCCAGATAGATCATAACTGGCGCAACAATAATAAAGGTACTCTCCGACAGTCAAGCGGCCCTTAAGGCTCTTGAATCCTATAGGTGCTCATCGAGAACCGTTAGGAGCTGCGATGATACACTGAATACCCTAGGGCGACTAAACACTGTGTCGCTGGTATGGATTCCGGGACATTATGGGCATCGGGGAAATGAGACCGCTGACCAGCTTGCGCGCGAAGCGGCCTCTGCCGTCTTTGTTGGCCCCGAACCAGCCCCAGCATACAACACAATCAACACTGCTCTCTCAGTCTGGATGGAGAATAAGTTCCACCAATACTGGAGAGAATTGCCGGAACTGGCACATTCCAAACAGTTCATTACAGAACCTTGCAGGAAGAGGGCCGGAAAACTCATTGAGCTCACCAGGCAGGACAGCCGGACAATGGTTACCATTAGACAGAATGGGTCTAAGTGAGGACACCGAATGTAGGCTCTGTATGGAGTATCATGAGACGACCAGACATGTGCTGTGTGAATGTTCGGCCATTGCAAGTTGCGAGCCTCTTTAAGGGGTTGAATATTCTGTAGCAACAAAAAAATGTTAAAAGTGAGCCACAAGAGACCCAATAGTGATCGCAGTGGACAGTGCCATACTGGCACACTCACAAATGAATCAATCAATCAATCTACTTCTAAAATTCTGCCGTCTGTCTCTAAATATTTTTCATTTTAACAGAGCAAAAATGTTTTTTGGCACTACTTTTTTTCAACGCTAAAAAAACAGTGAAAACTTTGACAGTGGGATTTACTAAGATCTAAATAATATAAAATAAATATTTACACCTGTGGGGGGTACTAAATTTTAAAACCAATTTTGAAAAAACACTTAACCAAACAGAAACTACACAAAGTTATTGATTATTTTTTATTGTTATTGAAAAATACCACTGAAAAACTGCATTTATTCTCAAAATATATACCATATTTAAGGAGAAAAAGCCCAAAACGAATTTTTTTTTGACAGGTTTCAAAATGGCAAATGGCTCTAGGAGGTGGTTTAAATTTATAGCCCCCAGATAAGATTGTTTTGTGGCCATTGGTAATAAGTTCGTTTATAATTTCCCTATACAACCGCTTTTACAAGGATTAATTTAACTTATTTAATATCCCAAGTTGTTCATTAACCAATAAAACACCTCCAATTTTGTCCAGAAACACGCCATATTTTGAACCCGTTTTCAGCACAAAAAATATATTTATGAGGGCACTACGAGGTAAAACAAACAAAAAAACCCAAAACAACTATATTACTCAGAGCCCAACCATTTCAAAGCTGTAGCTTTCATCAGTAGAGGTTGGTGCAAGCCAAGGCCGAGGTAAGAAATCCGAACTCGCTGTTTGTGATTTCAACGCAGCTAATATTTTGAAACTGACATTTCGACAATGACAGAAATGTAGACAAAACTTGCATTCAAGTACAAAATTAATCTACTCCTTATTTTATTATATTAATTGGAAAAATTAATTAACAAAGTTAAGTTTTAATTAGAGTTACATAAAACCCCAATTTTAATTTGTTTTGCAGAGTGTTTACTATTTAAAACCCGCGTGGGTAAATTTTTTCTTCTAAATTGAAACTTTCTTCTTAAATCCAACAAAAGATTGTATTAAGATGATTATTCAATAAACAAATTTACTCATATTCTTCTTATATTTAAACTATGTCTAAAATTCAAGGAGGGTTGGTTTAAAAGCTTAAAACCAAAAATTTCACTTAAACTTAGGACCGTTCTAAAATAGACTAAACCCTTTTAGTAAATCCCACCGTGAGTGTTTTATTCTAGAAATCGAAAGTTTCGAAAGCAAGCTTTAAATGTGAGCAAAATCATGGCATAAAAATGTGAAAAACATAGTAAAAACGTCACCCCTTAAATTATGCTAATATATTTTAAGCCCTAAATTACCATCATGGCTTTACATTAGTTGGGAAAATAAAACGAAACAACTTTGTTCTTGACCGCTTGTCAAATAACGACAGGGAAAATAGAGCACATAGGGAATGGATATCCCAACCGACCAATCTAAAAAAATTAATAGCTAAAAAGACATATTTATTTATTTGCTTAAATAACATATTATAACATAACATATTACTTGTGTGCAACTATAAAAGGGGGGGGGCTGTACTGTTTTTGAATATTATTATTATTTAACTAAACTTAACTAAATTAATTTAACAAGAGCAAAAACTTAATACTAGTTGTTCTACAATATGAGTTTATGTTTAAATTTAATCTGAGACTAGAGGTTGTGGTTAATAGTTCCTAATTACTAATTACTACGTTTTCTGTAATTATCGATTCAGTTAATATTTTTTTAATTCTTTTATATGGTTATTTTTTAGTTCTCCTGGCATTTTATTATAAAGTGTGGGTCCTGTGTACTTTTTGTGTTTTTGAGAAGCACTGAAGTGCATGAATGGAGTGGTTAGATTATTTCCCAAATAATACCTAGAGATAATTTGTTGTTGTGTTAGGATTCTGTAATTTGAATGTCCTACCATGTATTTAATTGTCATTTTTGTGTAGAGTTGTCTTTAGACATTAAATTTGTGGGACAAAAAGGACAAAGTTCAATATCTTCTTAAAAATTTTTATATGTCTATTAGCCTATGCGTTTCGGAGTCAATCCTCCATTTTCAAGGCAAGGCCTATAACAAAAGGAGACAACATATTGTCAAAAAACTTAAAAATTAAACTATGTACATACAACACAATTAACACATTAAAAATATTCTTAAGGTACTCACATTTAACATTTGTGTATTCAACCTTCGCAGAAGTGACAATTATTTAGGTATTTTCTTTTTTCAAGTTATAGATATTAGTTTGCTATCTTTAAAAATAAGGTCGGTTAAATAAGTTCTTTTCGTAAACATCATTACTTTTATAATGTATTTTTGAGTAATTTCAAGGTTACCTAGCGTTTTTTGACTGGAGTTTCCACAGACAGTTAGTCCGTAGCATAATATGGATTTTACTAGTGCAATTAAATTTGTTTTATGGTGTTTAAGTGTACTATTTGTCGCAGTTCATAAAATGAATGTATTGTTTTTCTGAGTTTTGTGTTTATGTAGTTTACGTGTTCTTGCCAATTCATGTTTTAATCAAAAATAACTTCCAAACACTTAATTTTTGTTTTTGTTTTATTTGATGGTCTGTTGTATGAATATTTATTTGTAGGTTTTGGGGTTGGGTCCGTTCTGTCATCGTAAAGCAAAGAAATTTAGTTTTTTCTATGTTTAAAGTTAGCTTGTTTAAATCAAGCCAGTTTTTAGTAATTGTGATAGCTTCCTCCGCTTTACGATGAGCATCATCGCAGTTCTCACGCTCTACCAACAACAATTGGTCATCAGCAAAGCTTAATGACATTATATTTTTAAGAATTCTGGTCAGTTGATCAACATATATTAAAAACAAGACTGGCCCAAGCACCGTACCCTGTGGCACACCGTACTCTACAGGGGCTGGATCACTTGTGGGGTCACCAACTTTAACTTGTTGCGTTCTGTTGGTGAAGTAAGATTGGGCAACACCTGCTTAACTAAAAAGCCAGTTAACTCTTTTTCGATTTAGTATCCTTTAGCCTACTATAGCGGTCATATTGACGCCCAACTGACAGAAAATCCATGTCTTACATGTCAATTTGGTTATAAAAATGGCGGCAATCTTTGGCTAAAGGGCACTGAAGAGATAAGAGTTAACTGGCTTTTTAGTTGAGAACGGTGTTGGATTGGATTGGGTTGGGGAAACGTACCTTTTTCTATGCTTTGACACAAGGGGTTGACAAGGGATTTTCAAATGGCGTGTTTTATTGTTGTTTTCATAGCAATAATTTTCTTTCATTTTTGTTTTAATTTTCAGTGATTTACGCTAGCCAGTGACTTTAGAATTAAAAATAAAGACAATATATTGCAATTCGTTTATTCTGACACAAAGGCAGGAATTTAATGCCTCTCACATTGCTCCATCCGCTCGTTCAAAATTTGCCATTTTTTCTTTGGTGATGTCCCAGTGGCGGATCCAGCAATTTCAAAAAAGTCCTTTTTTATGGCCATTATTATTTTTGGGGGTTTGGTTAGATTGGTAGGTTGGTTAGTGATTACCTGACCCTCCCCACTAACCAAACAGTTTCGACCTACATATGTTCGTAGTTTCTTGAGCCGTTGGTGGTGACTAACAGATACTACCTGATACAACTAATTTATTTTGGCAGTCAGCGCTAAACCGCTATAAGTATTTTCCAAGTTATCGGGACATTGTGGGGTTAAAAAAAAATTAATTTAATAACAGTCAGACTGCCAGTTCTATTGATTAATACTAATTTATCAAAACTTTTGTCCTTTGTTTTAATTTACCCACTTTTTTTTTAGCTTGAGCATGATAATTTGTCTTCTGATACTTCTGTAAATCACCATCCACCCCCAATAGTTTGGAATAATTTTGTAAACGTTCTGTAACGCACTTTTTAGGCAAAAGTTTTTTGTCCTCCAACTAAGGTCTTCCAAAAAAAAATACTGCAATATTTACAAAATAACCCTTGACTTTTTTGGTTGAGAGAAAATCAGCCAATAAAACTTTTCAAAATGTCCTTTATTCACTCGGCGTTTTTCCTCCTTACCTCGCTTTATGTGAACCGAGAAAGAAAATACATAATTGATATCTGGCATCCAATGATTGGTCAAAAGTTGAAATCTGGTGTATTCGTATCACTTATTTTAGGCACAAAGGTACCAATATCATAACACACTCACTTAAATCTTATTTGACAAAATTATCCGACATAGCTTTGGTACTGGTACAGGAATATTCGGTTCTGTCTCCGTTCAGGTCCTGAGTTTTATTCAAGTTTATTTTAACAACATCCTCTTTTGTCGCATCTTTCTTAAATTTTTTAAAATAATTAAATAGAGTATTACCCGCAAATCGTTTTTCATTTTTGAAAAAAATACGGGGAACACCACGCGCGCAGGCGATACGATTACAAAGCATTTGCTATAGCGCTCCACACACGCGCTGATTTTTTAATTTCAGTTCGGATTTGCTCAAAAAAACTGGTTTTAAAATTGATGATATAAAGCCAATTTTAATGTTTTTAAAACTTGGATAATGTTCAGGGGGGGGGGCAACCCCCGCCCCCCTGGATCCGCCACTGTGCCCATTCCCTATATGTCCTATTTTCCCTGAATAACGATAACCACAAAGGTTGTTATTTTTGTATGCTGACCACCATACCAACATGGTATGGGGGACTATTAAAATCGTGAAATTTTGACTTTTCTTAATTTTAAGGTTCCAAAACACCTTAATCGACGAAAAAAAAAGAAGTTGTCTGTCGGTCTGTTGTATGTCTGTATACACGATAACTTAAGAACGCCTTAATCGATTTTAACGAAATTTGGTACCAAAATCCTCTATCGGCTGACCATGAACTGGTGGGGGGTTAAAGAGGGATAAAATATTTAAAAAAATTGTAACTTTGGAACAAAAGCAAGTAGCGATATACGGTTTTCAGATTTAAGTTTCCATGAATATGGACTCTAAATTTTGTTAAAAAGTCCAAATTCGTGGGAGCTTTAGTTTCCGAGTTATTTGAAAAAAACGTTAAAATATTTTTTTTTAGAATCATAACTAGAGGTAAAGCAGCTATTGATATGCGGTTTTCGTAAATATTAACCAAAAATGTTTTCGAGATATAGAAAAATATAGCGCGCTTTCTAGCACCAATTTTTTTAAATATATTTTAACGTTTTTTCAAATAACTCGGAAACTAGAGCTCCCACGAATTTTGACATTATAACAAAATTTGTAGTCCATATTCATGGAAAATTAAATCTGAAAACCGTATATCGCTACTTGCTTTTGTTCCAAAGTTACAACTTCGTTAAATATTTTATCACCCTTTCCCCCCCTTCAACCCCACGCCACCCTACCCAAAAATTAATCAGTTCATGGTCAGCCGATAGAGGACTTTTGTACTAAAAAGTTATCGTGTATAAAGACAGACAACTTTTTTTTTCGTCGATTAAGGTTTTTTGGAACCTTAGTAACTCATTTTTGATAAAATTCAGAAAAGTCAAAATTTCAAGATTTTAATAGTCTCCCATACCATATTGGTATGACTAAAAACTTATTTTTTGTAAAATTTAAAGTGCACACAGCTATTCTCGGTTTGTATTGATTTTTTGTTCCTCATAGGTTTTCATGAAGGCGGTCCTTATCGTCCCCCTTAAAATTCGGGGCGAATTTGCCATTGGCATAAGATTCCTCGTGGATGTAAAAACCCAAGAGAACGCTAGAATTGCATGCAACTCGCAAGAAAGCTTGCTTAAAGGCATGCGCTGTTGAAACCCAGCTGATTGATTGGTGCAAGAAACGGGCATGTAAAATTGGTAAGATTCGGTTCCTCTTCATATATATTTTTAGCTACAAGGCATTTCATTATTTTTTTTTTCTGGAAAAGTCATCAGGGCTCAAATATTCCCTTTTAAAATTTTTTTCTTTTTTTATGTTTTTTTTTCGTGCTTATTATTAAATTCTTTATTTAGCAATTTAGCTAATACATTGTTAAACAAGGTTTCATTTATTTACTACCATAAAAAAAAATATTGTTAGTAAAAAAAAATCATTGTCAGAAAAAATATATAGAAGAGACCTAACCAGATTACAAAAAATAAAAATCCTTAAATAACAGAGATTTGCCGTTAAAAGTTATAAAATCTAAAAATACAAAAAACATAACTAGAAAAAAATGAAGGACAACCCTAAAATACACAAACTTAAGTGCTGTAACATTCTTTGTAAAAGTGATCTCAAAATCAATTTGACTTACCATTAATTTAAAGTTTTTTTAGTGGGAACATTTTTACTTTTGCTTTGAAATAAGTTAGAGATCGAGAATTTTAGGCCGGTATTACACTATAAAATTTCATTGTCAAAGATCTTTTATAAAATCATTTGAAAGGATCATCATCAATGAAATAAATCAAAGAAACAAGGTACCTTATATAGCTTTAAATTTGCAATAAGATTTTTTGCCTATAGTATTTACAACAACTCTGCCCAGGTAGCAAGTTCACGTCACAATGACGTGGATGAATCGTCATCGATTACGTCAAAACCACCAAATTTATGACGTAAAATTGACGTCTTTAAAACGGCAATATGTCTCATCTTTTTGACGTCAATATAGGACGTAAGATGACGTCATATTTTACTACTAAATTATCGACGTCAATGTGTCAGATAAAAACACATTTATTTAAAAAAAATATTGATACACGAAAATCTCCGAGTATAACAAAAACTAACCTTTGGCGTATAATACTACTAAAACATACCAACCTTCAGATAATACAGTGAAAATAATATACTATAAAGTCAATTATCAGTATTATCGGTATCCGCATCCCTATCGTGTTGACCAATTAAGCAGGCACACTTTCAAACTCATCGCGGATAAGTCCTGAGATAGATGCGTTAAGAGCCACGTAACGCTACGTAGGTTTGCCCGTAACGCATTGCTCGTTTATTCAAACACTGTGTCACTTTGATCAGATGTCAGCAAGATGGGGATACCGATACCACTGATATTTGACTTTAAAATATCTAATATCGGAGACACACTAACTTCAAAAAAAATGTTGCTCAAATTTTTGTTAAATTTCATGGAATGTTCGGCAGCTTAAACTGTTTGTAAAATAATTACTTTTTCTTTTGTTACAGGTCGGGCTGACCATTCATCCGGATTAACTGGCTTCATAAAACTTTGATTTTCCTACAATTTTTGGGATTAAGAAGTTGGCAATATACAATCAACAGATGGGGCGAGCGCGTGGAGCCGCTGTTTTTTATTTTTATTTAGGTAAGTCAACCAAAATATAGTAGGTTTTTTATGCCTTTATTAAAAGCACGATTTTATTTTAATAAAAAAAAAGGAAAAAGAGACGCTTTCCTTTTGTGGAAAAGAACCGCTTACTTCCCTTGGGTACGCAGAAGGAAAGAGCCGCTTTCCTCCCTTGATATGTAAGTAAGTAACTATTTTTTTACCGATTAGTTAGTTCATAAAAATGTACACCGCCCAGAGCGCACCTTCATCGAATCACCAAGAGAACGGAGACCAACATCACCAAGAACAAAGACCGCTGCAACGTTTAGAGACTTTGGCCCAGAAAGCCGGCATACATGACATTTCAGCCGAGGATTGTAAATATGACAACAACGGCCTGAATAGCCTAGGTAAGTTACATCGCGAATAAGTATATTCTACTTTATTCTCTTATTTAGGGAAACCACAAAAAATCCGAATTTACAAAAACCGAAACACAATTAAACAGAAAATAAAACTTCCGAAACGAAATATGAACGAAAGTAAAACCCTCAGAAAATAATGGATACGAATATAATTTTATAGAATTTTAGTTTACTCGATCCTTAAAAGACAGAGAATCGTTTAAATTTAATTCTATGCATATATTTTCTAGCGATTTGATTTTCCCGTCAGAGCCCTTGTTTATACACTTACACAGCTGCTCTTTTTAATGTTTAGTGCATAAATTTCCAATATGCTATGCTCCATCCTATTTTGAACACAAATTTTCTGTTTATTTTGTGTACATTTTTTTTCTTTGTCCAGAGTGGTCCATGCAACAACACAGTTGTCTGTACTTTCTCTACTTTTTTATATAATTTTTTTGTAGAACTTAAAAATTAAAAAATATATCTAGGGCACACCGAGTGACAGCTGTCAAAAAAATTGCAAATGAGAAAAATGAGCAATGATATAAAAATTATTCAGTTTTCGTTTCATGTTTCTACGACAGACAGTAAAAAAGTTATGGCGAAGTAAGTTTATAAAAAGTTTTCTGGTGTTGTTTATGACGTTTTTCACTTTATTTTTATTATTTTGTACACCAGATATACACCAAAACAGCGACCACTTGTCAAACATGGCCGACATGAACAAACAGCAACAACAGCAGCAGCAACAGCAACAACAACAAATGGTGGCCGCCCAGCAACAACAACAAGCGGTCCAGCAACAGCAGCAAAATCAGGCGGCAGCCCAGCAACAGGCGGCCTTGCAACAGCAACAACAGGAGCAGCAGCAGCAACAACAGCAAGCCCAGGTTGCCGCGGCTCAGCAGCAAATGCAGCAGCATCAGTTGGTGTCTCAAGGTTGGTGTTTTTTAATCTTTTGGCATTAAGAATTAATGCCTAGTTTCACCAATTTTTTTTGCAAAGTTAAAGACGAACACAAGCTGTTTATTCACAGGCGGAATTCGGACCCGGGACCTTCGGTGCCACTGCTCTACGTAGCCGGAGGCGGAGATCTTTTTCTTAGGATTCTTTAGGAAACCAAAAACGTTTAGAAATTGTGATTTGTCAGGGACTGAAAATTTTTAAATTCAATTTAGAAAGAAATGCGTCTGTGCGCAGTACCAGTGAAGTGTTCTTAGCTACATCTCAATCCTTAGATGAACTACTTAAAGAAACCCGATGCTTACTGACACAAAAATCTTCTTCTTCAAGTGCCTTGCTCTCTTCGAACGTTGACTATCATCACCGCGATCTGTACCGTCTCCTCTGCTTTTCGGAAAAGTCGTAGTACTAATTTTCGAAGCTGCGAGAGCAATCGGTCACTCAACAGCCAAAGTACATCAAATGCATCCTCACAGTTCCGCGGCCAATTCAATGTTCGCTCTGCCATTCAGCTGTTCATTTAGGCTTGTTTTCGCGACTGCGTTTAGAACGATATGGACCCTGTACCCATTGGGAGGGGTAGCAATGATAAAAAATATTTTTCTGACCCTCCCCTATAACATATTAAAATTTGAAAGAATTTAACGGGGTTCTTTCAAGGAATTTGAGAAATGATGACAACTATTTATATCGGGTGTTTACTTCTGAGCCGGTCATCAATTTGGTGTGTAGATGTAGATTATTCACTAGTTTATTTCTGTTTCGCCAGGTAAAAAAACGCTTGTTTTAATTTAATTTTTGTTTGTTTTTCGCATCTATGTAGGCGGTCACCTGCAGCAAGTCACAGTTAACGCTTCCGGGCAGCAATGCATCCAGACCACGACCAACATGGGACCGCCGCAGGACCAACACGCCACCCAGATGCACCAGCAGCAGGTGGCGCAGGGCCAGCAGGTCCAGATTCAGACCCAAGGAGGTAAACTTTTTTTTTAATATTTATTTATTATGGAGTATCAACAGTAAAAGCCAATAACAGATACACCAAACCAAACGTTTCATAATTAAAATTAGAAAAATAATACCTCAATAAGTAAGTAGTTACAAGTAATATCAGATCATAACATCATAAAATCATATATCTATCACTTTATTATGTGAAGTTTAGTTCCGAACCATTTAAATATGTCATAATATATATGATAAAATAATAATACAGCAAAACAACAAACAAAAAATATTAAGTGACCAAAAATTTAAAACAATAAAAAACAATAATTATAATATAACGCTAATAACAAATAAATATCTATTGACACAAAAAACATTAATTTAGGATATTAAAATTGTTAAAAATCATAATATAAAATGAATCATTTATTAATGTGAAATCGGCAATTCTTTTAAAAGTTTCAAAACACGCTAAATCAACATCAATATCTGCTGCATATATGTTAAAAATATTACATGAAATATAAATTGACGAAGAATTAAAAAGATTTGTTTTAGGGTAAGCAAGATAATAGACTTTTTCTAGCATTAATTCTATCAATTTCAAAAGATGTTCAAGGATGTTTTCAGTTTTTCTTAACACGATTAGCTTTCCTGCTATGTAAATCCGAATAAAATAGGTTTATTTGTGTTTACCGCCCAAAACTGTCTGAATAATACATATTTTTTTTAAAACCTAGGTCAGGTTCAGTTAGCTGCGTCCCAGGCGGGGACCACGATAACTACTATGTCTCCGTTGCAACAGGGTCAGTAAAACTAATTTAGAATACTATTAAAAACAAGCAAAAACCGTCAGTCTTGAAACAACAAGAAAACGAGTACTTATATAATCAGGGAACTCCATATTAATTATTTATATGGAGTTCACTGCTTATTAGAGTGATTTTTTTAACGTTATTAAAGACTGTAAGGCAATGCACGTATCTCAAATTAACGTACGCATGCGCAGGTTAGAAAATCCAATTTAGCTTTTTTATTATCTTGTGAATAGGTCTTTGTTGAGGACACTGATTCATAATTAGTTAATTTTGTAAACAAATACTTGGTAAGCTCATTCTTGACTGGTTTATGTTTAACAATCTAAGGGCAGGTTTATACAGCAAATTAATCCACAATTCTTAAATTTAGTGCTTAATTTTTCATCTCGGTCCTTTTCTACCATATTGTGTTGGAAAAAGATAGAGATATAAAATTAAGCACTAAATTTAAGAATTGTGCATTTCGTTACTGGGTAATACCGCCTTAATCTATAAAGCAAAGTTCCTTTAAAATAAAAAACGATGGTTATTAGAAACCACAAAATTCAAAATTAAATTAGAACATTTAATTAAAAACTGAACATTAAAAAAACAATACCATTAACAAACAAAGAACAAACCGATAACCAACAAGTAAGCAGCAGTAATGAAAAAAATATTAAAAATAATTCAGTACCCTATAGCAGCTCCATATCATTCTCGACTTGTTAGCAGCGACACCAGCTAAAAATACATTCTTGCATTTGGCTGAAAGAGGTTGGTGTGGATGCAGAAAAGCCTGTTGCGTGCACAGCTTTCTCTGCTGTGGAGAGAGAATTTTTCTGAAGCAACTGGGCATCCTCTTTTTTGTCGTCCTGACCCACGTTTTCTTTCTAAAAAAAAATTCTGCCATTTTGTTTTATATTCTATTATTTCTTATTTTTCTCCAATTTTAGGTCAACAACAGACCCACCCACAGCAAGTGGACTGGACCCAAGGCAGAGTGCAAGTCATCCAACAGTCCGCCCAGAATCCCATGTACACTTTGCCCCAACTGTACAATACTCAGGGTCAGCTACTTATGCCAGGTATGCATGTTTTAAATCCTAGGCCAACTTCTTCGAGAGCTTCTATAAGGTTTTGGTGTTGGACTCGATCAAAAACGTTTTTATAATCTTACTAATATTATAAATGCGAAAGTTTGTTCCTCAATCAACCTTCCAACTTTTAAGTCTTAATCATCTAGGCCAACTTCTTCGAAAGATTCTATAAGCTTTTGGTGTTGGACTCGATCAAAAATGTTCTTACAATATTGTAAATGCGAAAGTTTGTGTGTGGGAGTGTTTGTTCCTCAATCTTCAAACCTTCCAACTTTTAAGTCTTAATCATCTAGGCCAACTTCTTAGAAAGATTTTATAAGCTTTTGGTTTTGGACTCAATCAAAAACGTTTTTATAATCCTGCTAATATTATAAATGCGAAAGTTTGTGTGTGGGTGTGTTTGTTCCTCAATCAACCTTCCAACTTTTAAGTCTTAATCATCTAGGCCAACTTCTTAGAAAGATTCTATAAGCTTTTATTGTTGGACTCGATCAAAAACGTTCTTATAATCCTGCTAATATTATAAATGCGAAAGTTTGTGTGTGGATGTGTTTGTTCCTCAATCAATCTTCAACTTTTAAGTCTTAATCATCTAGGCCAACTTCTTCGAAAGATTTTATAAGCTTTTGATGTGGGACTCGATCAAAAACGTTCTTATAATATTGTAAATGCAAAAGTTTGTGTGTGGGAGTGTTTGTTCCTCAATCAACCTTCCAACTTTTAAGTCTTAATCATCTAGGCCAACGTTTTTATAATCCTACTAATATTATAAATGCGAAAGTTTGTGTGTGGGTGTGTTTGTTCCTCAATCCAGCTTCCAACTTTTAAGTCTTGGCTAACTTCTTCGAAAGATTCTATAAGCTTTTGGTGTGGGACTTTGTGTGTGGGAGTGTTTGTTCCTGAATCAGGTAAAACCGGATGAACCGATTCGGATGAAATTTAGAAAGAACATAAGGTGTGACCTGGATTAAAACATAGGCTACTTTTTATTTGACATTTCTCTCAATGACAGCTGATGGACCGCTACTACCAATCTAAATAAGACTTCTTTTGTACACCAAATTCTCCTAAATTTTCCATCAAAAATTGTAAATTTTAACTATAAAACTAGTAACAAAGGTCATATTTTCCAACAGGTAATATAGCCCTGCACCCGGGAACCAACATACCCCAGCAAATTCAAGTGATTGCCAAGCCGTTCCAAGGCAATCAGCTGCAGCCCCATATGCTGACGACCGCCCAAGGAAAGCAGTTGCTTCAGCAAGGTACGGTGCGAATTACCTAGTTTATATCCGATACATTGTACAGGGTACTCACTGGTCAGAAAAAATCAGGGGAGTCAGAAAAAGTCAGGGTAGACAAAAAGGTCAGGGTCAGGGTAGGTTTTTCACTTAAAAAACGCTAAAAGTCAGAATAATTAAGGTGCTAAAAATGCACCGCTTGCGTTAAAAATGGATCGCTCTCGATTTCCAAACCTTTTGAACTTATGGTCTTTTAATCAAACATATCCAAAAAAAAATCAGAATTTCTTTTACTGTTTGTTCAGGGAAAGTCAGGGCAATTGATGATTTTTGACTTTTGTAAAAAAAATCGACCACAACAAAAAGCAGCTGTTTTGGTTTTCACCAGTGAATTTACAAACTTAGCTCAACTGTATGTCTTCACAGGTACCTTCCCCGGATACGCGACCATCCCCACCATTCCCACCACGCAGAACCAGCAGACCATTGTGTTCAGTCAGTTGGCCATCAATCCGCAGGGCAACCTCATGTCGAATCATCCCAATCAGGGCAACGGCCAGGTGGGCCAGCAGAAACAACAGGAGATGCACAAGTTGGTCCAAGGACAAAAGGTCAGGTTTGACTTGGTCTTGGGGGTGTTTAACATAGGATCAGTTTTAACTAGGTCTTGGCTTTAACAAGCTCAAGTTCATTCAAGTCCAAGTACAAAACATTAGTTTTGACTATGTCTTAGGGGTGTTTAATATACAGATGTTGCTTTAAGGACAAAAGGAAATTTTGACTAGGTCTTTTGTTCATTTTTCACGAGTTGGTCCAAAGACAAAGGGTCGGTTTTTACTAGGATTGGCTGGTGTTTAAAATGCACAAGTTGGTCCAAGGACAAAAGGTCAGGTTTGACTTGGTCTTGGGGGTGTTTAACATAGGATCAGTTTTAACTAGGTCTTGGCTTTAACAAGCTCAAGTTCATTCAAGTCCAAGGACAAAACATTAGTTTTGAGTATGTCTTAGGGGTGTTTAATATACAGATGTTGCTTTAAGGACAAAAGGAAATTTTGACTAGGTCTTTTGTTTATTTTTCACGAGTTGGGCCAAAGACAAAGGGTCGGTTTTTACTAGGATTGAGTTAATTTTTCACTCGTTACTCCGAGAACAAATGGTCATTTTTTACTAGGTCTTGGGGGTGTTTAACATGCAGAAGGGCCATATTTCAGTTTTGACTATATTATACTAGGTTTTTAACGGTCCTAAAATTAACATAACGTGGAAGATGTTGGCGTATGTGTGTCTAAAAACAGCATATTTACATATTTTACATGTTCATCTACTTTTTCTGTTTTTCTTTATATTTTTAACAACATTAATGTTTCTTTCAAAAGTTAATAGGATTTTTAGTGGTTTTGCCGGAATATGTGCTTCACTTTTACTTGTGTCTTTTAAAAACACTGACAGCTCTCGTTCTGATGATACATCGATGGAAAATAGCCAGTACTTTTACTAAGTTGGTGTTTTGACCATACATGTTCAGCGATTCCCGATTTCGTTGTTTCACCACTTTGGTAATAGTGGTATTTTTCTTTCGCCTATGTATGATTCACCACACCTACAATGAACTTGGTAAATGCATTCCTTATTTTGTTTGTTCTCCGGTTTTGTTTTACTACGAAGGCTTCGAATTTTAATATTAAAGTTTTGAGTGCTGTCTATATAACTCTTACTTTCAGGTGGAAGATAGATTCTATGCTCAGGATGACGGTCTGCCAATGGGTTCATCGCTTTCGCCAGTGGTGGCCAATATTTACATGGAGTGGTTCGAATCACACGTGGTTGATACCGCAACACATAAATCTAAGTTCTGGCTAATATATGTTGATGATACTCTTATTGTCTGGACCGGGAATGACCAAGAACTTTTAAAATTTCTTTGGAGCAAAATTGTCAAATTCCTTTTCTTAATGTACTTGTCAAACGAGTAGAAAGCGACATCAGAGCAACAGTCTATCGTAAACCCACTCCCACAGGACAATATTTAAATCAAGGTTCAAATCATTCTGCCACAACCAAACGAGGCATAATAAGAACTTTGTATAACAGAGCCGTTCAAATTTATAACAATTCTCATGACTTGACAGAATAGTTACAGCCTTAAACTTATAACAGATACTATTTCTAAATTTCAGCAAACAGGACAGAGATTACAAGACCAAAACCAGGCGAATGCATTCCTTACAATTCCATACATTAAAGGAGTATCAGAGAAAATTCGAAGAGTAATGAACAACTATAATATTAAAACAGCTTTTAAATCTAATAATACAATTCGAAGCATTCTTAGTAACACAAAATCGGAGGACAAACAAAATAAGGAATGCATTTACCAAGTTCCTTGTGAGTGTGGTGAATCATACATACACGAAACAAAAATACCACTTAGGGTACCACCGCAAAACAACGCGTGAAAGAATAATAATAATATTCGTGTTTAAAATTTACAAGGAAACTAATAGTACAGAGAAATGTTAAGGCAAACAAAACAAATCTTTTATTTAAAAATAACTAGGGAAATCTAACTTTTTCGTGTCCTGAGGATGGTCTTATAAAGGCCGAAACGTCGGTACAGAACAGATTTCTTATGTTTTTTTACCTCTTCCAACAACCTCCTACCATTTAAACTTGATCTGGGTCGCAAACCATATGAAATTCCAAATATTTGGTAACGCCTTCTTGGGCGGAGCCAAAACTTCACGGTTGTAGTTTGCACCTGAAGACAATCAGAGATTGTACTGATCGAAACGTCGTGTATAAATAAAATATAGACAATGGAAGTCCGAAACCCAGAGTTAATTTCAAAATAACTCTTGTAACAACACTAAAATTAAACCACTTTGCATTCGATCGCAAGCAAACGAAAAAGATCTGATCCCTAGATCTAGTAGGCGTTGAATAACCAAATTCTCCGTTAATATTATGTTTTACGCAAAAAGGAAAAAATATAGACAATGGAAGTCCGAAACACAGAGCGTCGTGCATAAATAAAATATAGACAATGGAAGTCCGAAACACAGAGTTAATATCAAACACATCATTGTCTCAACAACAACAAGAAAAACCGGGTTATTTTTTTGTGTCTAGATTTTTAAAAAATTTTAAAAGTCAAAGCAATGCTTTTCACAGGTCCAAATGCAAAAGGTCGGGGGCGGCAACGCGGCAGTGGCCCAAGCCCAACAGCAGGGACAGTGCGTGCAGGTGTCCCAGGCGATGATCGGCACTCAACCGACCGCCCAAATAATCAGCCCCATTCAACCGGGCGGCCAACCGATGCAGTTCGCCCCTTGGCAGTTCACCAACGGCATTCCGCAGGTGTGGGCCAACAACGGGCAGACCCTGTTGGCGCCCAATCAGTTTATTATCAGAGGTGAGTTTAATATCAGAGGTTAAATCATCAGGGTTCGTATCGTCGAATATAGAGGAGACGACATAACCCACGGTGTTCACATTCTGGAAAAACCTGGAAAGTCAGGGGAAAAAAAGTGGTCGTGGAAAGTCATGGAACTTACTCAAAAGTCATGGAAATTCCCCGATAAGAGTATCGGAATTGCTATTCATATGCCCTTTCAGAGTATTAAAAATGCCCTTTGCAGCTAACCTAACACACTTTTTTCTAATATTTCCTAAAAACGTGAAAAAGATCAACTTTTTTCTAAATTTTAGCAACCTTTCTTAACATCACACAGGGAACTAACTAAAACAACTACTTCGATGGCAAATACCGCTACCGGCATTGAATTACAAAGTTAGTTCAAAGCTTTCGTTGGCAAAGAAATTAAAATAATTGTGTTTTCCACATATTATATTTCATCGCTTGCCACGCCATCTTGTGGTTTAAGTCTAAGCTTTATTATTATCCTAGGACCCTAAATGAGCCATTAAAATCGTGTTGAGATGGTCATAAAATTAGTATTATTCGTTGGTCCTAGGTAAAAGGTTAAAAACCTTCTTATAATATAAATCCTAAATTTTTAGTTACATTTTTAAATTTTAGCAACCTTTCTTAACATCACACAGGGAACTAACTAAAACAACTACCTCGATGGCAAATACCCCTACCGGCATTGAATTACAAAGTTAGTTCAAAGCTTTCGTTGGAAAAAAAATGAAAATAATTGTGTTTTCCACATATTATATTTCATCGCTTGTCACGCCATCTTGTGGTTTAAGCCTAAGCTTTATTATTATCCTAGGACCCTAAATGAGCCATTAAAATCGTATTGAGATGGTCATAAAATTAGTATTATTCGTTGGTCCTAGGTAAAAGGTTAAAAACCTTCTTATAATATAAATCCTAAATTTTTAGTTACATTTTTAAATTTTAGCAACCTTTCTTAACATCACACAGGGAACTAACTAAAACAACTACTTCGATGGCAAATACCCCTACCGGCATTGAATTACAAAGTTAGTTCAAAGCTTTCGTTGGAAAAAAAATGAAAATAATTGTGTTTTCCACATATTATATTTCATCGCTTGTCACGCCATCTTGTGGTTTAAGTCTAAGCTTTATTATTATCCTAGGACCCTAAATGAGCCATTAAAATCGTGTTGAGATGGTCATAAAATTAGTATTATTCGTTGGTCC
Organism: Oxystoma pomonae; assembly: GCA_963921995.1. Taxonomy (NCBI): domain Eukaryota; kingdom Metazoa; phylum Arthropoda; class Insecta; order Coleoptera; family Brentidae; genus Oxystoma; species Oxystoma pomonae. Next base: position 65,850,590 of record OY998171.1, read on the forward strand.
TAGGTAAAAGGTTAAAAACCTTCTTATAATATAAATCCTAAGTTTTTAGTTACATTTTTATATAATATTGTTAGGGATTACTCTGAAAGAGTGAATTTTGTGGGTGTGTTTGAAGTTTAGTAAGCCAAGAGAGTCTTTTAAGCCAGGGAAAATAATTGTAACAAGCGCGCCATTAGTTTCCCCAGAAAAGATTTTACTACCGCAACTTTATATAAGATGAGAACTTATGACAAATTTTGTGAAGGCCATGGACAAAGAAAAGTTCCCTAGAATCAGTCACGCTAAAATTAAAGAGGGTATATTTGTGGGTCGCCAGATTAGGAAACTTTTCGGAGATGCACAAAAAGACGCTTGGAATGCATTTTAAAATGGTTGCAACATATTTTTTGGATTGATCTCGGATTGCTCGAAGCGGTTTTACTCCTCGAAAATGGTTCCATTCTCCTCTGATTTCTGTTGGAATGGCCCATAACCATTGGCTAATTGTGACTTTTTAATCGCAGGAACCCAAGCGGACGGCACCCAAAACATGTACATCCAACAGAACCCCCAAACGGCTACGATCCAAACGCAGCAGAACCAAACAATCGCTGCACAGGGTACCGTTCAGCAAATAGCCCAGGTAAGTAGCGTTTTTATCCCTAACTTCTAGTGGAAATTATAACCAGAATGGATATCACCAAGGAAAAAATGGCATAACGGTTACGTAAATTTATATTCCCTGGGTAAATTTGATTTCTGGTCCGACTTAGAGGCCCTCTATACATTTGACAGTTATTGTTTTACCATAGGTTGGCAGCTCATATTGCCCTCTCTTTCTATGTTTTATCATATTTGCATGTAAAACGGATTTTATGAAGTGGACTGATGTTTTGTTGTCTCTTTTTATAATTTCCCCAGATAGTTTTTGAAAGATTGATTTTTTTGGTTAGTAAAATATGTCAAGCTTTGACAAAAAAAAACAAAAACAAACAGTGATTACACACGGTAGATATTAAAAATGTAAATGATATGTAAAATATAAAGACTTAAATTGTAATTGTAAAATAATACAAAAAAAAATAAAGTTAAATATTTAATGAGAACGTAAATTTTAAAGAACATATTAAATGTGTAACAAATAAATTAAAATATATTTTTAGTAGCATTTTCTTTATAAAACATACCATACCAGTATCGTTAAAAAGAACATTCTATTTTGCAATGGTGCAATCGATATTAAGTTACGGAAACAGTATACGGGGTGGAATTTATGAGGAAACTTTATATAATTTAAAAATTATTCAAAAATTTTTATTAGAATTATAGAGGGATGCAATAAAATAAGAGAGAGCATACAGCAAATCTTTTCAAAAAACATAAAATTTTCTGAATTTTTCTGCATAAATGTTTGTAAGATTATTAAAAAGAATAGTGAATTAAATCTTAAAAGAAATATTAATGATCAAAATTATTTTATACCACGAGTAACCAAAACACATAGTCAAAGGATGTTTATGTATTTATCACCAAAAATATTGAATTCAGTTCCAAAAGAAATTAAAATTTTACTGTTTAAAAAATTTAAAATAAAGATAAAAGAATTCTTTTTTTCAAACTCCATAGTAGAAGCATTTTTAAAAAGACAATAAACAAAAACAAAAAGTGTCTAAATAATTAATTAGCAATAATTTTAATTTGTTTAAATTAATATTTAAAAAAGTTCACACCTATTATATGATGTTTTCTATTTTTTCCTAATTTTAAAAAGCACACAGGATTAATTTCCTTGCTTTTTGAAATGAGAAAATACTATGATTATCTTGAAATATCAAATACAAAATATGAATTTAATAATTTTAAGGAAATTTAGAAATTAATAAAAAAAAATAAGACTCCTATGATCTATATTTTTGTTACTCTTTTTCTGAGAGTAAAATATGGAAACATAATGTGCTATTTATTAACGAAGTACATGCTAAATGCCTTTGTTTGTACCTTTTGCTTGTAGCTCACTTACCGTGCAAATTCGGCTATGTTTATTAATTTTCCAGCTTGGTAAATGCATGTTTTCTTTTTACTTCTCCTGAGTTTCTTTCTCCGTTGGACAAAGGAACAATAAAAATTCGTCGAGGCACATATTTTTACAGTTTTTGATACAGCAAAATTCAATTTTTAAACCTCACGTTTATTAATCAAAATTCTGACAGTGACAAAGTTATTGATTGTCATGGGTTACCAACCATCATTGCCAACACACAATTTCAAACATTTCTCTAACAAACTGTCAAATCCAGTTGCTCACCTCTGGTAAAACAATAATTGTCAAAAATCGTATACAGAGACTCTATTCCGACTTACCCTACTTTTTTGTTTACTTTTTGTGTCAGAATAAACGAATTGTAATATATTGTCTTTCTCTGGCTCACTCACTTTCTAGCGTAAATCCCTCAAAATTTAAAAAAATGTAAGAAAACAATCTATATTTTAGCGGGTCAATGTTTTTATCGAATATAGGAGTGGGGGAGGCGGCTAATAAAAAATTACATGAAGTATTGAAAAAAATATATTTGTTATTTTGGGCTCCATTTTCTTCGATTCGATACCCCACAACCCGTATTTTAGCAGGTCGATATTTTTATCGAATATAGAGGGGGGGGAGTGATAAAAAATTACAAAAATTAATAGAAAAACACTTTTCGATTCCGTGCTTCATTTCCTTCAGTTTGATACCCAACAACCCATATTTTAACCGATCAAAATTTTTATCAAATATGGGGGATAATCCCTCGGATAAACCCCCCTATTAATAGGGGGTTCAAACACATGTCCATCTATTTTATTACTACACAGATACAAATACAGATACAGAAGATCCCTTTACCCCCTTCGAAATCGAATTACCCCTATTTCTCCAACCCCAGTTAAAATTGCGAAAAACTCGAAAACACATATTTAATTATTTCTTTCACTAGAATATTGACATAGAAATCATCTTTAAAATTTCAACCCCTATTTTTACCCCCTTAAGGGTAATATTTTCAAAAATCCTTTCTTAGCGATCGCCTACATCACAAACCCAATGTCTCCTTAAATTTTCATAACTGTAGGTCAAGTGGTTTGACCTGTGCGTCTATAGTTAACAATGTTGATAATATTGACTACCGCTCTTTTATTAGTATAGATTTTCCCTGAGTATAACGAATATTAGAGTGTCTAATGGCGCATTTTAAATAACCGTAGAAACGGCCGGCAGAAAATACCCAACCAGCGTCTATAGTTAACAATGTTGATAATATTGACTACCGCTCTTTTATTAGTATAGATTTTCCCTGAGTATAACGAATATTAGAGTGTCTAATGGCGCATTTTAAATAACCGTAGAAACGGCCGGCAGAAAATACCCAACCAGCGTCTATAGTTAACAATGTTGATAATATTGACTACCGCTCTTTTATTAGTATAGATTTTCCCTGAGTATAACAAATATTAGAGGCCTCTTGCCCCTTTAACTTTTTTTACTGTTTTTTTGGGCAATCTCCCCTCCGCAAAGTGTCTAATGGCGCATTTTAATTAACCGTAGAAACGGCCGGCAGAAAATACCCAACCAGCGTCTATAGTTAACAATGTTGATAATATTGACTACCGCTCTTTTATTAGTATAGATTTTCCCTGAGTATAACAAATATTAGAGGCCTCTTGCCCCTTAAACTTTTTTTACTGTTTTTTTGGGCAATCTCCCCTCCGCAAAGTGTCTAATGGCGCATTTTAATTAACCGTAGAAACGGCCGGCAGAAAATACCCAACCAGCGTCTATAGTTAACAATGTTGATAATATTGACTACCGCTCTTTTATTAGTATAGATTTTCCCTGAGTATAACGAATATTAGAGTGTCTAATGGCGCATTTTAAATAACCGTAGAAACGGCCGGCAGAAAATACCCAACCAGCGTCTATAGTTAACAATGTTGATAATATTGACTACCGCTCTTTTATTAGTATAGATTTTCCCTGAGTATAACGAATATTAGAGTGTCTAATGGCGCATTTTAAATAACCGTAGAAACGGCCGGCAGAAAATACCCAACCAGCGTCTATAGTTAACAATGTTGATAATATTGACTACCGCTCTTTTATTAGTATAGATTTTCCCTGAGTATAACAAATATTAGAGGCCTCTTGCCCCTTTAACTTTTTTTACTGTTTTTTTGGGCAATCTCCCCTCCGCAAAGTGTCTAATGGCGCATTTTAATTAACCGTAGAAACGGCCGGCAGAAAATACCCAACCAGCGTCTATAGTTAACAATGTTGATAATATTGACTACCGCTCTTTTATTAGTATAGATTTTCCCTGAGTATAACAAATATTAGAGGCCTCTTGCCCCTTAAACTTTTTTTACTGTTTTTTTGGGCAATCTCCCCTCCGCAAAGTGTCTAATGGCGCATTTTAATTAACCGTAGAAACGGCCGGCAGAAAATACCCAACCAGCGTCTATAGTTAACAATGTTGATAATATTGACTACCGCTCTTTTATTAGTATAGATTTTCCCTGAGTATAACGAATATTAGAGTGTCTAATGGCGCATTTTAAATAACCGTAGAAACGGCCGGCAGAAAATACCCAACCAGCGTCTATAGTTAACAATGTTGATAATATTGACTACCGCTCTTTTATTAGTATAGATTTTCCCTGAGTATAACAAATATTAGAGGCCTCTTGCCCCTTTAACTTTTTTTACTGTTTTTTTGGGCAATATCCCCTCTGCAAAGTGTCTAATGGCGCATTTTAATTAACCGTAGAAACGGCCGGCAGAAAATATCCAACCAGCGTCTATAGTTAACAATGTTGATAATATTGACTACCGCTCTTTTATTAGTATAGATTTTCCCTGAGTATAACGAATATTAGAGTGTCTAATGGCGCATTTTAAATAACCGTAGAAACGGCCGGCAGAAAATACCCAACCAGCGTCTATAGTTAACAATGTTGATAATATTGACTACCGCTCTTTTATTAGTATAGATTTTCCCTGAGTATAACGAATATTAGAGTGTCTAATGGCGCATTTTAAATAACCGTAGAAACGGCCGGCAGAAAATACCCAACCAGCGTCTATAGTTAACAATGTTGATAATATTGACTACCGCTCTTTTATTAGTATAGATTTTCCCTGAGTATAACAAATATTAGAGGCCTCTTGCCCCTTTAACTTTTTTTACTGTTTTTTTGGGCAATCTCCCCTCCGCAAAGTGTCTAATGGCGCATTTTAATTAACCGTAGAAACGGCCGGCAGAAAATACCCAACCAGCGTCTATAGTTAACAATGTTGATAATATTGACTACCGCTCTTTTATTAGTATAGATTTTCCCTGAGTATAACAAATATTAGAGGCCTCTTGCCCCTTAAACTTTTTTTACTGTTTTTTTGGGCAATCTCCCCTCCGCAAAGTGTCTAATGGCGCATTTTAATTAACCGTAGGAACGGCCGGCAGAAAATACCCAACCAGCGTCTATAGTTAACAATGTTGATAATATTGACTACCGCTCTTTTATTAGTATAGATTTTCCCTGAGTATAACGAATATTAGAGTGTCTAATGGCGCATTTTAAATAACCGTAGAAACGGCCGGCAGAAAATACCCAACCAGCGTCTATAGTTAACAATGTTGATAATATTGACTACCGCTCTTTTATTAGTATAGATTTTCCCTGAGTATAACAAATATTAGAGGCCTCTTGCCCCTTTAACTTTTTTTACTGTTTTTTTGGGCAATATCCCCTCTGCAAAGTGTCTAATGGCGCATTTTAATTAACCGTAGAAACGGCCGGCAGAAAATATCCAACCAGCGTCTATAGTTAACAATGTTGATAATATTGACTACTGCTCTTTTATTAGTATAGATTTTCCCTGAGTATAACAAATATTAGAGGCCTCTTGCTCCTTTAACTTTTTTTACTGTTTTTTTGGGCAATCTCCCCTCCGCAAAGTGTCTAATGGCGCATTTTAATTAACCGTAGAAACGGCCGGCAGAAAATACCCAACCAGCGTCTATAGTTAACAATGTTGATAATATTGACTACTGCTCTTTTATTAGTATAGATTTTCCCTGAGTATAACGAATATTAGAGTGTCTAATGGCGCATTTTAAATAACCGTAGAAACGGCCGGCAGAAAATACCCAACCAGCGTCTATAGTTAACAATGTTGATAATATTGACTACCGCTCTTTTATTAGTATAGATTTTCCCTGAATATAACAAATATTAGAGGCCTCTTGCCCCTTTAACTTTTTTTACTGTTTTTTTGGGCAATCTCCCCTCCGCAAAGTGTCTAATGGCGCATTTTAATTAACCGTAGAAACGGCCGGCAGAAAATACCCAACCAGCGTCTATAGTTAACAATGTTGATAATATTGACTACCGCTCTTTTATTAGTATAGATTTTCCCTGAGTATAACAAATATTAGAGGCCTCTTGCCCCTTAAACTTTTTTTACTGTTTTTTTGTGCAATCTCCCCTCCGCAAAGTGTCTAATGGCGCATTTTAAATAACCGTAGAAACGGCCGGCAGAAAATACCCAACCAGCGTCTATAGTTAACAATGTTGATAATATTGACTACCGCTCTTTTATTAGTATAGATTTTCCCTGAGTATAACAAATATTAGAGGCCTCTTGCCCCTTTAACTTTTTTTACTGTTTTTTTGGGCAATCTCCCCTCCGCAAAGTGTCTAATGGCGCATTTTAATTAACCGTAGAAACGGCCGGCAGAAAATACCCAACCAGCGTCTATAGTTAACAATGTTGATAATATTGACTACCGCTCTTTTATTAGTATAGATTTTCCCTGAGTATAACAAATATTAGAGGCCTCTTGCCCCTTTAACTTTTTTTACTGTTTTTTTGGGCAATCTCCCCTCCGCAAAGTGTCTAATGGCGCATTTTAATTAACCGTAGAAACGGCCGGCAGAAAATACCCAACCAGCGTCTATAGTTAACAATGTTGATAATATTGACTACCGCTCTTTTATTAGTATAGATTTTCCCTGAGTATAACGAATATTAGAGTGTCTAATGGCGCATTTTAAATAACCGTAGAAACGGCCGGCAGAAAATACCCAACCAGCGTCTATAGTTAACAATGTTGATAATATTGACTACCGCTCTTTTATTAGTATAGATTTTCCCTGAGTATAACAAATATTAGAGGCCTCTTGCCCCTTTAACTTTTTTTACTGTTTTTTTGGGCAATCTCCCCTCCGCAAAGTGTCTAATGGCGCATTTTAATTAACCGTAGAAACGGCCGGCAGAAAATACCCAACCAGCGTCTATAGTTAACAATGTTGATAATATTGACTACCGCTCTTTTATTAGTATAGATTTTCCCTGAGTATAACGAATATTAGAGTGTCTAATGGCGCATTTTAAATAACCGTAGAAACGGCCGGCAGAAAATACCCAACCAGCGTCTATAGTTAACAATGTTGATAATATTGACTACCGCTCTTTTATTAGTATAGATTTTCCCTGAGTATAACAAATATTAGAGGCCTCTTGCCCCTTTAACTTTTTTTACTGTTTTTTTGGGCAATCTCCCCTCCGCAAAGTGTCTAATGGCGCATTTTAATTAACCGTAGAAACGGCCGGCAGAAAATACCCAACCAGCGTCTATAGTTAACAATGTTGATAATATTGACTACCGCTCTTTTATTAGTATAGATTTTCCCTGAGTATAACGAATATTAGAGTGTCTAATGGCGCATTTTAAATAACCGTAGAAACGGCCGGCAGAAAATACCCAACCAGCGTCTATAGTTAACAATGTTGATAATATTGACTACCGCTCTTTTATTAGTATAGATTTTCCCTGAGTATAACAAATATTAGAGGCCTCTTGCCCCTTTAACTTTTTTTACTGTTTTTTTGGGCAATATCCCCTCTGCAAAGTGTCTAATGGCGCATTTTAATTAACCGTAGAAACGGCCGGCAGAAAATATCCAACCAGCGTCTATAGTTAACAATGTTGATAATATTGACTACTGCTCTTTTATTAGTATAGATTTTCCCTGAGTATAACAAATATTAGAGGCCTCTTGCCCCTTTAACTTTTTTTACTGTTTTTTTGGGCAATCTCCCCTCCGCAAAGTGTCTAATGGCGCATTTTAATTAACCGCAGAAACGGCCGGCAGAAAATATCCAACCAAAGCAACCGACCAATCGGCCCTTGAACATTCTTCCTTCCAATGCGGCTGCCATTCGGCCTGCCAGCTCGGCGGTGTCCACTCAGACGATCGGGGCGCAGACTCCAGCTTCTATGGGTAAGTTTTTTGTTGTTAATTGGCGCACCTATATAGGGTCAGGATTCCCAAACCTCCTGGAATATCTGTGATTTTATAATACCAAATTCCAGACCAGAAATTTCAAAGAAAAGTTGATTTGAATATTATTTATGTGAAGATTAATCTTGAAGGGTGGTAATTATCAGTTGATGGAAGATTTTATCAGTTTATTTTATAAATTAAATATTTTGTTCACTCGAATCAATCAATGTAAAACACAACTTAACCTTATCAGCGTAGGTTGTAGAGAAGTAGAGAACCTATAGTTTATATCTGTGAGTGACTAACCCAACCCACTTTTTATGTATTTTGAGAGAAGAAAAGATCAAAATTTTGAAAGAATTTTTAAATTAAATTTGGAAAAAAAATTCTAACTCTAAAATTAAGACAAAATTCCACGTCCTCAACAGTACCCACTATTTTTTTAAATGTTTTACAGAAAACTCAAAATAAAATGGGATTTTTAGTATTCCTTTCCAGATATTTTTGTCCGATTCCCATTGAAAAAAGACATTGGTACTAGATCCGCTTTTGCTTTTTACAAATACTAACCGAATGCCTATGGTTTATCAAACCAGGAATTTATCAGACCATATTTAATAAAAATTTTCATCGTAAGAACGATTCACCATAAAAAATGCAATTTGTTAAACCAATTTTTTATCGGAACCCTATTTCTTCAAACCCATTCAATCACATATTCGAAATTTATAAGACCCGTATTGTTCATCAAACTCATTCAATCTCGTAATCTGTGAAACCCATTTTTAATAAAACCCGGAATTTGTCAAACCATTATTTTTCAAAAATTTTTAGCTAAATTGATTGCGCCTTCGCCAATAATACATGAACCGGTGGAGCAGGTGGATGGCGCGGCGTTTCGATGCATTTGTCGTTCTATGTGCGCACACTTGGCTAAAAGTATTCACAGGTAACGTTCAATACTGTATTGTTCTTAGCTGGAATACAAGTGACATCTATACACAAACTATTGAACGCCACCTGTACAAGTATGCGCGCGTAGCAGCGACAAATGCATCGAAACGCCGCGCCACCTGCATGCCATAAAATTTGAAAATTTTTAGAACTGTGATGAATTGACATTTCTATTACAGGTGGTAAGCCAGGCGCCAAAATTCGTCAAAAAGCTCCTCAAATCAGATCGCCCGCCCCTAAAGCGGACGCCGCCAATCAGACTCAACTGAAAACGTTTGTCGGCAATATTCAACAGCAGCAGGTAGGAATTTTTCATGTAGGGCATTTTTCTTATTCTGATTACGTAGAGGACAGCGACGGTTCCTCAATAAGTGCACATGTGCACGTGCACTCCCACATTTAATGTGTCTTTTCTCAAACCCACATTGAAGTTTTATAATTCTTCAAAGAACTTTATCACAAAATAATAATTTCAAAAAATTTGCCTAAACCTATCCTATCAATAAATTACTAACTAAATAGTTAACAAGACTTAATCGCTAGACGTTAAATATGCGTGCAAACGTCCCTAATCTATTACCAATTTACAAACGAGCTCCAGCGCGTCGCCTGACGCCTTCAATCTAATTGGTCGAATCCTTGGAAGAATAACAAACTGATGTTATCCCTCCAAGGTCGAACCTTTGCCTCCCGTACTCTTTTTTCCCCGCGGCAGTCCTGCGACGTAAGGTGGCCTATGTGCACATAAAATACGTGCACTCGCACTCGCAGACGACTCAGACGAGACGGTTCGGGAAGTTTTTATTTGCGAATAATGACTGAATTTTCAATTTCTAACGTTAGCGTGCAATATTTAAAGACAATTAAATTTTCTACGCTACCTTTGGAAGAAAAAATAATCCCTAGAGGGATCATTTATGTACATTGAATATTTTATTAAAATTTTTGTTGTTGGCTTCCAAACACAACTACTGGACTGATTTTGATTTGATTACTACAGCTCCTGTGCAGGGCGTGGCACCAAAAAAAAATGTTTCGTCTTCGGCACTTTTCTAACGAAAGTTGTGCACCCCTTAAAAATTTAGACTATGCGCCGCCACTGGTAGAGGACGCTTTCAATGTCTGTCTCCTTCTTTAAGTGGGATGCTCTCTTCGAACGTTGGTTATCATCAGAGCGATTTGTACCTTATCTACGGCCTTTCTGAAAAGTGTCGTAGTCTCAGACGATATAACTGAGATACTATAAAGACCCAAGTGTCGCAAAATGTGTAATGAAAATAACGAGGAAAATAACTTTGGAAAACGAAGAAGAAAATTCAAAATCGCGGTTGACTTTCGCACTGTTTGGACCAGGCTAGAGGCCCTGTATACGATTTTTGACAGTTATTGTTTTACCAGAGGTGAGCAACTGGATTAAACAGTTATTAGAGAAATGTTTGAAATTTTGTGTTTGCAATGATAGTTGGTAACCCCTGACAATAAATAACTTTGTCACTGTCAGATTTTTGATTAAGAAACGTCAAGTTAAAAATGGAATTTTTCTGTATCAAAAACTGTAAAAATACGTGCCTCGACGAATTGGTATTGTTCCTTTGTCCAACGGAGAAAGAAACTCAGGAAAAGTGAAAAAAAACATGCATTTACCAAGCTGGAAAACTATTAAAAATAGCCGAATTTGCGAGATAAGTGAGCTACAAGCAGTATGTACAAACATACGTATTTAGCATGTACTTCGTTAATAAATAACACATTATGTTTCCATGTTTTATTGTAAGAAAATGAGTAACAAAAATATAGATCATAGAGGTTTGTTTTTTTTTCAAAGCTTGACATATTTTACTAACCAAAAAAAATCAATGTTTCAAAAACTGTCTGGGGAAATTATAAAAAGAGACAATAAAACATGTTTTACATGCAAATATGAAAAAAAACTAGAAAGAGAGGGCAATATGAGTTGCCCACCTCTGGTAAAACAACAACTGTCAAATGTATAGAGGGCCTCTAGGCCAAGTCATGTGGTAGTGACTTTACGATAATTTAATTGCTATATTATGGATAAAACATCTCCAACTGCAAGTTTAATCTTACTCGAGGGTTTCAATCCACAAGGTGAACCCGTTACACGAGGACATGGTGCCCAAGTGCCTAACCCGCTTCCTGAGAAAACTCTGCATCGTCGAAAAGTTTACATTTTTGACGAGGTGTGGTTTCGCCATTTTGTTTATGTTGTTGTGATGTTTTAGTGTTTTAAAATTTTGTGCCGGTATTTTATGTGAATGGTGCGTTATTTAAATAAATATCTTTTGCATCTGAGGACCTCCCATCCTAAAATAAACTACGCATTAATTGGCCTTTAACAACCCACAAAATGTGTAATAAAATAATACTCGCCAAAATTAAGCCTCAAAGAGATCCTGCTTTTTGTTTTCTCATCTTGTTTTGTCCATGTTTAAATCTAAAGGAATCCAATTTTCTATTGATACGAAATTACGAGAAACACTAGACAACACTTTTTAATTTTTTTTTTACGGTAGTATCCACTCTTTTAATAAATTGTCCAAAAGCAAACAAAAATTTTAAACATAAACCTAAATTTTCGCTATCAGATGGTTGTCAGTTGCTTTCCCTACGCAATCGACGCGCTTGCCCGGTAGACTCGTCGACTCTGGATTATTTCCAGTCTAACTTGATTGAGAGAGTTATTATCGGTACGCATTTTTCCCGGGAAATGCAAGGGCAGGGTATTAATAATTTTATTACAAGCTTTTTACTAAGCTAAAATGACATGATTTTTCTTACCTTCGAAATATTAATTTTGGGCTGAAATATTCCCTTTTATTGCATACCACGCATTGTTAAATCATTTTGTTGGTCTTCAAAATTGATTTATGCAGTTCTTTTTTCACAAATAGTCAAAATAAAACTCAAAAATTATCAAACACCACCAACTTCCGTTAACAAAACTGCCGTCAGATGCAAAGAAATATGTGGGGATTGTGTTCTTTTTGTTGTAAATCTAGAAGTTCTATTCATTAAAAATTTAAAAAAGGTAATTACTGAGATTAAAAATAATCTTATATAAAAATAACCAAAAAATTACAGTTTCAATGACTTTGAGAGGGTTGTCGCGGCTCTTATTCTTCAATAAACGTGATATATACTGGGTCACCAGCACAGTCCACTGCACGTTGCTGAAACACTTTCATTTAATTTTACAGCACCTCGTGGGCAACCGTATGCTAGTGATGAACACGTCGACCGGTTTGACCACCGCAATCAATCCCGGCTCGCCTATGACGCCCGAGAAACAACAACAGCTGATGAATCAACAGAAAAATCAACAGGCTCAGGCCAATCAACAGGTAAGACGTCTTTTTGGTTTTTCGCCCTTTAAGGTCGCCAGATCTATCGGAATGGCGATGGAAGTCCGGCCATTGCAGACTGAGAAAACATTTAAGCCTTTTTAAAGCCCTCAACCGGTTAAAAGTGGTCAATACTGCACGCGTTAAAGCGGCACGAATAAGAACTGAGGACAATGATTTTATCCAGAAATTACCCAGGTATTTGGTATTTTTAACAGTATTCGTGATTTACTGTTTGATGCTTTTCAAGCGGTAACTTTTGGTTTAATTGGTTTTGGGCTTTAGCTAATTTCAAGGTTGACCAATTTGTTAGAATGCCCTAACAATCAAGTTTCTATGTATTATGTCTATTTAGCAGGTCCAACGACAACAACAAGCAGTAATGCAACAGGTGGCCCAATCGCAGCAGCAACAAATCCAGCATTTTCAAATCCAGCAGCAGCAACACCAACAACAACAGCAACAACAACAACAACAACAGCAGCAACAACAGCAAGGCCAGCAACAAATGCAACAACAGCAAAAACAGCAACAGATGATGAGCGTGCAGACGGTGCAGGGCATGCAACAACAGTTGCAGCTGTCTGGCGACAACCGGCCGATCATGCCGGTAGTTTCGATGTCTGCGCAGGGGCACGCTCAGGTTTCGCAACACTTGCAACAACAAATGGCTGGTAAGTTATTCTATTGGTTTTAGCCGTTCCCGACATATTCCGGGTAGTAAATATTAAGTATGACACATCTTTTCTTTATTTACAGGGGCCGTTCAACACGGAATACCGCTCCAACCCAACCTGGCGGTCACCCAACAACCCATGCAAATGAATATGCAGCAGCTGCACTCGCAACTGCAAATGACCCAGTCGGGTGCCATCCTGACGGGCCAGATGCAACACGGTACCGCCCAGGGCATAGTACAGCAAGTGGTACCCACGCAGCAATTGCAAACCATGGCGGCGCAACCCATTTCGGTTCAGGGCAACCAAATGCAGCAGGTTCCACTTCCGCCGGTCGTACCACAAATTATCAAAGAAGAAAGCACGGTGAACAACGTTCCTGATAGCGTTTCCGCGGTAACGCTGCCCGAAAGTTCCCCTATGACTACCACAACGACCGAAACGCACTCCGACAACGTCGGTTTAGAACCAAACATCGCAAACGACACCAAAGATCAGGCGGAACACAAACAAACTAACCCCAGCGTGGATTCTTCCACGCTGCGCCCGCCATCGACCCAAAGCGCTGAATCTGCTCACCAAACTAACACCGGTACGTCGACCAACGAAAACCCTCCTCCGGTTGTAACCACAGCCGAAGAAGTCAAAGAACGATGTCCACCAAAAGCGATGGTAAAACCTCAAGTTTTAACACACGTTATTGAAGATTTTGTGATACAAGAATCTTCCGAACCTTTCCCCATCATGAAGAGCAGTTTAATGGGCGACATGAAAAGTTTCGGAGACGACGAACCGCCCAAGAAAAAGCAGGCGCTTGATTCGAGAGACGACATGGCAAAGTGCGAAAATTGCGGTCATGTCGATCACAAGACGAAATTCAAGAAGAATCAACGCTTTTGTTCTGTGGCGTGTTCGAAGAAATTTAAAGACGAAAAGAAGAAATGGAAAGATGAGAAAATGGAGGTTGATCAAGAATCTGGCACTGAAAGCACAAGCTCCGTTAGTCACGACGACACTCCCAAAGTTGATCCTTCGAAATGGGGCGTCCAAGAAGTGTTCGAATTCATTAAAAATCTTCCCGGGTGTGCGGAGTACGCTGAAGATTTCCTGATACAAGAAATCGACGGCCAGGCGCTGACGTTGCTTAAAGCTGACCATCTTATGTCCGCCATGCAAATAAAGCTTGGGCCTGCGTTGAAAATTGTAGCGAAAATCGATGAATTGCTAAAGGTTGACAAAGAACCGCAAAAATAAGTTGATGTACAGTTTCATTGTTAAATGTAATTAAATGGATTATGTAAATGAAATACCAAATGTTCAACCTTACTTTTAAGGTAAAGTTAAATTTTATTTTAACACAAGAAAGATTAAGATGTTGTAATGATAAATTTTGAAAATTGCGATGTTGTGGATTACAAGACGAAATTTTGGAAGAATCGAAGCTTTTATTCAGTGACATCTCTGTAAAAATTTGTATAACCAAAGAAGAAATGGAAAGAGGAACAGATGGAGATCGATCAAGAGTCTGGCACTGAAAACACCAGCTCTGTTAGTCACGACGACACTCTTAAAGTTGATCCTTCCAAATGGGGCGTTGAAGAAGACTTCAAATTCATTAAAAATCTTCCTGAGTGTGCGAAGTACGCTGAAGATTTTCTGATACAAGAAATCGACGGCCAAATGTTGACGTTGCTCAAAGCTGAACATTTTATGTCTGCGATGGAAATCGTACCGAACATCGACGAATTTTTAAAAGTTGACAAAGAACCCCAAAAGTAAGTGCAGTTTTATTGTTAAATGTAATTACATATATGGATAATGTTCAACCTTACTTTTAAGGTAAAGTTCGAATTTATTTTAACACAACAAGAAAGATAACAAGCTCATTTAGGAAGAGTCGAGCCTTTTATTCAGTGACATCTCTGTAAAAATTCATATAACGAAAGAAGAAAGCAAAGAGGAAAATATGGAGATCAATCAAGAGTCTGGCACTGAAAACACCAGCTTAGTTAGTCACGACGACACTCCCAAAGTTGATCCCTCCAAATGGGGCGTCCAAGAAGTGCTCGAATTCATTTAAAATTTTCCTGGGTGTGCGGAGTACGCTGAAGATTTCTTTACGGGAAATCGCACCCAAACTCGACGAATTTTTAAAAGTTGACAAAGAACCCCAAAAGTATTAAGTTGTTTATAGAGTGTCATTATTAAATATCAATCATTATGTAAAAGAAAAACCAAATGTTCAAACTTACTTTTAAGGTAAAGTTCAAGTTCATAACACAACAAGAAATAAAAACAAGTACTTGATTTGGATGTCGAAATGAGAAATTGTGAAAATTCAATCAATGCTTTTGTTCCGTGGCATGTTCGAAAAAATTCAAAGATGAAACGAACAAATAAAAAGACGAAAAAAAGAGTTAAGGCACTGAAAGCACCAGTCACGACGATACTCGAGTTAATCCTTCCAAATAGGGTCATTAAAAGATTTTCTCAAACAAGAAATTAACGGTCATGCAAGTAAAGCTCGAGACTGCGTTGAAAATCGACGAAGTTAAGCGAAAAACAGACTTAAAATTGTTGTTGGTTGCTATGGTTTCATAAAATGACAATTTAGTGAAGTGAAAAAAATGTTGACATTAAAATATTGTGAACTCTCAAATCCCTCTAAAACTAATAACTCTCCATAAAGCTCAAAAGACTGCCAATTGTAGACTTTTAAGTTAGTCTGAGCTCAATTACCTGCCTGTTAGGTTAGGAAAAATATACGTATTATGGACATAAAGTATTATCAGTGGTATCGATATCCGCCGATCAATTAACCATGTACATTTTCAAATTTATGGCGATTGCACAACATTGATAACTACACAGTTTGCCTAATATTTTGAGAGATCATGGTACTCAATCTCAATCTTTAAAACCTAGATTTTTGTTTTCGATACATCGTCAACTTCCATTTACCGTAAAAAGTAAAATCCCCTATGTAGCCTGTTTCTGGGGAAATATTTTGAAAATCTTAAATATCAGCTCCCTATTTTGACTTCATTTTTGAATTCTCGATGAAATTCTCTTTCCATGATAAGGTTACTTTACTAGTTTTCCAGATACTGTATAAAATGACAAAAATTCAATTTTTAAAGGAGCATATCTTAGAAACTAAAGACTAATTGTGTTCAATATCAATTTTAGTGGTTTTTTACGAGGAAATAAAAAAGGACAACAGTTTGGCAATTTGATCTTCTACTTCATTCCTTAAAATAATTTAGTTAATAGATGTTAAATTATTTTTATGTGTGCTAAAATACACTTATAGTAGGACACGTTTTTTGCTAAATTTAAAGACTGTAAAGAACTTTGATTGAAATAAATTAATACCACCTTATATCTTACACACTTTGCGGTTTGAACAATTAAAATTTTTGATGTTTTTTGGATAATAATGGCAAAATAAAACACCACTAAATATGACAAAACAAAAATTTTTATTAAACAATTGCCTAATTATTTCCATCTTTCTCTTAAATACTTTTTTATAGCCTACTGTCTAGCTTGAACAACCTTAAATATTTCTCATTTTAACAGAGAAAAAATGTTTTTTGGCAGTACTTTTTTTGAAAAAAAAAAAAAGTGAAAACTTAAAAAATGTGAGTGTTTTATTCTAGAAATCAAAAGTTTGGAAAGAAAGCTTTAAAATGTGAGCAAAATCATGGCATAAAAATGTGAAAAACAAAGCAAAAATTGCATTAACAAAAACGTTACTCCTTAAATTATGTTAAAATATTTTAAGCATTAAATTACCAAAAAAAAAGTTATTTTGATCCTTCGAAAATTGAATTTTTGACATTTTGAAAGCCAATATCTCAAAAATTAGTAGAGTAAACCTTATGATAGGGGGTACCGTTGGAAAAAGAATTTCAGCGAGAATTCAAATATGAAGTAAAAATATGGAGTTGCTATTTAAGATTTTCAGAATATTTTCCAAAAGTAGCCCCATAGGGCTACATAGGGGATTTTACTTTTTACGGTAAATAAAATAAAAGTTTCAGCAGCCTCTGTAGTATATCAACCTTGGTTCTCGCGTACGGTTTCGCAGGACAGAGAAAATTATGTCATTTTGACCACCCGGTGCTGTCGCGCATTCGCCATAAAGTTAAAAAAGCGACACGGATACAGATACCACTGATAGTTGTCTGTATAATTGTCTATTAAGAAGTTGAAATCAGTCGAAAGGAACTTATGTAAAGACATTACTGCCATTTTTTAAAGATAATGTATGTCTCGTAAGTTTTGGCGAAAAATTAAATTTGTTGCGGTGAATTAAGGCATTTTTAGGGGAGTTTTATTTTTTGGACGAAACTTGACAAAAACCCGTTTCATTTACTCACGGCAAGGGCGGATCCAGCATTTTAGTAAGGGGGGGTTCACATGAGTGGCGTAAAGGTAAGCGGACATATTTTCCCCCTCTCAAGACGAGAAAAAAAGACGTAAAAAGGCCAAAAATTTTACTTAAAAAATGTTATCAAATTTCAAAATCAATTTTCCTCGTCCGCGAAACGGTTATAATTACTTCCTCCACTTCCTATGGAACGTTTTTATGAACATGGAGAAGCGCCAATCCTGTTAGTACCTCTGGAGATAACCGCTCTTGAAGGTCGTTTATTATAGAGTTCATAAGAAGGATGTAGCAAAAAAATAAGACGCTCCTGCGAAAATAATATCGACAGCGTTCGATTTGGTTTTGCACGACGCCGTAAAATAACAGTGTTTTCAATTTGCAGAAAAAATGTGCACTGGGTTATTATGGGGGGGGGTCAAGGATGTCATGCCCCCCCCCCCCCCATATAACCCAGTGCACATTTTTTCTACAAATTAAAAAAACTGTTGGTTTAAATAAGGGTATTCCGGTGGAGACACCGCAGATTTTTATTAAATTATAGAAATACAGAGCACTGTACAACCAAAGTAACGCCATCACAGCTAATGTTTGGCAGAAGACTAAAAACAAGGTTAGACCTTATTCGTGCCTCGCAAGAATGCCAAGCCTTCCAAGAATGCCAAGCCTCCCAAGAACGTCAAGCCGCCCAAGAATGCAAAGAGCCAAATAAAACACAAAAAATGCAATTGAGAAATTACAAGAAAACCAACTAAACCAAACAAATACAAAAAGGAGTGAGATTTTTAAGGAGGGAGAGAGTGTGATGTTGAGAGACTACAGGCTAAGAAATAAACAGAATTAGACAGAAGCATTGATAAAAAAAGAATTGGCTGTGGCGTATATCTGTGCGAGTTACCCACAGGACAAATGTGGAAAAGACATTTGAACCAGATTAACAGGAGATTTACAGAAATCCCTGTGCAGAAACAAGCTACCGCAGAATACAAAATCAAAAAAGTTCAAAGAATAGGAAGTTTTATTGAAGAAAAAGAAAGGGCAACAGCCCAAGAAAAAGATGTCATATAGGAGCGAAATATTGATGTTTCACAAAACAATGGAAACTCGCCTCAGAGCCGTCAGAGTGGTGGAAATTCACACCCCACCAATTGATGAGAATCCAAATTCGAGCCAAAGTCAACAGACCAATAAAAATATCACAAAACAAACAACTCCACCAAGCATAGATTTAAAGACAAAAAAAATGTTGCTGCGATCATGTCAAGCTCAGGCTCAGGTGTGGCTAGTGACAAGACTGAGACTTACAAGGATAACTCAAGTAAAGAGACTTCTACCCGTTTCCCCAAGAGAATATGAAGGAATCAAAATCCAAAATATACAGTAGAATTTGACTAAAAAAGAAATATACAGTTATAGTTTTGTCACATTTATTGTAAGTGTAAATTTTAATTGTGTGTCATATACAAATATGTATATAATATGTTATGTAAAGTGAGAAAACCATAAATAAGTGACATAAATGTACATTTAATAGAAAAAGGGCTACAGAGAAGTTCAAGTGAAAAAATCATCTTAAGTGTGGAGGGATGTAATATATTTGAATTTCCCCCTTGACCCCCCCCCTGGATCCGCCCTTGACTCACGGTCAAAAAGTCAAAAAATGTTCGTTGAATTTATTTGTGAAAAATTCCTGTCGTTTTTAATATCAAAAGACAACCGCATGGTTGATTATTTATTTTTGTCCTGACTTTGCCTATTTTTTCTTAACTTCCCTGACTTGCATGAGGTAACAAATTCGTTTTAACTTTTTTTATTAAACCTATTTGAATATGCACCTTTGTTAATTTTTTGTTGGTTTTTAAAAAATTTCTTAAACTTATGCAGACATACATTAGATGTCGAGGTCAAAAAAATTGATTTAAAAGTAAATAAATGTTTGGTCTCGACGCAAATTCATTATTATCAAGCTCCTCGAGACTAATCAAATACTGTGATATTATGTTTAGTTTTTTAAGTAAATCTTAAAACAAATAGCAAACACTTAAATAGTTTAAATTTTTGGAAAATATTTATTTTAAATACCTTTTTTTTTCGAAAATGTTTAATTTTTGCTTATTTTTCTTGTGCAATATGATCTTGTATGGGTTTAGTTGCACGACCGGTACTAAGTGCGTGGAATTCTTTTTCTCTTTATTCTACAGGGTGTCCCAAAACGCTCAGCAAATACCACGTGTTGATGATGATACGTACAAGGCATATAACTATGAGATACTATGATGGCCCAAGTGTCGCAAAATGTGTAACGAAAATAACTTTGAAAAACAAATCTACTGCGCACGCGCTAACAAAGCCGTGCCAGATAATACCTAAAAATATCAACGTTGTCCGATGCATGTAAATTTGAAAAATAAAGTCTGTCTAATAATACCTAGCAGGTGGGTTTTCTTTGGAGAAAGCCATAGATCGACCTAAACTCTATAATTATACTCACAAATTAAGTTTCAAAGATCCTGGTTTTTGTATTCTGATCTTGTTTTGTCCATGTTTAAATCTAGAGGAATGCATTTTTCTATTGATACGAAATTACCAGAAACACTAGACAACACTTTAATTTTTTTTGTCCACTCTGTTGATAAATTTTCCAAAAGGAAACAAAAATATTAGACAAAACCTAAATTTTCGCTGTCAGGTGGTTGTCAGTCACGGTCTCTAGAATAAACACGGTCTAGTAATTGGTTTGCTCCGCCCACCTGATGACAACACAAAGATATCAGCTGCTTTTAGCATAAATTTTTGTAATAAAAATTGTATTTTTTCATCATTTCTTTTTTTCTGGCCCTAATTAGATACCCTGTGATATTACTTACATTATTTTCGTCATGGGTAGCTGCATTTATCCGTTTTTTAGTGAAAAGGCTCATCATTAAATAATTAAAACCCAAAAAAAACAAAGCACCTTATAGTTTTAAATTTGCAATAAGATTTATTGTATGTAGTATGCACAACAGTCTTTCCTTCTAAAAATGCCTGGCAAAAATCAAGTACAAAATAAAATAGCTTCCAAAATAGGAAAAATAACAACTCATAACCTAACTTCTGAACTACGAAAACGAACCAACTCCAACTCATCCTATGAGTTTCTTGACGGAATCGATTCTGAACTAATGATCTTAATTTCTATTTGGTGAAAGATCAACGTATGCAGGCCAAAAATAAATTATATTTACTCACACAAAAAGTAATAATAAAAGATACAAGCAAGAAAGAGGTCTCGCATCAATCATTTAAACAAAAAAGAAAAATCCGAAAAGTTAATTTAATTTGTCAAGCCTTCATATAATTTTTAAATGGCGGACAAAAATCAGCTGCTATCTTTGTGTCATCATCAAGTAGAAGAGTGGGGCAAAATTACTAGACCGTATCTATTCTACTATTCTAGGAACCGTGGTTGTCAGTTGCTTTCACTACTGACGCAATAGACGCGCCTGCCCGGATTTTTTCTTGGTTGGGAGAGTTCACGGGTATTTCATAAAGGATTTTCGATTTAAGAATTGGTCCTGGTTCTGGTTGACATTATTTTGACATAAATTTTGACAGCGGTTCTAAAACAATGACGTCATTTAAAATATTATTAAGATACCTTTGATTTTACTCAAAAAAAGACCATCTATAATTTTCCAAAATTTTAAGGGTTATGTTTACAACCAAAGGGCCGAACCAACCTCCCAGGCTGGTTCTAAAATTTCATAACCGGGTTGTAACTATGACGTCATTGTTTTAAAACGAAAGGACCGGTTGCGGTTCTGGTTCAACCAGAACCACGACCAATTGTAAAACGAAAATCCTTAATGTTATGTGGTACTAGGTGTCTAGTCTAAACAAACATTTCCTTAAAACCTCCTAAGAAGCTATTAATTTTTGCATTATTTTAACAAATTGAATTAGGTAGCAACATGTGCCAAATTTTTGAATAACGAGTTCATTGATAAAGCCAGAAAGGTGCTAGAGATACAAAGGTTTGAAATTGGAAGGAAAACTTGCCGGAGCATGGCGGAATTTGCTGGATTTTTGTATAAATTCAGTATTTTCGAAATTCTTTATTCAATTTTGATGATGCTCAAAGTGTCGCGTCTCTAGCATAATCCATTTGAACTCATTTTAAGTATATTTTCAACTTTTGTTAAATAAAACCTTCCTTTTGTCTCACAAATAAGGCACCTAGTGAGTGACAAAACTTCTAGATACAACTCAAAGCCTATTTAAACAAAGATGTTGCTACTTTATTGTGTAGAAATAATGCATAAATCAATTTCTTTGAAAGTTATTTTGTTTCAAAGCTAATTTTGGGATGCCCATTAGAAACATCTTAATTTATGAAATATTTGGGTTAGGCTAAGTGCATCTGTTTATTGACTAGGAATGTGCGATTTTTTTGTATAATTGTATGTATAATGTATCGATACCCAGAATTTTGAACGTTTTATTATAACATCCTACCAAAATAAAAAGAATTTTCATTTCCACATTATATTTTTGAGAGTTTGTTCACACAGTTCGCCCAAACTACATTTTCAATAAAAAAATATATAAACTTTGACCTATATATTTTTGAGATAAAAAAATACCCCTAGGTTCAATTAAATAGAAAAGTTCAAATCGCTATTTTTTGGGAGCAATCATATTTTTTTGTTTAGCTATAGTTTCTCCCCAGATATTAAGTTAATTCTTTAATTTTTTAATCTTTTGCCAGAGTGCACAGGGAAAACTAAAAATCAAAATTAGCTGAAATTTTGCAGGGGTGATCATTTTTAAATGCTTAACAAAAATATCTGAAGGATTTTTCAAAATTCTCAATTATTTTTCTTCAAAATAAAAGCTCTGGTGCTGTCAAAATAATTGCGGTTTAGAACCCGATTTAAAAAAAAAATAGATAAATACTCACAATTTCCTCTGGAGTACATTTTTCCTTTTTATATTTCCTTGAATTAGCGAAAATAAAAACTAAGTTTCCTTTTTTCTAAAAGCCTGTGCACTCCGGAAAAGAAAACCAATCAATCAATCACACTATTGAATTTGGGAGACATACGCAGTTCAAGTGTTGGCCGATAGACCGCAGAATTTATACGATTCCATGGTAACTGCAGATGTTTTGTCAACAATTTTTAAATCGGGCCGCAGGCGGACAGAAGAGTATTTTTACGTTTTCTGACAGAAAACCATATCTTTCAAAAATGTGTTTTCAAAACATTGTTCCAAAACAAGAACAAATATGAAACCACTCCGCGTGTGCGGTAGCCCGCCGAAAAAGGCCTAGTGCTGCGCGAGCATTACCCCGAGTCTATCAAAGAACCAAGAGAACTTTACTGGCTCGCTGGGATTACTAGTTACTAATTTTGTTTTTATTTTGATTTAACCATTTTTTTAAATTTAAATTATTGCGGCGTAATTATGTGCAAGTGTACTAATGAAATCTTGGAGTGCCAAGGATAGATTTTAGATCCCAACCTCTTTTTAAAAAACACGGATAGGTTTTTTTTTCTTAAAAATGCGTAATATGTCAATTTAACGGAACTTAATTTTGGTTACCTACTAAAATGATATTGGATTTATTTACGTTTAATAAATATTTGTTGTCATAAAAATATAGAAAAATAATTCAAATTTTTGCGTCAATGAGTGCTCTTATAAAATAAAGTTTCATCGCTTGTCACGCCATCTTGTGGTTTACGTCTAAGCTTTATTATTATCCTAAGACCGTAAATGAGCCATTAAAATCGTGTTGAAGATGGTCGTTAAATTAGTATTATTCGTTGGTCATAGGTAAATAGAATTATATGCTCTCTAAAAAAAATACAAGACAATCTTTTTCAAATTTATTTCAAAAATTTCGCAAAGGCACAAATCTCAAAAAATAACAATTTTTTTAAGATCTTAATAATCGTATTTAATAAGTAAACAATCAATAGTTAACAAAAAAAAATGAAGTACCCTTTCATAAACACACACACACACACACACAGAAAAACGTGATAAAATAATAATGAATAGCACGGAAAATCATATCGTACCTTATTTTAGTAATACATAACCCTTTTTAGCAACCTAATAATGAAATAATGGACAAAAGAAATCACCCTTCGGTAAAAGTTGTAACGAGAATATTTGTTAAATCAATAGCGCTCTTGCCATTAAACGTAATTTTAAGGTTAAAAAGGTGCTATAGTTCTCCAAAATCCAATTTTCGGCACCTTTCTTGTGTCCACACATGTACCCACTTATTGCAAAGAATCTTTCGCTAAAGAAAAAACGAGTGAAGCATTTTATTGCTAATAATTTCACTTAAAATTACTCTTAACTTTTGTCTTTTGTGAAATATATCAACAGGATTAGATATCAGATATTGTCCTTAACTACTTTTATCATTAAGCCCCATGATTTTGTGTGCAAGTCGTTCAGTGCAAAGTTTTTGGATTTTACGGGCTTTCTTAGAATCCAGAGTGGCAACACCTAAGGCGCGTTTCTGCGAACCTAATATAGTTACTATTATTTTCTCTTTCTAAATGCATTCGTCTAAGAGAGATCCAGCATACTACACCATCACAAAAAATACTCGCCTTTACACCCTTCGACCCCGCATAACTGTCAGGGGAGAGAATCTCAAAAAGGTAGTTAGACAGCGGGGTCGAAGGGTGTACAGGCGGTATGTTCCTGGTATGCTGGGTCTCTCTCAGACGAATGCATTTAGAAAAAGAGAATATTAGTAACTATGTTAAACGCGCAGAAGCGCGCCTCTAGACTTGAACACTTATGGGCAGTTGCACGGACGTATTTAAGGATGTCTTTAGATAAGTGACGGTTAGAATAGGTCTTACCAAATAAAGCGTCCAATATAAAGGAATCCATTCTAATTACCACTTGACTTATGGACTCCCTAAATACTACGCTGCAACTGGCCATTAATTACCATTTTTAACGTTTTCTAATGTTTTAGTTTCTTATTCAAATCAAAACTGTCTTTTCTATGACTAATAATGATTAAATGTAAAAATTTATATTCCTAAAAAATCGATAATAACAATAAGCAACAATATCTTTTATTGCATAACAAAATTTACGCGATTATGAGCAAAAATGCCTTAAAACACTATTCTGCCTGGCTCCTTTAGAATATGCATTGGGGCTATGAACTAAAATTTAGGATCACAGCAATAATTAAAATTTCTTTTCAATTTTTATTTTTAAGCACCTAATAGAGATATATTTATTACGTTGCCCTATAGATAATCTCTATAATGTTTAAAGCTTACTCTGGCAGTACACACATATAAGTCTACCCGCATTATGATATAAATTAATTAAAATGAATGAAATTTTATCTTTAAAAAACTACTGTGATCCGAAAATAGTATTTTTTTTGTTTAATGATTCTAAAAAAAAAGCGGAAACAATTTACCAAACAGACAAAGTATTGTTTAAAGATGGCACATATTTAAGAATGATAACACTAAATCTAAAAACCTATTTACTAATTTAACAAGATTATTTAATAACAATATCCTATAAAACTTACAATATTTTAACAATGTGGTAAGCAAATTATTTTAATAAAAAATAAAGACGATATCGGCACCCTAAGCCAGTTGCACCTAAGCGTTTAAGGAAGCCAGAAGCTTCTATATTAAAACATCATTTAATAAGACCTTTTCTAAACGCCACTTGGCTTAAGTCGGTGCAACTGGCCGTCATAAATTCATAATGCATTGTGATAACGACACTTATTTATGATGAGGCTTTTTTTTGTGAAATTTTACACGTAAAATGTACATTTTTCAATCGTTATGAAAAATCGCATCATGCATAATATCTATATTACTAAAGGCATTCATACTCTTTTAAGTAGCACTTAGTAAGAATTGATTCAGTGTTTCAATATTACCAGATTTTTTTAAAATTCAGTTTCAAGTTTTTCCTCTTCTGTAAATGAAGTTATTTTTGTATATTTATTTTGTCCTGGCTATTATTTATTTACATTTGAATTATCTCGTGTTTATTTATACATAAAGAACACCCAAACGCACAACTTAAGAATTGAAATTATAAAAAGTTTTAACATGCTTAAAATCTGTTTTAAGATAAGATCAACATTTTTTATTTCCTTAAGTACTCAACCTGATAACATTTTTTTATACAAGAGAATAGGTATAGGTTTAGGCCATAGTCGAGATCCTAAAGGGTAAAATTTATAATGGAAAAGCTTAACTCCTTAGTGCTTAGTAGGAGTCTTGACTGATACCTTCAGACCACCATTCAAAAATTTCACACTTATTTGTATAAGTTTTGAAATTATCGCAATCTTTTGTAATATTTTTCTCCAAAAATACCATTGGAAAAAATGTGCAAGATCCCCATCCAAAAATATAACCTCTAAAACTGAGCAAGAAATTCTTCCTTAAAGGAAAAATTAAGAATAATAAAAGTCGTGTAACCTCCTCTCGCGAAGATCCCTCAACTATAAATTTCCCCTTAAAAACCATATACATAATATTAATTTGTCATTTACTTATTTGGTCTCACTCACTGCACATTGCAACAAACAGCCCTAGGCAATGCTCCCTGCCTAGCCTCTACATTTCTAGTACCTATGTCTTTTTGCAAATCCATATAATTTTCGTTGTTACCGTATTTACTTTCGTATACTTTGATCCCATCCTCAATTACGTCTCTTTGACATTTTGTGCATGCGCATGGTCTGTCTTTATTGTTTTCAGTACACTCTTCTTTAATTTCAATTGCGTTTTCCTTCTTGTTTTCAGTACACTCTTCTTTTAACTCAATTTCGTTTTCCCAGTATTCCAACAAATCAGACTCTTGACAGCTGCTTTTTCGACTGGTTTCTTTACTTTCGCTATTAAAAATAACGATTTCTTCATCTTCTTCGAGAAATTGGCCTTCCCGCTCTTGGCTTACCCGCAATTCCTTATAAATAGTTGAGGGACTCTTGAGAAGTTCTACTTCTGGAGTAACTTCCCTTGTTTTGGTCATCCAACTTTTTACAGCCGCTGTAATGGGATATAAACTTTTTGTATCCTTTGTATTGTCAACTATTTCCAATTCGCGATTATTTGTTGATTGCCTCTCTTCAATTGCCAACATGAATTTGGTTTGATCTTCGATTATTTTTACCTCACTTGAGTTGAAATGTATGCCTTGTTTTTCAGAAATATGTATCTCGACTGGCTGTTTTTCATTTTCTTTAGATTTAAGTTCAACGTTTTCAGAGTTTGTGCGTTGGCATTTTATTAAATCTTGATGTGATGCAGTTTCTGTATTTGTTGCCTTAAAATCTTGATCAGATTGATATTTAAAAGGCCTAAGCTGTTTTAAGTCTTGGACGTCAGTTATACCATTAGACCGGGTTGATAAATCATCATTTTGTGCTTCAGAGGTGGAATTGTTAATACTGATGAGTTTGTTTATGTTTGGAAGGTCTTGGGAATTAGCACATTTATTTAATTGGTCTTCCAAACGTATTGTTAATTCTTGATTATCAATTTTTTGGATCACTTGTGTTGATAAATCGTCATTTTGAGTTTGAGATGTGGATTTGTCAATAGTAATAGGGTTTTCCGTGTCTTGAAGGTCTTTCGATTGAAGACATTGATCTTCTAAAACTAAGTTTTGAATATCAATTTTTTGATTTACCTGAGTTGAAATATCATCATCTTTAGATGGAGTTCCATCAAAATTGATAGACTGGTCAGGTTCAATTACGTCTTGAAGATGCGGGGATTCAGCCAATTGGTTAACTGTGCTTTCTGGAGGTGCAAAATGCTGTTTAACTTCAGTTTTATGATTGGATTGAGTTGGCCGGTTTGACTGGGCTGCTAGATCAATTGGTGTTGTTGGATCTTGTCCAAGCTGGGCATAGGAATCGTCTGTGGCAGGAAGATTCCAGGAATTAGTCATTTCTCCCTGGAAAAAATCATACAGTATTGATTTTTGGATAAACTTTTTTTGGGTCGCAGCTTTGAATTTGTTATGAAGTATTTTTGAATGCGATTAAACATAAATTAATAAAAACTGTTAGTATATTGGTTAGTCGGTTTAAATAAAAATAAAGAGAAAAACTAGACAAAAACTTCGACCCAAATAAATATTTATAGGAATTCCAAAAATCAGATCTATATGATTTGTTTCCAGGTACACCCTTATTCATAAAAATTATCTACATGAAAATAGAGATGTATTTGAAATAAGACTTTAATTAATATTGACATAATTCACAAGACCAAACATATTTCTCTTTTGAATACGAGTGTACCTTCTTTTTAAGTGATGAGATCTCCAGAAGCCGAAGTATTAACATTTTCTGGGTATACCGGCGAGGGGTATGTGATACACTATCAAACTGCAAATCTTTTAAGGGGCAATAGGAGAGATTAGAAATAGAAAAAAAAGTCTGAAACTTTTTTTTATAGTGTCAAAGCGCGTGATTTTTGTTTGGTTATTAAAAAAACACAAGAAAAAAATTAAATTTGTGAAAATTACACTTTATGACAAGAAAAATTAATGAATTTGTTTTTATTAATTTTGACCCCTACATTATTGGAACTTTTTACTTATTTTTCAATTCTCTATCACCCATTAAACGGTTATCAAAGCGGTCATTTACATCCTTAAGACACAAAGGAGGTTATATTTCAACAAATATTGATGAAGGTCAAAATTAATAGTTCTTAGCCAAAATCCTGTGATCCTGACTTTTTATGTTATTTATCGAATATCTTTTTTCTCGTGGAAAGTTAGTTACACATAATTTGGTTAAACACAATAATAAGGCAAAAATGGGAAATTTTGATTATATTAGTAGTGGGACCGAGTCACTTCTTGACTTCTGAAGGCCTCACTTCCATAAATGAAGAATATTTTAAAGTTATATAGCTGAAAATACACTAACTCCCCAATCCCTAAGAGCGTCGACTTTAGCACCATAATTTTTAACAAAGCTTTCTGTCTCTGGCGATAAATAAATAAACAGGGATGGAAAGGAGACTTGGTGTATTTTAAACACTATATACCCACTTACCGAATTAGGTTTCAGGAATTGTCTCGTACTCTGGAAGATCTTGTTAAAATCAGGAGTCTTGTTGAACCCGTTTTTGCTGCTGGCCGATGACCCCAGCTTTTGGAAGAAGGCATCGTTCGACAGATCAGGATCCGTCGATTTAATTTTCTCCTTCAAGCTGCTGAACATGCTCTTTTGAATGAGTTTGTCTAGTTCCAAAGTCATTTCGACATTTGTTTTGTCCATACTGGTATTAAGAAGACTGTTTTCCAGTAGTAAGTCACACGAATCTTCTACTGTGCTTAAAGTGGTGTTCGAGTCTGATAAGTTGTCGTTTAGAGCGAGTTTTGGGCCTTTATTGTTTTTCTTTTTCTTCTTGGATTTCTTTTCAGGCACCAAATTAGTCGCGCTACTTTCCTCCGAAGAGATATCTGTTTTTTGGCCAGCTTTGACGATATCACAATTGATTGTCGCGGTTTTTTCTTTTCCCTTGCCAGTCTTAGGCTTAGGTTCCTCAAATCCTCCTGATAAGTCTATATCTTTGATTATAACTTTTTTGGTTAAAGGTTTTTGAGTGGCTTTCTTTGATTTTTTCTTCGTTTTAGTAACTTCTTCTACCTCTTCAACAATTTCTGTAATAGGTTCAGTTTCTTTAGGTTTAATTTCTGGCAAACCTTCATCGACCTTGTCTGCTGTAATGTTTTCTTGTTGTTTAACCAAAATTTCGTTTTCTATGTCTTTTACGTCAATAATTTTAACTGGAATTTTGTTCACAGAAGAATGCTTTACGGTCTCGGCTAAATCGGTTAATATTTCTTCGATTTTTTTCTCGTCCTGTGATGGAGGAACAACATCTACCAGCTGGTTTATGTCGTAGGATTCAAAATCTTCGTTTGGTTGGTTTAATTCTTCTAGTTCAGAAGAGTTATCAAAATCAACTTCATCGACATTTTTGTTTTTCTTTTTCTTTCTACTCGAAACGGATATCCAGCCATTGGGTTGATTTCCAATTTGACTAGAAACTTCGGATTTTTTTTTGTTATTTCCTTCATTGATATATTTTTTAGTTAAAATTTGAATAACTGGAGTAGGTTTCTTAACCATTTCTGAATAATTTTTGTTGGGAATCCGGATTTCTTGACTTCTTTGTTCCGTAAAGTCTCTCTCGTGGTTATCAGAGAAGGATCTTTTGTAACTGGGTTGCCTCCTTGGACTTCCAGGGTTACTTTGATATGTGTGATGTTGATTTCGTTTCCTAAAATATTCTGAACTGTTGCTAACTTGTTCTTTAATCGGGTTTGATACCCTATTAACCGTTGTGATTTTTTGACTTGGCGCAACACTTTCAGGTTGGCGTTCAACGTTTTGATTGACTTGACTAGGAATTGGTACATCGGCTAAATTAAATGCGCCATTTTCAGTTTCTCTTTTGGGTAGTACAATATTTTCTCTTGGTACTTCTTGTTGCCCATTTTGAACATGATTTAATGCACCTATGGGTGGATATTCCGAATTTCTTGAAGGTGATCCTTTATATTTATTGAAACTTTTTCTATAAGGTTGTTTATTTAATCTAGGCGATCCTCTGTAGCCATTGTGAAGCTTTTCCTCAATTTTGAGATTTTCTTCTCGTTCTTTTACTGCCTCTTCAAGCTTAGACACAACTGTAGCAATATCTATCGTTCCTTTGTTAATCAAACTTGAGTTAGGAGTGCTTTCAGGTGTTCTTGTAATATTGTTCCTGTCTTCGGTAATTTTCTCCAAATTTGACGTCTGTACTTCTTCGATTTTTGTCTCGTGCTGCTGGTGTATTAAGTGAGGAGGGGGCGGCCCGTAGACGGGCGGGAATATTTTTTGTCCGGGATGAGTTATGATGGGAATGGGGATTCCTGGTGGAATAAATGCTTGGTGAGGGTGGCCAAAGTGTGGCCCGTTAAAGTCATTTAACACTAAAGGTATAGGAACGAAATTGGGGTGAGGTAAAATTTGTGTGGCTGCTGGAGGCACGGTTTGATAAACTCGGGGTATAAACTCTTCAGCCTCTGGCTTAAGGTTCGATTTCGACAGGTCAATATCTTGTTTAGAAAAGGGAGTTTCGGTCGGTTGCGCCTGGTTAGGTTCGTTGTCAATTTCGACATTATTTTGTTGAGTATTATCAGTCTTTAAATCGGCACAACCATCTTGAGTGATACCTAAATCAGTCTTTGGCTCTTTTTCAAGAGTTTCGGAGGGTTTTAACTTAGTTTCTATATTAGCTGTGTCTACAAAAGCTTCAGTTGTCTGTACAGAATCGGGAGTATCGTTACGATCTGTAGTATTTACAGAAGATACATTATTTTCCGAAGTAGAATTTGCGGTTTCTACCTCAGAAAGGGGGCTTTGTGATGTATTATTCGCTTCGAGATTTTCAATGGGACTTTGTCGGTTTGGGGTGCTTGATGGTGGGGTGTTTTGATGGGAAGTTCGCAGTTTCGCGTGCGACTTCTCGTCCGATGAGTTTTCGTCGGTTGTATTTTCGGTGGAGTCGCCTGGTACCGTTTTCGACGATTTCCTTTCGCGTCGTTTTCTCAATTTCCTCACATGTTCGGGGGGATGTCCATTCATCACATCTGAAATTAGAAAAAACTTTAGTTGATAGCTCCAATCGACACCTACGAGAAATAGGCCTCTCATTTACTTTGTTTATACGGGCCTCTTAAAACGCTTTTATATAAGGACGGTTTTAAAATATTGTCGTATAAACACCACTGTCGTATAAACAACAGTTAAACGGTTTATCACTTAAAAACCCATTTTAAGGTCGTTATAAACACTTAAGCGCATTTCTTCCAACCTAAAGAAATACTCAACCCTGGTTTTCCGAAAAATCTATTGTTAACTACCCAGCAAACAAAAATCGTCGGCATTGAATCGGGCCATGTCGACAACGTCGGCAGTGTGTCGGCATCGGCGACTACACGCTGGCCCGATGTTGGACAGATTGCGATTTTCAGTTTTCGGCCAATGATCGGCAACTGACAGAGGTCCACATTACTACATTCGACTTTATATGCCGACACCACTTTAGGACCGACGACGGTCCGATTGGAACTTTATTTAATCGGACAAGAATCGCCAACTGATGATGGTCCGATTTACTATAGTCGACATTATGCCAACGCAAACCTTATCTGCTTTAGAGCCGATGATGGTCCGATTGGAACTTTGTTTAATCGGTCGAGAATCGGCAACTGACGATGGCCCGATTTACTATAGTCGACTTTATGCCGGCGGCCACTTTATCTGCTTTAGGGCCGACGATGGTCCGATTGGAACTTTGTTTGATTGGTCGAAAATCGGCAACTGACGATGGTCCGATTACGTCACCTTAAAATTTTTAAACTGCTTAATAGTTTCTTCCTAAGTATGTAGAGATGGCGCTAATGTCACTATGTTCCCTGAACAGTGGAAGATAGTATTATATATATAATGAGACTTGACAAGATGGTGGTACTTCTCTACAACAATCACCTCCTCTGCCACTTAAACCAGCTCGATTGGTTAAGCACCCGCATAATCGAAACTTTGTAGTTTACCAATTTCGGATCGTGTCAAGCAACCACCGACGGACCTTCGTCAATCACCGACGTTGGACCGCTTTAGAAAACCATTGTCGGACTTAAATAGTTTACCGATGTCGGGCCGAGACCAGCGCCTGCCTACGTTAGACCGACCAAATTAGGCAGCTTTATGGGCGGATGGTCGGTACCATGTGTTTAAACCCTATCAGACTTTAATCGTACGGCGACGGTATGCCGATGTCAGCAAAAAGTAAAATTTACCATTGGTCCGACGGCGGGCTACAGTCTAACGCTGCGTCGGCAAACATACATTGGGCCTACATCGCAAAGCGGACCAAAAATACTGCTGGTCCGATGTCGTAAATCGACGTCGTGCCGATGACGGCAAATTCGGCAATCGACATCGGACCGACGAAGGCCCGAGGGAACCGTGTTTGCTGGTTGTTTTATTTGTTTTTTCTTTAAACTGACATATTTAATGACATTTAATGAAGGACATATAAACCCCCGGAGAAAACGATTTTTTTAAAAACCGTCCTTATATAAAAGGGCTTTTCGGTGCGTATAAACGTAGTAATTGACTCTGTGGAATTTTGACATTTTGACGGTTGTTATTACTCGGATCAACACCTCCGAGAGATAGGCCTCGCATCGGTCCAGATCGGCGGCCATTTTGACATTTAAGTCACGTAACAACTGTCAAAAAGTTTCAAAAAAAAACGACACCGTTCTGTCACGTGGACAACATAACCTTCTTGTAGGACTTTATTATAGGGCAGTCTAACAAAACAGCTGATAAGATGGCTGCCGTGGGGTAAAACAAAAACAATGAACTTTTTTTATAGTTTTGTGAGAAAGTTGGTGGATTTTTTGAGAAGTTTATTATGTTGTGTTATTAATAGGACATTTGTAAATAGTTCTGAATGAATTTTAGTATGAAACAGTCACCCCACCCATCAGCTTTGGGTCAATATTTACACTAAAATGTGGTCATACGTAGTCACAAAAATGTCCTTTACTTAGAATAGAAAAAAAAAACTGTTGAAAAACTCACCTACTTTCTCAAAAACCTACAAAAAATTCATTGTTTATTGTTTTCCCACCGCGGCCATATTGAATTGGCGACTTTGACATGACTTTGACAATTTCTTAGATTGCCCTATTGGCTTGTACCCTTTTCATCCACCGCAGTCCGTTTGAAAATAAAAGGTGAAGGACGTCAACAGAAATCAGCAGATGACCCTGGGGTGAATCAAACAAAAAGTGCATTTTATACAAAAATAATGACATTTTGGGCACTGGCACACCCAGGGTGATCACCTTTTTGATTTACGAACGGAGGTGTATGACGCCATTACTTTCAACTCATTCATTTTCAAACGGGAATTTTGACACTGTTAGTGACAGTAATTAAATGCAGTGGCGGATCCAGAAATTTCACCAGGGGGGGGGCGGAAACAATAAAACATATGTAGGCCGGCTCGAGCGACTACGAACCTAGGGCAAAAAGTCCCTTTTTACAGAGGTATTTCAAACATTTCTTGATTTCCTAAATTGTTTGAATCAATAGTCACAGATAAAATTGCACCATATTTTCAAAACATAATTATAAACCAACAACACGGGTTTTCAAAAGGTAAATCATCAATTACTAATCTCTTGATATATGAAGAAACTTTGTTGAAAGCCTTGGAGAGTGGGTATCAGATAGATGTCATCTACCCCGATTTCTCCAGGGCTTTCGACACGGTCGATCATAACCCAATACTTGATAAACTTAAAGTCATGGGTATACATGGCTCATCTTTCAACTGGATTCGGATTAATCTAACTAAAAGACGCCATGCAATAAAAATAGAGAATGCTGTCTCCGCCGAGTTTTAACGTTTTGTTAGGTGTCCCGCAGGGCGGATATTTGTCTTCATTGTTATTTAAAGCATTTATAAATGATATATCTTCCGCTTTAGAAAACTTTAACTTTGTGCGTCTTCCTAATGATCTAAAATTCTTTAGAATTATGAGAAGTTTGGAGGATTGCCATATTTTGCAACAAGAGTTGAATGGGTTTTCAGCATGGTGTGAATAAAACAATTTATCCCTGAATTTTGACAAATGTAAAAGTGTATATTTTTATAGAAAATTAAATCATATAGATTTTACTAATCAGTTGGATAACTCCAATTTGGAGAAACCTTGCAATTATCATGCGTGACTTGATATTAATATATTATTGCAAATGCTTACTTTGCAATTGTACTATTTGGTCTCCATAATATATTATGAGAATTATAAAGATCGTTTGGAAAAATAACACAGAAAGTTCTTTGCTTGTAATTTATAGAATATAAAGCATGCTATAAATTACACATACCTATTGAGTCAATTGATTATGACTAGCTAATGAGTCTGTTGAACTTAACAAATCTAGACAATCGTAGAATGTACTATAATCTTGTCACTCTGATGAAAACACGGATGTAGAAACCTTGGATTGCTAATACCTATGGGAAATTTTCATGAAAATCACTGCCGCGTGTCTTCCGCCATTTTCGCCGCCATGTTGTGGAGATTTGGGTTGGCGACATTGGTTTCCTTAATTTTAAATAGTAGTGTGGGAACACTGACTGTCAACAGTGTCAAAATATGATTGAATTTGACATTTTTTTGAAAGGTTATTTTTGTTGTTGTTTTTTAATACAAAAACAAAAAAGTAAAGAAACAAGTCATTAACAAATGCTCCAACGGTCACGCCATTTGTCTCTCTCATTTGGTCTGGAGTATGTGCAGGTTTCGAACAAATAAATCACAATATGGAAACATTGCCCCCCAATTTATAAACTCAAAGTGTACTGTTAAGCCACACGTTATAAATTGTAATAAAATCTCGGTTCAACCATTGCTGCTGGCGCTCCCGCTGAAGACACATCTTGATTACGTTGATCTGAATCTGCATAGGGACTAAAACAGCTAAGCACAGATGCACCAACATGATACAGTAATAAAAATTAAATTAATAGAGGGATACTGACTTTGATAATAGCATATATGGCTCAGCTGAAAGCCAGAGCCATGGCAAGTCAAGCAACATTTAGCGATCACAAAAAAAGTACATCTTTGGCACATGGAGTCGAGCATGGAGTTTTACAATATTTGAAGACCTTGGCGGAAAAACCTATTAACAAACAACTGTGTCGACCATCCCTTCCCTAAGTAACAAGGATGTGGGATTTTGCTCAAAACTGCATATGTTGTAGGTTTCATTGTCCTGATAAAAATCTATTATTGCTCCATAGTGACCTGGTATGTGGTTTTTGAGATACTGCGTTCAAAGTTAAAAATTTTGGTATTCTGGCTTATCCCTAAAATCAGTTTTTTGCACTTTTTGTGAAAATGTAAATAATATTTATGAACCAAATTGTAGTCTGAGAATAAGTAGCAGAAACATATAGGTTGCGGCATAAAACATAAAAAATATTAAATTCATATGACCAAGAAATGACTTTTTTAACAAAAGGCAAATTTCAATTGTTATGTTGCCACTTAGTATTTAACAAACATGCTTCAAAACAAAAACTGTAACATTTTTAGCCATTTTTGTTAGTTGTTGCTATGGGGCAACGATAGATTTTCATCAAGATAAGCAAAATTACACAGAAAGCCAGTTTCCATAAGGAAAGTGCATCATCCTTAAAAAACGAATCTACAAAAAAAAATTTCAAATGCTGAAAACTTGCCAAAACTTAAGGATATTTTAGTAATAAATTTTTCTGCTGAATTCTTCAGAATCAGAAAACTTTTATTACAAAAATTGTTAACAAAAAACATTGTCACAATTGAATAAATAAACGTCAAAATTTAGTGTTAAAAATTAACATTAAGGTAAATTTAACCTAAGAATATCTTTAAAATGTCATTTAGATATTAAACAATGTTAACATTAAGGTTTTGTTAATAAAGATTAAAAAATAAATATTGATTTTTCTTTATTTCTAGTAAACTGGTAAAACATCTTATAATTACTGGTCTTAAAATCTCAAAAAAATACTGGCTACAATATCACCAAAATTGACAATGAAATCTTAAACTACTTAACTTAAAATTACATATAGAAAGTTACAAACACATGGAAATGACAACAAGAAAAAAAAATATACTGATAAAATACATATTAAAATTAATTTTTTGGTAATTATGCAGTATACAGTTTTCTGCAATTTTTGACTTTTTATGAAAAATTCTTTATGGGGGCACCTTCTAGGGTCCCTAGGACCCCAAATCCGCCTGCGCCGGTTGGTTTTTTTTTCGTTTTTTTTTGTTTTTTTTTTTAATTTTTTTCACTAAAACAACACAGTCCAACCCAACGTAATCCAACCCAACCCAAAACAATCAAAAAAACACATTACAACCCCCCCCCTGGGCACCCTTTTCTCTTAAAAAAAAAAATTGGGCGCAGGCGGATTTGTGGTCCTAGGGACCCTAGTAGGTGCCCCCTAAAGAATTTTTTTTTTTAAATCAAAAATGGCAGAAAACCGTATACTGCATAATTACCAATTTTCTTAATGTTCTTTTTAAAACTCATGAAGTATTGTTCTTATTTTGTAAAAGTCGATAACAACCTCGGATTTATAAACTGTTGGCGCATATCTATCCCTAGGCGTTTTAGTTCCTGTTTCAGATTCAGAGATCAACTTAATGAAAGTTTATCATGAGCGGGAGCGCCAGCAGCAATGGTTGACAGTACAATTTGTTCAAAACTTGCACATTCCCCAGAGCAAATGAGAGAGATTATCATGGCGTGGCCGCTCAAGCATTTGTCTGTCTTTTAAATGGTTTTTATCGCTTATTTCTTCACTTTTTTGTTTTTGTATTAAAAAAAACAACAAAAATAACCTTTTCTAGAAACGTCATTTTTGACACTGTTGATAGTCAGTGTTCCCACACTACTATTTAAAATTAAGGAACCAATGTCGCCAACCTAGATCTCCACAACATGGCGGCGAAAATGGCGGAAGACACACGGCAGTGATTTTCCCACAAGGGTATTATCAATCCCTTTCTTTTTTACATCCGTGGTTGAAAATACTAAATAATCTAACTCTGTAGAGTTACTATCAATATTCAAGTTTCATGTGCCATCACGGAACACAAGAAATCATAAATTATTTGCAACTCAACATCATCGCTTTAACTTTTAACACCGATTAACAGACTCAGTAGGTGCGGTAATGAACTGATTGAACAAACTGATGTCAATTTTTTTAATTTAAAACGCGGCTAAAAAAAAAGAAAAGATTTATAATTAAACCACTGTCCAATCAACACCGTTCTCAACTAAAAAGCCAGTTAACTCATTTTCGTTTTAGTATCCTTTGGCCTATGATCGGTGCCATATTGACACCAAACTGACAGAAAATCGATGTTTTACTTGTCAATTTGGTTATAAAAATGGCAGCCACATTAGGCTAAAGGGCACTGAGGCGGTAGGAGTTAACAGGCTTTTAAGAACGGTGCTGGTCCAATAGATATGAGATTTTGCTGAAAACTTTTCATCGGGACATTTGGAGTACTGACAAGGGTCTTGTCAGTTATCTGTTGTGTGTCGCTGTTGCAAAGTATAGCTCCTTCGAGTTTTATCTTAATTTAGAAAAACACAACGTGTGAAATAAAATTATTTTACTTTTAAACAAACTATGACATTTTACATTTTTAATGAATTTTGAAAAAGCTTGGATAAACATTGCCTCGACTATTTGGCAAGCACCTAGCCATCAGGCTAACAAAGTCATTACACCCGTTTTTCCAAAAGTTTCGAGCTTCCTTAATTAGTTTTTCACATTTTGCGACAATGTAAAATAAAGAGCGTGTCGTGTGACCTTAGTTTGGTGCCAATTATTTTTAGGAATGCGTATTTCTATTAGTGTTTTAATCTACCAAACCAATATGGTATGGGTGACTATTAAAATCGTGAAATTTTGACTTTTCTTAATTTTATCAAAAATGAGTTACTAAGGTTCCAAAACATATTAATCGACGATCTGCTGTCTGTCGATCTGTTGTCTGTCTGTATACACGATAACTTAAGAACGCCTAAATCGATATACGGTGTTCAGATTTAAGTTTCCATGAATATGGACTACAAATTTTGTTACAAAATCCAAATTGGTGGAAGTTTTAGTTTACGAGTTATTTGAAAAACCGTTAAAATATATTAAAAAAATCAGAACTTTAGACATAAAGCAGCTATTGATATGCGGTTTTCAGATTTTGGTTTTCGTAAATATTATAAGGTTCAAATCATTCAAAGCTACAGTTTTCGAGATATTTTCATTTCCTTTCCACATAAAATAATTGATTGTATGGTGGACTATCAGTGCTTTCTAGCACCAATATTTTTAAATTTTTGGGACGTAAAAATGACATAAATTTGACGTTATTAAAACGTTTGCAAAAGTACGGTTTAAAAATGTACTTTTAAGATCCCGGGACGTCGGAAAGTAATGGGACCTAAATGTGTTATTAGGGTGAGGGTATGGGATGTTCTAATAATTAGACAGTCATCCTGCGGGACATCCTGTGTGATTGTGTCAATTACAAACAAATGCATTTTAGCCTTTCCAAAACATTTTGAGAATACCAATTCCACAACCCCTTATTAA
Source organism: Oxystoma pomonae (assembly GCA_963921995.1). NCBI lineage: Eukaryota > Metazoa > Arthropoda > Insecta > Coleoptera > Brentidae > Oxystoma > Oxystoma pomonae. The sequence continues at coordinate 65,889,558 of OY998171.1, forward strand.
AATTAGTCATTTTTTGCACTATTTTCCTGAACTTAGAAAAATTAAATTAAAAATCTAAAAATATTTTTAATTCCAAAAATCCCGCATAAAATCTGGTTAAATATATATAAAAATTGTACAAGTTTTTATAAGCTTGTAATATGCTATGAGGGATATTTTTTACCTTTCCATCCATCCATTAAAATGTGTGAGGTTTTTTTATAAGTTTTATGAGAGATTTTTGGCATACATTATATACCTGATACTTAAGTGGTACTTTTTATCCCGAGGCGATGTTTGTAACCCGCTGAGGGATAAAAATACACTTTAGTCACATGGTATATACACTATTTTTTTTTTCAAAAAAAAAAACAGATCTTCATTATACTCGCCTATAAAAATGTGACAACAAACAAACAAAATGTGATAATACCTACTTAGTTGCCAGGGTGTAGCCAAGGTACTAGAAAACAAATGGGAAGATAACAAAGCCTACAGCTGTCAAGATTTTTGCGAGTGTATCCAAAAGCAGAGACAACAAAATAACTTCTATTACTTTCTCTATGTCCAAAAATGGATATCGACGAAGCTGCCGCAGAGGCAATGAAAGCGCTGCTACCCGCCAAATCAGAAAAAATATACGAAAAACAGTACAACCATTTTCTTCATTGGTGTCAATTTCAAGATGTTGCTGATGTAACCCACGAAAACGTGCTTCTGGCATATTTCTTTCAACATGCCAAAAACCTCAAGGCTTCAACAGTTTGGTCTCATTATTCAATGATTAAATCTAAGATGATAAAAAGTACAATTTTAGTCCCTGAAATGAGGGAGTACTTGGTAACCTTTATTTCCAAGTTTTTTTTCAAACAATACCGGGTATAGAAGGCGATCTGACGACTTAGGGCCCTGTTATAAGTTTTTTCTACCATTGCGCCTCTAGTGACTCGGTCTCGAAGCTTGAATTAGGGTAGCGGCGCTGGCGCCGGGAAATTTTGAATTCGGTCCATTAGAAACAACATTATTTTGGAAAACCTAATTCATCAATAACTAATTTTATTTTCCAAAATATTGTTGATTCTAATGACTATAAATTTAAGAAATAAACCAAATGCGTCGTATTTAATATATTATATTATTCTTTTAAGAAGATATATACATATCGAGACTATTGTATTTATTAATAAACTATATTTATGATGCTTCCCATGTCGTCCTCAATAGCAGCAGTTTCTTTTAAGACTTGCGAATTTTTTTTAATTTTCAAAAAATTTGGTGTAACTGGTTACCCATCAGCATTTTTGAACGGAATGGGCTAAAAAATGGAATTAACAAAGAGGCTCAATAAATGCCCTATTCGAGCGTTAATAGACCATCAAAATTGGTGATACCGTAGACAAAATCAGTTATGAAAGTAAAACTCGTGGCATATCGGACAAAGCGTTTTTGTTTCTCACTTCATTACGACCAGGCCTCCAATGTCTAATGGAGAATCCAGACACCTACAGACCTGTTTCATCCTTATTAGGAATCATCAGGGAGTCATAGGATTATACCTGGCAGTTGAAGCTACACAGTGACCATGCACACCTCTAGAATTTAAAACAAAAAGTTTGTAATTCTTGGGGGACGTAGTAACTGTGTGCGCCACCTGTCGAATAAACCGAGAAACAAAAACATCAAAATTGAAAAGTGCAAGACACCGTAAATACAGAATCCTGTACCGTTCAGCAGGTTATAAAGTAGAAACCTGTAAAAGTATAAGGTCACTGTAACATGACTCTTAAAAAGAGGTAACGTTCACAGCAGCACCTACTTTCATTTTTATTTGCGGACACGAGACTCATTTTGTTGTTTTTAAAAATCAGTTATTTTTCTCCCATATCCAAAAATAACCGAACCTAAATACGTTACTTACGGAGGCTTAACGAGGCACGCTCGGTTATTTTTTGCAACCAACCAGATTTATTTCTAAGCAAAAGCTGCAGCTGGTAGGTGATAATTCGTTTTTTTGTTTAGTTAGGTTTTTATTTTTTTTGTGAGTTAATTTGAAAAAACAGGAATTGTTGTTTTCTTTTCTATTTTATTTACTTCGGCAGTTTGTATGTGGGCAAAAGAATACGGTTACGGTAATTTGTATTTGTGGTTTCAAAACTCTTTTTAGCAACTCAATTACGATAATACGTTAAACAAATAAGGTGGCGATAAGCTAGTGGTCTATTAACTCTCTATTGAATAGACTGTTTTTCCTCTGGGTGCCGATTCTTGAATTTCGAGAGGGGAACGTTCACATCCTTCGTTTCGGCTAATAAGAAGGCTCAGAAGCTGCCAAGCTTCTATGATGCACACGTAAAGGTAACTCGATTATCGTTTGTCAAGAACACCCGTTCGAGTCCCTATAGTTTGTAGAAAAAAATACATTAGAGAAACGTATTTCACAGAATTGAACAATGGAGAAACTGTACTTTGTAGAAATCAAACTTTGGCGAAATGTATATCGAAGAAATCATAAAACAGAAAAACCGTAAAAATTGGTAAGGCGAAAATATGTTGTGCCTGACAGCTGTTTGTATGTCCCTTAGAATAAGAAATGGCAAGTTATTTTTTTTTTCTAAACCAACACGACTTGTCCCAACTAAACCTAAACCATCCCAGATCAATCCAAAACACTTAAAAACCCAACCCAAACCAACCCACCACTACTTTAAATATAGCATAAAAAAATAAAAATTGTCTTTTCCACGCCCTTTCTTATTCTAAGCTCGCATGCAAACACCTGTCAGGCAGAGAATAGATTTTCGTTTTACCAATTTCTACGTTTTACGGTTTCTCTGTTTTACGATTTCTATGATTTGTATATTTCTCCAAAGTTCGATTTCTACAAAATACGATTTTACCAAAGTTTATTTCTATAAATAACGATTAATGCATTTTACTGTTCTTTATTTTATGAGACCCCACACGTTCTGCTGCTCAGAGGCAGGTTATGAAAGTATAGGAAAGTTCCTTCGATACACGGCATTCGGGCGCGGGTGAGGTTCGGCCGTGGTCGGATAGGTTTCGGATAATTCGTGATAGCTTTAAAGCCCGTTATTGGTCGATATCAAGGAGGTGACCGTTCCCGTGCGACCTTTCCTACAAAATTCCAGAATCGGCACCCAGATTTAGAAACCTTGCCCGGTACTTACCCTTAAAGTCTGTTTCAGACCCTGGCATGCAAGGATGGAATTACATGCCGCATTAGAAGGCTTCGTCCACAGTTTTTTGAATAGTTTTCTGGTTTAAAATGTCGGGTGCATACTCTAGACCTATAAAGCGTTTCAGATGGCAAACCATTGTCTTTGGCGAGCTTGATCTCTAGGGTGTGGAAAGCGATGAATCACACACTTGGACATAGTTTTCCAATTGTACTTATTACAAAAATCCAAGAAGTTACTGTAACAGTCCAAAAAAAGGCCAAAAAACACACAAAACTAAAAAACATCAATGAAAAGACCTCATGAAAAGAACGAAAAAACGATGACATTGATGGACATTGATTAAGATAGATGTCATCGGCGCAATTGGTCGCGTGAGCTTCGGGACCGAGTCCCCAGAGGCGCTGCAACTTGTTTTTTGCGATGCCCTTAGTAAGAGTTTTCTCTAAGTCCGTAGGTATATGCTTTATGAACAAAACCAAAAATTTCTTTAAAAAAGTCAATGTCGACATTTTTAAAAATCGTGACACATTTTTCTTACCATTATGGGGACAGGTTGTGCCATTTAGATAATATCCGGGATAGACCAAATTGAATAGAGGTTGTCCCCCATAGTCTGATACGTTGTTTGACGTATCCCCGCCGCTGGGACTCAAATCTTGACTCGTAGCCTCTTCCGTGTTAGGACTCATTGACTCGGTCTGAAAAAAAAATAAATCGTGACTTTTGTGGAGTGTCAAATTAAGCGTAGTTGCAGTTAGACTGTGGTAGTGTAGTCGTCGTTGCATTGCAGCTGTAGTGATTTTTTTTCCATAGATAATGCAGAACAGGATATTTTACAGATAAATAGTTAACAATATTTTTTGGTACATGCTTTTTATTATAATTTACCTTAAAGCAAAGTTATTATTGTTTTCCACAAACCAAAACTACACTTTTTTGCACTCGACGCGCGTTTCGCTAACAATGTTAGCATCATCAGGAGACCATAAACAATAAACTAAATTAATCTACGCTCTATCTTATATACAATCCTTTAGTGGGCGGAGATAAGACTAATAATTTGTGATTGATCACGATTTTTAATCCTATCTCCCCTCAACCAAAGAATAAAGTGTACTAAACGGGATGGGTCCTCTATCTTTATTTAAACTATTTCTGGATTTAATGATTTCCATACTTTCATATGCATTCAAAAGTCTTTTTTTTGGTACACTTTTTAGAAGTTTTAGGTTATCTAATGTGAATCTATGATTGTTTTCAAAAGCATGCTCGGCCACACTTGACTTTTCTGTTCTTCCGTATTTTAAGTGTGCTAAGTGTTCTTTAAAACGTGTTTGAATAGAGCGTCTCGTTTGGCCAACATATTTTTTGTCACAATCCATGCAACTCATTTCGTAAATTCCACTTTTTTCTAGAACTGTAGTTTTATCCTTGGGATTTCCTAGTAAGCTTCTTATTGTGTTACCGGATTGATATACTAATTTAAGACCGGTGTTATTAAATACTTTTTGTAATCCTTTCGTATAATTAGGATTATAAGGAATTGATACAAATTTTGAGTCGCAGGTATCTTTTGGTCTGAAAAAAGTGGAATTCCGAAAGGTCTTTTGAAAAGAATGTCTATTTATCAGCTTATTTATTAAGCCTTCGTCGTAACCGTTTTCGCCAGCTATATTCCTAATCCTATTCTTTTCTGCTTCAAATCCTTCTTTGTTTAAGGGGAAATTTACTAATCTATATGTTAAAAAGTGCAAACTTGCAAGCTTATGTTGTAAGCAATGAAAAGAGTCATTTGGAATATACCTGTTGGTGGCCGTTCCTTTTCTGTATAGGTCAAAGTCCAATTTATTTTTATTTCTTATAACTAAAGTGTCTAGAAATGGCAGTGTACCGTTATTCTCTGTTTCATAAGTAAATTTAATTGTGGGAAATTTGTTATTTATTTTTTCCATTACCACTTAGTTCCATACCTAAACCATACTCTGGAGAAATACTCAAATTCTTTACTTATATCTTATTCAAATTTGCTCATAAAGAGGTTTGCGATAAAAGGTGATAAATTATTACCCATTTTGGTTCCTTCTAATTGCTGGTAGTAGTTATTTTTATATTGAAAGTAATTTTGATTCATGCAGAGTTTTGTTAAAGATAGGTATTCTAAAGTCTGTTTGTCTTCTAGATTTTTTTTTTTAGTAGTTCCTCCAGGTATTGTAAGGTATTGGGGATCGGCACACTAGGGGACAACGAACTAACATCAAACGAGATTAAAATTTCACCTTCTTGGAGTGAAATATCTTTAACTTTGTTGATAAATTCAAGGGAATTTTGAACAGAAAAACCTTTTTCCTTTATAGGTAAATTTTCAAACTCGTTTGCTAGCCATTTCGAATTGTTGTAAGTAGGTTTTAGTGCAACCAAAGATTTCAAATTCCCAACATAATTTACCTTGTTTAATGTTTTAAACCAATATTGGTGACCCTCTTGCAAAATTTTTGAACATGTTAAAAGATCCACCGTACATATTTCTTTTGTATTAACCAAGAAATTTCCGTTTTTTCTTAATATAAGTTCAAAAATGATTTAGTTTTAAAATTAGGGTTGATTGGGTACCAAAGATGGGCAAAATAAAACTTGGGGAAGAAAAAAATGTGGTAATTTTGTATTTGCATACATACATACAGTCAATAGTGTGTTCAGTGGTATTAGCGATAAACTAACAAGGTACTATAGTAGTTATATCTGACCCGCTGATTAATCATTCTGGTTTATTATAATTGCGAAGAAATTAGAGCCTTTTTTCAATGACAAAAAGTGCTTAATTTGAGAATTACTTCGCTTGCATGGACAAATTATATCAAATAATTTACCTTCTTAATCTTATATATTGCTTTAGTAATAACCCTTAGAAAAGTTATAGTACCGTATTATCAGGGGTGCATGGTGATTGTAGTGAAAAAAACTCACACAGAGATAGGTAGATATTTTCGGGCGCGTATGAAAGAGATAGAATAGAGAATACACCAACTTTAAGCATCGTAGTGATTTCGTGGAAATGCAGACAGTCGATATTTTCAATAAATTAACAAAGTATTATATTTACTTATTTCCCTATCCCCTGACCAGCCGAAGTTAATAATTAATAATGGTACCTACCTACGATAAACAGCGGCGCTATATTACACCTCTCCCCTTTTCTACGTCAAACTAGTAATTTTCTAAAATTGTTTATGAAACTGTTTAAAAGTAACTTTTTTAAAGAACATTTTCCCTCAAATATTACTTATATTACCCACTAGACATATTACTTTTATTACACACTAGACACCGCCGCGCCGCTTTGCCTGCGGTTCTACCCATTTTTCTCGCTTTTATTCCTTTAAATGCCATAACTTTTGTTTCCGTCAACCGATTTTGACGAAATAAATGCCTATGTGTTGCCTTGGAACACAAGGAATGCAATAGTGAAAGTCCCATTAAAATTTACCGCCTTATTTATAATTTAGAGATAAAAAGTTTGGTCACCTCTACTTGATAGCTGTAGGTATTGCAGTATATCTATTGACTATATAAGGTTATAGGTATTTATATTCTTTGGTTTAAAAAATATTTAATGTACAGAAATTACAGATTTGCCAATAAATGTACCAATAAATTTTGGAAAATTAATAGTTTAACGTAAAATGGGGGGGGGTTTACTGTATCGCCACTGCGCATTGTAGGTAGGTGACATTAATATTATTAAACATCTGTTAGTCAGGGGATGGGGACATAGGTAAATATACTACCTTCTTTATTTTATTTTATTGCAAAGATCGACTGTATGCTTCTCCACGAAATCACTCCCATGCTTAACGTTGGTGTCTTCATGCCATCTCTTTTATACGCGCCCGAAAATATCTACCTATCTCTGTGTGAGTTTTTTAGTACAACCAAAGTGCACGGCTGATAATACGGTACTGTAACTTTTCTAAAGGTTATTACTAAAGCAATATATAAGATTACGAAGGTAAATTATTTGATATAATTTGTCCATGCAAGCGAAGTAATGCTAAAAGTAAGCGCTTTTTGTCACTTAGAAAAAAGGCTCTAATTTCTTCGCAATTATAATAAAACAGAATGATTAATCAGCGGATGGTACCTTGTTAATTTATCGCTAATACCACTGAACACACTACTGACTGTATGAAAGTATGGAAATACAAAATTACCACAGTTTTTTGTTTCCCAAGTTTTATTTTGTCCATCTTTGGTACCCAATCAACCCTAATTTTAAAACTAAAGCATGTTTGAGCTTATATTAAGAAAAAACGGAACTTTCTCGGTTAATACAAAAGAAATAAGTAAAGTGGATCTTTTAACATGTTCAAAAATTTTGCAAGAGGGTCTATTATCACCAATATTTGTTTAAAACATTAAACAAGGTAAATTATATTAAAAATTGTGTAGCAAAAAATATTGTTAACTATTTAGCTGTAAAATATCCTTTTCTGCATTATCTATGGAAAAAATTCACTACCGCTGCAATGCAACGACGACTACACTACAATAGTCTAACTGCACATTTACCGATGCACTTATTTTATAAAAAGCATTTTTTTAAGGGATCCCTGCCAAAAAAACCGCATAAAACCTCATAAAAAACACACCTGAATTTTATCAGTTTTTATAAGGTCTATGAGCTTTTGTGAGGCAAAATTTTAGAATTATAAAAGTTTGTAAGAATTTATGAGGTATATCTTTGATTTTGATAAGAATTTATGCGGTTTCATATGTGTTTTTTATCTGATCCTATAATCAGTCAGACTTGTAAATGTTTATAAAATGTGATAAGTGCAGACATTTTTTTTAACATATTTTATGGTTTTATCAAAGCACGATTTTCTAAGAGATTTTATAATCAAACGACAACTTTTATGGGTTTCTATAATTACATTCTTTTTCTTTTATGATGTATTATGGGATTATATAAACCGATGTTTTTATAGTTTTCTGACAGATTTTACAGTCAAACCAACTCATAACATTTTATGGGTTTCTATAATTACACCCTTGTTTTTTTTATAATGTTTTAAGAGTTTTCTAAAAAAACGTTTTTTCATGAGATTTTGGAATATTTTATGATCAGACCAACTCATAGAGTTTGACAGATTTCTATGAACATTTATAATTTTCTCGGAGTTGGTAAAAACAATTTTTTTTATTAGTCTTTAAATAGATTTTATAGTCAGACAAACTTACAATATGTTCTAGATTTTTATGTGTCCACCCTGTCAAAAAAAGATCATTAAATCTCATAAAAAACACACCTGATTTTTATCAGTTTTTTCGACCACCTAAAAACAAATTTAAAAAAACTACGCTTATAATAGTATACTTACTTACTTCTACAAAAGAATATTTTTTGACTCATGATCCCATCTCAAAAACCCCTGATGCCAATTTTGATTGAAATCGAACAAAGTAAATCCTTTTCTCCCTCCACTTCCCTCGTTAGAGGGAGGTGGGTACCTGAGAATACCATATTATTGTGTTTTCACCGGAACTATAAACGCATACTAAATTTGAACACAATCGGATGTGGATAAGTCAGTTAAAATTGGTTAGCAAAACATGACCAAAAATCTAACATCTTGAATTCGCCATATTGAATTTTTAAAATCTGATCAAAAATTCGTATTCCTTATCCCCACAAGCTCCCGTATACCAATTTTGGTTGAAATCGGACAAACTTAGGTGTTTTCCCCCCTCCACTCCCTTCGTAGGGGACAGGGGTGCCTAATAATGACATATTATTGTATTGTTACCGGAATTATAAATGCATGCCAAATTTGAAGGCAATAGCATGCGTATAAGTTAGTTAAAATTGGTTAACAAAAGATGCCCAAAAATCTTGAATCCGCCATATTGAATTTTCAAAATCTGATTAGAAATTCGTTATCTCCATCCCCAAGTGCTCCGACACACCTAATTTCAACGAAATCGGGCGTACTTCAACTGTACCCCCTCCACCTCCTTCGAGTAGGGGGGAGCTGTCAATTTCATCACACTTTCATCTTGTGTTGTCACCGTAACTATATAAGCATGCCCAATTTGAAGCCGATCGGATGTCGGGAAGTTGGTCAAAATTAAGTTGCAAGGTTCCACCCGAACAAATATATCTTGTTGTTGTAAAAAAAATAGTTTTTGGCTTATGAAATCTCATAGAAATTTATCAAAGTAACATCTCTACCACAGCTAATGGCGATAAATAAGTACTTATACGAGACCAATTTTCTATTAGATATGTAGATATTGTGCAAGTACAAGGAGTGTTATTGTATTAAAGTCGATTAAGTTGTCGTAGCTTATAGTTTAGGTTAGGTTATAGTTTAGTTTGACTGTATTAATTTCTTCATTACCACCCCCCTCCCCTTGTATACGCCGGTTGATGTAACTTTGATAGTAGTTTGTAATAGATTAAATTAAAATTGCCCCTCTCTAAAAACAGCTGGGTGTAAAATTTTAATTTTTATATTAAATTTACTCCAGATGTATGTATAATTCATCTATGAACTGTTTACTATAGTATAGTCAAGTGTTTGAACCTTATTTGAAATAGTATATTTATAATAAATTTATCGCAAAAATGCTGAAAAAACAATCTGATAAGAAATGGTTTTCTACAACGTGTTTTAAAATAACCATTTTAAGGTTACATATTGGCCCCTATAATATTGCATTATGTCGCGTTTGCGTTTTTGTACATTCATTGACTAAATAGTAGTTTTCACAACATAGTGGCTAAAATAGTGCTTTTTTTACAAGCGTTGGTTTAAATAACGAGCACAGCGAGGTATTTAAAAACGCGAGTAAAAAAAACACAGTTTAGCCGCGAGTTGTGAACACAATTTTTTTTTAATACCTTCATTAAAAAATTCAAGAAAAACAGGAAAATACTTTTAAAAATCTTGAACGAAGAGCACTTATCGCAACACACCATCTTTACACTATAAATCAAGGTGGCTTGTAAATGAAATAACAATCGTTTCCATAGCGATGTGCCTTTTCATTTCGGCGACTTTCATTGTTGCGACATTTTAATCTTTGACAGTTTGATATTTTGACGATGTTTTTAAATGATTTTTTCGTAAATACTTGGTGAAAACTGGCGGAAATGGCTTAATTTTTAGGCAAAAATAATTAGCTTTTTTCATTATTACTATTTTCCGCTATTTCTCTTTAATATTGGGTAAAAAAAACGGACAGAAATCTTTTTTTGCACCCGTGATCAAAAAAACTTTTTTTGCATGGGTAACCAAAAGCGCCATGCTTTAGTTATCTGCAGACAGTTACTAAAATCATGATTTAATGATATTAAAGTATGGTTAAGGTTTAACCCATATATGTATGATATATGGGTTAAATATAGGCCTTTCCCAGGCCAAACTTGTAAGCAAGCAGGCCATAGAGCCGTCTTAGCTTCGCGCCTATGTACATGCGCGAAAATTTTACGAGGCGGCCATTTTCGCGACCTTCGTCTTCGCCCTTTGGTCGAGACGCCATGTTTGTTGATTTGTTTTGATCACACATTTTTCCGTTTTCCGCGTTTTCGTTTATGCAAATTTTTTTATTGTGATATTTTTAATCTTTGGTTAAGATGTCGCCGCATAAAAAGAGAGAAAGAAAGAGAGTTATTTTTTTCTTAAAATTTAAAGGAAAAAAGTGAGAATACCTAAAAATTATTTCTATTCATTTATTTATTTAAAAATAGAAAATAGTGATTTTCTAAAAACGTAAACAAATAGAAAAATTTTGACAACTGTACAGCTGTCTTTCTGCATTTTGGTTGGTTAACCGATGACGATGGCCGCGCATGCAGAACCGCTAAGCTTTGACGCCAGAAAGAGACAATAAGAGTCATAAAAGAGTAAAAGAGAAAGGTATAGGCCTATATATAGGACATCCTGCTTACAAAGTTGTGCCCGTCGAAAGCATTGCAAGGGTGTATATTTAAGCTCATACATATATGGTTTAACCTAAATAAAATACGGTTTTCCCTCATTATGGTAAAACTTTATAGCGTAACGCCCAATAAGTCCCTGATGTCTCTATACAGAGCCTATAAATAATGAGTGCAGCTGATAAAATACAGAGTTAAAAATGTTTCCATTTTTGAGGTCACACTGTATTTTTGTCAGGATTATCTTGGCGACATAGTTTAGCATATCTAAAACATAAAACCATAAATCTTAGAAAGCTCTTCTTATCAACAAAATGCTTCTATATACGCACATAAACTGTGATAAAAAGGATTTATTTATGGTGTGGTCCTTTCAAATTTTACTTTTCCATAATTTATAATTCAAAATTCCCATCAAAAAATTGATAAAATACTTAGATACCTACGTATATGATAATTTCAAAGTTGTTGTATATACAGTTGCGTTTTTTTCCGCGTTGGAACAAATAATTGCACTCGAAACCCACTTAACTAACTCTTTAGCAGATTCGCGACTATTCGCGATCTCATCGTTGACTCAACCAAAAAAAATCATCTACCAAATTAGTGCAAAATAGGGTCGTGTTTGAATAAAAGTAGACGTTGTGCAAAACGTTGAATCCAGCTTGCTGCCTCTACAGTCCTTTAATATAGTCGAAGTGTAGTTGAACGCCTATACTCCAGCAAACACGGTTCCCTCGGGCCTTCGTCGGCCCAATGTCGATTGCCGAATTTGCCGTCATCGACCACTTTGCGATGTATGTTTGCCGACGCAGCGTTAAACTGTAGCCCGCCGTCGGACCAATGGTAAATTTTACTTTTTGTTGACATCGGCATACCGTCGCCGTACGATTTGGTTTAGCCATATGGTACCGACCATCCGCCCATAAAGCTGCTTAATTTGGTCGGTCTAACGTAGGTAAACTGGTCTCGGCCCGACATCGGTAAACTATTCCCGAAGTCCGACATTGGTTTCCTAAAACGGTCCAATGTCGGCGATTGACGAAGGTGGTAGCTTAAAGCGGCCCGACAATGGCAAACCATAAAGGTCCGATAATGGGTGGATAATAAGGATCCACATCAGCCTCTCAAAGCGGGCCGACGTCGATGATTGACGAAGGTCGTCCAATCGGACCATCGTCGGTCCTAAAGTGGTGTCGGCATAAAGTCGACTGTAGTAATATGGACCTCTGTCAGTTGCCGATTATTGACCGAAAACTGAAAATCACAATCTGTCCAACATCGGGCCAGCGTGTAGTCGCTGATGCCTACACACTACCGACGTTGTCGACATTGGCCCGATTCAATGCCAACGATTTGTGTTTGCTGGGTGGTTTATCAAACCAGGAATTTATCAGACCGTATTTAATAAAAAAATTCATCGTAAGAATGATTCACTATAGAAACCGCAATTCTTCAAACCAATTTTTTATCCGAACCTTATTTCATCAAACCCATTCAATAACAAATTCGAAATTTGACAGACCCGTTTTTAATCGAACTCGTAATTTGTAAAACCCATTTTTAATAAATCTGGATTTCGTCAAACTCGTTGTTTATCAGAAAATATTTGCTAAATTGATAGCGCATTCGCCAATAATACTTACATGAACTAGAGGCGTACACGACGGTGGCGCAGCGTCACGGCGTTTCGATGCATTTGTCGTTCTGTAAAAGTATTCACAGGTAGTGTTCACTACTTTGTGTATAGATGTCACCACCTGCGTGTACGCCTCCGGTTCATGTAAGTATTATTGGCCAATGCGCTATCAATTTAGCAAATATTTTCTGATAAACGAGTTTGACGAAATTCGGTTTTGATAAATAATGGTTTGACAAATTCCGGGTTTTATTAAAAAATGGGTTTTGCAAATTACGAGTTTGATATTGAACGAGTTTGATGAACAATGGTTCGATTAAAAACGGGTCTGTTAAATTTCGAATTTGTTATTGAATGGGTTTGATGAAATAAGGTTCGGATAAAAAATTGATTGATTTTGATTTGATTTTATGACTGAACTTTCTTTTATTTAACGGGTTTGATTTTGCATGTTCTGATAATATATGAGCGTCCGTCCGTTCAAAACTCTTGCCTTTTTTTTCGAGAGCTCTCCGACTATAAAAATCCAGGTGCATTTAACTGTGCACAATTTTCTTCTCGCTTAATTTCTGGCAATACAATAGCACCGATTAATTTTATCACCAATAATTCCGCCTACTCCTAAATTGTTGACAGCAACAAATTGCCCGCATAGATTTTAACTGAGCGCAATGTTTATTCTTACAAGAAGGAATCCGAATAAAAATAACTTTTTTTTATACCTTCGTTAAGATTGAATTTGAATAAAAAATGCGCTTCTTCCAATCTAAAAAACTGTTAATCAAATTTGTATCAAATTTTGTACGGTAAAAGTTAAAGCATTATCCCGAGACCATTTCACGGTTTTTGCATAATTTTACCTATCCTAAAAATGTTTAATTCACTAAATAAAAACAAGATATATATATTTTTTTGAAAAACCACGCGAATGGTCTGTGGGGGATACCAGAAGCCTCCGCTGTGCAAAATTTTGTTAACTTTTGATGTGCCGTTTATCTGTTTAAGTAAACGAACTGTTTTTAGGATTCAAATTTACTCCTAAAAACATGATTTTAGTAGATAACTAAAGCATGGCGTTTTTGGTTACCGATGCAAAAAACTTTTTTTTGATCATCAAGATTTCTGATTAAAAGAATCGAATTTTTCTTGCCTAAAAATGAAGCCATTTCCGCCAGTTTTCGTATTTACAAAAAAATCATGTCATGTTACATTTTGGGAAAAAAATTACATATTTTTGACAGGTTCTGACAGTAGGACGAATATGGAAGATTTTAATTTTTATCAGAATAACTATTTAGGGACGTCATCTACACAAAAATATATCTTTCGAAAAGAGTATATTTTTTTTCTTAAAATCAATCAAAAAGTGAACTGTGTTTTCATTGCTGTTACATCTATAAAAAAACTGAAAAAAAAACATATCTAAGTAAAAAACTCTTTGTTTTGAACGAACAAAATGCAAGCCAGACAGAAAAAGCAAAATTACTGTCAAATTTCTGCAAAAATCATTTTAATGCCCGCGGGCGCTAAGTGAGCTATAGGGCGTTAAAGTGCCACTTATCACTCTAAAACGCGGGCGGTAAAAGGCAAATTAGTTTACTGCGGTTTTCCATTCGAATCCAAAATTTTAAAGCAGGTAGTTAATCAATTATTATTCAAACAGAAAAACATGCTTGGGTGTTCCTTGGGTATACTGAGCGCAACGCCACCCCGTCGTCAAAATCATCATGTTAACCGTCCGTGCGTTTGACGTTCAAATGTCAACAATGTCAAATAGCGTTTGTCGTCGGACTTTTTGGCACGACCAAAAACTATCAACCGTAGAAAAACTTGGATTAGTTTAGCTAATCCATGCTCTAGCTCTCTTTGTTCTTTTCTATGAGATAAATAGAGATGAAGACAGGGTGGCCACTTTTTTTGTAATACCAAATTCCCTGACTTTTTCCGGTTTTCCAGACAATTTTTAAAGTTTTGCCTTGACCCCCTCCCCCTTCACGATTTAGTAGATGTTGGGCCCGACTTTTTTTTAACATGTTTTGTTGTAGGAAAAAATTTACCTTTTTGGCAATTTAAGCTAAAAATTTTGAACTTCAGGATTTTTATTTTAACAAAAGTGGGTTGGATTACCTGCCTAGAGAGACTGAGTTGGGTACGAAGTCTCAGGTCTAGATATGTTTAGAAAATCATGTCATAAATGCACCGCAGGCGAAAATTTTAAGAAAATTTTACTAAAAAAACAATTCTTAAAATTTATCTAAAATTGTAATAATGAATGATCCGTGGGTAAAATTTTTTTGCATGTTAAGCGGAAAATAAAAACAAATACCTTCGTTACATTTAATATGAAATAGAGTTGAGTTCCCTGCCAAGGACTGGGTTGGAGTCGAATCTAATCTCAATTTTGGACACATTGAAAAAATTAAGTCAGTAAAAATTACACACGCTAAGGGAAGTAATCATCTAAAAATCGCACTTCAACATTTTCATGGTCCTCCATGAATTTTAAGGTTCTTTTTTTTAAATTAAACTAAAATTGTAACATCAGTGCCATGATATGAGATATGAGCCGTCAAAGTGCGTATGTCTGGCAAACATCTAAGAAGACTTTTTTTCATAACTTGAATACTGTACAGGGGCGTATCCAGAGTTTTTTCTTATAGGGACTTCACTGTCTGAGAGGGTTAATTTTCAAAAAATTACATAGACGAAAGTAAAAAGTTTTTGTGTTTTATTTTCCCTGGTGGTTTTTTTTATGGGTTTGGTCTCATTCGAAAGGTAATTAAATGGCGTAAGCAAGATTTAATTTGAAGGAAGGCATAAAAGCTTAAAATATCAATAAATAATAAAAATTTTAAAAGCAGAGGACAGCCTTATTTTTTGTATTGACATTTTTTATCTGGAGGTGCGCTTTTAGGCTTATGCTCCCCCCCTCCCCTTCCAAACTATTAAATATTGAATAAAAGATTGAATTTTACCAAAAAATTAAGAATAAAATAGTTACCCCTCTCCAAGGATCCTCAGCCCAGAGTTTTTTTTGGGAGAAAGAGGGTTGAGTCTTAGATTAAAAAGAGAAAAGATATCTGGTCCAACGAAAACTCCTTGGCAAATAATAACCACTGTTTACTTACAAATAAAATCAAAACAAAACAAAGGTGAGAAATATTGATTATTTTTCTATCCTTTTAAATGACGTTAGAACGGTAGGGACAGAGAATTCTGTGTCAACCACACACAAAAGGTCGTGATTGGCTTGTGGGCGGGGAAAGTCGGCAGAGCGCAGACGGTCGGATGATATTTTTATTGACATAAGCTTTTTCGTGTTATTTATTTTAAAATTTCAGGATGTTTAAGCAGTTTGGAAGTCTTTTTAAAACCACATTTTGTCAAAAAACATTTATAGTGTGTTTTTTTACCAGTAGGAGAATATTTCAGTGCATTTAAAGTGATATTTTGGAACAAATCGTCCAATGTTTTGAAAACAAAGGGAGAGCAAGTGAAATCAGTCAGTGACGGTACATGCCGGTAGGTACACAGAAAATAAAAAAAAGTTTAGGAAATAATACTTAAATTAATAGATCCTTAGATTAAAATATCAATCAGCACGTTTTTTTTTTAATTTTAAATGCATCAAATGAGATAGTTTTTGTAAGGTTTTTATCGAGGTTTTTTCTATAAAGACGATAAAATAAAGAATACTTTTGACAAATGATATATTTTCGAAGGTTTTTTTATAAAGACTATAAAATAAAGGAAGATAAAGTTTGTAAGTTGAATTCCCACCTCTTATCAGAATATCAAGGTTGATTTATAATACCGCCGTGGCCATCTGCGCTCGCCCTTCGAATTGATATTTGAATCTTTTTGTCTGTCCTAGATGTCTTCATATACCCTAAGCATTATTGACTTTATTGTGTACTGAAAAAGTCAGTTTAAGTAAGTTTCTGCTAATGACCAGAAAAAGTTACAAAATTTAAGTCATCTCCAACAGCGAACTTAGACGGTAACAGCATAAGTCTTTATGATACAAAGATGAGTGCTTGCCTCTGCTTTATTGTTGAATATACAAGGTTCCTAACCAAATCCTTAGGGGGCCAAGCAGCCGTGTATAAGACGCAGACAAACGGAAAAGCACATTAGGCAGAAAAGGATGGGCATGGGGCGATGTTGTCACTACATCTTACACGTAGTAAATCCATTCCAGGTTGTTGTTTTCTAATGTTTTCCATTTTCATACCTTTAGGACTGGAATAAAAATTGTTTTTGCTCGACTTTAATACCAAACTGATGAATCGCTGTCGAAAACCCCCCTACCCCCTACGTAACGTTTTGTAACCCCCCTCCCCCCTATGACCATTACGTAATTTGTGCATGGCCCCTGTAGTCCCAGTGGAGGAGGTCGAGAAAATTGATATTTTTTTCTTAAAAATTATACTCTTTAGACCTATTTCCTTGCGTTCCCGAAATTACGTAATTTTTAAAAAAAAATTGTAAGCGGCGCCATTTTTATTTCGTGCTTTGTTTTTCTAACATTTTTGCGTTCGGCTAATTTATTTGAAAAATTTTTGCCTGCGGCGCCCTTTATCTTATCTCGAAACCAAGATCCCCCGTTTTAGGAAAACTGATCCCGTCTCTGTTTCCAAATCTTTTCGAATAAAAGTAGAGTATGACCATGTGGGAAATAATTTTTTTCTACGGTATGACGAAAATTTCGAGAAAGTTAAAGAAAAAAATAAAAAAAGTGGCAGAGCTCAAGTTTTTCGTAAAAAAAAAAGTTTTTTGTAAAGAAACAGAGCAAAATAAATCTTTTCACCCCTTTTTGGGTGTTACAAATATTGGCAGCCCCTTATTTTTCGCTTTTACCCTCCCGCTAGTTTTGAAGAATTGGTTCGCTACATGTTTCGCGATCATGTCATAAAACACCTCGAAAATATCAAATGTAGTGTAGGGCCAGCTTTATTTAAAATCAATAATATCGCAAGCAAAAAGCTCTGCAGGAAAAACAGCGCCGTTTATTGATTTCTTTGGCTACTAGTGCTCTGCATGGTTTGGCCGTTTCCGGATAGATGTCACTAGTAGAACAGAATGGAAAGAAATTTAATTAAAAGCGAAGATATTTCTTTCTAATATTAACAACCTCACGAGTTTATCGCTCAGTATCGTAAATAATGGACCCTGCCGCCTCCTTTAAGCAAGAAAAAGCTGTGGTTTGGACCTGAAAACATCTAATTTTTAATTAGGTGTGGCCGCCATCTAGCGGAATTTGCAGACATCTTCTCAACGGTTATTATTGCAACTATGATTTATGCTCACAATGAAAGAGTGGCGACAATTTTTTCTCGTGAAAGCAGTCCGGAGATAATAACAAACTGGCACCATTGCTCAATATACCTGTTTCTTTTGTGCGCGCAGAACTTTCTATGCCATTTCTGTTTGATTTATTGAAATCCTATCCCTAAGGAAAATCTTAGGAACCCTGTATATCAAATCATATTAAGGGAGATAATAAGTACATGTATTTAGCTTAAGGTGTTCTTTATTTTGTTCATATTTTAAGTTTTAGTATGAAATTGTTGGGGAAATTGCACTATGTCTGGCATAATAAGAATATGATTGATAATATAGTATATTGTTATGAGGTACTATAAAACAAAAATGCATTGAATATTTTTTTTAAATTTTTCTTTATTTCAATAATTCTTTTTGACTTTTTGAAATAATTTTAATTATAGTAAAAATTCTGAATTAAAATTACAGTTGGTGCCTCGCTTTGCTCAGGTTACAGGTTATTATTCTTAAACTTGCACATTAGCATAAGATGTACCAGTTTACTCCCTCTTGATATGTGTTGGGTTTGTTTTATCAATAGCAGTAAACTTTAGTTAAAACTTGGCTCTTTAGAACAAATTGGATGTATTACTTACTTATATTATTGTAGGTTATTAAGTCATGGATCACGAGATCAAAAATTACAATGTTTTATCTTATTTATAAGTACCCACGTAAATTTTCTATTTCAAATAAAATATTTCTTTTGTGGAATTAAATAAACATAAAATTATATAGTTTTACCTAAATGTTTCCCATGTAAAAAGGCCCCTATAACCACAGATTACCTAGGTCCTCTGTGCTATATAGGAAATTTTAAAATGACATTTGCTTGAATGAGGAACATTTCACAAACACAATAACAGTACTAATATTATATTTTTTTTTTATGTTCCAGGTAATGTGAACTTTGTTTGTTTTAATTTAAATTTAAAACTACAAACATTTAGTATACATTACGCCACTGATGTGTTTACTGTAAACAACAGAAAGGTAAACATTATTCCATTAATTAATAACCAAAGTCTCCGTAAGTGTCAGGTATCTTGTCTCTTTTTAATCTAAGGGTTGAGTAATAGCATAATCTCTGATAACCATTTTGCTCTTAAT
Source organism: Oxystoma pomonae (assembly GCA_963921995.1). Classification (NCBI taxonomy): domain Eukaryota; kingdom Metazoa; phylum Arthropoda; class Insecta; order Coleoptera; family Brentidae; genus Oxystoma; species Oxystoma pomonae. The sequence goes on from OY998171.1 coordinate 65,908,750, forward strand.
TTTTGGGATAAATTCAATCTTTAGGAGTCAATATTTAATGGTTTGTACGCCACTATACCCTTAAAGAGTACCAGAATAATTGAATAAATATGACAAAAAATATAAATTCAAAAAGTAAGGTTGTCCTTTTCTTATTTAATGAATTTTCACGATTTATGCCCTCCTTAAATTGCCTTTAGCTTGGTGGTTTTGCTTGTGTGAACACCTTTGTGTGTGAAATTTGAAATAATAGTACATTATAAACCTATGGTCTAAAGTGCCACATTTAATCCCCCGACGAAATTCACATTAACATCTTTTGGGGTTGAAACAAGGATATTCTATTTATTTCCGATTGTTTTACTGGACTATTCAGGGGGAGGGGGCTGCAAAATCTAGCCAAAATTTTAAAGAATGGTCTTAAAAACAATAACAAGTTAAATCTAGAGTGAAACATCTTTTAGGATTAAAACAAGGATTTTTTTTTACTGGGCTATTCAGAGGGTGGGGGGAGAAAATCAGGTAATATTTTAATAAGCACTTTTCGTTTAGAAACTACTAATTTGTCTATATTTTCACCTTAAACAGGGGAGGGGAGGCGAAGATGTTCAAAAAATTATCCTCTAGGCAGGTTTCGAGGAACAAAATAGAAATCAGGGTAAGACAAATATATATTTGCAATGTTATTGACGATTAGCAGTATTTATCTGGTCTGCTGTAATTTGTCCGGAGCTGGCAACAAGGTGCCAGCTTCTCGGGGGTACAAAATGTATAGGTTTTAAAACGTATTATACCAGCCTAATATGAATCTCGTGATCTATAATCACATGGCGAACAAAATAAAAAATACATAGAGAAAGGCCTGATCGGTCATAAGTCAAAACGTTGGGGAAACGCACTCTATAAATAAAACCAAACTACTCTGGTCGACAATATCCCAAATATTTCACGATGGGTGCCAAAACTTATTAGTTTTGACTGTTTGACATGAATACTAATATATTTTCCTACTATTTTAGAAAATTTGATAAGTTTTCTTTTGTTTTATACGGTTTTGAGACAAAAATTGACTTTCCCATAAAAACTAAAAAAAAACTGCACTTTTAAGATTTATTTAGTTTGTTTTCACATAACATATTAAACCTGGTAAAACATCTCTGACAGATTTTTATTCCTGAGTTTTGGGTCCAATAAGGGTCAGAACCATCGACTTACTAACTGCTAGAGTACTAAAAATCTGCCGGTCTCGCTAAAATATGCTTCTACTGTGTGTGTGTGTCGTTTGTTTGTAGATAAAAGCTTTTTAAATTTGTCACCTTTTAATACAACAACTAAGTACTTTCATAATTTGTTAAATCATTTTGGTAAATAGAAGCGCCTCTCGTATTACATGCGATATGCAACGTAACAAATAATTATAACATTCAATTGAATAATAGATGCATGTACACAAGTTTAATTATGACGGAAAGTTGTGAAATTTTGAACCATGATCGCTGCAACTATTAATCTGGGCTTAAATTATTTTGGTTTAAAACAATGTTTACGACTAAAAAACCTTACAATTTTGTAATCTTTCTTTTTTTTTAGTCCACCATACCAACATGGTATGGGGGACTATGAAAATCGTGAAATTTTGACTTTTCTTAATTTTATCAAAAATGAGTTACTAAGGTTCCAAAACACCTTAATCGATGAAAAAAAAAAGTTGTCTGTTGTCTGTCTGTAGACACGATAACTCAAGAACGCCTTAATCGATTTTAACGAAATTTGGTACGAAAATCATCTATAGACTCACCATGAACTGATTAACTTTTGAGTAGGGTGGTGGGGAATTGAAGGGGGGAAAAGGGGGATAAAATATTTTGGAACAAAAGCAAGTAGCGATATACAGTGTTCAGATTTAAGTTTCCATGAATATAGGCTACAAATTTTGTTATAAAGTCCAAATTCCTGGGAGCTTTAGTTTCCGAATTATTTGAAAAAACGTTAATAGCTATTTATGTATCTAGGTCATAAACGAGGCGTTTAACGCCCGCGGCTTGGAAATAAAAACACGAGCCGCCAAGCGAGGGTTTTTACACGCTGAGGGTGTTAAACGCATTTTATGACTGAGATACATACAATTTTTACGCACAACCGCATGATTTTTGGAAAATGTTTTTGGTGTCAAAACTCTTTAATATTTTGAAAATAGATAAATCACTAGTAGACAAATAGTTAAGTATAAGAAAGTGACCTGTTGTATGGTTATTTCTGTCATTCTCAATCAAGCAATCTGAGACACAAACAGTTGCTTGTCATTAGCAACCATATCAACAAAGTCATCATTACAAATAATGTTGCGTTTAAGTCGCTATTTTTACCGTTTTTCTTGTAAAATATTATGGAATTTGAAGAAAAAGTAATCCCTAGAGATATACTGGAGGCCGCTGAAGAGGCGAAGACGAATCTTTTGCCGGCCAAATCAAGAAAACTATACGAACAAATCTATAAAGATTATGTTTTGCCTTACTTGCATACTTCAACGAAAAAGTGAAACAACACAAGCCATCATCTCTATGGAGTTATTATAGTTAGTTATTATTATTATAGTTATTATTTTTTTACCGTAGGTAATGTTATTGTTGCGTTCGTTTAATAAAAATTATTGAAACAAAAATTTGCATTTTTTCGTCTACAAATTCAAGAAAAGAATATTACAAAAAACTATAGAATGACCGCTTTTCATAAATAATTAAAAAAAGCCCCTAAATTTAACACATGCGGTCCTTAAAATAAGTTTTAACGCCCGCGGGCGGTAAAGTACTGTTTTAACGCTCAAGGGCGTTAAAGTGCTTTATTACGCCCTAAAATGCGGGCGTTAAAGTGCACTTTAACGCCCGGTTGTGCATAAAATATATTTAAAAAAATCATAACTTTAGAAGTAAAATAAAGCAGCTATTGATAAGATTTTGGTTTTTGTAAATATTACCCAAAAATTTCCTTTCAACATAAAATAATTGATTGTATGGTAGATTATCTCTGCAGCAATTCTTTTGTATAGTTTATTTTTCTATTTTCCCATTCAAATAAATAGAGTAAAGATTTACTTCACGACTTCCCTCGCTCAAAAATACCCAGACTTTTCCAGGGTGTATCCATATTTTTCCTGGGTGTATACAAACTTTTCCCGGGTGCATCCATACTTTTTCAGAGTGTATCCAAACTTTTTCAGGGTGTATCCACGCTTTTTTAGAGTGTATCCAAGCTAAGTCAACACCTGCTTAACTAAAAAGCCAGTTAACTCTTTCGATTTAGTATCCTTTAGCCTACTATAGCGGTCATATTGACACCCAACTGACAGAAAATCCAAGTTTTATCTGTCAATTTGGTTATAAAAATGGCGGCAATCTTTGGCTAAAGGGCACTGAAGAGATAAGAGTTAACTGGCCTTTTAGTTGAGAACGGTGTTGGCTAAGTTTTTTTTCACGTCGTTTTTAAAACAATGATCGACATGACAGTAACTACATTTTCATAGGCTACTTTGATACGCAAAATTATTGTAGTATACAGGGGAGGACTAAACGCAAAAACATGTCGATTGAGTTTTTTTCTGCGCTTTCTAGTCATACTAAAAAAAAACATTTTTTTACCCCTTTTTGGAGTGTGAAACTCAATAGTACTTGTAGCACCTTGCTGAAAAGCTCTTTTAAAAAGAAAATTGCCTGTACATTTTAAATTAATACGTACCTAATTTTTATTAAAAAAAAAAAATTAAGAAACAGATGCATGAACATCTATAAATTGTAGCTTTATTAGAGCAACATAATAAATTCATAAAATATAGTCAGTATATGCCCGCCTGTCACGGAGATGCAACCATCGAAATCGCATGTCCATTATTTTTTGATATTAGAGGTAGACACCATAAAAGATATTAAAATTATAGCTTTGTTAAAGCAAAATAATTTTTAGTTATTTTTTTTGAATTTTGAAAAATTGATTTCTCAAGGAAGCAACCCGGTATTGTTTGGCAGGGTTAAACATATGTTTACAAAATTCCAGCCTTGCTAAAACACCTTAGTCGATTTGGCCGCTGGCTCTTCTACTAAATAACTTGATGCCATATCTTGAAGCCTATATCATATTTTTATGATTTGCAGGAGTTATGTCCTCCAATTACCATTCTAAATAACTTAGTAGATAACGTGTGGACACAAAACTTCTATAGGTAAAATCGAATTTTAGTCTCTAAAGCGCAAAAAACTGTTTTTAATATTTTGCAAATCCTTCAAAATAACATTCCCATAAAGACAAATAAGTAAACGAATAAAATAAATTTATTCTATAATGAAAATAGATTAGACGTATCCATCCAATATTGGTAACCGTTATATTATTCTGGACTTGAGCCAATAAAATTTTCCACACCACTTTTAAAACTAAAGGTCGGCCGAACGAACAAAAAATTATCACTTTTGAATTTATCTCTAATGTGTTTAGAAAGCGTGAAGTTGTTTTGAGAAAAAAAATTGATGCTAGAAAGCACGGATAGTTCACCATACAATCAATTATTTAAATTTATATTGAAAGGAAATGAAAATATCTCGAAAACTATACAGACCACTTCAAGCTACTGCGAACATAGGGCGGAAGAAGTCTAATTTGCCAGTGTACGTACATGCAGAGACACCGCACGCCTATCAGTGAAGCAACCAGATTTATCAGTGACGACGTGTTACAATGAAAATAATAAGGAGAAACAAAATAAAACCAAGTTCTCAAAATAAAATAATACATTCTAAAAACCAAAAAGATTCTCCCAGTCAAAAAAAAATTAAAGCAAATGTTCGAAAAGTCCTCCTTGCTCGGCTAGACAATATCCGAGCCTACTATAAAAACCCCTTCTAACGTTTCCAAGCATGTTAGGGGTGATAATTTGAAAAGCTTCTTCAAAAACAGATAGAAGTCATTAGGAGCAAGATCGGGAGATCGAGCTGGCCATAAAATAGTTCCCCGTGTACTTATAACCCGATTAGGAAATACATTATCAAGATATTCCCTAACAAGGCCAACATTGTGAGCGGAACAACCATCTTGTTGAAACCATGTTTCACCAAATCTTACACCTAACAACTGCCTAGCAGTTGGAATAATGTGCTGCTGCAGTAGATCCAAGTATCTAGGACCATTCAAATTGCAATTGCCGTTAATAAAAAATGGCCCAATTACGTGTTCACCTATAATACCCCCCCCCCAAACATTTAGTTTTTGGGGATACTGTGTTCTTACGTCAAAATACAAATGCAAATTTTCCCTCGAATATCGAACGTGTGTTATGTTATGACGATTTGACCATTTGACCATCTGCACTTTTTCGGCAACTTCGTAGACATCCATTTTTGGTTTTAAAAATGTATTATTTCAATTAAGAACTTACCCATCTGTTTCTCGAGCAAGGCAGAAATAAAACAAAATAATAAAAACAAAATGAATTTCCAAAAGATAACACTGCAGCGTGCTTCGAATCCACCTCGGTCGTACGGCACGGAGAGTAAATTGGACTTGATTCCCCCTATGTTCGCAGTAGCTTGAAGCGGTCTGTATTTGAACCTTATAACAACATTTTTGGGTAATATTAACGAAAATCAACTGCTTTACTTCTAAAGTTATGATTTTTTTATATCTTATAAAGTTTTTTTCAAATAACTCGGAAACTAACGCTCCCACGAATTTGGATTTTATAACAAAATTTGTAGTGCATATTCATAGAAATTTAAATCTGAAAACCATATATCGCTATATAAATAATAAGATAACTTAGAATATTTTATCTGTGAGTGGTTATGATCTATTATGAGATTTTTTGGCAGGGTCCTGATTCCAGCGCTTCTCATTGGACAATTTTGACATGCGTAAACTAAAGTTATGCAACTTTTGCTTAAGACTATTTTTTGTAAAATGCATAATAACATTTTCGATGGGATTTAAAGGGAAACTCCGTTTTTATTGAAGATAGAGACATGAGGTTTTCGCATTACTGTCCTACTTTTTTGAGCTTTAAAAAACGGTATTATCAGATTTATTCTGCCCCTTGCAGTTTTTGAGCTACAAGGGAAAGTTGAAAAATGGTCGGAATTACCAATTGATGATATCTCCTTTAATTTAAGAGATAATTGAGATCTGTAAAAACATGTCTGTGGCAATCTTTTTAGAAAAACACAACGGTGTTTTCGAAATTTTAATCCGACGTTTCGTTTCGTAGATACCATCATCAGGATCAAAAAGTTTAATACGGACCAAAATGTTTTACTTTATATTTTAGTTTCTCTTTAAGTTTGTTTGATAATAAAATATTTTTTTTATTTTGAAGTTTTTTGCTATAACTACCAATTTCAATAACAAAAAACTATATTGATAAGACAAATAAGCATTCGCTTTGCCGCCATATTTAAATCCAAGATGGCGGAGAAAATTAAATGGCTAACTTTTTTAAACCTCTTTTTTATATAGGTATGTTGCCATTTTTTTTAAAATACTTTGTATTGTATGTCGAAAAGTAACATTTATACCTAAATTAAAAACCAAGGTGCGCATTTCATTTTATCTGCTATTTTGGATTTAAATGTGCCGGCAAAGCGAATGTTTTTTGTCAAAAGGCTTATTTGATTATCAATAGTTTTTTTTATTGAAATTGGTAAAGTTATATAGCAAAAAACAATTTGTCCAGTTTTTTTCGGTTCACCCGATATGTTCATATAATATTTCTGGGTTGTTCAGGTCTACTATACAGGGTGTTTCAAATTCGATGCTCACAATGGGAATCTAGGAGAGGTAGAAGATACGAAAAGGATTAAATTAGCCAAAGTTGTCTAATTTGATTCTTTGCTCAAAAAAAAAATACAAATTCCGGATAGTTCCGGCGGAAAACCCGAAATTTTCATTTTTAGTTTTTATTCTTCTGCGCCCTCATTCTTAAAGCTGCCAAAAAACGCTTAAAACTTTCTACAGACACTTTTTTAAGATCTACCTAGTGAGAGGTCCGTTTTCTAGACTTGACATTTCAGTGTGACAGGTGCCCTGTCAAGTTAATTTTTTCTTATGGACACATCCTTTTTTTCTCCTGCCTCTTGTTTCATAAAGGATGACAGATAACATTTTGCCACTTTATTTTGACAAGTCACCTGACGTTTTGGGTTTATTGACCATCATCAGCTCAAATTTAATTTTTGCTTTTAAGTTACTCAAGATATTTTGGAAACCCGATTGCAGTAATTCTTTTTTGTTTTAACAAATTAACTATTTTAAAAATACGTTTTTTTCTTTGTTTTTTAGTCTTGAATTTGGGCTGCTGATGGTCAATTAACTCAAAACGTCAGGTACTTGTCAAAATGAGGTTGTAAAATATCTGTCACCCTTTATGAACCAAACGGCAGGAGAAAAAAAGTATGTGTCCATAAGAAAAAATGAACTTGACAGTGCTCCTGTCACACTGAAATGTCAAATCGGACCTCTAATTAGGTAGATCTTAAATCTCTCTCTCTCTCTCTCTAGAAAGTTTTAAGCATTTTTTGACAGCTTTAAGAAAAGGGCGCAGAAAAATAAAAACACAAAATAAAGATTTCGTTTTTTTTTGCCTATCTCCGGAACTACCCGGAATTTGTAAACTTTTTTTTTAGTTTTGAGTATAGCGTCAAATTGCGCAACTTTGCCCTAATTTAAACCTTTTCGTATCTCCTACCGTTTAGGAGATCCCTATGGTAGTCTCAAAAAAATAAGTTCAAATGGGACAGGGCCGTACCAAAAAAAAAATGCACTTAAGATGACTTTTTTCAGAATCAAAACTTCAAAATAAAAAAAATATATTTTATTATCAAACAAACTTAAATATGAGGTAAAACATTTTGGTCCTGATGATGGGCTCTACAAAACGAAACGTCAAATTAAAATTTCGTAAAGACAATTGCGTCTTTCTAAACAGGTTGCCACAGACATGTTTTTACAGAACTCAATTATCTTTTAAATTAAGGGAGATATCATCAATTGCTAATTTTGACCATTTTTCAACTTTCCCCTGTAGCTCAAAAACTACAAGGAACAGAATAAATCTGTTAATACCATTTTTTAAAGCTCAAAAAAGTAAGTAATGTGACACACCAAACGTGGCCTTGGCCAATTTATTTTCATTTCTTTGCTAAATTATAAAAAAAAGTTCTTATCGTACACTCGTCGATATTATCTAATATTGTAGAATTTGATTAATTTATTTGACGAAAAATTTGATAATAAATAAAAAGGGATCGTACCCACTCACATGATGCTGGTTAAAATTAAATAATCATATACAGGGTGTCCAAAAATCGAAATTAAAAACATTTCTCTAAAATAAATGAAATAGCGTTTTCGTTCTACACTGCTCCAGAAGTGGCGGTCCCAGAAGGGCGTTGGTGACGATCGCTCCCCCCCTTTTTTTTCGATAATTTATTTAAAAAATCGCTGATTTTTCATAAAACAGTAAAATGTTTGATAGTTTTTAAAAAATTTTCGCCTGCGGGTGATTTGAATGTTTTAATAATTTTAGAACTTTTTTGACTTCAATTTGAATTTTGACTTCACGCCCCCCTCTTTTGGGAACGCTGCAACCGCCACTGGCTCCAGTTCACCCCGACCAGAGCAGTGACGGCACAAATATCTCCGGGAGTGTTTTTTTTTAAACTTTTCGGGATATATTTTCGTGGGGACCCCTAGGGGGTTCATGCAAAGGGTGATTCAATACAAAGCCTTGCTTTAATACCACTTTGTCTGTCTATTCGCATAAAAAATAATATTTTTTGGCCTTTTCTGAGGCACATTAAAGTCGTAATGTTCATAAACTCGACTTCCTGTTCATTTTTTTTTCAGAAAAGATGGCATAAATGTTTAAAGCGTAGATCGAAAACGCTATAAGTAGTTGGAAAAACATTATAACTATAAAATACGGGAACCGATATAAAAGCCAAATTTACAAAAACCGAAACACAATTGAACAGAAAATAAAACGTCCGAAACGAAATATGAACGAAAGTAACACACCCAGAAAATGATAGATACGAATATAATTTCATCGAATGTTAATTTACTCGATCCTTAAATGACACCAATATAATTTAACCGATTATAATTTTCCCGAACCTTAAAATATCAGAATAACAAAAGTATCGAAAATAATTGTCTAGAAACAAAAAATATAGATAGATAATAGAAAATAATATGCCCGATCCCTAAATGAGCAGAACCACAATCCATCCGAATCGCTATTAAATCTCTAGAGCGCCGTAGGCCCTGGATTGCGACGTTGACAAGTTTCTCTATTTGGAAGATCACACAGGGATTTTTTTTTATTAAGGTCGTAGTTACAATCTGGGGAATTGTTTTTTCAACTATTTCGACCTGATTTGAATTTGTTTTCCATGGCAACGCGTAGACTTTATTTATGTTTATCCACAGTGGGACAACAGAGATTTTTTAGCACCGGGTCAAAAATTTGGGGTTAGGTTACTTAAATTTGGACTTTTCGCGTTCTGCGACACTAAAAAACCAAGTAAAATACTAAAATAAAAGAAAATCATTTATTTCAGAATTACCTGCTAAAAAAACGCTACCCAACTACGTATTAAAGTAACTGAGTGTAATGTTTAAGGTTGGAATTGGAAACACTCCCGCTAGCTGATACCGACAACAGGTTAACTTAAAAGCATGCAGATTTAAAAATCGGCTACTGGCGCTAGACGAAATAATCGTATTCTATTTTAAACAGGAGCGTCAACGACCAGCATGAGTCTTTCCAACCTCTAAATGGAGGTTTACTGACCTGTTTTGTTAGTACTCAAGTATCCGTGTGTTTTTGAAACTGAGGTTCTAAAATCTATCCTTTGCACTCCAAGATTTCACTGGTACAATTGCACATTATTAAGACGCAATAATTTAAATTAAAAAAAAATGGTTGAATCAAAATAAAAACAAAATGATATGGGGTTATGGGCGCCGAATTTTTCTATGCAAATTCCTAGTAATCCTAGCGAGCCAGTAAAGTTCTCTTGGTTCTTTGATAGACTCGGGGTAATGCCCGCACAGCGCTAGACCTTTTTCGGCGGGCGACCACATACGCGGAGTGGTTTCATATAACATAACCTCGAATGGTTTTCTGTCAGAGAAAGTGAAAATATTCTTCTGTCCCACTGCGGCCCGATTTAAAGTTTGTTGACAAAACCACTGCAGTTTCCATGGAATCGTATAAATTCTGCGGTCTATCGGCCAACACTTGCACTGCGTGTGTTTCCCAAATTCAATAAAGTGTGATTGATTTTCTTTTCCGGAGTGCACAGGCTTTTAGAAAAAAAGAAACTTAGTTTTTATTTTGGCTAAAGCAAGGAAATATAAAAAGGAAAAATGTAATCCAGAGGAAATTGTGAGTATTCCTCTATTTTTTTTGTAAATCGGGTTTGTTCTAAACCGCAATTATTTTGAGGCTTCTGGGATAGATGACAGCACCAGAGCTTTTATTTTGAAGAAAAAATAATTGAGAATTTTGAAAAATCCTTCAGATATTTTTGTTAAGCATTTAAAAATGATCAACCCTGCAAAATTTCAGCTAATTCTTTTGTTTAGTTTTCCCTGTGCACTCTGGCAAAAGATTAAAAAATTAAAGAACAAGGCGTTGCCAGTTGTACTTTTTTTTACTTAAAATCTGGGGCCCTAAACGATTTTATTTAACTTCTACAGTTTCTGGCTGTCTAACTGTCTATAAAATCATGCGATTCATTTTTGTAATGTAGGTCCGATGAGAATACAATATTATGAAGAAATTTGGGAGTAGGGGGTAAGAATGCAAAGGGGGTAAATTAATACAATATCACAACTTACTTCGACTCTTCCCTGCCGTAAGCCTGACAACGTAGCAACTAAATTTGCGACTATCGGTTCAAATTATTTTCGGCCAGATTGGGGTTCTTGAATTTTCTGGTTCGGCATTATTATGTTTCTATTAAATTATTTTCCTTAAAAAGATTTTGTGTTTTTATAAAAATATGTTTCGTTTAAATTTAATTCTATGCATATATTTTCTAGCGATTTGATTTTCCCGTAATTTTCTTTTTGGAGACAATTTTTTTCGGACCAATTATTTTTCTTTTCTTTTAAATTCTGACAAATTATGTTTCTGCCAAATTTGGTTTCGGATTTTTTATAAGAACTCGCCGGGGCCAATAAATTAATGACGGGCTTCAATGCGCATGCCTTACCTGGAAAGGCGCTGAACGAGAAATGAGGTGATTGGACGTTACAAACTCGCGCAGGCTCAGATCGAGCCGTGTCATGGCAATCTAGATTTTGACCATTTCCGCTACGATTTTCTCGCAACCTGAGCCTTTATATACCTAATAGTTATAAATTATGTGAAAAACTACTGTTTTTGCTGTGCAAGATTCTTGTTAATGACAAATATATGGCGGCTAACTGTCTATAAAAAATTGAGACATCATGTATGTGAAATATCAGAAAATAAAATTTATTTATATAATAAAAGTCAGGATCCGCGATTCTGAGAACTAGAGTGCAAATTCCAAAGCAAAATTTATGTCAGATATGTTTAACGTTTGTTTGCCGAATTTTCGGAAATCGAGATGTTTTATGACAAACGACACTTGAAAAATAAATTTATTACAACGCACATACCCACACTATATTCAATTCACTTAAATTTAGACATTAATTGGTTTTTAATTGGACGAAATTCTAAACAAAGTTTTTGTCAAATTATAGCCTCGCTCTATCGTAGTTAGTAAAAATGCATATTATCCTTGATAAAACTTAAACTAGGAGGGTGTAAAATGTCCTAATAATGGGTGCTAGGGAAGTCCAAAACAAGAAACTTACCCATTTCTAAGATAGCGTCTTTGGAAATTTAAAAAATTTGACAACGCTGATAATTATGAGCGCCAAACTTAGCCCTGCCAATAAAAACCGCATTAAACCTCATAAAAAACACACTTGACTTTGATCAGGTTTTATAAGGTCTATAAGCTTATTCGAGGCAAAATTTAGGATTATAAAAGTATGCAATAATTTATAAGGTATGTCTTTGATTTTGGTAAGAATTTATGTGGTTTTATATGTGTGCTTTTTATATGATCCTATAATCAGACAGACTTATGAATGTTTATAAAATTTGATAAGTGCAGACATTTTTGTTAACATATTTTATGGCTTTAGATTAGATTCTTCTTTTTCTAAGAGATTTTATAGTCAAAACCACTCATAACATTTATGGGTTTCTGTCATTACACCCTTCATGTTCTTTTATAACGTTTTAAGAGTTTGTAAAAAAAACGTATATTTTCATGAGATTTTGGAATATTTTATGATCAGACCAACTCATACAATTTGAAAGATTTTTATGAACATTTACAATTTTCTATAGGTTGCTAAAGAATTTTTTTGATAAGTCTTTAAAAAATAGATTTTATAGTCAGACAAACTTACAACATTTTATAGATTTTTATGCATCCATCTTTAAAAAATATGCATTATATGGGTTTCTATATACCCACAATTTTTATGAGGTTTACAAGGGATTTTGTAATCTGAGAGGCTCATAAGATTTTATAGGTTTCTATAATTACAGCCTTGTCCTTTTATAATGTCTTATCGGTTTGTATGAACACATTATCGATTTTTGAGAGATTTATGCTCACAAAAACTCATGAACATTTCGTTTTATTTATAATTTTCTACTGGTTGGTATAAGGCTTCAAATAGATTTTATAGTCAGACAAACTTACAACATTCTATATGGTTTTGTATATATCTAAAATTTTATTTTGCTCAAAACAGACAATAAACACCGATTTTTTTTAACATTCCAAAAAATCCACCTCTTTGTTTTTCATACACTTATTTGTTAATGCTGGCAATTTATATACAAAATGAGGTATTTTTTTATTTCATATTTTGGTTTTTGCATTCAGCATTTTATTTTCATTAGTTAAAATTCTTAAAGTAATTATAAACTTCATAAAAAAATATGAAGGAAATGCAATTTTCTCCAATAGCTATAAAAATAATAAAATATTTTAAGATTCTATCTATAATTTGTTCTAAAAAAATCATAAGAGCTGCAAGTTTTTTATAAAATATTGTAAACCTAAATCATATATAGTTTTATATGAGGAATTTAAAGGTAACAACAACAAAATCCGATGTGGTATTTGCATGTGCTTTAGTTTGTTAAATATCATAAAATATTGTATACTTGTGTGAACCGAATTTCTATAAAATAATAAAAATATAGTGTTTTTATAAGGAATTTTCAGATAAAAACATGACAATATCCTATGCGGTCTTTTACTCTCGTCAAATCGTAAAATATCCTAAACTTTTATAAACCAATTATTATAAATTCTTATAAAAAAAACCATTAAAACACATTGGATTTTGTAAAAAATTGGCCAGTTTACTACTAAAATATTATAAAATATTATGAACTGAATTTACATAAAATCATATAAATAATCATAAAAATATATAGTTTTTTATGAGGAATTTTCAAATAAAAATATCACAAAATCCTATGCGGTATTGGCTTGTCCTTTACCCTCGTTAAATCATAAAATATTGTAAACTTTTATAAACCAATTATTACAAATTCTTATAAAAAACTATTATAACCTATTGAATTTTGTGAATAATTGACAACTTAACTGTTTAAAAATTATAAAATATTGTGAACTTTTATGATCCTATGAGGGTTTTTTAGCAGGGAGAGCAGAGAATATTGCTTTCATACTCTAAAACCCGTTTCTCATCTATCAAAATTACAGAGAGGAGGGAGGTACGTGCCCCCCTTCTCTCTGTCACGAGGGGAACTTCAAACAAAAAAAAAATCTATCAAAAAAACTCATTACGTGGTCTGACATCGATTTGTCCATCGACATGTGACGTGATGCGTTTTTTGAGTCAGGGGGGGGGATGTAAGTGTATATAATAAAATAACTTACCAATGAGCCAGTGCTATACCTCTTAGATTTATTTTCGGAGTATTTTTGTTCGGCAAACTCGTGAAAGTAGGTGGGGGGATTGAACAACATTAGAGGATAGGGTTCGTAACCTGAAACGTCAAAAACAATCATTATAACACTCTCATTTATTTAGTTTTTTTAAATTTAATGTCGTACGAACACTTTCAGTTGAGAAAAGTTTTTACTATTGATTAGCGTTGCTTATCGCTTTCAAATGGAGTTCTATAAAATATTATGAGCCTGTTAGATTATCAAATGCCCTGGAAAACCCATAAAAATTGCGAATATATTCAAACACATAGTATATATTATTTTAAAGATGGACACATAAAAGCGTATAAAATTTTGTGAGTTTGTACGACTATAGAACCTATAGAAAGTAAAAACTTTTGTAAAAATTATGTTCTTACTAATCCATACCAAACTATTGATGTTGTCTCCCAAAAGCCTCATAAAAAATGTGCTTATAAAAGCCTATAACACACTATAAAAAACAAGAGCGTAATCACAGAAACCTATTAAGTCTAATGGGTCTGATTGATTATAAAATATCTTTAATAAACCCAAACTCTTACCTCACAAAAGTTTATAATAAACCTCATAAAAACTGATAAAAATTTAATGCAGTTTTTTGGGCGGGGTACAGTTTTCGAGTTATTGACTGCTCTGGATGAATGGTCCAACTAAAATGCGTTTTCACATTGTTTTGCCAAAAATCATCACAGAACGACTTTTAATCTCTTTAATTTGGTTTTGAATGCTGTATTTTCTGCATTTTTGACAATCAAAACTCGAAAACTATAAAATTTGTCAGATTTAAACCTGCATGCTATATGTCAAATATAGGAAAAATAATCTCTTTTGAATGCTTTTTAGTTTAAATTTTCCAGAACCTATAGCAAAAACTTTTTCCAATCGCAAAACAAAGTTTATAATACGAACATAGGGGGAATCAAGTCCAATTTACTCTCCGTGCCGTACGACCGAGGTGGATTCGAAGCACGCTGCAGTGTTATCTTTTGGAAATTCATTTTGTTTTTATTATTTTGTTTTATTTCTGCCTTGCTCGAGAAACAGATGGGTAAGTTCTTAATTGAAATGATACATTTTTAAAACTAAAAATGGATGTCTACGAAGTTGCCGAAAAAGTGCAGATGGTCAAATGGTCAAATCGTCATAACCCAACACACGTTCGATATTAGTCGAGGGAAAATTTGCATTTGTATTTTGACGTAAGAACACAGTATCCCCAAAAACTAAATATTTGGGGGGGGGGGTATTGTAGGGGAACACGTAATTGGGCCATTTTTTATTAACGGCAATTGCAATTTGAATGGTCCTAGATACTTGGATCTACTGCAGCAGCACATTATTCCAACTGCTAGGCAGTTGTTAGGTGTAAGATTTGGTGAAACATGGTTTCAACAAGATGGTTGTTCCGCTCACAATGTTGGCCTTGTTAGGGAATATCTTGATAATGTATTTCCTAATCGGGTTATAAGTACACGGGGAACTATTTTATGGCCAGCTCGATCTCCCGATCTTGCTCCTAATGACTTCTATCTGTTTTTGAAGAAGCTTTTCAAATTATCACCCCTAACATGCTTGGAAACGTTAGAAGGGGTTTTTATAGTAGGCTCGGATATTGTCTAGCCGAGCAAGGAGGACTTTTCGAACATTTGCTTTAATTTTTTTTTGACTGGGAGAATCTTTTTGGTTTTTAGAATGTATTATTTTATTTTGAGAACTTGCTTATATTTTATTTCTCCTTATTATTTTCATTGTAACACGTCGTCACTGATAAATCTGAGCAGTTGACAATAAAACGCTATTATTTATCAGTGACAAAAAATAAGAAAATTATGTTATAAAAATTTGCGTATTTATTGACCAAATTCCGGTTTCAATGACTACGCTCCACACAGCACCGTGGTTAGAGGCGTACTAAATACAAGGCGAAAGGCGGCGAACGGCAGCGAATGGCGATCGGAAGCCTGAGTGTTGGTTGCTTCACTGATAGGCGTGCAGTGTCTCTGCATGTACGTACACTGGCAAATTAGACTTCTTCCGCCCTATGTTCGCAGTAGCTTGAAGCGGTCTGTATATTGTTTCACTTTCAGGATGGTTAAATATATTGAATTTTCAAAGTGGAAACTACCTTTGTAAATTCCGAAGCTTTGTCTTTACAGGGTGTAATATAAAAAGTATGGAAGAGGCCAAAATAAGAAAAAAAAGTCATATTGAAAAGACCTTTCTTTTCGAGATACAAGGTGTGCGCCACATATCATAAAAATGCAAAAAAAAATTAAAGAAAATAAGTAATTTTTTTAGTACTGATTTAAAACAATTGAAAGTTTTTCTGATATTAGAGAGAGGCCCCAGGTTCACTGTGTCTCCTAAACCTGCCTGGAACATCCTTTTTTTTAAACTCCTCGCACTTTAAAAATCAAATATCTTCGTTTTTAATTTCTATACACCCTGTTTAGTCAAGCAAAAAAAAAACATATTCTAACTAAAACAAAATTATGATTGTTTTCCACAAACCAAAACTACACTTTTTTTCACTCGACGCGCGTTTCGCTAACAATGTTAGCATCATCAGGAGACGATAAACAATGAACTAAATTAATCTACGCTCTATCTTATATACAATCCTTTAGTGGGCGGAGATAAGACTAATAATTTGTGATTGATCACGATTTTTAATCCTATCTCCCCTCAACCAAAGAATAAAGTGTACTAAACGGGATGGGTCCTCTATCTTTATTTAAACTATTTTTGGATTTAATGATTTCCATACTTTCATATGCATTCAAAAGTCTTTTGTTTGGTACACTTTTTAGAAGTTTTAGGTTATCTAATGTGAATCTATGATTGTTTTCAAAAGCATGCTCGGCCACACTTGACTTTTCTGTTCTTCCGTATTTTAAGTGTGCTAAGTGTTCTTTAAAACGTGTTTGAATAGAGCGTCTCGTTTGGCCAACATATTTTTTGTCACAATCCATGCAACTAATTTCGTAAATTCCACTTTTTTCTAGAACTGTAGTTTTATCCTTGGGATTTCCTAGTAAGCTTCTTATTGTGTTACCGGATTGATATACTAATTTAAGACCGGTGTTATTAAATACTTTGTGTAATCCTTTCGTATAATTAGGATTATAAGGAATTGATACAAATTTTGAGTCGCAGGTATCTTTTTGTCTGAAAAAGGTAGAATTCCGAAAGGTCTTTTGAAAAGAATGTCTATTTATCAGCTTATTTATTTTTATTATATATAAAGTGTAGTTTTGGTTTGTGGAAAACAATCATAATTTTGTTTTAGTGCAACCAAAGGTTCCAAATTTCCAACATATTCTAACTAGGATATTATCGCCATGCATGCGGACTTCTTGGATCCTTAAATAAAAGAAAACATTTTCGGAATTTCACGTTGACCTTTTCCCAACGGAAAATTGGCACAAGTTCCGTGCTCGGAGAAGCACCTTTTGTAATATAGTTTTTAGAACTGGAGTGCGTATACATGGGCATCTTTTGGCGTTGAATTTAAGATGAAAATGGATTTGGAAGCCCTATATAGACATACACAACACCGGGCAATTTGAACTTACCCTAGGACAAGTAAAATTGATATCTAAAAGTTTAGATTGGTGAAGGGTCATAAGTAAATCCTGCTATCAGTTCTGATATATATATGTGTATTTTGCATATCTTTAATAAGCAAACAAAAGTGTACAACAAGGGCAACAAGCCAAGTTTGGACACACAAATTAACAGAAATATCCTTGGCTTGCGGTAGCTTTGGATATTTATTGATATCCCTAAAGCGTTCGACACCGTTGTACGATTTTTGCTTCGGCCTCTTGATCCATCCGAGAGGTCGAAATAAATATGAGAATGACATTTTTTCAATGCCAAAGGTTTTGGCTATAGGTAGAAGTTAATTTTGTTTGTTAAACTTACTGTTTACGTAATATATTCCATTTTGGTCGACAAACCCATTTGGAAAGACAAACGGATGAGATTCATAATCCATATCTACAAATAAAAAATCAATTAATTATGACAATATGAGTACACTGAGGTAGTATAGAGGGTGTATCACCAAAAACGAAACACAGGGGTTTTGGAGCATTTGGTGTACGATAAAACAAAACTCGAACAGTCAGTTTCTTATTCAAGGAGGACACTTTTTGGGGGTATTGTAATTTTTATAGGACAAAAGGGGTATTTTAGAGGCTGAGTTTCAGAATTGAAAATTCGAAAAGTGGTTCAAGAGATACCTTACATTTTGAGGTCTTTCAAATCCCGTTAGAAAATTTGAAAAATCCATTGATTGTAGTTTGACATATTTACTTTCAAAATAAACTCAAATTGTACAGGTAATTTTTTTCCCTTTTAAGAATGTATAGTAGGTAACCTAGAAGAAAAAATGGTATGATAAAATGTACGCACTATTAACGAAATCCACGTGTCTTGAGATTCCTCAAAAAGAAAATTTGAAATTCGTAAAAAAACGATTTTCGCATTGCTCCATGCAAGTTTGAAAGTGAATATCAAGAAAACTAATCGCCAAATTTTTAACACTTTTGTAAAGACATTTGAAAGGCATTTAAAATAAGGTATCACTTGACACACTTCTGGTGGTGAAACTCACCCCTTGAAACCACTTCAAAATTAAAATTATGAGTTTTCCAATGAAACACGAAAGCGGAAAAAGTGCACCCCAATCAAGACCCCAACAGTGTCACGGACTCACCAGTTTTATCAATAGGAACAGCTATAATACGCCAAAGTGATTTAAAAGCCATTGACCAATAATGACCGGACATATTTGTTCAAGACGAACGCATCTAAGCGACACCGGTTTCAACCAAAATAGGGGAAATTGTGACGTCATTGATTAGCTGTTTTACTTTTGGTCTCGACCAAAGATGACCGTGCTCGGGAGGTGAGTTATGGTTCCGGTCATTAGTTTTGGAGAGCTTTAGGTATATTTTC
This sequence comes from Oxystoma pomonae, assembly GCA_963921995.1. Classification (NCBI taxonomy): domain Eukaryota; kingdom Metazoa; phylum Arthropoda; class Insecta; order Coleoptera; family Brentidae; genus Oxystoma; species Oxystoma pomonae. The sequence continues at coordinate 65,927,763 of OY998171.1, forward strand.
AAACAGCGATTTTTAAAATTATTTTAGTATTTTGCCCCATGCACGAACTTCGATGAGAATCTTGATCTGAAGGTGAGTTAATTATGTCTTTGGATATTAGATTTAAAGGTGATTTAAGGTTTTGTGTGGAGAAATATCTGGGGCTATCAACTCTGGGATTATAAGGCTACGCCCCATTTATAAACTACACTGTATGTTGAACTTAAAAGGTTGGGTGGGTCCTAAGCCAAAAATTTTTGCCTTTGGCGCTGTTAGTAAAATTTTCCAACCAGTAGGTTGACCGTTCCATTCAAGCGAACTGTCCGTTGGGTTATGGTTATTGTGGACTACGTCATAGCCTAACCTCAAAATCAATGAAATTAACTATATTTCGGACTTCCATTGTCTATATTTTATTTATACACGACGTTTCGATCAGTACAATCTCTGATCGTCTTCAGGTGCAAACTACAATCTATTCCTAAGGCTATGTACGTGAAGCTTAAGAAGTTGGCTTCGCCCAAGAAGGGGCTTCCAAATATTTGCAATTTCAACACTTGGTTTACTGAAAACACCCTGATTCTGCCCAATAAAGGCAGCTTCAAGGAATTTTCGGTTCTTCCAGTGTGACTCCTTCTGCAAAACCTTTGCTTCTGTCCATTTCATTCGGTATTGTTTTGACAATGTGTGTTCGGCGATTCCTGATTTCGTTGTTTCACCTCTTTGGGTATTCGTCTGATGTTCTTTAAGCCTAACACATAGTGGTCTTTTTGTTTCAGCTAGGTATGATTCACCACACTTACACGTTTTACTAAGAAGGCTTCGAATTGTATTATTAGATGTAAAAGCTGTTTTAATATTAAGGTTGTTTACTACTCTTCGAATTTTCTTTGATACTCCTTTAATGTATGGAATTGTAAGGAATGCATTTGCCTGGTTTTGGTCTTGTAATATCTGTCCTGTTTGCTGAAATTTAGAAATAGTATCTGTTATAAGTTTAAGGCTGTAACCATTCTCCTACAGATCCTTCTTAATGTTTCTTATTTCGATTTCCAAGTCATAAGAATTGTTACAAATTTGAACGGCTATACAAAGTTCTTATTATGCCTCGTTTGGTTGTAGCAGAATGATTTGAACCTTGATTTAGATATTGTCCTGTGTGAGTGGGTTTTCGATAGACTGTTGTTCTTTCTCGTTTGACAAGTACATCAAGAAAAGGAATTTGACAATTTTGCTCCAACTCCATTGTGAATTTAATGGCGGGTCTTATGTTATTTAGGTGGTGAAGAAATTCTGAAACTTGTTGCTCTCCCGGTCCAGACAATAAAAGTATCATCAAGTAGCGAACATCTTTAATATTAAAACAGCTTTTAAATCTAATAATACAATTCGAAGCCTTCTTAATAAAACAAAACCGGAGAACAAACAAAATAAGGAATGCATTTACCAAGTTCCGTGATTGTGGTGAATCATACATAGGTGAAACAAAAAGATCACTATCTGTTAGGCTTAAAGAACGTCAGACGAATACCCAAAGAGGTGAAACAACGAAATAATCAGGAATTGCCGAACACGCATGGTCAAAATAACACCGAATGAAGTGGACAGAAGCAAAGGTTTTGCACAAGGAGTCACACTGGAAGAAACGAAAAGTCCATAACGCTGCCTTTATTGGGCAGAATAAGGGTGTTTTCAGTAAACAAAGTGTTGAAATTTCAAATATTTGGAAGCCCCTCCTTGGGCGGAGCCAACTTCTTAAGCTTCACGGTTGAGTGATTTGTCATAGTATATAAGTACGTAGCCTTAGGAATAGATTGTAGTTTGCACCTGAAGACGATCAGAGATTGTACTGATCGAAACGTCGTGTATAAATAAAATATAGACAAGTCAAAGTCCGAAACACAGAGTTAATTGCAAATACATCATTGTATCAAACTTTCAAATAAACTCAAAAAAGAATAACCGCTCCTCACTGGTTTGTAAATCACACAAGTATTTACCGGTAGATTGGTGATCCGGGGTTCCGTTTTCGGTCGACGTTTCGGTGGAAATGGTGGATGCGCCGGTCGAAGTCTGACTGTGATACTGCCTCGGCTTGTTCAGGTAACCCTTCTTGAATAGTACGTCCTGTCTAGGAGTCGTGATTCGCGTGTATTCATCTATCAATGTAAAAAATATACCGCGTATTAATTTACTCACACATACAGAGTCGAGACTTTCAAAATGGAATGCTGCACTGAAAATTCAAAAACACGTAAACTAAGATTTTTTTACGTGCTTTCCCAAAATGTTTCTATTTTTTGTTTGTTGTTATAATTTAATTTGACGCCCCGTATATTTTTTAATTTTCATAAATTTAATTTTTGAGAAAAAACATTTAGGAGTCGATATTCAATGACTCTGGGCCCCCTCCCTGCGTACACCATGCACTGAGTAACTACAGGAGCTGTTCAAAACCTAAATTATTTATTAAATCGACTCCAATATGTGGAGATTGGCAATCATAAAAGTTCTAAAGGAAAAATAATTTGCGGAGTTCCACAAACAATTCTGTTTTTAATATATATCAATTCAATCACAAATTTAAAGGTGAAATAAAATTATTTACTGATGACACAACAATAGTTTATTTTGCAAATAATTATTCCCAAATTTATAGTGATATTCAGTTTCATTTAAATATTATTCAAAAATGGCTCTACTCTTACAAACTAATAATAAACTATAATAAATCATCTTATATTTTTATTAATAAAAAGAAAATTAATGAAAAAATACAACCAATCAAATTTAATAACAATGAAATTAAATATACAAATTTTATTAAATTTTTGGGATCATATATCGATGAAAGTTTAAGCTGGGATAAACATATTGAACATTTAAGAATCTCTATTTCTCCTTTAATCGGTGTTCTTTACAAAATAAGACATTACATACCGTTAAAACACCTAAAATACATTTATTATGCTTTAATTTACTCCAAATTACAATACATGACATCTATTTGGGGGTTTGCAAATAAAACCACAATAAAACCATTAAAAAAACTACAAACTAAAGCAATCAATACAGTTCCATTCTTAGAACCCACAGAAAGCATTTATAAACCAAAGGGCTTGATATTAACAATCTACATAATCAAAAATCAAGGGATTTTAATTCATTCAATTTATTGTGAAAATAAAAAATCTAACATTAAGTTAATTACAAGTAATGTTAACCACTCATATGAAACAAGAAATAACAGAAATTGTGATTCTCGGTATTCTCGGTTTTCAATAGTATTATTATTATTATTAGTACTTTTTTAATATATAATTTTTTTTAAATGACAATTTATTTCTTACCATTTTTACAATTAATATAATTTAAATTTAATAATATCTATAAACATTTACTAAATGCATGTTGTACCCAAATGTTTAAAATGTTTGGGAATAAAAACTTATTACTTAAAAAAAAAGTGTTACGATGTTTAGAAAATATCTCATCAATTTTAAGGATAAATTAAACAACGTGTCCACAAACTTATTTTAATTAAATCTGTCAACTTGTTCGAGATGTTCTTTTTTTCTGGCGAGCAGTATATGAGCAATAGGGGAACCTAAAGGCGCAATTACACAGACGAACATGCTCAAATAAAAGCTCGTGCAAAATATCTAAAAATTTTTGCGTGAACATTTTTGTGAGCTTTTCTTTGAACATTTTGTTCGGTTAAATTTTTGAGCAAATTATTGCTATCTATTTTGGAAACATATTTTTAAAGATGAGAATAAATAAAATTTCACATCAGTGATCAGTGATCTCAATTCTTTAAAAAAATGGAACACCAACTTTTATTTAAAATTTTTGTGAAAAAAAGCCGACGGCAAGCGAAACATTATTATTGGCTCTACTATCAGTTTTGTCACATGGATTAGGTTTACTTATAATATTTTTTTCCTAGGGTTTTTCCCGGATTTTTTTGCCCGGGGGTTTTTTTTGGGATTATCTTGCGAGTTTTTTTTATTTCCAAGGGTTTTTTTCCTAAAAAAAAACCCAGGAAAATTTTTCTTTTCCAAAAAAATTTTGAGTTTTTCAAATATCAGCAAAAAACTCAAAAATTGCACTTTTAAGGGGTAATCCGCGCCTCACGACTATGGGGAGTGGTGGGGAGGGAGATTTTTTTTAAACATATTTTTGTAACTTTACTTTACCTTTAGCTTTTATTGTTGTTTTTTAATTCCTCACACCAGATTTACCTAGTTAGTTTAAGGTCCCAAGGGTTGCTTAAAAAAGCAAAAGGTTCATGAAAATGCTGAAGATAGATATTTACTGTCAATTTAATGTAATAATCAAAGTCGATTACTGACACTGAACAAACAATATGCAAAGGAGCAACATTCCGATTCATAAGTCCAGTCTATTACTGCTAAATTATATTTTTTAGGCAATGGTCGGGATGGTAGGATTGTAAAAGTGGGTAATAAACGGGTATTATTTGGACCGAACGTGCTTTTGTTCATATATTTGAGATTTAATAAAATGTATATAGGTTTTTTAATTTGACTTAATTGTTATTGTATTGTGTTTTAAACTAGGAAGTAAAATAAAGAGATATTCTTTTAAACGTAAATTTTTATCATTACATTTTACAGGCAACAGCAATAAATAAGTGCCATTATTATTTTTTTATTCTCGTTTTTCTACAACACCAAAAAAGTTACAAGTATACTGGCATATCCCCTATAAAAATCAGATCAATCGAAGTTGCTTATGAGGTAAAACGTGAATTTCGACATCAAATCGTTTTTCCGTCGGAAAGCACTTAATTAAAAATACCTTGTTTTAAAACTTAGTCTTTCTATTTTCAGTTAAGTTCAATGAATTCCCATAAAACTATAAAATTTAAATTTGTAAGAAATTTTTATTACCATCATTTCTTCAAACAAATTTTGCTCAACATTCTCTCCAAAATTTACGTGTGTTTTTTTGTACGCGATTTTGCTCGAACATTTCTTTGAGCATTTTGCTCAAGAGGCTCATGTAAATGTTTGTCGGCATTTCCACATCAAAGGAAAGTTTGTCTGTGTAAATGCGCCTTAACAAAAATAATAAGGCCGATGTAGGGTAAACAAAACGTTTTTCCCTAAGACGTAAAAAGTAGAAAAAGATGAAGATTAAACAAAGTGACTATTTTATAAAGTAATCCTTCGTGAATCGGGGAATAACAAGCATTTTGCCGAAATTTTAACAATAAACTCAAATTCGCAATTAAACGTGGAAATGTCCCTCTACCTATCTCTGTCGCACCCGTGTAATCATAGATAACGTCATCTCTCTCAAATCAGATAGCGCAACTGTCCCTCTTCAAGGCGATCTGACCCGATCTTCAGGCTGAACTGAGAGAAACAATGCCTATGCACACTGTGCAAGTGCGAGAGAGACAAAAGTACATGACATTGCCTCTTTCTCCCCGATTCAGAAAGGATTACTCTATCAAATAGTCACTTAGTTTAATCTGAATCTTTTTCCACTTTCCCAAAATTGTCATTTTTATTAGCATTACGTCTACGGAAAGTCGCTTTATTTACCCTACAACCTCCATTTTAAAAGGGCCATCACAGCCATTATTCGCTGACTTTGACAATTTGTTAGACAGCCCTATTAACATTCACTTCATGATTTGTTGCACTTGGTATTTTTTATAATTTGAATGTCCTTAAACTCTGTAATTTTCATTAATTTTATATTGCATGCGACATGCATCAAAAAAAAAACCTATATGATTGTTAGACTTTTTATAATACTTTTTGTTGCTGATGATTTCAAGGTTATCCCTATATACCGGGTGTACCAAGGTGAGTAACCTATTAGAATATTTTGGAAACTATACAATGGAAACTTTTCAAACTTTCTATTCTAACATAAGTCTACGTAAACTATCTCTATGAAATACTCTCATATTTGCAGTGCTGCCATTTGCGGGAAAACTTGGCAACAACTTTCTTATTTTAAATTGAACACCCTGTATATTTTTGCATTTTTGTATTCTACAAAATATTTTAGGTACATTTTCTGTATAATGTCCTATACCTATGTTTAACTGTTTTTAAAACACATTTTTTAAATTTGACAGACCGTAACATCGAAACGGTTAAGGATAGAGCAAAACGCTTTGTACATTCCTATCTTGGTTTTTCACAAGCTATCGTTCGGATATTTTAACCCTGGGTTTAGATATAAAACAATAGCTTGTGAAAAGCCAAGATAGGAATGTAAAAACCGTTTAGCTCTATCCTTAACCGTTTTGATGTTACGGGCTGTCAAATTTAAAAAATGTCAATTTTCACCTGTCAATATTTTAATGTATATATTAAAATGTACCTAGAATATTTTGTAGAATCCAAAAATGCAGAAATGTACAGGATGTTTAATTTAAAATAAGAAAGTTGTTGCCAAGTTTTTACGCAAATGGCAACACTGCAAATATGAAAGTATTTCGTAAAGATAGTTTACATAAACTTATGCTAGAATAGAAAGTTTGAAAAGTTTCCATTGTATAGTTTCCAAAATATTCTAATAGGTTACTAACTTTGGGACACCCGGTATACTCCTATAGACCTTCCCAAATTAGCAATACCTCAGCAAAGATTGTAGCCACAGGTCTTGAAAAATTCATTTATATAGGGTGTGCAAAAAAACGCACTTTTTTAAATGATTATAACTTAGCGGGAAAATGTCCGATTTTAGTGATATTTAGCTTTAGAAAGCCAAAGCTTTAAAATTTATAGGACCGATGTCAAACTTGACAGTTCCTAAAAATCCAAGATGGTGGACCTATTTGAGAAATAGGCTTTTTTAACCCCCTAGATATTTTTTTGTGTGCGACACTCTAATAAATCTGAAACATCAGTTACGAATAAGCCACATTCTTTCGAAGCACGTCCATATAACATTTTAAAAATTCGTACAAGAAATAAGAAAGTTTTAAATCTTTATATAGACCAGAGTTTGCCTGCAAAATCAAGCAATTTTTTCTTAATAAGCTTGATTTTGAATGCAAACTCTCGTCTATATAAAGATTTAAAAGTTCTTTATTTCTTGTACGAATTTTTTAAATGTTACATTGATGTGCTTGTAAAGGATGTGGCTTTATAACCGATGTTTGAGATTGAATACAGTGTCGCAGAAGGTTTTTTCTAGGGGGGTGAAATGTGCCTATTTTTTAAATAGGTCCGCCATCTTGGAATTTTAGTAAATGTCAGTTTTATCAATTGTTCTATAAATTTTGAAGCTTGTGCCTTTTAAAAAGTTTAAGGTTGTTAAAATCGATTAATTTTTGAAAAAGTTATTGCTATTTAAACAAGTAGATTTTTTCTTGCAATCAAAATTTTTGCAGGTAAACTCTGGTCTATTTAAAAATTGCAAACTTCCTTATTTCTTGTCCGAATTTTTAAAATGTTACATTGATGTGCTTCGAAAGAATGTGGCTTCGTTACCGATGTTTCAGATTTTTTACCTTAGATTAAAAAGAGACAAGATATCTGGTCCAACAAAAACTCCTCGGCAAATAATAACCACTGTTTATTTACAAATAAAATCACAACAAAACAAAGGTGAGATATATCGATTATTTTTCTATCCTTTTAAACGACGTTAGAACGATAGGGACAGAGAATTCCGGCTCAACCACCTTAGGTCGTGATTGGCTTGTGGGTGGGGACAGTCGGCAGCAATGTTTTAAGCAGTTTATAAGTCGTTTTAAAACCACATTTTATCAAAAAACTTTTATAGTGCGTTTTTTTACCAGTAGGAGAATATTTCAGTGCATTTAAAATGATATTTTGGAACAAATCGTCCAATGTTTTGAAAACAAAGGGAGAGCAAGTGAAATCAGTCAGTGGCGGTACATGCCGGTAGGAAAAATTTTTTTTAGAAAATATACTTAAATTAGTAGATCCTTAGATTAAATTACTTGATGAAGTAGTTAATTCCCAATGCTTCAAATGAGATAAGTTCGAACGTTTTTATAAGGTTTTTTTCGAAGTAGTGCAAATAAGATATTTCGAAAGTTTTTTTTTTATAAAGACTATAAAATAAAGGCAGGTAAAGTCCTTAAACCAATTTGCAAACAACAATAAAAGTTAATTCACATGTGTTCAGGTTTGTAAGAATATTGAATTCCTACCTCATATCACAATATTAAGGTTGTTTAATACTGCCGCCTTTGCCATCTGCGCTCGCCCTTCGATATTTAAATCTTTTTGTCTGTCCTGTAAGTAAGTTTCTGCTAATGACCAGAAAAAATAACAAAATTAACAAACACAATAACATAATTTTTTGCTAGTGGGTAATATTTTTTTTTTTGATATTTCAGGTGCTATAAACTGTGTTTCTTTGTTTTAATGTTTGGCATAATTTTATTGTGTTGAAAATTGAAATTGCTATAAATCATATACAAACTTTGTAATAAATGTCTTTTCTATAAAATTATACTACAAACATTTATTGTTAGGAAGCTTCCAAAGCTCAAATTGGCAGAATTATTTTTTGAATGTTTTTTTAAATTATTTTGCAGATTTCATATTATAGTAAAATTTTAATAATATAATCCATGTGTAAATTTATTTTTAAGTAGGTACGCCACTGGTGTGTTTACTGTAAACAACAGATATCCTTAGATTAAAATATCAACAAACACGTTTTTTTTTTTTGATGAAGTAGTCAATTCTCGATGCATCAAATGAGATAATTTCGAACGTTTTTATAAGGTTTTTTCGAGGATTTTTTCATAATAAAGACGATAGAATAAAGCATACTTTTGATGAAGTAGTTAATGCGCAAATAAGATATTTTAGAAAGTTTTTTTTTAAACTTTCTTTTGTATAAAATTATACTACAAACATTTATTGTTAGGAAGCTTCCAAAGCTCAAATTGGCAGAATTATTTTTTTTTAAATTATTTTAAAATTTTAATAATATAATCCATGTGTAAATTGATATTTAAGTAGGTACGCCACTGGTGTGTTTACTGTAAACAACAGAAAGGTAAACATTGTTCCATATAATAATATAACCAAAGTCTCCGTCAGTGTCATGTATCTTGTCTCTTTTTAATCTAAGTTTATTACAGTGTCGCACGCAAAAAAAATTATCTAGGGGGTTAAAAATGCCTATTTTTCAAATAGGTCCGCCATCTTGGATTTTTAGGAATTTCGACTTTGTACCTCTTATTGAATCTCCAGGGAATTCGGGTTGCCTTGATCTCAAAGGACGCAAGTGGCATCTCCCTGTTTACATGGTACAAATTAAATTAAGATTGAGAAGCTCTTACCCTTGCCCATGATTTGATATCCTTATTACGTTACACAAACGATTTCAAACGTTTCATTATTTTGGTTCCGGACATGTTCACAAGAACACTCAAACTTGTTAGTCCGCAAATTTGAAAAACTTCTTATCGGTTCTTGAGGGTTTGAACTATAATTAAACAAACTTTGGCAGCACGAGCTTGACGAATTTTGCGATGTTGCATAATCCAGAACGCGGAATTAAACCAGCAATCAAAAAAAATTGCCAACAACTGAACTTTTAACTTGTTTTTGATCTTGAGAGCACTGAGTACTAGTAGGCCAGTCAAATTAAGATATTTTGAGGAATTAATTCCCAGCGAACCGGAAATCATTCTGTATACGTTTATTCGGTCCTAAATGCGTGTAATCTGAGTTTGCACCATCCCAGGTGGTGAGCTTAACTTTTGGTAGCCAAGAAACCGCAAAATTTTTGCACTTTTTTTAGTTTTTTGCTTGTAGCTGGATAACGGTGCGTCGGACGGAAAATGCTATCCTACTCAAGTTCGGTTAAGTGGTATAGCCGAAATCGAATGTTGAAAACAGGGAAAAAAAGCCTTTTTGTAGCTATTTTGTTACGGTTAAATTAATTTTTAGCTGTAGCCGTTTTCGAGAAAACGTGACCCCTCTTGCTTAACCGTTAGGCTGAGGTGCCACCCTATAACTTTATTTCTGTCAAAGCTAGGAAGATCAAATAAACAGTACATGTTGTAGCTAGATTTCTTTATCTATTAATATTGCAGCTGCTTTCTGGAAAACGGCTGCAGCTGCAATTTTAATTTAACCGTAACAAAATAGCTACAAAATGTAGCGTTGAAAATATTTGGGCACCGAAATGAAAAATTTTCCCTGTTTTCAACATTCGATTTTGTTTATACCGCTAAAACGACGTTTTCGATGTCCGTTTGACGCACCCTTTTCCAACTACAAGGAAAAAACTAAAAAAAGTGCAAAAATTTTGCGGCTTCTTGGCTACCAAAAGTTAAGCTCACCACCTGGGATGGTGCAAACTCAGATTATAAACATTTAGGGCCAAATAGACGTATTAAAATGATTTCCAGCTCGCTGGGAATTAATTCCTCAAAACGGTCTTTTTCGACCTAATTTGACTGGCCTATAGTTTCTTAGCCTCTTTTTATTCCTAGAGATAGAAATTTTAAACCTCAGACTTTAACCGTACATCTAGTTTTTTTTCTTCTGAGAACAAAACCAAGCAAACAACATTGATAAAAGAATTAAGTAAAAATTAATCAAAGACATAAATTAATTAATATTATCTATCTACATGCAATTAAAACAAATCTATACATATCATAAATCTCTAGGAAGGCCATTTCTGTACATTGAATATTTTTTTTAATTCTTAATGGGGGCTTCATTTCTAGAATTTTTTCTGTCTGCCTATGTTTCTTTCTGTCCGTCTGTCTACTGGACCGATTTTTACGGGATTTTCAGTACACAGGCGTTATTTCATCAAAATCAGTTTCCGGGAACAAAAGTTATGACCATTTAAAGCAAAAAAATGGAAAAAAACAGCAGGCGAAGCGCGTATTCCAGTGGATGAAAGACTTTAAGGTCGTAGTTATAATATGGAGAATTGTTTTTAGCAACACTGTACGGGAAATTAATTTAACTATGTCGGCCTGATTTTTTTGCTAAGTTTTACGTCATTGAATTTGTTTTCCATGGCAACGCGGAGACTTTATTTATGTTTAAACACAGTGGGACATCAGAGATTTTTTAACACCGGGTGAAAAATTTGGGGTTAGGTTACTTATTTTGACTTTTCGCGTTCTACGCCGCTAAAAACCAAGTAAAATACTAAAATAAAAGAAAACCATTTATTACAGAATTACCTGCTAAAAAACGATACCCAACTACGTTATTAAAGTAAATGGGTGTAATGTTTAAGGTTGCATTTACAAGTGCATTTATAATTGAATTGGAAACACTCCCGCTAGCTGATACCGACAACAGGTTTACTTAAAAGCATGCAGATTTAAAAATCGGCTACTGGTGCTAGACGAAATAATCGTATTCTATTTTAAATAGGAGCGTCAGCGACTAGCTTTCCAACCTCTAAATGGAGCTTTACTGACCTGTTTTGTTAGTACTCAAGTATCCGTGTATTTTTGAAACTGAGGTTCTAAAATCTATCCTTTACAATCCAATATTTCACTAGTACACTTGAACATAACTATGCCGCAATAATTTAAATTTAAAAAAAAATGGTTGAATTCAAATAAAAAAAAAATTATGTGGGGTTATGGGCGCCGAATGTTTCTATGCGAATTCCTAGTAATCCCAGCGAGCCAGTAAAGTTCTCTTGGTTCTTTGATAGACTCGGTGTAATGCCCGCGCAGCGCTAGGTCTTTTTCGGCGGTCGGGCGACCGCACACGCGGAATGGTTTCATATTTGTTTTAGAACAATGTTTTTGAAAACACATTTTTGAAAGATAAACATAACCTCGAAGGGTTTTCTATCAGAAAACGTAAAAATACTCTTCTGTCCCAATGCAGCCCGATTTAAAGTTTGTTGACAAAACACCTGCAGTTACCATGGAATCGTATAAATTCTGCCAACACTTGAAATGCGTGTGTCTCCCAAATTCAATGAAGTGTGATTGATTGATGGGTTTTCTTTTCCGGAGTGCACAGGCTTTTAGAAAAAAGGAAACTTTGTTTTTATTTTTGCTAAAGCAAGAAAATATAAAGAGGAAAAATGTAATCCAGAGGAAATTGTGATTATTTCTCAATTTTTTTTTGTAAATCGGGTTTGTTCTAAACCGCAGTTATTTTGAGGCTTTTGGGATAGATGACAGCACCAGAGCTCAGCTCAGCTTCAGATATTTTTGTTAAGCATTTAAAAATTATCAACCCTGCAAAATTTCAGCTAATTCTGATGTGCAAAAGATTAAAAAAATTAAAAACAAGGCGTTGCCAGTTGTACTTTTTTTTACTTAAAATCTGGGGAGAAACTAAACCTATAGCGAGCCTACCTCACAAAATCCAAATTTCAAAAGTATGTGCTTATTTCGTCCCCTTTTAAAAAATTTTGTGCTCTTTGAGTTTTTGAGAAAAATAAAAAAAGGTGGGCTTGCTAGCTTTATATAAACCTAGCAAACCTTTGCTTTTTATGCGCTCCATGTAAATAGAAAAAAACTAAAGATTTTTTTACCTTTTTAGTGATTTAGCTTTATATAAACCTTGCAGACCAAATCTTAAATAAAGGTTGATAATATCCGAAGACATTCTTTAAGTTATACCTTTATGATAATATCCTTTAAATATCTCAGAATTATGTGCTTTTTATGTGCTCCATGGAAATAGAAGAAAACTAAAGCCCACGCACGAGGATGTTTTTATTTTTTTACAGATATATTCCACACCTACGGGTACGTTCTATACGACCAACTTCAACTGCCTATTTTCTATTTGTTTTTGACCGTTCAATAAGAACGACGTCTGCTTCTATTGACACAACGATGCGAGAGGTTCTGGTCAAGTTTAAATATTGACAAAGATTATTAGAATTCTTTGGGTGCTAATTTAAGCTGGTAGACATAAGAGATTGCATTGCTTCTTAGATTGGACTTTGGAGTTTGTTCAAACGTAAATAATTTTGTGGTTTTGCTCGCCAACAGCAGGGAAAATAGAACATATAGGGAATGGATATCCCAACCGACCAATCTAAAAATTAGGTGTAACGATGCGATTGACAGTTTCATAGCTAAAAAGCATAACGGTTGGGGAAACGTCACTTATTCTATGCTTTGACACAAGAGGTTGACAACGGCTTTTCAAAATGGCGTGCGTATGTTATCGTTGTTTTCATGCCAATAATTTTCTTACATTTTTAGGATACCTCATCTGTTCTTTGCACAAAATACTTACTTTTTGTGGAATTTTTATACAATCCGCGAAGTAGGACAGCTCTAGAAGTTGAAATGGAGCAATTTATTAGATATTTTAGAGAAAAGGCTCAAAAAACTGCCAAGAAATTACTATTTTAAAAAGTAAACAAAAAAGTAGGGTTACACGTCAAATTTACCTAACCGTTATGTCTCTCAGATTGCTCCATCCGCTCGTTCAAAATTTGCCACTTTTTCTTTGGTGATATCCATTCTCTATATGTTCTATTTTCCCTGGCCAACAGTAAAGTACCCATACAGCCACGGTACGTACACGTACGTACTGGTACGTCCTTGGGATGTGGAACAGTACGTACTACGTACGTCCTGTGTACGTACATTTCAGGTAGGTACAATTTGGGTCCTAGGCGGGACCAAAACTGGACATAGATTGACCGCAAGTGGGCTTGGGTCAGGCAAACATATTTCACCGGTAATTAAAAAAAAAGTGTTGGATATACCGGGAATTGAACCCGAGCCTCCCGGGTGAGACACAAATGCTCTACTACTTGACCACCACCTATACATAGAAAACTCTGCTCTACTACTTGACCACCACCTATACATAGAAAACTCTGCTAAAATTGTGATATACTTTATAACGGTTTTTACTAGTCTGTCGTCCCTCTCTTATAACGGGTACGCCTATGTATAGTGTACGTACTATATAAGTACACGTTTGTACGTACATGGTACGTCCCTAATTGGTCCCGGGACGTACCGATGTAAAATGGACATAAAACGACGTCCCTGGGACGAAGTGTTACCATAGGACAAACAAATCGTTTTTCCATAAGCAGTAATGTTAACAAAAAACGAAAATTTCCCAAAAACGACAAGCGATGCAGTTCTAAACAAGATACAGTCAGATCACATATTAAAATTCTAGAGAGAGAAGGCGCTATCTACAGTAGTAATAGTAAGTGCGTAATAGATAGTGGACGCGGCCTAGTCGCGACAGTTCTTCAGACAAGCAATATTGAAGTGTATATGTTAGACCAGAGATGTCACATGTCACTCAATCCAGAAGCAATGTTTAGTTGTTTAAATATTTAACTGGTCCCGGGACGTACCGACGTAAAATGGACATAAAATGTACGTCCCTGGGACGAAGTGTGCTGTATGGGTAGGCACCTACAAGGACCTAGAGAAGAACTTCTCGCTTCTTCTCCATGCTGCGAAATTTAAAAACGGGGTGGGCGGTGGTGAAACAAATGCTTGTCACACTAGGTTTAACAACCACTAGCACGCATCGATTTTACCAGAGTTTTTGGAACACATTAGAAATTTTCACTTGTAAAAAAATTTAGAGATGAGAAAAAATACAAAATTGGGCGTTATTTTACAAAATAAGAGTTTTCTATGTTGGAACCTGGTGATATTTTAGTATTTTTAAAATTAATTGTGCCAAAATCCTCTAAAATTAACCAGATAAATAACCACAACCACAACGAAATGGATTTGTAGCTTACAGCAGTGGTAGTGGTTAATTACCACAAAGGAATGACGTTTAGCTATTGCGCAGACGCAGTAATTACCGCAACCATTAAGAAGTGTCAAATTCCATGGTCAAAATGTAAACAAATACTAATTCCGCCAAAATTTCTGTTAGAAAGAACCTAACCTAAAAACTTAAAATGTGACAACAACAACAATCCAGGGCCTTTGGAGTCTACGTTCAAACCTGGTTTTGTTCAGTGTGTTGGGTTTTGTCTAAATAAAAATTGAACGGACACATTGCTTATAAATACCGTGTAAAATACTTTGAGATAATTTGCGCCTATTTCCATTCCAACAAAAATAAAGTTTCGCGCATTTTTCCTCTTGTCTAGAGTCTATTTCAAACGTCGTTTAGTGTAAATTAACATTCATTTTCAATGTTTATGAGATTTGGAGGACGAAAACTAAACTGAATTGATAAATGATATGATTTAAGTAGTTATAATTAAAGGAATTTCACGTTTAGTGAAACTAAGAGTGAAAACCTCGGAGGCCGTTGCGCCCAAGTGCATCAGCCACGAGCAAAAATATAGGCATAAGGTGAACTTGCCTGTGCGCCGGAGCCTCCCCCCCAGAGGTCGGCCTTTTTCGACTTTATTTCACTACAACTTAAAATCTGACCCTTTCTACCTTGATTATTTATCTATAAACTGTCAACCTTCTGTCACCAAAACATTATTTCTCCCGCCAATTTTGCTAACAAGTACTGCCAAAAATTGCCGCGAAAAATCAGTGCGATCTAGATTCTGAGGCATCATGTGATGTGAAATTTGTTGGAAGATCGGAACCAAAAATTTCAACGATAAGGTAAATAATGCTTCAATGGTATTTAGATGGTTTGGTACTATTTTTTATTGAAAAATATACTTACATTTTATGTTAAAATCAAAAAAATGTAAATAATTAATTTTGAGGTAATAAAATGAGGCGGCCGGTGACTGGAATTTTAAGTTAGGGAACTTGCCGGTGGCCGGCCCCTATGGCCGACCATTGAGCTAGAGCAAAACATTATAATTTACTTTTTTCAAGCTTTCGGATTGTAAAATAAGGATAATTATTTCATGGATGTAAAGAATCTAATTCAAAGAATAGGTTAGCCAGTATGCGGCCGGGTCTAAAAGTGCCATATAAATTATTTAAAAGGCAATAAAAAAAGGCCGAGCATTGGAAATTGTTGGATTGGAGTAGGTATTATAATTCTGAAGTTTTCTTGTTTAATTAGTTTATTTCAAAGTTTTTTATTTAATTAGTAGTTTAATGTTATTTATTTAGAATAAGGTACCTATAGTAATAGATACTTATCTTTTACCTAGTTTAATTTTGTATCTATACCTTTGTAAACGGTGCAGGATATTAGCTTATGCTGTTTGTAAATTGATACAATTTAGTGTAGTACGTCGGTATTATTAAAAATTAAAAAAATCACTCGTTCAACTTTTCTCCTTGTTTTACCCTCTGTAACATTTAAAAAAACAATGCACACTTTTGGGGGTCGACCACTGGCAAATTGACGGCTGGAGAGTGGTCATTTAAGGGAAAGAAGCGACATTTTCAGAAAAAAAAATTATAGAAAAAAAACTTATAATCTGCCGTTTTCTAATGAAAGATTTCTAATGAAGAAAAGTTGAAATGGCTCTGAGCTACAGGTCTTTAACTTTAAACCTGGCAAAAAAGGCCGACCACTGGCGAGTTTACCCTGCATCAGGGTTCGAGAGTTCTCGTCTAGAGTGCCGAAATGCAGTGGCGGTCCCAGCCATTTAAAAAGGGGAGGGGCGGTTTCGATACGAAAAAAAAAAATTGAATAAAAGCATAGCTTTTATGAGGAACATATCAATATATGCAAACAAAACTTAGTAACTACAAGCGAGGATTTGGTCTCAAATCTAGGGGAGGGTACTCAGACTTGAAGTCGTTTATTTCATATATTCTTTATTAAAAATGCGTTTTTTTATTGGAAATTAAACTAAAATTGTAAATATATCAATGGTTTCAAAGCGCAAATTTTTAAGAAAATGACACTACAAATACCATTTTTAACACAAAATTAAACTAATACCGCAATTTATGCCCTACTTTTGATTTTCTAATGTTTTCATGAAAAATTTTAAGCCGGGGTAGGCTACGTATAATTTTTTCAGTTATAAAAATCATAGATAACAAACAAACCACAATCAAAACCTAATAGCTAAATACTTTTTTTGATGTCTGAAAAGCTCATCTCAAAAAAAAAATCATTTCCAGTTTTTTGGGCAAACCGGTCAATGACTCGCTCAATGTCAATTTCAACATGTCTGTTGATATGCAGCAACGCTAAGCCCGTCAGACGAATTTCCGTCATAGTATTTTAAGTACTTATGTTTTCAATCTTCTGAGGCATGAGAAGCTCCTTTCTGACGAGGCATTACTTACTGGCAAATATCCAAGAATGTTCTATTCAACGGAAAAATATTGCCACACTTGTTCATTGCCTCGAAAACGTTATCAGGTATGTTTTGATTTAAGCTTTTGCCTACTTCTGACCAATATTGTTTCCAAATACTGACTTGTTCCAATAAAAGTTCAAGAATTTGTGTTTTGGATTAATAAAACAGTTTATAGTATTTAGAAACGACTTTAATTAATTTTGCCTTGATTTTGGCTTCATGTTAAACATGGTATGAATATGTTCAGGTCAAAAATACCATTTTATGTCCGAATTGATTTTGTCTAAAACTTGTTTATAAATAGAAACTCTATAAACTGTTCTGTATTTTCAATGGTTTTCGAGGTAAGTTCGTCATGCATTTGTATATTCTTGGTCTGACGGATTGAAGGTCAAACTGTCCCAAAATATTGTGGATTAATTCTAGAATGTATTTAAAGGAACTTTCTGCAATTTCCCGTTTTTTCTTCTTCAGGGTTATTACCACCAGCATCTTTGTTGTTGTCTACTTTTTTCTGGAGCAAAGGGGGGGGGGGGCGATCGCCACTGCGAAATGCATTTGTGCGTGTGAGTAAGAACGCTATTCAATTCAGATGCACTGAAAAGAGATGCCGGCTAGGCAACGTTGTCAAGTAAACAGTTTAGGAAAACTTTTACGGTGGGCTTTAGTCTAGGTCCTAAGTTTAAGTGAAATTTTTGGTTTTAAACATTTTAAACCAATCCTCCTTGAGTTTGATTTTTAAGAGGAATTTTAATAAATTTGTTTATTGAATAATCATCTTAACACAATCTTTTGTTGGATTTAAAAAGAGTTTCAATTTAGAAGAAAAAAAAATTAAAAAATTGAAACTCACGCGGGGTTTAAATAGTAAACACTCTGTAAAACAAATTAAAATTGGGGCTATATGTCACTCTAATTAAAACTTGCCCTTCTTAATTAATTTTTCCAATTAATACTTGATGTCACACAAAGATTTAGATGGGTAATAATAAAATAAGGAGTAGATTAATTTTGTACTTATTTAAAAGGTGTTTTAAATGAAATGTATAAAAAAACTGAAATGCAAGTTTTGTTTACATTTCTGTCACTGTCGAAATATCAGTTTCAAAATATTAGCTGCGTTCAAATCATAAACAGCGAGTCCGTATTTGTTACCTCTGCTTGCACCTTGGATTGCACCAACCTCTACTGATGAAAGCTACAGCTTTGAAATGAGTGGGCTTTGAGCAAGGAAAGTTTTCTTGACTGAGCTTTTATATAACCTCAATGTTTGGGTTTTTTGTTTGGTATATTTTTCGTGCATAATCAATGATATTTGTTTTGCCTCGTCGTGCCCTCATAAATATATTTTTTGTGCTGAAAATATGGGTTCAAAATATGGAGTTTTTCTAGACAAAATGGTAAGTGTTTTATTGGTTATAATGAACAACTTTGGATATTAAATAAGGTAAATTAATCCTTGTAAAAACGGTTACTTAGGGAAATTATAAACGATCTTTGCCACAAAACAATCCTTTCTAGGTGCTATAAATTTAAACAAATCACCAATTTTGTAACCTCATACACATCAGATAATGAAGCTATTATGTGCCAAATTTTTTGGCGTATTCACCATTTGCCATTTTGAAACCTATTAAAGAAAATTTGTGTGTTCTGTATGGGTAAGTGATTTTTGAAAATTGGTTTTAAAATTTAGGACCCCCCACAGGTGCAATTTAGACTATTTTAGATCTTAGTAAATCCCACTGTCAGCGTTTTAATCTGTTTTATTCGAAGACGCGGGCGTCAAGGAGATCGTACACGTAATTTCAATCACTTAGGATCCTAAGATTATTTTTATTTATTTGATGCTGAAATGATGCAACTAAAATACTTTTTATGTAAGACCTGCAGGCGTACGTTCGCGATATATCTGAGGCAGAAGCGCAACCCGGATTTGACTTCGGGGGGGGGGGGTTAGGAATAAATAATAAAAAAAACTTAATTTGAAGTAAAAATGTGACCATAACCAGTCTCTCGCGGGGGGGGGGGGGAAGGGGTTAACCCCAAAACCCCCCTCTCGGTGCGCCAGTGTCTGAGGAGGGGGGATGAGCCCCGTTTCCTCGGCAATTTTTGTAAATTAGAGGAGTCTACAAGAATCAGAATTTTTTTAAAAACACACCCGTCTGTTGTCAAATTTAATAACAGCTTTAAATTCGTTTTAAAGTTAAACAAGACTTGAACACGGGGTAGAGGGTTGCAGTTTGAAAGACTGCGCTACGTTGTTTTAATTTTTTTTATTCTTTTAAAAAAGTATAATTTTTCGTGAGAACGCGAGACTGCTGTCTCGTAGAGTCGAGACTTTAACGTAACTGGTTATGAGAGGTCAGGCTCAGACTTTTCGCAGCTTTATTGAAAGAGCAACGTCAATCGGTAGTAAAAGTTTGTGAATCAAGGCATTTTTAAACTAAAATAAGAAAATACTCATACTCACTGTTTTACGCCTTGTGAAGGCAACATTTATCGTTAAATTTGACGGAATCTTATTTGGGAATCTTTTAGTTAATTGTGGGTGACATCGGCAACAGCGTATCGGTTTTTTAAGGTTATTATCTCCCTCGCTCTCATTTACTAGCCATTGCGCTTCTTTTTCAATACACGCTATTCGGCACCCTATAGACAAGAACTGTCGAATCCTGTACGTAGAAGAAACTAATGGAAAACTTTCGTAAGATACTCACCATCGATAATAGTGACCTTAGTCTCACTGGTCGTGCTGCTCGATCTGGTACTTTTTGTGCTGCCCTCGTAATACGGCTGTCTTCGACGTTGCGGAGTGCTCTGACTAGAGTACGAGGAATATTTATTGCCGCCCCCGTAGTACGGTCTGGAGTTGTATTGGTGCTGCTGGTGGTTCTGATGGTGAGGGTGGTACCCGTTGGACGGTACCCGACCAGAGGACGAGACGGCCGAGGAACTGGTGAGGTTTGATTCTTCGCTGTCATCGCTGTTATGGTCATCTGTAACAAAAGCAAAGTTTTTGTTATTTTTCGTGTTGGTGACAACTGACGGGACATGAAAAACGGGCAGAGAAAAATTGTGATAACTGACAGGACATTTCTTATAAAAAGAACAGTTTTTTGGTGGTTGTAGTCATTTAAATATAATTTAAAAATCGAAAAAATGGCGAAAACCTTTATCGCGCGTGGAATTGCCCAAACTTCATGCAGGCCTATGTAATTGCAACGGCGCACCGAAGAGGGGGGGTTTTGGGGTTAAACCCCCTCTCCCCCCGAGAAGCCTGGTTATATACAATTGGCACAATCAAATAATAGCAGAAATAAAATATATAGGGAATAAATTAAAGCCTGGACTTTAATTTTAAACAGATGTTTAAAAAATAATAAATTGCATTTTTACGATTTCGTTCGTTCATGACCGCTATAAAAATGTTTAATTTTTATATTTGTTT
Organism: Oxystoma pomonae; assembly: GCA_963921995.1. Lineage (NCBI taxonomy): Eukaryota > Metazoa > Arthropoda > Insecta > Coleoptera > Brentidae > Oxystoma > Oxystoma pomonae. Next base: position 65,948,362 of record OY998171.1, read on the forward strand.
CAATTTGCTTCACCATCAAAACGGTCTTTTTAATGTAATTTTATCAAAACATTTTCCTTGCGATTTGGTGTCAAAAATGGCATTTTCAGTGTCATTTTCGCAAAAATTTTTGCCTGCGGCATTTTTACAAACAAATTAAGAATAAATAAATAACTGGAATTCTCAAAAACCTATCAATATTTACGATTTTATTTAATTTTAAGTCAAATATTGCATTTTAAGTGTTATTTTCTCAAAAAATTTTGGCTGCGGCGCATTGAACCATTATTTTGGCATTAAATTTTGGATAAATAAGCAATTTCAAATTTGGTTAACCCCCCCTCCCCACTACATTTGAGCCCAGGTCCGCGCTTGTAAGTACCTGTTTCCTTATAGAATCAACCCCCCCGAAGCCAATTCCTGGATGCGCCAGTGGTAATTGAAAGAAAAATTGAAGGTAGAAGAGTTGGTATGGTGTTACTACCTTTGTATGAACAGCTTCATACAACGCTACTACGAAATTTTTGAGAAAAGCAGCAGATAAGATAGAACCGCTAAGTTAAAAAATCAACAAGAGTTTACACTGCGTATGTAAATAAAAAAATAATAAGGTCAATTCTAAATCTTTATTGACATCTAGTCATTTTTGGTGCCTGATAATATAATGAGAATAATCAATATGAATTTTACAACATTTTCTAAATCCGAATCAATGCAAAATATTGTCAAATAGAATAAGCGTGATTTATTATTGTATGAATTGATTTATGTTTATTCGACTTTTGTAATAATAAAGTCCAATTTGATTAGTTTGAACAAAGTCTGTTAAAAAGTGATTCTGGTTTTTTATAAATAATTTCGCATGCCTTATACTATTAATTTTACAAAATGAAGGGAATATTTAGCGCCCTAATAAATTTACAGAAAAGATTTGTGGCGTAGAGGGCAAAGGGTGAGGGAATAAATCGAAATAAAGTTTTTCCTCGACCAGGATTTGAACCCGGGTCCTCTAGAATACCAGTCTAATGCTTTACCAACTGAGCTACCGAGCAACCGGGGTTTTAACTGGCTATTCGGAAATCCTTTCGTCCGATTCATTTGTTAGTAGTGGGGAGATCTTTGAAGCCTACTGCGGCTTTAAAAACCTAGACATTTTATAAAGACAAAGAGGTACACATTCACGAATATTAGTTGTACGAAATTTCTATTTATCTATCAACCAGCGAAACACGGCATATAGCGTTTTATTGAAGGTGTCAGATGGCGAATTTCCAACTAATAATTTTAGCCAAACATATTTACAAAATAAAGGGAAGATTTAGCGCCCTAATAAATTTACAGAAAAGATTTGTGGCGTAGAAGGGCAAAAGGTGAGGGAATAAATCGGAAAAGTTTTTCCTCGACCAGGATTTAAAACCTCCAGAATACCAGTCTAATGCTCTACCCACCCACTACTAACAAATGAATCGGACGAAAGGATTTCCGAATAGCCAGTTAAAATAAAACCCCAGTTCCTCGGTAGCTCAGTTGGTAGTGCATTAGACTGGTATTCTAGAGGTCCCGGGTTCAAATCCTGGTCTAGGAAAAACTTTTTTCCGATTTATTCCCTCACTCTTTGCCCTCTACGCCACAAATATTTTCTGTATTAATTTTACTTTTTTAAGAGTAAAGTTTTACTAAGGTCTTAAATAGTAGAATTTGATTCTTGATATTTATTTCAGAGTCCAGCATGTGCATGCATTTTCCTGTGTCACAGGCTGGTCGAGTGGCATTTTTCTAGCGTTTTTTTTATAAATTATTTTTACTTTGTTTTTGCTAAGAAATAAAAATCTTTTTATTTATTATTGCATTATTTATAATATACAGTTTGCAGATATAAGTTCCACCAGATATTTTTTAGTTCTTAAGGTGGTTAAGGGGGTGAAAGAGGTTTAAAAATTTGAAAATTAATAACTTTTGAACCAAAGTTGGTACAAATGTATAGTTTTCAGTTTTAGGTTCCACCAGGGACCGATTAGTACATTCATAAAGAAGAGAGAGTAATAAAACGATTTAAAATCCATTTTCTCGAGCGTACCATGTGTACGAAAATGTGGAAACTTGATTGTTAATCGAAGAAACTGTGGAACCGTTAATTATTTCTTTGGAAAAAAATGAGAGTGATGATGTAACAGTAAATGTTCTTCTGAATCTGAGTAATTTACCTCCATTTCATTTTAATTATTTTTGTAGTTATAATAATTGACAACCGTAACATTTTTTTTATGTACAAACAATTTGTTTGGCCTTTATTTAATTTTTAGGTATGCTTATTAATTATAGTTAAAACGCCAATCCGTTTTTGTATATATATTATAATATTATTTTTATTCCTAAAATGTATTTTTATTATTTAATTTATAAATTTTTTCTAATAAAGTAATTTGTTTTATTAAATTTCATAGAACTTTTCACATATTTACTATTTTCTTCACTAATACCTATGTACCACGGTACTTAAAATGTAAGTTTCCCCCAATTGCGGCGCCTATGAGAATAGTTTATCGCTTGCCTTCTATTGTTCTCGGTTTTGGGTTCTATTGTATTCTCCGATCGAACAGGGAGAGGTATATAAAAATAAAGGATTTTTACCTGAGGTACATTAGAAAATCTTTAAAAGAGAAGAAAAAGTGATTGATCACTCAGTACAAAATTTATCCAAATTTCAATTTTTATTACTCTCTCTTCCTCATGAACAGACTTTAATATTTTCCAATTTCTTGGAGGACAAAAATAAGTAAGTGAAAGGGAGGGTTGATATATTTAAAAAATTATAACACAAAGTTACTATGAACATGCAGTTTTCAGATTTGAGTTTTAATTATTGTGTCATAATTTTAGGGACAAAAATTAATTTGGCGGGGAGTGGTTTGAAGGGTGATGGAAAATTCATAACTTTTAAACCAAAGCTTCTTCGAATATACAGTTTTTAAATTTCAGTTCCACCAAATATTTTCTAGTTTACGAGAAAGAAAATGTTGGGGGGGGGGACGTAAGTAAGGAAGTGCGTGATATGAGAGTTATTAATCTTTGCCTTTGGTTTCCATTATAAATCGCCCCAAGATTTTATGTTATATTATACAGACCGCTTCAAGCTACTGCGAACATAGGGGGAATCAAGTCCAATTTACTCTCCGTGCCGTACGACCGAGGTGGATTCGAAGCACGCCGCAGTGTTATCTTTTGGAAATTCATTTTGTTTTTATTATTTTGTTTTATTTCTGCCTTGCTCGAGAAACAGATGGATAAGTTCTTAATTGAAATAATACATTTTTAAAACTAAAAATGGATGTCTACGAAGTTGCCGAAAAAGTGCAGATGGTCAAATGGTCAAATCGTCATAACCCAACACACGTTCGATATTGGTCGAGGGAAAATTTGCATTTGTATTTTGACGTAAGAACACAGTATCCCCAAAAACTAAATGTTTGGGGGGGGGGTATTGTAGGGGAACACGTAATTGGGCCATTTTTTATTAACGGCAATTGCAATTTGAATGGTCCTAGATACTTGGATCTACTGCAGCAGCACATTATTCCAACTGCTAGGCAGTTGTTAGGTGTAAGATTTGGTGAAACATGGTTTCAACAAGATGTTTGTTCCGCTCACAATGTTGGCCTTGTTAGGGAATATCTTGATAATGTATTTCCTAATCGGGTTATAAGTACACGGGGAACTATTTTATGGCCAGCTCGATCTCCCGATCTTGCTCCTAATGACTTCTACCTGTTTTTGAAGAAGCTTTTTAAATTATCACCCCTAACATGCTTGGAAACGTTAGAAGGGGTTTTTATAGTAGGCTCGGATATTGTCTAGCCGAGCAAGGAGGAGTTTTCGAACATTTGCTTTAATTTTTTTTTGACTGGGAGAATCTTTTTGGTTTTTAGAATGTATTATTTTATTTTGAGGACTTGCTTTTATTTTGTTTCTCCTTATTATTTTCATTGTAACACGTCGTCACTGATAAATCTGAGCAGTTGACAAAAAAACGCTCTTATTTATCAGTGACAAAAAATAAGAAAATTACGTTATAAAAATTTGCGTATTTATTGACCAAATTCCGGTTTCATTGACTACGCTCCACATACCACCGTGGTTAGAGGCGTACTAAATACCAAAGGAAAGTCATGCAAGTGGTGATCGCAAGCCTGAGTATTGGTTGCTTCACTGATAGGGGTGCGGTGTCTCTGCATGTACGTACACTGGCAAATTAGACTTCTTCCGCCCTAGGTTTGCAGTAGCTTGAAACGGTCTGTATATGGAATGTATTTAGTAGAATACATCAGTTAAAATAATTTTTTACCTTTTGGTGCAGAATTAAATGAAATCGTTTTGCTTTCTTTAAAAAAATATCGATTTTTAAATAAAAATGTGCGTCTTTAACGTAGTTTTAAATACTTACAATGTAAAACTAAAAATAACGGTTTTACTATAATAGATCACGAGACAAGACCGAGTAGGTTCAGACGTCAAATAATGAGGCATGTGATTTTTAATGTTTTCGATTTGTTTGCCGAGTAAAGAAAATTAATAATATGTACTTGCACAATTTTGCCAACGCTTTTATATTACCTTTTACAAAACCACGTCAGTTTTAAGTCGGGATTGGCACAACGCATCACACGAATTCGGAGAGTGGCTCATGGAAAAATATACTCTGGTCTGTCTTGCATTGTGTCTCAGTTCTTCATGAGCTGGCAACGCAAGTATATTTACTTACGACCAACAAATAATACTAACCACCTCAACACGATTTTAGTGGCTCATTTACGGTCCTAGGATAATAATAAAGCTTAGACGTAACCAATATATGTATGAGGTTAAATATAGGCCTTTCCCAGGCAAAAATTGTAAGCAAGATCTAAAATCTAGCAGGCCATGGAGCCGTCTTAGCTCCGCGCCTATGCACATGCGCGAAAATTTTACGAGGCGGCCGGTTTCGCTACCTTTGTCTTCGCCATACATATGTATGAGGTTAAATGTAGGCCTTTCCCAAGCCAAACTTGTAAGCAAGATCTAAAATCTAGCAGGCCATGGAGCCGTCTTAGCTCCGCGTCTATGCATATGCGCGAAAATTTTACGAGGCGGCCGGTTTCGCGACCTTCGTCTTCGCCCTTCGGTCGAGACGCCATTTTTGTTGATTTGTTTTGATCACACATAGGTAGTCGTTTTCCGCGTTTTCGTTTATGCAAATTTTTTTATTGTGATATTTTTAATCTTTGGTTACGCGAAAAACTGTCTTGGAGCTTAAGATGTCGCCGCATAAAAAGACGTGCTGTGTTTGTAGATGCTGCCAAACAACAAAGGTGAAGTTCCACAGGTTGGTAGCTATTTTTTCTTTAAATTTGAAGGAAAAAAGTGAAAATACCCAAAAATTATTTCTATTCATATTTTTATTTATTTAAAAGTAGAAAATACTGATTTTCTAAAAACGTAAACAAATAGAAAAATTTTGACAACTGTACAGCTGTCTTTCTGGATTTTGGTTGGTTAACCGATGACGATGGCCGCGCATGTGCAGAACCGCTAAGCTTTGACGCCAGAAAGAGACAATAAGAGTCATAAAAGAGTAATAGAGATTGCAAGGGCGTATATTTAAGCTCATACATATATGGACGTAACCCACAAGATTGCGTGACAAGCGATGAAACTTTATATAATAAGAGTGATTATTGTTATATATTTTTAAAAGAATAAATATTTATTAAACGTAAATAAATCCAATATAATTTTTGTAACTAACCAAAAATAAGTCCCATTAAATTGACATATTACGCATTTGTAAGAAAAAAAAACCTGGTTTCACTGGTCAGTCACTTAGTAACCTTATTTGTTTTGACGTTTTAGTTAGAGCGTGATTGAAACTTCAGGTTATATATGAAGGTTGTTGGCTTAAGAGTGTTCGCGTTTGATATTTTTACCTACTGGCGTGCGTTAAAGTACACTTTACCGCACTCATTTGGGTGCGGAAAGAAGTACTTTACCGCACTTGGGCGGTAAAGTTTTTTTACCGCACTGATCGGTACCTTCGACATAACATCCTGCATGCTTATAGTAGCGAACTTTTTGCCCTGACTCGCAATCTGTCGCAACAATAAATGAAGTTTATTCCATTTCAGAAGCGCATGAGCGTCGAGTTTCGTCGGCTATGAACTTGCAATGTGCAACAAATTGCACTTTTAATTTTACATTCAATTAACTATATGTAGTGTATATTCATTTAAGTATAGTCAGGGTACTAGGTGTTTAATTAATGTTTATTTTTTCAATGTTGCCATTATTTTCATTAAAAAAACAAATTTTCTCTAAAGCTTTTCCCTTTTTACTAAAAAACATAAAAATATTTTTGGAGTGCGGTAAAGTTTCTTTACCGCCCAAGTGCCGTAAAGAAAACTTTACTGCACTCTAAAATTTAAATAAAAAAATTATTTATAAACAAATAAATTAATATTTCTTTTTTTATTTTCTCTCTTTTCTCAGAAAAATCACATAAAAATAGATAAAATATACCTATTTCTGTATTTGTTCCCAAATTTTAAAGGAACCCGCGGTACTCATATGTAAAATTTTGTACCTGTCGTTCGTGCAACTGCCGTCGCATGCGGTAAAGTATCACTTTCCGCACTTGTTAGACATTTTCATTGGTCTTAGGTAAAGTATAGTATACTAACTCGCATGTTATGGTCATTACACGCTCAGATAAATTAAGACCCTCGCCTGCGTTTAATGACCATCATGTAAACTTCTATTATTGTATGAATCGACGCATTCGACTTGTTAAGGCGCATTTACACAGACAAACTTTCCTTTGATGTTGAAATGCCGACAAACATTTACACGAGCCTCTTGAGCAAAATGTTCAAAGAAATGTTCGAGCAAAATCTCGTACAAAAAAAGACACGTAAATTTTGGAGAGAATGTTGAGCAAAATTTGTTTGTATAATTGGGGGTATAAAAATTTCTTTACAAAATCAAAATATATTTTGTTATCGGAATTCATTGAACTTAACTGAAAATAGAAAAACAAAGTTTTGAAATAAGGTATTTTTAATCAAGTGCTTTCCGACGGAAAAACGATTTGATGCCGAAATTCACATTTTACCTCATAAGCAACTTCGATTGATCTAATTTTTATAGGGGATATGCCAGTATACTTGTAACTTTTTTGGGGTTGTAAAAAAAACGAGAATAAAAAAAATAATAATTGGCACTTATTTATTGCTGTTGCCTGTAAAATATAATGATAAAAATTTAGTTTAAAAGAATATCCCTTTATGCTACTGCGAACATAGGGCGAAAGAAGTCTAATTTGCCAGTGTACGTACATGCAGAGACACCGCACGCCTATCAGTGAAGCAACCAACACTCAGGCTTCCGATTGCCATTCGCTGCCGTTCGCCGCCGTTCGCCTTGTATTTAGTACGCCTCTAACCACGGTGCTGTGTGGAGCGTAGTCAATGAAACCGGAATTTGGTCAATAAATACGCAAATTTTTATAACGTAATTTTCTTATCTTTTGTCACTGATAAATAAGAGCGTTTTATTGTCAACTGCTCAGATTTATCAGTGACGACGTGTTACAATGAAAATAATAAGGAGAAACAAAATAAAAGCAAGTTCTCAAAATAAAATAATACATTCTAAAAACCAAAAAGATTCTCCCAGTCAAAAAAAAGTTAAAGCAAATGTTCGAAAAGTCCTCCTTGCTCGGCTAGACAATATCCGAGCCTACTATAAAAACCCCTTCCAACGTTTCCAAGCATGTTAGGGGTGATAATTTGAAAAGCTTCTTCAAAAACAGATAGAAGTCATTAGGAGCAAAATCGGGAGATCGAGCTGGCCATAAAATAGTTCCCCGTGTACTTATAACCCGATTAGGAAATACATTATCAAGATATTCCCTAACAAGGCCGACATTGTGAGCGTAACAACCATCTTGTTGAAACCATGTTTCACCAAATCTTACACTGCCTAGCAGTTGGAATAATGTGCTGCTGCAGTAGATCCAAGTATCTAGGACCATTCAAATTGCAATTGCCGTTAATAAAAAATGGCCCAATTACGTGTTTCCCTACAATACCCCCCCCCCCCCAAACATTTAGTTTTTGGGGATACTGTGTTCTTACGTCAAAATACAAATGCAAGTTTTCCCTCGACCAATATCGAACGTGTGTTGGGTTATGACGATTTGACCATTTGACCATCTGCACTTTTTCGGCAACTTCGTAGACATCCATTTTTAGTTTTAAAAATGTATTATTTCAATTAAGAACTTACCCATCTGTTTCTCGAGCAAGGCAGAAATAAAACAAAATAATAAAAACAAAATGAATTTCCAAAAGATAACACTGTAGCGTGCTTCGAATCCACCTCGGTCGTACGGCACGGAGAGTAAATTGGACTTGATTCCCCCTATGTTCGCAGTAGCTTGAAGCGGTCTGTATATACTTTCGGAAGTGTTCTTAGTTATATTCAATAAAAATAGGCTAACGACAAATTAAATCGCTTTAGGGGTGAAGCAAATATGGAGGAAATTTTTAGAAACATTCGCATTTTTGCATACATAATGCCTCGTTTAAAAAAAAATAATTTTCAGAAAAGATTTGGGGCGTAGAGGGCAAAGGGTGAGAGTAAATCGGAAAAAAGTCTTTCCTCGACCAGGATTTTAACCCGGGACCTCTAGAGCACCAGTCTAATGCTCTACCAACTAAGCTCCCGAGGAACTGTGGTTTTGACTGGCTATGCGGAAAAGAGTTATGGATTAGAGGGCAAAGGGTGAGGGAATAAATCGGAAAAAAGTTTTTCCTCAACCAGGATTTGAACCCGGGACTTCTAGAACACAAGTGAGCTACCGAGGAACTGAGATTTTGACTGGCTATTCGGAAATTCTTTAGTCCGATTCATTCTAACATCTCTAGGTTTTTAAAGCCGCAGTAGGCTTCAAAGATCTCCCCACTACTAACAAATGAATCGGACGAAAGGATTTCCGAATAGCCAGTTCCTCGGTAGCTGTTGTGTTCTAGAGTTCCCGGGATCAAATCCTGGTCGAGGAAAAACTTTTTTCCGATTATCCCCTCACCCTTTGCCCTCTACGCCACAAATCTTTTCTGTAAATTTATTAGGGCGCTAAAATAATTTTACTTGTTATCCCAATCATATAACGCAATATCACACCTAGTGGCTCGTAAAAGAATAAAAATGTTCAAGTCAGAAAGCATAAATAGATCGTTGAAATAGACAAACGGTATGCCTTACTGTCTGTCGCACAAAATTTGACAAATGAACACGTATCTATTTATATCCAGAGTTTATTTGTGAGTATTGGACTTTGGAGAAGTGAAAAGTTAGTTGTTACCGAGAAATTTATCATTTGACGTAATAGAGCGTTAATAGACAAAATTGGTGATACCGTAGGCAAAATCGGTTATTTTTCCCCTGTATCCAAAAATAACCGAACCGAAAAAAATAACCACAGAAAAAAATATGCATTGAAATATGGTTGATTCAAATAAATATTTGTTTGATAATGGACAAACAAATATTGTTTTTGTTTCAAATAAATAAAAAAAATTTTATTTAAATGAAAAAAAAAATTATCCATTATCAAACAAATATTTATTTGTATCAACCCATCTCTTTTTTCTGTGACGGAACCCGCTCGGTTATTTTTTGCATCCAACCAGATTTATTTCTGTGCAAAAGCTGCAGCTGGTAGGTAATAAATCGTTTTTTTCTTTAGTTAGGTTTTGAATTTTTTTTTTCAACTCTTGCGCAAAATTCACTTTTTCGTATTGTTTTGCGTGCGGAAAAGTGCACTTTTCCGTACTAGTTCGAAAAAGTTAACTTTAAGGTACTTTCCCGCACTCAACCATAAATAAATAATAAATATATTGCTAAATTTTTAAAAATTTTGCTTTTTCGTGTTAGGTAAATATTTTAGTCACGATAAATAAATAATAACATTTTTAAAATTCCAATTATTGGGTTAAATGAATACTTAAGTCAAGCGAGTAGAAAAATATTGTACTTAACTCGCGCGTAAAGTGACTTTTACGCACTTAATTGCTGGCCAAATTCCTCTAACGCCTCGTTCGGCCATCTGCAATCGCGTGCGGAAAAGTGGCACTTTCCGCACTAGTTAGGTAAATTACTATTGTGAAAGTGAATTTGCAAAAACAAGAATTGTTGTTTTCTTTTCTATTCTATTTACATTGGCAGTTTTTCTGTGGGCAAAAGAATACGGTTAGGCATCTCAATTACGGTAATACGGTAAGCAAATAAGGTGACGATAAATTAGTGGTCTATTAACTCTCTAATGTCTGGAAAATCAGACGGCAACACCAACAAAAAAGTAGGTAGTTTCGAAAAGCGTACACTACTTGTAGAAAAAGAATCAAAGACGTGACATGAAATACGCCGGTTACAATAGGATTATTAGTTGCCGAATAATGGGGCGCGTAAAAGTTGGCCATTTATAAAAAACGCTTATATCTGGAGAACAAATAAACCGATATTTTTTGTTTTGACAACTTTTGTCTAGGAGGAGTCTCCCCGACGGACGCCCCTGGGTATACGCTGTAATTGACAAACAAACAAAAAAATATATGTGTCGGAAATTCCTACAGGGGGGGGGGGAGGTCTCCCGTACGCTGTCTTTCATTCTTTAGTTTAACGTGTCGGTGACTCGGTGCCACAACACAGAAAAAATATTTAATTGAGCCAAATAAATATTTGTTTCGCATGTTACAAACAAATATTTATTTGATCCAAACAAATATTTATTTACGTCAAAATAAATAAATCATGCTGGGCAGAAATAAATTTTTATTTGATTCAAAGAAATACTTGTTTTGACCACGGAAAACAAATATTTATTTTACCTTTTTTCTGTATGTTTAATAAGTCATGAAAAAGCTTTTGATCGAGTTTATAACACGGAAAGCTTATAGAATCTCGATCATAAAGTTAAAGAAAATTATTTATTTACTAGTTGAGGTTGGTTTTACCCGTTTTCCTCCGTTTTTCTTTCGCGTAAACCGATTTTAATTAAATAAAGTCTACGTCCTGCTCAGGTCTCCAAGGAATCCAGTAATTATACTCTCATCAAAATTCGTCAAGTAGTTTTGGCGTGATGCTGGTACGAACACACAGACAAAAATTCAAAAAAATATAAAAAAATCTATGTATAGATTCCCCTTTGGATTTGTTTCTATATCGTCATTAAAATGTTTATCCTTTTTTTATTACGTCCAAGTGGAAATCGATTTAGGAACATACCGTCTAAAAGTAGAGAGGAAAACCCGTTTTAATGTTATTTTTTTCTTATATCTACGTTAATTTACTATTTCACCCCCGACGCAAATGAGCTAGTTTGCTCTGATAAGACTAGTTGTCCTAACTGCATAAATTCACTTTTTCAGATAAGTACCTAATACACTGCTGTACTGGCAAGATATTTACCTAAATACGAACGCTATAAAATTCTGGCTAACTCGTAAATGTTATCTAATATAAATTCAATAAATTGTCCTAACTAGGACGGACATATCTTCTAAGCACACTTACAAAACCGTCAAGCTAAATGTCCTAAATGCTTTAGATAGGACAAATTTGCTTCGCATGACATAATAAGTTTATAAAAACACAAGATCAAAAGATCTTGGGTAGAAATAACGAAAATTCAAACTTGGATGAGCATCCCACAAGGAACACACAAAGGACCAAAGCGAAAAGAGAAACGACCAAACGATGTTTCGCTCTGGGTAACCAGCGTGAGCTTATCAGTGGTTTCAATGGTCACCCTCCCCATCAAAACCATCATACACTTTAATTTCCAACCTTGAATCGCTCCCAAATAGGCACCGTTCCGCACTGGTACTTATCCAAGTTACCTGATACGGATTCGTCCTGCCGTGTTAATATTTCCAATAGGATTATGGTCCTAAGGCAAGTAAAACAAAAAAAGAAGTTAGAAAACCTCCAAATCAGTTACTTCAACCGAAAAGAAACCAAAAAACGAAAGATCTTAAGTGGAAATAACGAAAATTCAAACTTGGATGTGCATCCCACAAGGAACACACAGAGGACCAAAGCGAAAAGAGAAATGACTAAACGATGTTTCGCTCTGGGTAACCAGCGTGAGCTCATCAGTGGTTTTACTGGTCACCCTCCCCAACGGCATAATTTAACGTAACTTTGTCGTTTTAAGGTACGACATGAATTATTATTTTTTTTATATAGCAAGGATATGTATTTGTACTTTTTGAAAAATAAAACTAGTTTTACTTTATTTAATGGTTTTATTAAAAAACAGCCGCCAAAAATAACAAAACATAAAGGCCTTTTCCTACGAGCGTGAGGAAAAACGCTTTTCTCGCACTCATTTCCGGGCGGAAAATACCACTTTTCTGCACGCCGTGCGTAAAAAAAAAATTCCGCACGCCGTGCGCGAAAAACTTTTTTTACGCACGCACGCACACAAGCAGTGGTACTTTCAATGTTACCGTGATTAAAAATTAGCATAAAAATTAATTTTTTAAGCTTGTTAAAGTTTAGTTCTGAAAAAAACATAAAATTCGTAGTTTTGACTATTTTTTCATTTGTAGTCTGCTAGGTTTAACCAAAATAATGACTAAATATTTTGATATTACGCACGCTCGTAGGAAAAATGTTGTACCTAACGCGTGCGGAAAGTATTTTCCGCACTTACGCGCGGGTCCGTGTGGAAAAGTATAACTTTCCGCACTTGTTAGGTAAATAACTATTTCCCCGAAGACAATAGTCGTCGTTTGGGTTACTTGTCATAAGGTCACGGTTACTTCAGTAACCGTAGTTATGATATAATTCAAGAACATGACATTTATAAAAAAAATTAATACAAATTAAAAAACCATAAACAATCCATAAACCACATTTTAACCTCAAATTTTTCAAGAAACCACATTCCCTAGGCTGGTAACATAGTCTGGTTACTCGTTACTCTGCGAAAAAAATCTGGAAACGAGTAACCGGGTTACCTGGTAACTTATTATTACTTCGAGAAAAAATCTGCCTTAATTTCCACTTAGGAAAAGTAGTCTTAGCAGGGCAGTGTGCCTCTGTGTATAGCTCTCGAACCAGTGAACCGATTTCGATGCGTTTTTTTCCTTTTGGAGACTACCAGGAAGTGTTCTTAGCTATGTTCGATAAAAAAGGGTGTAACTTCTAAATCGTTACTCTGATATTGATGAAATTTGGCGTATAAATGTAGATTACGCACTAGTTCTGTCAGATAAAAAAATCACTTCAGAGGCGGAGCAAATGGGGGTCGATTTTAGAAAAATTCACATGGTTCGTTGTGTGGTTATTGTACGAACAAAAAAACGATATTTTGTTTGATGCACGAAATAACGACATTTTTCGAGTTACAGTTAACGTTACGTTACTACTGGTGATCGCCAAATCTCTCTATGATCGGAAGCTATATCATCAGCGTGACGTAAGGGGCAATTTATGCAAGTTCTCTTTAGTCGCTACATGACACGGAAATAAACCTAAAAGCAGCACAGTTTAATTTCATTCAATGTTTTTGGATTATTTTTTTTCATGCAAAAACCGCAGATACAAATAATCGTTGTTTTCTTAGAGCATTGAACTACTAGAAGGAGCTTTTTTTCAGACCTAGGGCAGGGTGTTTGAGTTCAACGTCTTCATCCCATTGTTGTCATGTTAACCTAATACGTTTTGTCCTGTTTGTAATATTATTTAAAATACCTTCAATAATTTTTAGCTTCGTTTAATTAAATTGTCTAGATATAGTACTAAAAATCTATGTTTCTATAAAAAAAGACCTAAAAATGTATTCAAGTAGGATGTACAACTATAAAAATAAGAAAAAGGTGCTATGGAAATCCCTATTCACACTGAAATTAATGACAAGCCGGCAACACAGATTTCCTGCCTTTGTTTGCCAAGAATGGCCAAATATGACGAATTCTAACCTAATATTTAGTTAATATTTTAATTTAACGTACCTGTGAAACGAAATACTGCGGTCCCCCGGCTAATAATACACTTCGGAACCATTTTTTGCCACAAACTTTTCACAAAAATATCAAAAAAACACTATTGACAAGTGTTGAAACTTTCACTTTCAAAACAACAATGACATTCCAGGAAAAATGTTGCCACGTTGACTACAAAAGAAAAACGTCGAAAGTTTTAAATAGGTTGTGAGTATTATATATATTGTGTATATTAGCTTTTTCAACATATGTACAGACCGCTTCAAGCTACTGCGAACATAGGGCGGAAGAAGTCTAATTTGCCAGTGTACGTACATGCAGAGACACCGCACGCCTATCTGTGGAGCAACCAACACTCAGGCTTCCGATCGTCGTTCGCCGCCTTTCGCCTTTTGTATTTAGTACGCCTCTAACCACGGTGCTGTGTGGAGTGTAGTCAATGAAACCGGAATTTGGTCAATAAATACGCAAATTTTTATAACGTAATTTTCTTATATTTTGTCACTGATAAATAAGAGCGTTTTATTGTCAACTGCTCAGATTTATCAGTGACGACGTGTTACAATGAAAATAATAAGGAGAAACAAAATAAAAGCAAGTTCTCAAAATAAAATAATACATTCTAAAAACCAAAAAGATTATCCCAGTCAAAAAAAAATTAAAGCAAATGTTCGAAAAGTCCTCCTTGCTCGGCTAGACAATATCCGAGCCTACTATAAAAACCCCTTCTAACGTTTCCAAGCATGTTAAGGCGCAATTACACAGACGAACATACTCAAACAAAAGCTCGTGCAAAAGATCTAAAATTTTTTGCGTGAACATTTTTGTGAGCTTTTCTTTGAACATTTTGTTCGGGTAAATTTTTGAGCAAATTATTGCTATCTATTTTGGAAACATATTTTTAAAGATGAGAATAAATAAAATTTCAAATCAGTGATCAGTGATCTCAATTCTTTAAAAAAATGGAACACCAACTTTTATTTTAAATCTTTGTGAAAAAAAGCCGACGGCAAGCGAAACATTATTATTGGCCATCAGTTTTTCACATGGATTTGGGTTACTTATAATATTTTTTCTTAGGGTTTTTCCCGGATTTTTTTGTTCGGGGATATTCTTGCAAGTTTTTTTTATTTCCAAGCTTTTTTTTCCTAAATTAAAAAAAAAACCCAGGAAAATTTTTCTTTTCCAAAAATTTTTTAAGTTTTTCAAATATTGGCAAAAAACTCAAAAATTGCATTTTTAAGAGGTAATCCGCGCCTCACGACTATGAGGAGTGGTGGGGAGGGTGATTTTTTTAAAACATATTTTTGTAACTATACTTCACCCTTAGCTTTGATTGTTTTTTTTTAATTCCTCACACCAGATTTACCTAGTTAGTTTAAGGCCCCGAGGGTTACTTAAAAAAGCAAAAGGTTCAGGAAAATGCTAAAGATATAGATATCAACAAAGTGAATCTCTATCAATTTAATGTAATAATCAATCAAGGTCGATTACTGACACTGAACAAACAATATGCAAAGGGGCAACATTCCGATTCAAAAGGGTGGCCGGCCTACTACCTGTGAAATCCAAAATGCGAATTCTACGCGTCAATAAAATAAAACGAAATAAACAAATTAAAGCGTACTCAAGGAATTTTTTTTGTTTTGCGTCGGAGAGCCCTTTCTTGGAAAGATTTGTCCTAAAACTTTCATAAAAAAACTACGTTGACCCTGGTTTGTTGTCATGTAATTTTGTGTGTCAATGTAAATTTGACCAAAACCCCCTCTCACTAGTCTATGGTTTTTACCTTCTCCTAACCCAGCAACAGCAATAAATAAGTGCCAATTATTATTCTTTTTATTCTCCCCAAAAAAGTTACAAGTATACTGGCATATCCCCTATAAAAATCAGATCAATCGAAGTTGCTTATGAGGTAAAACGTGAATTTCGACATCAAATCGTTTTTCCGTCGGAAGGCACTTAAGTAAAAATACCTTGTTTTAAAACTTAGTCTTTCTATTTTCAGTTAAGTTCAATGAATTCCCATAAAACTATAAAATTTAAATTTGTAAGAAATTTCTATACCAACATTTCTTCAAACAAATTTTGCTTAACATTCTCTCCAAAATTTCCGTGAGTCTTTTTGTAAGAGATTTTGCTCGAACTTTTTTTTGAACATTTTGCTCAAGAGGCTCGTGTAAATGTTTGTCGGCATTTCAACA
The DNA here is from genome assembly GCA_963921995.1 of Oxystoma pomonae. NCBI lineage: Eukaryota > Metazoa > Arthropoda > Insecta > Coleoptera > Brentidae > Oxystoma > Oxystoma pomonae. Next base: position 65,964,587 of record OY998171.1, read on the forward strand.
TCAAAGGAAAGTTTGTCTGTGTAAATGCGCCTTTAGGGGTGATAATTTGAAAAGCTTCTTCAAAAACAGATAAAAGTCATTAGGAGCAAGATCGGGAGATCGAGCTGGCCATAAAATAGTTCCCCGTGTACTTATAACCCGATTAGGAAATACATTATCAAGATATTCCCTAACAAGGCCAACATTGTGAGCGGAACAACCATCTTGTTGAAATCATGTTTCACCAAATCTTATACCTAACAACTGCCTAGAAGTTGGAATAATGTGCTGCTGCAGTAGATCCAAGTATCTAGGACCATTCAAATTGCAATTGCCGTTAATAAAAAATGGCCCAATTACGTGTTCCCCTACAATACCCTCCCCCCAAACATTTAGTTTTTGGGGATACTGTGTTCTTACGTCAAAATACAAATGCAAATTTTCCCTCGACCAATATCGAACGTGTGTTGGGTTATGACGATTTGACCATTTGACCATCTGCACTTTTTCGGCAACTTCGTAGACATCCATTTTTAGTTTTAAAAATGTATTATTTCAATTAAGAACTTACCCATTTGTTTTTGGAGCAAGGCAGAAATAAAACAAAATAATAAAAACAAAATGAATTTCCAAAAGATAACACTGCAGCGTGCTTCGAATCCACCTCGGTCGTACGGCACGGAGAGTAAATTGGACTTGATTCCCCCTATGTTCGCAGTAGCTTGAAGCGGTCTATATATCTTAAACCTCATTAATTAATTAATAAATAAGCGTCAAAACTTAATCCAAATTTAATAAGTTTTTCGTTGCATAATTTTGTTATTAAAATTGGCAACACAGATTTCTTTCTCCCCTTTCCCCACTGTAGATGTTGAACTCAAACAACCAGTGTAACCAGACAGACCAGACTCCTTCTAGTAGTTTAATGTTCTAAGGTTGTTTGAAAGAAGAGTAGAGATTCTTTTTTTTTCTCTCAGTGACCTTAGCTCAGGAAATGTCGAAGTGACGTTCAAAACGGGTCATGTGATATCCATACTTTTTGGAGTAAAATAAACATCATAATTGGCTGAACTTATTTAAATGAAAGGCACATTTTGTAAAAACCATAGAGAAAGTAATAAGCTACGCGAGAGTGACCGATACTGTGGTATACTTGGGGAAAATTGTTTGACGGCGACACGAGCGCAGCCGGTGGCTACAGGAAGGAACTACTTGTACAGCGAGATGCATAATAAAGTACATGTATTCTTTTGTTTAATTTTTTACTTATTTAATCATACTTACTTATTTAATCATAAAAAGATATCAAAAAACTTAACAGGCGCCGTTTTTTCATACTTTTTAGTGTTAAAAAAGCAATGCATTTGCAAAAGGTTTTAACCAACTTTGTACTGTTCCATGCAGCTAAAAAACTTTAGCTTAGAAAAAATTTTTTGGACCCTTTAAAAATCTAAAACAGGAGGAGGGGGTTATAACTATGTTGAGGCATATTATCAAATATTAAAGGTAACAACATTTTATTATGTTATTTTCTTTTATTAATTTGGAAAAATTCTTACAGATTTTATAAATGTTTTAACCGATATCTCTTTTTTTTTGGTTGTATTTTAAATTATTATCTTCTTGCTTAACTCTGTATAAATCATCACAATATTTTCTTCAGGGATTTGGTTCGCAAAAATCTGAACCCCATTTTCGGCACTCTTCAAATAGTCCCATGCTCTCTAGCTTTAATGGTAGTGATCCAGCCTGATTTGAATGGCATTTCATACTTTACAATAAATTGTTAATCCACTATATAGCTAATCCCATAAACTCGCGCGATTTCCAACCAAAACTGATTAAAATAACTTACTTTTGAAAATTAAAAAAAAAACCGCTTATCAGGCTTGACAGACTTTGACAAGCGGTGGCAAAAAACGGCAGGGAGAAAATTAAAGTTGTGTGAAATATATTTCGACATTGAAAAATGTTCTGTCTTTCTTTTATGTTCATATAGAAAGAGATCGACGGGGCAAGGTAGGTGTTTACTTAATACAAGCATTACTTTCAAGCATTACAGGAACGTAGTTTCTGCGCGGCCCCATCTTTCTGTTAGTCTCCGTAAGTTATTATTGCTATGTTTTCATGGATATTGAATTCGTTTTCAATATGTTTTGAAAACTTTTTTTTCATGAGTTTTCATGACAGGTTTTCAAATTTTGATATTTCGCAGCTGACCTGTGTCATACTTGTCAAATATTCATTTTTGAGTTTTGGTACTTTTTTTAAAAAAACGTATTTTATTCAAAAGATGATGTTGGCCCTTGCCACACATTTTTTTTTAATTTTAATTACTACTCTGTTTCCAAGTGGAAGTGAAGAAAGAAATGCTGGACTGGCATATGTGCATAGCACATACACTTTCGAGCCAATTATTTCATTTATTTTCCATAAGTAACTTTTTTAAAGTCTTTAAAAAAAACAAATCTTTAGTTATTTAAGTAAGGTTATGTTAGTAATCTTCTTTTTTCTATATACTCCACCAAATTTTAAAATGCCGGTTCCACAGTTTCACTTCTATTTCTCCCTCTCTCTCTCTCAAAAAGAGTGAGAGCAATAAAATATAATTTGGCGGCTGTCTGGTAATCCGACGCAATACGCATGAGTAAACTCAATCCCGGATTTCATGGAAAATTGGTATTTCGATCTCAATACGATCTTGATCCAACCCTAAAATATTTCAGGGTCGGATCTCAGAACGAACTCAATTCCCATGAAAACGTAGCATATGTTGTCTCTGGTAAAACCTAAGACACGGCTCGGAGGACTTTTTTGATTGAAAATGAGGGTAGTTTTTAGAAAAATTCGCAAATATTTTAAGGGTTTTATCTCTTAACTTTCCTACATATTTTTTTATTTTCACCTAATATTCTTGCCGGTATGATGCCTGATGATAAATTTTCATCGAAAGCTCTCAAGTGCATTTTAATGGTGTCATAAAACACCGCTTTATTTTTAAAACTAAACACATAAAATTTATTATTTGGTTTTAAACGTCCTTGGCCGTGAAAAATAACTTTACCGAGAAAATCCGGGAAATTTTTCAGATAAATAAATATTAGACACTTAAGTCGCACAGAAGCTGTACAGGGTGTTCATTTTAAAACTATTCTTACTCAAGATTTATGTATTTAGAGTCTGATTGTGGAAAAATCTTCGGACACGTCGATTTTCTATTCGAGGGGACATATTTTGCCTTCAAATGTTTTTACCCCTGTATTTTGAATAGGGAAAGTGGGTCGAGTGATGTCTTGTTTTGAAGGGCTGTTAAATGTCTTTACGTACGACCAACGAATAATAGTAATTTTACGACCATCTCAAAATGATTTTAATGGCTCATTTACGGTCCTAGGATAATAATAAAGCTTAGACGTAAACCACAAGATGGCGTGACAAGCGATGAAACTTTATTTTATAAGAGCTCTAATTGACGCAAAAATGTGAATTATTTTTCTATATTTTTAAGACAATAAATATTTATTAAACGTAAGTAAATCCAATATAATTTTAGTACCTAACCAAAAATAAGTCCCGTTGTTTTTAAAAAGTTATATGAAGAGTCCCTTAGTGACCTTATTTGTTTTGACGTTTTAGATAGAACGTCATTGAAACTTCAGGTGTTCGCGTTTGATATTTCTAATAATTTCTGATATTTATGATGACATTTTCATTGGAATGCATATGCAGAGGGATAACCGGCACTATGAAGACGGCACCTATACAGGCACTCGAAACCATTCTGGGACTGCCGCCGTTTTCGATCTGGATCAGAAAAGAAGCGATGTCGACCCACCTCCGGCCAACACCGTTCTCAACTAACTAGTTAAGTAGGTATTGCTCCGGCTGAGAGATACAGGTCAATGGAGGGGAAGAGGGGAAGAAATCGCCGAGAGAGAAATTCCAATGGCAGCAATCAAAACACAAAGACCAAAAAACCCCTGGAGATTCAACTAGAGGTACAGTAGTCATCCCAGACAGGGAACTATGGCAGAGTGAAAACGAAAACCTCCGCGACCAGTTCGAGGAGAACGCTGTGATTTGCTACACCGACGGGTCCAAACTGTCGGAGACGCAAACCACAGGATCGGGGTTTTACGTATATATATATATATATATATATATATATATATATATATATATAATAAAGAGCTACCCGCTCGGAGAGCAAGTCACGGTCTTTCAGGCAGAGGTATATGCCATAATAATGGCTGCAACCATGGAGGAAAAAAGAACGGTACTGAGGAGCATGTTTATATATGCTCCGACAGCCAATCGGCTCTAAAGGCACTAAGGGCGCCCAAGATCAACAACAGCCTGATGGAGGAATGTGCGGATGCACTAGAATCCTTATGAGAGGGCACAAGTGACACTTATTTGGGTAGCGGGACACATGGGGGTGCCGGGGAACGAGAAGGCCGACGAGCTCGCCAGGATCAGAGCAAACACCCAGCATGTAGGGCCGGAACCACTCCTAGGAACAACCAAGAGGCAATTGCAAAGTCGACTCAATAAATGGGCCAACGATGCCATGTCGACCGCTTGGAGAGGAAGAACAGGATGCAGACAGACCAGGGACTTCGTGAAGGGCCCGGATGTATCCAGACAAAAATGACTTCTGGGGAGATCACGAAGGGACGCTGGTCTGCTGACAGGAATCACAACAGGTCACAACCGACTAAGGAAGCACATGACCCGGATCGCGGTGGAAAATGACTCGACCTGCCGGGCCTGCGGGCGGGCAGAAGAGACATCTCGACATGTTATGGGGAACTGCGAGGTATACCAGAGGACGAGATACCAGGTATTCGGTTCTGCGACCTTGAATGAGGAGGACCTGCACACGCTCAAATGGGATAAAATACTGGACTTTGCAAAAAGAACAGTAAAACCAGAAGAGCAGGCTCGGGGTAAGGCAGAAAGGGCCCAGGAAGCTTACTTGCCAGGCTTCGCGTCGCCCCTTTTCTACTGCTACTACTACTACTTCATTGGTCGTAGGTAAAGTATAGTATACTAACTCGCATGTAATGGTCATTACACGCTCAGATAAATTAAGACACTCGCCTGCAGCTCGCGTCTTGTTATGTAATAGTAGTTCATAAACTCTGTTATTACGCATGTAATAGTAGTTTACATAACAAGCATGATATGATGGTCATTAATCGCGTCGTTCTTGCAACTGCCGTCGCGTGCGGTAAAATATCGCTTTCCGCACTTGTTAGGTAAATAACTATTACAGAACAAGCGCTGTAAAAGTGCGATACGCGACTTATTGGCGACAAAATGCCGAATTTTTGGGCGCTATCATCACGTAAATAAGTTTCATTCGACATATGGCAGCACGTTATTTTTAACTGCCCAAAACCACTTAAAAATGTATCTAATGTTATCCTTATCTTTATTAAAAATAAGCATAACTGCTGTCAAATTTGATCTTATTTCCTGTGGCCCAAAAACTTCCTATTCACAAAACCTGCACAACTCTGTAGATTACTCGACTCCAACCTTAGAGGACAACAATAGAGAAATACACCACTTATACAGACCGCTTCAAGCTACTGCGAACATAAGGGGAATCAAGTCCAATTTACTCTCCGTGCCGTACGACCGAGGTGGATTCGAAGCACGCTGCAGTGTTATCTTTTGGAAATTCATTTTGTTTTTATTATTTTGTTTTATTTCTGCCTTGCTCGAGAAACAAATGGGTTAACAGTTCTTAATTGAAATAATACATTTTTAAAACTAAAAATGGATGTCTACGAAGTTGCCGAAAAAGTGCAGATGGTCAAATGGTCAAATCGTCATAACCCAACACACGTTCGATATTGGTCGAGGGAAAATTTGCATTTGTATTTTGACGTAAGAACACAGTATCCCCAAAAACTAAATGTTTGGGGGGGGGGTATTGTAGGGGAACACGTAATTGGGCCATTTTTTATTAACGGCAATTGCAATTTGAATGGTCCTAGATACTTGGATCTACTGCAGCAGCACATTATTCCAACTGCTAGGCAGTTGTTAGGTGTAAGATTTGGTGAAACATGGTTTCAACAAGATGGTTCTTCCGCTCACAATGTTGGCCTTGTTAGGGAATATCTTGATAATGTATTTCCTAATCGGGTTATAAGTACACGGGGAACTATTTTATGGCCAGCTCGATCTCCCGATCTTGCTCCTAATGACTTCTATCTGTTTTTGAAGAAGCTTTTCAATTACCACCCCTAACATGCTTGGAAACGTTGGAAGGGGTTTTTATAGTAGGCTCGGATATTGTCTAGCCGAGCAAGGAGGACTTTTCGAACATTTGCTTTAATTTTTTTTTGACTGGGAGAATCTTTTTGGTTTTTAGAATGTATTATTTTATTTTGAGAACTTGCTTTTATTTTGTTTCTCCTTATTATTTTCATTGTAACACGTCGTCACTGATAAATCTGAGCAGTTGACAATAAAACGCTCTTATTTATCAGTGACAAAAAATAAGAAAATTACGTTATAAAAATTTGCGTATTTATTGACCAAATTCCGATTTCATTGACTACGCTCCACACAGCACCGTGGTTAGAGGCGTACTAAATACAAGGCGAACGGCGGCGAATGGCGATCGGAAGCCTGAGTGTTGGTTGCTTCACTGATAGGCGTGCGGTGTCTCTGCATGTACGTACACTGGCAAATTAGACTTCTTTCGCCCTATGTTCGCAGTAGCTTGAAGCGGTCTGTAGATAGCTTGAGGTACCTATTATTATTCTTTAACTTGGTTTTCTAAGCAAAAAAAACGACAAAATCCCCCCCGGTTTACCCGTCTCTGCAGTGCTCTTTGCAGAAGAATGTTCTTGAAATAAAATGAAAGCTCTTTTTATTCAATATCTCCAAAATTAATTTTAATTTTTTTTACAGGAAAAGAATATTATTCCACCATTCACAAATAAACCTTCATTGAAAATTTTGTTAGCTTTTTTACAACACACTACAATAACAACATCAATTATATGGTCATTCATACACTCTGTTATTACACAATATCAAATATATAATTAGGTACTTTTGAATGGCACTTGCATTGTTTGCTTTTATCCTCGAAAATCTACACTAGTCGACAGAAAATTAGAAAACTATGAACACGTGAAGGCGAAGGGCTTAAGGCGTATTTACACAGACAAACTTTCCTTTGATGTTGAAATGCCGACAAACATTTACACGAGCCTCTTGAGCAAAATGTTCAAAGAAATGTTCGAGCAAAATCTCGTACAAAAAAACGCACGTAAATTTTGGAGAGAATGTTGAGCAAAATTTATTTGAAGAATTGGGGGTATAAAAATTTCTTTACAAATTTAAATTTTATAGTTTTATGGGAATTCATTGAACTTAACTGAAAATAGAAAGACTAAATTTTAAAACAAGGTATTTTAATTAAGTGCTTAACGACGGAAAAACGATATGATGTCGAAATTCACGTTTTACCTCATAAGCAACTTCGATTGATTTGATTTTTATAAGGGATATGCCAGTATACCATAATTGGCACTTATTTGTTGCTGATGCTGGGTTAGGAGAAGGTAAAAACCGTAGACTAGTGAGAGGGGGTTTTGGTCAAATGAACATTGACACACAAAATTACATGACAACAAACAAGGGTCAACGCAGTTTTTTTATGAAAGTTTTAAAACAAATCTTTCCATAAAGAAAGGGCTCTCCGACGCAAAACAAAGAAATTCGTTTTATTTTATTGACGCGTAGAACTTGCGTTTCCGATTTTTAAATATTGAAATTTTTGGCGATTTTTACAAGCTTTTATTTATGTATGTATGTATGTATGTTCGGCTCAAATCTTGCAACTCAAATTTGGTATTCAATTTCAGTTTTCGGTGTGTATTTATAGTTGCGGCGACAATACAATAATATGGTATTATTAAGCACCCCCTCCCGCTAATGAGGAAAGTGGAGGAAGAAAAAGATTTATTTTTTTCGATTTCAATCAAAATTGGCATACAGGGGTTTTTAGGGAAGAGAATTATCGAAAGGATGGATTTATGATAGTCTAAAAATTAAAAAAATATTTTAAATAAAAAGAAGCTTTTATAAAATAAAAAGTGCACTAAAAAGTAGAAAATAAATTTTAGCATTCTCATATCATAATAATAAAAGCGACGGGCGCAAACTAAAACTAAAAATGTCCATCCATATATCAGAGAAACGTAGAGTAGTTTGGGTCGAGTTGGGTTGGATTTACTTCACAAAAATTTTTTTATATTTACACGTCGTAGTTGTGGTGAGAGTATTTTTTGTAATCATGGTATTTATTGTCTTTTTGATACGTTAGTTATAAACGCCTTACCACTCATATCTCTTTATATTACTTCCTAGTTTAGTCTTTTACAATAATAATAAAGTCAAATGAAAAAAACCTATTTACATTTTATTAAATCTCAAATATATGAACAAAAGCACGTTCGATTTAAATAATACCCGTTTATTACCCACTTTTACAACCCTACGATCCCGACCCTTGTCTAAAAAATATAATTTAGCAGTAATAGACTAGACTTTTGAATCGGAATGTTGCCCCTTTGCATATTGTTTGTTCAGTGTCAGTAATTGACCTTGATTATTACATTAAATTGACAGTAAATATCTATCTTCAGCATTTTCATAAACCTTTTGCTTTTTTAAGCAACCCTTGGGGCCTTAAACTAAGTAGGTAAATCTGGTGTGAGGAATTAAAAAAAAAAACAATCAAAGCTAAGGTTAAAGTAAAGTTACAAAAATATGTTTTAAAAAAAATCCCCTTCCCACCACTCCTCATAGTCGTGAGGCGCGGATTACCGCTTAAAAGTGCAATTTTTGAGTTTTTTTCCGATATTTAAAAAATTCGAAAATTTTTTGGAAAAGAAAAATTTTCCTGGGTTGTTTTTCGAATTTAGGAAAAAAACCCTTGGAAATAAAAAAACTCGCAAAAAAGTCCCAAAAAAACCCCCGGGAAAAACCCTAAGAAAAAAAATTATAAGTAACCCTAATCCATGTGACAAAACTGATAGCTAATAATAATGTTTCGCTTGCCGTCGGCTTTTTTTCACAAAAATTTAAAATAAAAGTTGGTGTTCCATTTTTTTAAAGAATTGAGATCACTGATCACTGATGTGAAATTTTATTTATTCTCATCTTTAAAAATATGTTTCCAAAACAGATAGCAATAATTTGCTCAAAAATTTACCCGAACAAAATGTTCAAAGAAAAGCTCACAAAAATGTTCGCGCAAAAAATTTTAAATCTTTTGCACGAGCTTTTGTTTGAGCATGTTCGTCTGTGTAATTGCGCCTTTATAGTCAGCCCCCCACTAAATACTTAATTGTCCCCAAAAATGAACAATAAAATAGATATCTGAAATCATGTAACTATGAGAGGATCGCAATAAGAAGTAAAACTCAGTCTTTTATGCTAATCTAGTTACTTCTTGCTAACTTTAAGAAGCTCAACTGTGAGAACTACTTTTTCAAATAATAATTATTTTTTCTGTCTTTTGGCTAGTTCATGAAGTAGAAAATTTATAATATTCTCCCAAACGATCTAAAAAATAAACAATATAATAAATCCGAAAGGAAAATCAACTGCTGGATCCCTCAAAATAAACTACGACTTGCTTCTCTATTAAATTAAATAATTTAAAAATATTATCCTTACGTAAAACGGTGTTAAATTTTACTTTAATTTTTTATCTCTCTCTGACGTTTATTCTTTACTGTAGATGTATACTTTTTAGGTTAGGTTCATTTGTGTGCTCAAAACATGTTGATAACCCTTATAAATGTATTTTGATTATATAAATAAATATACATATTTTAGTTTAATTTCTTTATTTTTTTGCACTGTTTTTATAACAGAAACAATTATACATATATGTTTTTTCTCTTTGTTAAAAAAAATAGGTTCATGATCGATTTTCTTATTACAGAAATGTATTACTGCTGGAAACCGAACATAAACAGAATTAAACAATAATAATTCTGAAAATCAGGGTTGGCCTTGAGCAAGACAAAAGGCAAAAAATCTACTGCGCATGCATATCATAAGGTGTATATTAATACAAGCGACATGTGCACATGTATTTATTTAAATTTGCCACCTTAGGTGTCCCATTTTTTTGGCGAGCAGTATATGTAACATTGAAGTTGGAAAATTCTGCAATAAAAAACTAATCGTTTGGCGCAAATTCATATGGTTTTCATATGTGACAAATGGCTAAAAACTTGAACAATGGCTAAAAACTTTAACTAAACTGAGGAAGATTTTTTACAAAGTAATTCTGCCTAGCGACTATTTAGCCAAAAAATATTGCAGAACAAAAAAGTAACTACAAAACAACAAAAATGTTTAGTAACACTAGCAAAAAAATCAGTTAGACTAGCAAAAAAATATTTTACGTCGTTATTTTAGCAAAAAACTTTTTTGTTCTAGCAAAATTGTTTGCCTTAAAACACATATTTTAAGGGAAAAACGTAAGTGAATCGTTGAAAAGAGATTATATTGTCAAAGACATTGGTTAGCATTTCTTGAAGGAGTGATGAAGGCTTTGTCTTTCTCGTTAAAACAAAATATACAAAAATACCATTTTGAACATTATTGTTAATGCCTGAGCTTAAACTTTACCAGTAGATTTATACAAAACGTAATTTTATTTTTAAAAAAAACTGTTTTCTACTGTATTAAAGTCTTGTAGTATAATTTTACCATATGCAGAAAAGAAATAACGCATCACAGATATATGCATGCTTTGTTTCTATAGACAAAACAAAAAGAAAAACATTAGACACCAGCTGTAAAATTAAAAAGCTCAAAAACTATAATTTGGCTCTAAAAGAAATACGATATTTTCTAACCGATGCGGTGGTCTTGCATTCTAAAGTAAGGAAATTGCTCAGGAAAATGTCATTTTTGATTGATAACTTAAACACGTTTTTCTTTTTCATCTGGTACTTCATCATTTTTTACAAAAAAATAATAATTTCCTAGGGTCTATCAATTTTAGTAAAATTTTAAAAGAGACCAGAAATTTTAATCAAAATTTGAAAATAATATAAATAAATATAAATGTTAAGAGATCTTATCCAACTTCATTAGCTTTTCTTTAATGCCTAAAATTAGCTGCTAAAATAAGAAAAATTTAACATTTCTTTTACTTCTACCCCAACCCTGAATCCTACGAAGTACCTTCCCAGGAACGAGAACTGTTTTAGATGAAAATAGCTATTTACCTAACAAGTGCGGAAAGTTAATTTTTCGCACGTTTGCACGAACTACGCGCCAGCGGGGTTCAGGTAAGCCGTAAGTGCGGAAAATATACTTTCTGCACGCGTTAGGTACAACATTTTTCCTAGGAGCGTGCGGAATATCAAAATATTTTGTCATTATTTTAGTAAAACCTAGCAGACTAAAAATGAATAAATAGTCAAAACTACGAATTTTATGTTTTATTTAGAACTAAACTTTAACAAGCTTAAAAAATTTATTTTTATGGTAATTAATAATCACGGTAACATTGAAAGTACCACTGGTCATGTTGCTTAATGCCATCGTCAACTTCAAGTCTTCCTGATTCATCACTGAGCAGCAGCAACAATAAGAGTGCTCGACAGCGTGAGTGAAATTTTTTTTTTGCTCAACAGCGTGCGTGAAAAATTTGTATCGCGCACGGCGTGCGGAATTTTTTTTTTTAACGCACGGCGTGCGGAAAAGTGGCACTTTCCGCACGGAAATGAGGGCGAGAAAAGCTATTTTCCGCACGCTCGTAGGAAAACCTTATTACCGTTATGGTAGTGTTTAACAACCACTACCACCTGCCCATTCTATCAGAGTTTTTGGAACACATTTAAAAACGTCACTTGTAAACATCACACAAAAAGTATGTTCTTTTTTACAAAATAAGCGTTTAAAACATTTTAAAAGTTTTCAAAATATTCCTAAAACTGTTTTTTTTTTCTTTAAATATATAGGCCAAATGTACTATGTCATATATTTTCCTTATTTACCAGGGGGTCCCCACACTTTAATGGTTGTTGCATAGAGCACAGTTTGGGCTCTCATCTGACGTGTTAAAACATTTTATAGGGGGTTTAAACAAAAATGTCTATTTTCACCTTGTTCAGGGCGGTGAGTATAAAACAGCCTTAAGATTATACAATTGGTTCATTAATTAATAAAATTGTTGGACGTGGACATAACCGTCACTCTACAAGAGACATTACAATAAAAATACACGTTAAAATGGTTAAAACTTTAGTTTTCTATAATTTTTGTCAAGAAATATTTTATTTTAAAATTTCAATCAATAAAAAAAAATTTAAATAAAATATTTCTTCACAAAAATTATAGAAAACTAAACTTTAATCATTTTAAAGTGTATTTTAATTTTATTGTCTCTTGTAGATTCGAGTGCCAGTTATGTCCACGTCGAACAATTTTATTAATTAATGAACCAATTGTATAATCTTAAGCAGTGGTGGTCTCAGGGAGGGGGGGGACGATCGCCCCTCCCTTTGCTTCAGAAAAAATTAGACAAAAAAAACGCATGACGTACGTACTAAGTATTTTTGACCTGAACATATTCATACCAAGTTTTATAGAACGTGAGGCCAAAATCAAGGCAAAATTAACTAATGTCGTTTCCAATTACTACAGGGTTCCTAAGATTTTCCTTAGGGGTAGGATTTCAATAAATCAAACAGAAATGGCATAGAAAGTTCTGCGCGCACAAAAGAAACAGGTATATTGAGCAATGGTGCCAGTTTGTTATTATCTCCGGACTGCTTTCATGAGAAAAAAATTGTCGCCACTCTTTCGTTGTGAGCATAAATCATAGTTGCAATAATAACCGTTGACAAGATGTCTGCAAATTTCGCTAGATGGCGGCCACACCATGAGATGATCGAGGAAAAAATTAGATGTTTTCAGGTCCAAACCACAGCTTTTTCTTGCTTAAAGGAGGCGGCAAGGTCCATTATTTACGATACTGAGCGATAAACTCGTGAGGTTGTTAACATTAGAAAGAAATATCTTCGCTTTTAATTAAATTTTTTTCCATTTTGTTCTACTAGTGACATCTATCCGGAAACGGCCAAACCATGCAGCTAGCACTAGCAGCCAAAGAAATCAATAAACGGCGCTGTTTTTCCTGCAGAGTTTTTTGCTTGCGATATTATTGATTTTAAATAAAGCTGGCCCTACACTACATTTGATATTTTCGAGGTGTTTTATGACATGATCTCGAAACATGTAGCGAACCAATTCTTCAAAACTAGCGGGAGGGTAAAAGCGAAAAATAAGGGGCTGCCAATATTTGTAACACCCAAAAAGGGGTGAAAAGATTTATTTTGCTCTGTTTCTTTACAAAAAACGTTTTTTTTTACGAAAAACTTGAGCTCTGCCACTTTTTTTATTTTTTTCTTCAACTTTCTCGAAATTTTCGTCATACCGTAGAAAAAAATTATTTCCCCCATGGTCATACTCTACTTTTATTCGAAAAAATTTAGACACAGAGACGGGATCAGTTTTCTTAAAACGGGGGATCTTGGTTTCGAGTGAGAAGATAAAGGGCGCCGCAGGCAAAAATTTTTCAATTAAATTAGCCGAACGCAAAAATGTTAGAAAAACACAGCACAAAATAAAAATGGCGCCGCTTACAGGGGGGAGGGGGGTTACAAAACGTTACGTACGGGGGAGGAGAGTTTTCGACAGCGTTTGCATTTGTGTGAAACTAAAAAAATTTGGAATGAATATAAGTGGTTTTTTTTTTTTTTGGGGGGGGGGGTAGTGGTCTTGAAATCGTTACGTAATATTAGGGGAGTGGCGTACCAAACCGTTACAAAACATTACATAGGGAGGGGGTCAAAAATTGGTAAAATCACCGTTACATAATTTGTGCACGGCCCCACATCTGACTGTTCCTCCTTTTTGATTTCGAATCAAAGTGCAAAACCCGGGTTGGACGTTCGAAGGCGTCAACCCGTCCTATTTGCTTGATAAAGTTTCTACGGAAATATCTCAGTCGATTTCTCCGGCCGTGTATGAACGCTTTAGGTTAGGCATTTGCATGTATCTCAGTCCCCAGCCTGTAAACAGTGCGTAAGGACAATGGTTACAAAATGAAAAGCCGAAAAATATTTTTTTTTACGATATCTTTTATCAGTTTGGTATTAAATTCGAGCAAAAATAATTTTTATTCCAGTCCTAAAGGTATGAAAATGGAAAACATTAGAAAACAACCTGGAATGGATTTACTACGTGTAAGATGTAGTGACAATATCGCCCCATGCCCATCCTTTTCTGCCTAATGTGCTTTTCCGTTTGTCTGCGTCTTATACACGGCTGCTTGGCCCCCTAAGGATTTGCTTAGGAACCCTGTATAAACTGTTTCATTAATCCAAAACACAAATTCTTGAACTTTTATTGGGAGAAGTCAGTACTTGGAAACAATATTGGTCAGAAGTAGGCAAAAGCTTAAATCAAATCATATATGATAAGGTTTTCTAGGCAATGAACAAATGTGGCGATATTTTTTCGTTGATAAAAACATTTTTGGATGTTTGCCAGTAAAGCCGATCACACACAAACGCTGCACTGCGTGCACTGCGGTGGCATAGATGTGTCAACCAATTGGCGCTCCATCTCAGGACGCCATGTTGAAAATTCTCGAGCGCCGATTGGATGAAATCTCTATGCCACCGCAGTGCACGCAGTTTGTGTGTGATCGGCTTAAGTAATGCTTCGTCAGAAAGAAGCTTCTCCTGCCTCAGAAGATTGAATTGATTGAATTCGTCTGACGGGCTTAGCGTTGCTGCATATCAACAGACATATTGAAATTGAAATTGAGCGAGTCATTGACCGGTTTGCCCAAAAAACCGGAAACGAACTTTTTTTTGAGATAGGCATCTTTTATTTGAGAATTGGAATAAAAAGTTGATGTTTCAACTTGATGCTTTTTAGTCCTCAAAAAAAAGTATTTAGCTGTTACCCAAGCGCGGATTTCAGGGATGTAGGGGGTTAATTACTGCTCCCCACTCTGGATTTAAATTTTTTACGAAAACATTTAGAAAATCAAAAGTGGCGCATAAATTGCGGCGCTGTAACTCCTTTGATATTTACGGTATTAGTTTAATTTTTTGTTGTTGTAGTTGTCATTTTCTTAAAAATTATCGGGTCTTGAAACCATTGATATATTTACAATTTTACTTTAATTTTAAATAAAAAAATGCATTTTTGAGTGCAATTTTCTTAAAAATTTTCGCCTGCGGCGCTATGATACCGTTGAGATTTACGATTTTAGGTTAATTTGACTCAAAAATTTCATTTTTAAAGTAATTTTCTCCAAAACTTTCAAAGCATTTAAACATTTTTTAAATAAAATTGTATGAAATAAACCAATTCAAATCTGAGTACCCCCCCAGAACCGAAGTTATGGGGTGGCCACTCAACTTAACGGTAAAGCTAGGGTGGTCGCGCTTTGTCGAAAACGGCTACAGCTACAAAATTACTTTAACCGTAACAAAATAGCTACAAAATGTGCATTGAAAATATTTGGGCCTGTAATGCAATATCAAACTAGAAGAATCCGGGACATGAAATCCTAGAACTGTGAAAATGACAATGGGCATGCGTCTTAAAATCCAAAACTATAATTTAAAAGAACCTTGGAAAAGCTCTATTAAAATACCATTTGCAGTAGTTCTTCGAAAAAATTGCAATACCATATATATATATTTGGGATTCCCTTGAATTTAAGTAATTATCAAGTTTTGCAATGATATGGTAATTTTTTTAAAGGATGTTGCACAAATGTGTTGAATAACTTGAGTTTTAGAGGAAACATTAGCAAGTCTTAGGGGGTCGTTTTTTTGACACAACATAATGATTAGCTCGGATGGCGGGCAAAAGAATCCAAAGAATGATGACAGACACGTGTTTTAATGGTGGTTTGTGTTGTTCAACATACAGAGAGGGTATAAAGTCAGATGAACCACGTAAAAATAGGGTGCTTTAGCGACCATAAAAGTAGATATCGTTTAATGTTGGCCTAATATTTCATAAATGAGTTGCTTCGTCTATTGGGAAATCAAAATAAGAAAAGCCCCCGTTTCTATGGTAATCTTCAATAACCCGTGAATCGGGCCGCAGTGGGACAGAAGAGTATGTTTACGTTTTCTGACAGAAAACCGTTCGAGGTTATGTTTACCTATAAAAATGGCGTGTGCGGTTATCCACTAAAAATGGCTTGCTGCGCCGGCATTACCCCGAGTTTACCAAAGAAGCAAGAGAACTTTACTGGATCGCTGGAATTACTAGGGGTTCGCATCATAGAAACATTCGGCGTCTCCATAACCCCACATATATAAGGAAAAATTGTTTGTGTTTATGCATTAAAACTTAGGTAAACGAGCCATAAGACATTCGATCTGTACTAGAGGCAAGAGTTATTGGAAAATAGAGGTCACGAGAGGTGAATTATACAACAGGGTTATTCTACTGAATGCAAAACCACAAAATATATTGTTTGTAATTTTTTTTCGTTTATTTAAACTTACTATTTGTTTGCATCTCTTAGAAATGGACTAAAAATTCATATTTTCTTTTCTTTATCAGATCTTCCAAATTTTTATGGAACTTAATTGTAATACTGATGGTCTATATAGTATTGTTACATCAAATCTGTAAGCGATTTTCTTCCATCAAATCAGTATTTTGATATATCAACATCAAAACAACTACATAACCTTGCTATCTTTAAGGGTTGCTGCACCTCAAAACTTTAGAACGCTGGCTCAAAAAATTAAATGCTAATATAAAAAAATTAAAATGCTTTCTTCACAAAAAGTTTGGTTAGACTGCTAAAAAAACTCTTCTGTCTTACCAGGCAGTGAAGTGAATAAAAAACAAATGCAATGACGTAAAAAAACATCAAGTCGACACAGTAAAATTGATTTCTCAATTATAAGGGTTGTTTAACATCGAAACATTATCCTTTTAATCCTCTGTTGCATAAATTTCCGGGAAAAAAAGAACATATAACACACACGAATAAAATTATGTTAACGTAAAAATAAACTTTTTTGGGTTTAGAGGGTAAACACTTTTTAGTCCACCGTACCAATATGGTATGGAGGGGACTATTAAAATCGTGAAATTTTGATTTTTCTTAATTTTATCAAAAATGAGTTACTAAGATTCCAAAACACCTTAATCGACAAAAAAAAAGTCTGTTGGTCTGTTGTCTGTCTGTATACACGATAACTCAAGAACGCCTTAATCTATTTTAACAAAATTTGGTACAAAAATCCTCTATCGGCTGACCATGAACTGATTAACTTTTGGGTAGGGTAGTGGGGCGTTGAAGGGTGGAAAAGGGGGATAATATATTTCAAAAATTATAAATTTGGAACAAAATCAAGTAGCGATATATATATTAAATGAATATGGACTACAAATTTTGTTATAAAGTCCAAATTTGTGGGAGCTTTAGTTTCCGGGTTATTTGAAAACGCGTTAAAATACATAAAAAAATTCATAACTTTAGAAGTAAAGGAGCTATTGATATGCGGTTTTCAGATTTTGGTTTTCGTAAATATGCCTAAAAATTTTGTTAAAGGTTCAAATCTTTCAAAGCTACTGTTTTTGAGATATTTTCATTTCCTTTCAACATAAAATAATTGATTGTATAGTGGACTATACTATATACAGACTTATGAGTTTACATGACAACTGTTTCCCTGGTTTACCTGTATGTCTCTATTTTGACGTCAAATGTGTCTTAATAAAATACATATTTTATATTGTGAAAATGTTGCTTTATTAGATCGTTAATAGACCATTAAAACTGGTGATACCTTAGGCAAAATCGGTTATTTTTCTCCCGTATCGAAAAACAACCGAACCGAAATACTTTACTTACAGAGGCTTAACGGGACCAGCTCGGTTATTTTTTGCAACCGACCAGATTTATTTCTGTGCAAAAACTGCAGCTGGTAGGTGATAAGTCATTTTTTTGTTTAGTTAGGTTTTTAATTTTTGTGTGTAAGTGAATTTGTAAAAACAGTTATTGTTGTTTTCTTTTCTATTCTATTCACATTGGTTTGTAAGTGAGCAAAAGAATACGTTTACGGTTGTGTTTGTGGTTTAAAAACTCTTTCTGGCATCTCAATTACGGTAATACGGTAAGCAAATAAGGTGACGATGAATTGGTGGTCTATTAACTCTCTATTTAGTAAATTTTACAACTTGTGTGAGTTAATTTCGATTGATAAAATTTTAAATTCAGTTCTTTAAGGGCCGGTTTCTCAATAGCGGGTTACCAGTGGGTTAAATTAACTCGGGTTATAAATCTCGGTTTTTTTCTGTTTTCAGCCAATATTTTTTTAAGTTAACCCTGAGGGTAAGATAACTCACCCTTACCTTGAAGCCATAGTTACCCTGAAGTTAACTTTAACTCTTATTTTAAAGATGTTTAAAAGGTTATGTTGCTCTAGTTTAGAAACCGGCCCAAAGCTTGTTTAATCAATAATCAAGGATAAACTGAAAAAAACTGGAAATTATTAGAAAGTTTTGTCAAAGTTTGAAGCAAAAAAAGGTAGTGGTGAAAAACTGTTGAAGAAAAACTGTTAGGTCAAATATAATGCAAAAAAAACGACTGTGTTGTTAATGCAGGAGTCGACCCCTCTTCAAGAAATCCATAACTTTGTTGTTCCATCCCCCAAAGTATAAGAGGATCGATTTTAGCAGTTGTTTTCGTGGGAAAGCGCCATAGATACAATGAAAAAGGACACTGGGAAAAGCCCCAACCACTAATTCAATATTTTGTTTTTTATTTAAAGTGGATACTTTTAATTGATCGCTGATACTTTTTGTATTATTTTTTAGTTAGTGCATGCGCAGTAAATTTTGAATTTTGTTCTCTGTTTTTCAAAATTATTTTCGTTTGTACCCCTTGGGTAGGGTGACCATTCGTCCCCCATTAGGGGGGACAGTCCCCCATTTTGGTGTTTTCCACCTTTGTAAGTGTCCCCCTAAATGTCCCCCATTGCTAAGAAAAGTCCCCCACGCATGCATTGCGAAAAAAAAAATAACTGAAATAATTTTTGTGTATATATGTTTCTCAAGAAAAGCTTGATAATTGGAATAACAATAAAAGTATCCCAACAAGCAAATTGTTTGCGGCATTTTTGTTAAAATTGGTGAATACTCTTTCAGTCTCCCTGAGAGGGTTTAGCAATATGAATAATATGTGGACCACTGAAAAAAGTAGATTAAATGTAGAAACTTTAAGGCCACAAAAACGGCATAGATTTGACAACGCTGCTTTGCTGTTTTTGGGCCAATCTTTACCGGGCAGAATATCGGAAACGAGAAAACGGAATTCTTCAGCTAGCCCTCTAGCCTTCAGCTAGCGAGCTAGTTCTCACCTTCCCTCCTTCTCCAAATCCCACTTCCCTCCCCTCCCCCCCCCCAACAGCAACAACAAATAGTTCTTTAGAACAGTCACGACATTTAAGCCCTTCAGGCAGCTAGTCTCCCCAAAAATCGACAAAACTTAGGCTACCTAGCGGTAGGGAGAGTTTAAGAGGTCCACTTGAAGGTCAAGTGGGGGTGGAAGGAAAGGTTTGGCAGAATAATTAGTGTCAGCGCACATAGTTGTCCGCTAACACTAAGGATTCTTCCAGATCGGGCCCTCTTACCGGGTGTTGTTGTTGTTGTTTTGAGAAAACGGAATCTGTTGAAATTCCTCACAACCGTACCCAGACTGGACTCTCTCATTTTCGAAATAAAATAAACACGGCTAACAATAGTCAAAAATCTTGCCTGGCTTTTTCTTTAGCCTCGTCGATAATACAAAAATCTGTAATAGCAATTTTTGGATTTTTTTATTTTTTGAGAAAAATACACCAAATTTTGAAAAATCCTTTGGATACGGTTGTAGACTTTTATAAATCCTATTATCTCATAACAAAAAAGTTATGGTTTTTTCTTTGTAAGCAATATTCTGGCGGAGTTCTGAAATGCCAAGGTCACGTAATTTAGTAGGCCCAAGGAAACTGAAGTGAGTTCGATTGGAGTATTGGAATTCAGGTTCCGCATAGCCACCGGCCACTTGTCTAATGGAACATTCGGTCAATAAATTGATACATGTCAAGTGATAAAAATAATACGAAAATTTGTTATTTTTTTGATGTTGAATAATGATTTTTCTTTTGATTCTTTTTAATTTCGAGACATTGCAATCTATGAAGCATAATACCGAGCATCAAAACCTTTTAAAGATGCATTAATAAATGGTTACGTTCCTAATAAGTTATACTTTTCTCACCTATGGTATTCGTACCCTGTTCTGAACACTGCACGATCTCACTCGAAATGGTATTAGTGATGCCACCTATTGTTGATCTTTCAAAAAAATAACATAGTCAAATCTATGCCGTTTTTGTGGCCTTAAAGGCGATGTTAATAGTTAAATATAATATAACCGATACTTGCGTAAACTTCTATAAAAAAAATTTAGATAATAAAAATTTAAAAAAATCATTCTTCAGAGATATATTCATAAATTTTGTTAGATTAGTTTGTTAATTTAAAAAAAATGTTTTTTGAGTTAAACATATGCATAATATGCACTGGCGCACCGAGGGGGGGGGGGTCGGGAGAAGCCTGGTTATGGTCACATTTTTACTTCAAATTAAGTTTTTTTATTAACACCCCCCCCCCCGAAGTCAATTTTTCTGTGCGCTACTCTAATATAGTAATATAACATACCAATACTTAGTACAACCATATTTAACATTTATTCAAAAAAATCGTTAAATGTCTTGCAAAAAATCTGGCATTTTGCATAGAGCACAGTTTGGGCTCTCATCTGACGTGTTAAAACATTTTGTAGGGGGTTTAAACAAAAATGTCTATTTTCACCTTGTTCAGGGCATCCTCAGCATCATCGGCAGGTACGGTGAGTATAAAACAGCCTTAAGATTATACAATTGGTTCATTAATTAATAAAATTATTAGACGTGGACATAACCGTCACTCTACAAGAGACATTACAATAAAAATACACGTTAAAATGGTTAAAACTTTAGTTTTCTATAATTTCTAATATTGTAATATAACATACCAATACTTAGTACAAACATATTTAACATTTATTCAAAAAAATCGTTAAATGTCTTGCAAAAAATCTGGCCACCCTACCTTGGGCCATTATAGTATCTGATAGTTTTATGAAAGTTACTCAAGGAAAACCACCTCTCTGATAG
The DNA here is from genome assembly GCA_963921995.1 of Oxystoma pomonae. Taxonomy (NCBI): domain Eukaryota; kingdom Metazoa; phylum Arthropoda; class Insecta; order Coleoptera; family Brentidae; genus Oxystoma; species Oxystoma pomonae. Next base: position 65,985,886 of record OY998171.1, read on the forward strand.
AACCAGTCTACCAATCAATGGCATTATGGATTTGTTGAAATGATATCTGTAGAATTGTTACTTCAAGGAAAATGACAGATATTTTCGACAGGAAGATGGTTTACCCATGAAACTCCACTTTCGGCGGTAGTGGCCAACATCTTTATGGAATCGTTTGAAGAAGAAGCTCTGCAAACATCATGGCAGAGATCCAAACTATGACTAAATACATGGACGATGTATTCCACAATTCCACAGCGTAAAAAACTGCATCACATGAACTCTGGAAAAAGAAGAAAATTTACAGCTCCCTTTTCTCGACGTTCTAGTCACCAAAAAGAATTCAACCATGATCATTTCCGTACATCAAACTTCAAACAAAACTAAACTTCAAATCACACCACTCCACGTCAACCAAATTGGGAATTGTAAAATCTCTGATAGATCGATATTTTGGAACGCTTACTGCGTCTGCGCAATAGTTAAATGTCATTCCGTTATGGTAATCAACCACTACCACTGCCGTAAGCTACGAATCCATTTCGTTGTGGTTGTGGTTATTTTCCTGGTCAATTTTAGGGAATTTTGGTGCCATTAATTTTAAAAATAATCAAACATTACCAGGTTCCAACATATAAAACACTTATTTTGTAAAGTTAAGCCAAATTTTTTATTTTTTCTCATCTCTGAATTTTTTTACAAGTGACAGTTTTTAATGGGTTCCAAAAACTTTGGTCAAATCGATGAGTAGTAGTGGTAAAGTATGTTCATAAAGAAGAGAGAGTAATAAAAATGCAAATTTGGATAAATTTTGTACTGAGTGATCATCAATTTTCTAATTTACCTCTGGTAAAAATCCTTTATTTTTATATGCCTCATCCTGTTCGACCGGAGAATACAATAGAACCCAAAACCGAGAACAATAGAAGGCAAGCGATAAACTATTCTCATAGGCGCCGCAATTGAGGGAAACTTACATTTTAAGTGCTATATAGGTATTAGTGAAGAAAATAGGAAATATGTGAAAAGTTAAAAGTTAAAAGTGAAATTTAATAAAACAAATTGCTTTATTAGAAAAAATTTACAAATTAAATAATAAAAATACATTTTACGGATTGGCGTTTTAACTATAATTAATAAGCACACCTAAAAATTAAAAACAAATCATTGGTACATAAAAAAATGTTACGGTCGACAATTATTATAACTACAAAAATAATTAAAAAGAAATGGAGGTAGATACGTTTCTGTAAAACCAGTCAAAAATAAAATAAATAAATTACTCAAATTCAGAAGAACAGTAAATGCTCTCATCATCACTCTCATTCTCGTCCAAAGAAATAATTAACGGTACCACAGTTTCTTCGATTAAACAATCAAGTTTCCACATTTTTCTTCTACTTTTAAAACATGTTGTACACATTTATGCCAATTATCTTGAGTAATTTTTTTAACTGATTCTTGAAAAAGCACCTGCACACGCGTAGAAGCCATATTTTTCTACTTTCTAGATACACAAGCTGCACACACTTTAAAAGTTAAAACTATAATAAAAAGCAAAGCAGATTTGTAGTAAACTTTAATATTTTAGAGAGAATTACTCTTAAATACCTAATAAAAATAATATTTAGAACCAACTCATAAGTACCTATAATACCAGAAAGAAACAAAAATTGCTAATAATCTAAAATTCTTAAAATCATAATATTATATGTCTGCATACCTACTATTAGTATTATAGTGCAAAAACAATTTCTCTATCAGGTTAAAATATAATATATATTTTTAACTGCTGTCTTTTTTCTATTTTTTTTTTATTTAAATATTGGCAAAACACCTATGCCAATGGTACGCTCGAGAAAATGGGTTTTAAATCGTTTTATTACTCTCTCTTCTTAATGAATGGACTATAGTGGTTGTTAAACACTACCACAGCGGCTGTCAAAGTTGTCAAAAAGTTCAACATTGTCTATCACCATAAAACAACATACTCGAACTAGCTATGATATCCTCCTTTTGGTTTTTGAATATTTTTTTTTAGTTAACGCAGAGCAATTTCTCATATCTATGAGTTACAGAGTTAACGTTTCAATTTAGTGACCTTATGCACTGTAAGCCTTTCGGATAAAGTGGAGGATACGTTTTAGAGGGAATATAAGGAAAACAGGACAAATAATGGTTGTTTTGGGAGCCTTTGGGCGTGCAATGTAATTTATGAGTTCATTTATTCAATATTGTTTGTAATTCCCTGTAGAAGGTCTAGGACAATCCGGCGCTGCCAATTCGGCGCAAGGAAAATTCGGCGCCGCAATTGAAATTGACAGCATTGACCTGACTTAATCAAATTATGATTGTCTTCCTAGAGAGTTTATATTATACATTTATTCAAAAATTTATTGCAATATGTAATATTGGCATTTATTTTATTATTTCCTGGAGAATTATACATGAGTAAGGAAATCTGAGAAAAAAGACCCCGGAAACAAATCTCCGAAAAAAAAACCGGAGAAAAACCCCTTGAAAAAAACTCCAAGAAAAAATCATTACAACTAACCAAACCCACCCTGCCAAGTTTTCATAATCTATGCTCATATAAACTTATGATATTTTATAATTTTTGACTAGTGAAAGTGCCAGTTGGCTTATAAAAGTTTACAATATTGAATGATTTTTATTATGACAATTTCTCATACTACTACTATATACTATATACTACCTGTAACATTCTAAAATTAAAAATTACGGCACAACTTTAGCAGTTGTAGTAACAGTAATAGTAGTGGAAGTAATGTAATAGAGATTAATATAGTCAAACTAAACTATAACCTAACCTATAAATTACGACGACCTAACCCACTATAATATAATAACACTCCCTTGTGCTTGCAAAATATCTACATATATAATAAAAAATTGTTCTCGTATTACTACTTATTTATCGCCAGGAGCTGTGGGAGAGATGTTACTTTGATAAATTTCTATGAGATTGTTTGAGGCGTTGTTTATAAAATCTTACAAGATTTCATAAGCCAAAAACTATTTTTTTATTATAAAAGTATTTACGACAGATGATGTGATTATAATTTTTTTTATAAGACGAGGGATAGGATCGTGAGTCAAAAAATATTTTTTTGTAGATGTAAGTGAGTATACTAAGTATAGCTTTTTGAAATAGTTTTCAGGTGGTCCAAAAAACTGATAAAAATCAGATGTGTTTTTTATGAGATTTAATAAGGTTTTTTTGGCAGGGTGGACGCATAAAAATCTATAAAATGTTGTAAGTTTGTCTGACTATAAAATCTATTTAAAGACTCACAAAAAAAATTGCTTTTACCAACTCGTACAAAATCATAAATGTTCATAAAAATCTGTCAAATTCTATGAGTTGGTCTGATCATAAAATATCCCAATATCTCCTGAAAAAATGTTTTTTTACAAACTCTTAAAACATTATATAAGAACAAGGCTGTAATCATAGAAACCCATGAAATGTTATGAGTTGGTGCTTTTATAAAACCATAAAATATGTAAAAAAAATATCTGCACTTATCAAATTTTATAAACATTCATAAGTCTGTCTGCTTATAAGATCAAATAAAAAACACACATATGAAACCACATAAATTCTTACCAAAATCAAACACATACCTCATAAATTATTACAAAAGCACATATATGAAACAAAAGCTTAGAAACCTTACAAAAACTGATACAAATCAGGTGTGTTTTTTATGAGGTTTAATGCGGTTTTTTTGCCAGGGGTACATTTATTCAAACATTTATTGCAATATTTAATACTGAAATTTATTTCTTTGTAAAAAATATGTGAGTTCTTCTCTGCTCACCACGAATATAAGTTCAACATCTGTTTCGCGCTCAATCAGTTCCAGTCCACCTAAAATCCAAGAGCAAGAGAAAAGAGAGAGGAAAGCTTTTTAAAACGTGTAGGACAAGAACCGCATCATTACCCAGGGTGGAAGATCGTTTTTATTGAATATATTTGGTTTTCATTTCGAAATTATAAATATTACCTGGTATTATTTCTCCTTGTTCTAAGCACACATCCTGCTATCTTCTGTTACAACTTTTAAGTGTAGTCTAGTTTATTCCTCACCTTTAAATGATGTTTTTTAATAGCAAGAATCCAAAATGTCGAAAAAACAGTTTCTAATTTAGACTGAATAAGTCCTTCCATAAATCCAGCAGAGTGACAGTATATGCAGGCTGTGAAAACCAATAAATATCAAGCATATTGTAAGCTTTGTTTAAAAAATATTAAATTGAGTGATATGAGAGGCTGAAAAAAATTCCAGAAAATTGCCTTTGTTAATCAAAAAAACTGATACACTATCAGACTTGGCCCAAAATGACAATGGACCTACATCTACACCAACTACTGGAAGTGAAGGAACCTCAACAGCAACTGCTTCCACTGACAAAAAGGGTTCTACTCCTTTTTTTTAATCTTTTATTATTAATCAATCAGTTATGGATGCAGAAATATTGTGGTGCAAGGAGTTTTTAAGATTAATCCTGCTGTTGACAATTATGTCCACATCACCTGCGAAGGCCAGTAGTAGGTTGGGTCCTTCCTGGTCGCATATAGCCGTTGGTGTCTCAATCTGGGCTTTCCTAGTTACATATTCTAATGCTATGTTGAAGAGTTGGGGTGAAAGAGTCACGACCCTGCTTAAGCCCATTGTTGATACCAAAGAAATCAGAGTAGCTCTGTTCCACCCTTATCTTGCACCTTGTATCCTCCGTACACATTTTTACCAGGAATATCAGCTTTTAAAAGCCCAGTTCCTGCATTGGTTCCCACAACTTTGCTCTACATAATCTGTCAAATGCCTGTTTAAAATCAATAAACATCTGGTGAAGTTCTCCGTCCAATTACCAGCATTTTTCCATTTTTTGTCTAACAGCTCATGGGTGTAGTATCAGTATTTACCTCTTCGTTTGTTATCAGTTGAGAGGAAGTTTTCGGTTCTGGGTTGATATCATGTTTTGTGCTTTGTTATTCCCTGACAGTATTCTTTTATTCTGTTGTTTTGTCTGTTTTCCTACATTTAGATGGTGGTCTCTCTTTTTCCTTTTTATCATTCTTCATGCTTCAGATCTTTGTTGTTTATACTCTTCTATATTAGATGCTGTTGGTTGTTGAACCATTTTTGTCATGGTCATATTTCGTCTTTCCGTCACTTTACTACAGTCGTCATCAAACTACTTCCTTCTTTGTTTTATGTTTTTGTCGAGCACTTGACTAGCAACCCTAGTTACTATTTCGTGGATGTTCTTCCAGAGCTCGTTTACATTGTAGTCCCATTGCGGTTCTTTTATTTCTTCAGTACTTGGTCAGAAGAATATTTCCTGTATTAGTTCTGTCTTGAGTTTTTCCATATTCCAGCTTACGCTGCTTTTCTTTTTCATGTGCATGTGCACATGTGCATATATATTAACAATTCGTGCAATTTACTTTTATAACTTGCTAGATGAACCAAAAAAACGTTGGTAGTTTTATTTTTACGATAATTAGTTTTATTTTTACTAATGTTAAGTACCTGATTTGTTTTTAGGATTTAACGAATTCGGTTCCTGTGATTTTTGTCTTCAAATAAAGTTTTGAACAAAGTTTCTCGTCTTATTTATCTGCATATTACCTTTTTATCTCGATAATATAAATACCTGCTAAATTTGAGCTTTTAAAAATTGTCATGGTAAAAGTCTACATTTACTTGGTATCCACGTAGACAAGCAATTTATATCCAAAAAATACCTGGAATTTTTTAAAAAATGGTCAATGAAAACCTGGAAAAGTCAGGGGAAATCTGGAAAAGTCAGGCAATTTGGAAATCAGAATTTGGTGGGAACTCTGAGAATCTATCTTTTACGATAATCAAGATATTTTCATCTAAATATGTATGGAAAACTTCGACATTCATAATAATAATAATAATAATACGTTTATTTGCATACATTTTTACATGAAAAAACATAATTAGACATATAGATGCAAAATGGATCTGGAAGGCAATAAATTGATCTAGTCCAGTCCGCATTTAAAGACTTAAAACACTAAGTACTATAAGTAACAATAACAAAGAAAACAAAAATCAACTAAAAAATTGAAAACAAAATTATCAAAAAAAGAAAAAAAACATAAGTAAAAGTTAGTAACTAAAATTAACCTTGAGCTAGTGGTTGGTTTTTGGCTTAGAAATTTTCTTAAAAAACATCAAAAACAATATGTTTTCATATTTTCAAAATGCTTAAATCTAATTCCTACAAAACAGAGGCACATTTTATACTAATTAAAGATTCGCTACGTATTTTCATTTTGCAGATTAAGTTAAAGAACAGAAAATATACAGAAAAAAAAAATCTAAAACGATGAATTTTAAAGAAGAGATTTAATTCTTTTTTTCTTTTTTTAAACCGAAAGTAAGTTAGAAACATTGTTTAACCAGTGTTCATCAATAATTCTTTAACTCTTTTTAAAACTTTGAATGGTTAGACTTTTAAAATGTTCGGGTAGACCATTGTACATGCTAAAAACATTATATGAAAAACTCCTCTGAAACATAACTGTGGAGTGTGGGGGTGGAGTTATCAAACCCTTAAATCTTAAATTTAAATTGTGAACATCTGTTCGATATTTTATTTTGTTAGCTAAGTATTGAGGAGTTTTTGTTACAATAATCTTGTGAAAAAAAACTAACGAATGAAGTTGTCTTCTCTGACGCATATTAAGCCATTTCGCATCTTTAAGTTTATGTGACACCGGCAAATACTTCCTAATGCCATAAATGAATCTGAGGCAAGATTTTTGTACCTTTTGTTGTTTTGATCATTCTGGTCCAAGCAAGGTCCATAAACCACATCACCAAAATTAAAGTGGCTCAATACAAGCGTATCCGTCAGTTGAACTTTTTGTTTTGTGGACAGTAAATTTCGATGAGGATATAACAATTTAAGGGACATATAAGCCTTTTTAATATTGTTGTTCACATGCTGTCTAAATCTTAAATCTGTGTCGATACTTAGTCCTAGATTTCTGGCAACATCTGTAGTAGAAAGTCGGTCTCCAGCAGTAATTGTTATATTCATTTGCTTTTGTATGTTGGATTTTTCTTTACCAAAGTAGAGTATTATGGATTTACTTGGATTGATCTTTAAATTATGTTTTTCTGAAAAAGTGGTAAGTCGTTAAAGATCTTCTTCTATTAGTTGTTTTGCATGACGCCACTCTTTTGGGTCAAAGGAAAAATATAATTGGTAGTCATCTGCATATTGATGATCCTTCGTGTGACGTAAACAGGTTGACAGATTACATATATATATAGAGAACAACAATGGAGCCAGAATTGAGCCTTGCGGAATTCCACTTTCAATCCGGCTTTTGTCTGAAATTCCTTCCGATGTCTCAACAAATTGATACCTTTCCCCTAAATAACTACCCATTAAAGCACTTGATTCGGGTGAAAACCCTATAAAACATAATATCGCAAGAAGTAGTTCATGATTAACCATATCAAATGCTTTCGAGTAATCAAGTAAGATAAGCGCTCTTGTTTTCCCAATGTCATTCTGCTGAAATATGTCATCTGTCACATTAGCTAAAGCAGTAGCACAACTAAACCCTGGTCTAAAACCAGATTGCTGTGGTGGCAGAATCTGATATTTCTCAAGATGCTCTCTTATTTGCTTGTCCATAACCTTCCCAAGTATTTTTGATAGACAGGGTAGTATACTAATGGGTCGCAAGTCGTTATAATCCTCGACGGTGTTTTTTTTTTGGCAAAGGTTTTACTTTTGCCACTTCCCATTCAGATGGAAATTTGTTTTCCAAAAGACAGCTGTTAATAATGTTCGTGAGAAAAGGCAATATTTTTGGACAGCACAAAAGTATCATTTGTAAATTTATCAGGTCAGGTCCTGCTGCCAATGATTTGATACTATACAAATGTTCCTTTACCATCTCAATAGTGACTGTTTTGAAAAAGAAGAGTTAGTATACAAGCCTAAAAGTTCCGGTCCCACACGTGAGGAAACACCTGAAAACTGCATAAAGAAACTGTTTATTTCTTTTGGTTTGTTTATAACTTGAGGTAAATTACTGTCTTCTTTTTTATTGTGAAGAATGTCCAATTGTTTTAGCCTTTTCCACAATAGGTTTTGGTTGGTATTTCTTGTGCAATATTCAAGATAGGCTTTTTTTTCGTTTAGAATGGAGATATTTGTAACATTTCGCAGTTCCTTATAGTATTCCCAGTGTTGTGTGTTCCCTGTATGTTTAAATCGTTGGTACGCCTTTTCTTTAAGCTTTATTATTTGCTGAATATTATCTGTGAGCCATGGTGGTTTTTGCTTTTTTAATAATATTGTCTTAACTGGAGATAATTCATCAAATATTGCTAAAATGAGTTCATTTAAAATACTAATACTCATTCAAATATCCCCCGTAAAACAGGGCATAGACAACATAATTCCATTCAAGTTTAAATGCTTCTATCTTGGAAACCATAAGAAATATAGTACTAGTATGCGGTATTGTCAAAAAGATAATTTTTTTTAGAATTCAAAAATGTCAAACTATACAGGGTGTCCTTTTTTTTTAAAAAATATTTTTTTGCCATACCTCGTAAACAAAACGACAAAAAAAACTCCAAGATAGCACGATTAAAGAAAATTAAAAATCTCAGTTGACGTGTTTTTGGATTTTTTTATAAAACCAAATTCTGACCCGCTAGAAGCACCGTTCCGTTTAAAGAATCCACCCTGTATATAAGTCATATAATAATCATATTCATCAATTAGTGGCGTACGCACGGTCAAAGATTTAGGGGCTCTAGCTCCCCCCATGCACCAGAGCCAAAATATTGAAAAGGCTATTGACCCCGAGTCTAATGAGACCATGCTGTCGTCACTCACAAAAAAAATGTCTACGTACGTCACTGTATGAAATCGACATTAGTTTTTACCACAGACCTGTGGTTTTCACCAAAAAAACTAAAAAAATATAACAGTCATTTACCTAACTAGTGCGGAAACTGCCACTTTTCCGCACACAATTGCAGGCCAGCAATTAAGTGCGGAAAAGTCACTTTACGCGCGAGTTAGGTACAATATTTTTTCTACTCGCTTGACTTAAGTATTAAATTAACTCAATAAAAGGAATTTTGAAAATGTTACCCTTTATTTATCGTGACTAAAATGCTTAACCTAACACAAAAAAGAAAATTTTTTAAAATATAGCAATACATTAATTTTTTTATTTTGGGTTGAGTGCAGAAAATTACCATAGAGTTAACTTTTCCGCGCTAGTGCTGAAAAGTGAATTTTCCGCACGCAACACAGTGCGGAAAAGTGAATTTTCCGCACGCTAGTAGAAAAAAACCTATTTTTACCGCTTTTAAAAATAATAATAATCTTAGTAGTGTGCCCCAGAATTTGTAACTGAACAAATTTTATAAGATATCACGGATCAGAGTTCAAGAGAGCTTTTAAGCCTTGAAAAGTGAGATAAAAATTAATTTTTCACACAAGGTGTCCCTTCAAATTTTTGTGTACTTTGTAAAGACGAAGCTTATTTATATCACGTTTACATGGGCTTACGAAATCGTATTGAGTTTGATCTGACGGTCTCAGAGTATGGGAGCGCGTACCGGACAAGAGAAACTGATAGGTACATATTTAATGACATTTAATGACGGACGAATAAACCCTCAGAGAAAGCCATTTTATTTAAAACCGTCCTTATATAAAAGCGCTTTTAGATGTGTATAAACGTAGTAACTGTTAAACATTTTGAACACTTGGGCAATTATAGTATCTCATAGTTATTATGGCACTATGGGCACTATAGTTTTAAAAACGGATTGAGTCTCTCGTAAAAACTTACGCCGGATTTTTTATTTCGTGGAAAGTTTTTATACTTTTATCAACATCATACAAAAGACCAATATGGAAGATATAAAGGCCGGCTTTTCATGTTATTGACTTTATAAATAATAATATAATGGGTCCTTTTTAAACACCAACAGTGTTTACCTTAGTTGTGGTAAACTTTTCGAAAGGTGTAATCTAACATAAACAACCTTTTTTTCTTGTTGGTGCTAAGGTGAAATTTAGGCACTAAGTTTATCACCCCCCCCCCTCTCTTTACGCTTCACCTCTAAAAGATCACTTTTTGCTAAATGGAATAAAATTTTGTTGTTCAAGCGCTTTTATGAAATCGATATATAAATATTTTTGTAATTCACACATCTAGATTCTTTTTACACTAAATGATCCAAAAAGAAGTCAAAAATTTCTGAAAACTTACACTGCATGTTGTTCACGATGATTCAACCGAGAGGGATTTCACTGCCTGCACTATATGTACAAATTTTAAGCACAGTATTGTGCAATAATCTGGAAACATTTCGCAATAGTCGAGAATACCTGTAGGCAATAGTTCAACATACTTGCAATAATTCTTTAATACTTCAAGATACTTGCGATAATTCTGCAATAGATAAGTCTGCAATAGATAAGTCTGCAAAGTAACACTCGTGGCATATCGGACAAAGCGTTTTTGTTTCTCACTTCATTACGACCAGGCCTCCAATGTCTAATGGAGAATCCAGACATCTACAGACCTGTTTCATCCTTATTAGGAATCACCAGGGAGTCATAGGATTGTACTTGGCAGTTCAAGCTACACAGGCACCATGCACACCTCTCGAATTTAAAACAAAAAGTTTGTAATCTGCGGCGACGTAGTACCTGTGTGCACCACCTGTCAGCAGGTTATAAAGAGTCATCTTACACTTATACTTTTACAGGTTTCTTCTTTATAACCTGCTGAAAAGTACAGGATTCTGTATTTACGGTCTTCTGCACTTTTCAATTTTGATGTCTTTGTTTCTCGGTTTATTCGACAGGTGGCGCACACAGGTACTACGTCTCCGCGGATAACAAACTTTTTGTTTTCAATTCGAGAGGTGTGTACGGTGCCTGTATAGCTTCAACTGCCAGGTACAATCCTATCACTCCCTGGTGATTCCTAATAAGGATGAAACAGGTCTGTAGATGTCTGGATTCTCCATTAGGGATTGGAGGCCTGGTCGTAATGAAGTGAGAAACCAAAACGTCCGATGCGCCACGAGTGTTACTTTAATATATTATTATTACAGGGTTCCTAAGCAAATCCTTAGAGGGCCAAGCAGCCGTGTATAAGACGCAGACAAACGGAAAAGCACATTAGGCAGAAAAGGATGGGCATGGGGTGATGTTGTCACCACATCTTACACGTAGTAAATCCATTCCAGGTTGTTGTTTTCTAATGTTTTTCATTTTCATACCTGTAGGACTGGAACAAAAATTGTTTTTGCTCGACTTTAATACCAAACTGATGAAAGATATCGTTAAAAAAAATATTTTTCGGCTTTTCATTTTGTAACCATTGTCCTTACGCACTGTTTACAGGCTGGGGACTGAGATACATGCAAATGCCTAACCTAAAGCGTTCATACACGGCCGGAGAAATCGACTGAGATATTTCCGTAGAAACTTTATCAAGCAAATAGGACGGGTTGACGCCTTCGAACGTCCAATCCGGGTTTTGCACTTTGATTCGAAATCAAAAAGGAGGAACAGTCAGATGTGGGGCCCTGCACAAATTACGTAACGGTGATTTTACTAATTTTTGACCCCCTCCCTATATAATGTTTTGTAACGGTTTGGCACGCCACTCCCCTAATATTACGTAACGATTTCAAGACCACTACCCCCCCCCCCCCCCCAAAAAAAAAAACTTTTCACTTATTTTCATTCCAAATTTTATTAGTTTCACACAAATGCAAACGCTGTCGAAAACCACCCTCCCCCCTACGTAACGTTTTGTAACCCCCCTCCCCCCTATGACCATTACATAATTTGTGCACGGCCCCTGTTGTCCCAGTGGAGGAGGGCGGAAAATTGATATTTTTTTCTTAAAAATTATACTCTTTAGACCTATTTCTTTGCGTTCCCGAAATTACGTAATGTTTGAAAAAAAAATGTAAGCGGCGCCATTTTTATTTCGTGCTTTGTTTTTCTAACATTTTTGCGTTCGGCTAATTTAATTGAAAAATTTTTGCCTGGGCCGCCCTTTATCTTCTCACTCGAAACCAAGATCCCCCGTTTTAGGAAAACTGATCTCATCTCTGTTTCTAAATTTTTTCGAATAAAAGTAGAGTATGACCATGGGGGAAATAATTTTTTTCTACGGTATGACGAAAATTTCGAGAAAGTTGAAGAAAAAAATAAAAAAGTGGCAGAGCTCAAGTTTTTCGTAAAAAAAAACGTTTTTTGTAAAGAAACAGAGCAAAATAAATCTTTTCACCCCTTTTTGGGTGTTACAAATATTGACAGCCTCTTATTTTTCGCTTTTACCCTCCCGCTAGTTTTGAAGAATTGGTTCGCTACATGTTTCGAGATCATGTCATAAAACACCTCGAAAATATCAAATGTAGTGTAGGGCCAGCTTTATTTAAAATTAATAATATCGCAAGCAAAAAGCTCTGCAGGAAAAACAGCGCCGTTTATTGATTTCTTTGACTGCTAGTGCTAGCTGCATGGTTTGGCCGCTTCTGGATAGATGTCACTAGTAGAACAGAATGGAAAGAAATTTAATTAAAAGCGAAGATATTTCTTTCTAATGTTAACAACCTCACGAGTTTATCGCTCAGTATCGTAAATAATGGACCCTGCCGCCTCCTTTAAGCAAGAAAAAGCTGTGGTTTGGACCTGAAAACATCTCATTTTTAATTAGATTAGATGTTCAAATCTCATGGTGTGGCCGCCATCTAGCGGAATTTGCAGAAATCTTGTCAACGGTTATTATTGCAACTATGATTTATGCTCACAATGAAAGAGTGGCGAAAATTTTTTCTCATGAAAGCAGTCCGGAGATAATAACAAACTGGCACCATTGCTCAATATACCTGTTTCTTTTGTGCGCGCAGAACTTTCTATGCCATTTCTGTTTGATTTATTGAAATCCTAAGGAAAATCTTAGGAACCCAACATATAGCTAATAACACTCCCTGAAGAAAAGACTCCACACAAAAAAAGGCGAATAGAAATCGGTTTACTGGTTCGAGAAATAGAAAAATCCTGGAGAAGAAAATTCTGGGATTGCTTTGAACATTTTTTGGTTTTGCACAATAAATCACACAAATAATTAAAAAGTGTTGAAAAAACAATAATTTTAAGTTTCGGTTCTGAAAGACTTTTCCTAATTTATTTATCCCTAATGCAAGAAAAAGACACCCTGCCAAAAAAACCGCGTTAAATGTGTGAGGAGATTTATGTTTTCTATGCGGTTTCTGTGAAACAAACTTTCAAAAACCAAGACAAATTGCATAGAGCACATATTTTTTCTATCAGTTTTTATAGGAAGGCAGACTTGGTTCAAAGAATTTTATAAACTCCAACTTTGAAAACCTATGCGGTTGCCTGGAAAAGGATGAAAATTGCAATCAAATATCGGAAGCAATTGGTTGGCAATTAATCAATCAAAAAGTAATTTAAAAAAAAACATCTGATACGTCATCGAAAGCTTTTTATGAAAATTAAAACTCAAAAGCACGTAACTTTGGAGCCCTTAAGGGAAATCCCTTAATTTTATGCAATTTATTATCCAAAAAGATCGATATACATTCAACCCCTAATATGACCTCAGTCTTTATATAGGACATGCCAAAAACTCAATTTGGATATTGTAAAAATTATGTATTAATTATGTACTAAAAATGATGTGCCCCCTTTTAAATTTTTTTTACTTAATGAATAACGGAACTATTCGCACTTAAAACACGTTTAATAAATATTTATTGTCTTAAAAATATAGAAAATTCGTCAATTAGTGCTCTTATAAAATAAAGTTACATCGCTTGTCACGCCATCTTGTGGTTTACGTCAAGGCTTTATTATTATCCTAAAACCGTAAATGAGCCGTTAAAATCGTGTTAAGATGGTACTGTTCTTCGTTTTCCAAAAAATCAAGTTTTAGTTTACTGATAAGTGTAGCGTAGAAAGTTCTGGCAAATGGACGCATTTTCATTGTAAAGGAGGTCGAAAAAAATAGTTCAAAATTTCTGCGCATGTTGACACAATAGTTAAATGATATATTTAAACACAAGAGTCAATGATTTGAACCCCGAAGGCTACTGGATCAATTAAAAATAAATTTGAGCCTACAAATTTTGCTAATGTAGGTAGTGTGGGTGTGAAAAAAATCCGGCCTGGGCCTACCTCTATTTTAATTTTAGAATCACAATAATGAACACTTTTAGTTGTGCAGAACACTTTTAATACTGTTTGTTTGAAAGTTTGAGACAATGATGTGTTTGATGTAGTTTGCATCTCCAGACGATTCTAATGCTCCTTTAGAAAGTTATAGCATTTTTACCGCGATAGCGTTTCCATAGATTTTTGGCTCGCTTTCCATTATTATTTTAAATACTTTAAAACTACTTTTAAATATTTAAAACTTTTTAACTTTTGAATTTCAATTCAGTAGTTGGAATTATTTTTCCTTGTAGTCAAACGCTTCGTAAATAGCCTGAACCTTTGGTGAAATCATTTTTACATGGCACAAATAACATATTTTACATTTTTTGAGTTTTTCTTTTCCGTTGTTATTGTTTGTTGAAATGGCAAACAATACACAACATACTGACTTCACTTCAACGAGCCTTCGTTGTAGGAATCATGCGGGTTTCGTGGAAAGAATTTCCACTGGCGTCCCTGACAACCTTTATCAAAATGTTTTAAATAATCCCCTTCCCGCGGATTCTTACGTTGCTCCTTCCTCACGTCCCCCGACGGCTACAGGATATTAGTTGAGAAGCCAAGATCCACTGCGTAGTCAGCCGGCTGGAACGGGAACGGAAATACAGCAGCCTCGTCAGAGACGTCAGCATGATGATGACCATGATCGTAGTAGTCATGAAGGACGAAATGGCATTGTTAACGCTCAGCGTCAAGACGAACAAAGACGAGATCAGTGATTGTACTGATCGAAACGTCGTGTATAAATAAAATATAATTTCAAATGTTTAATACTGTCGTTTGAAGGTGGTATTCTTATGTCAGCAGGTGCACTTTTAAAATCATGGCGAATGCGTGACAGCTCCAGCTGATCAAATGCACGAAAACGTCGTTAGGTACGATAAGGGAGTCGTAACGTTACGACCAACCCTGCGTACGAAACGATGTTTTCACGCATTTGATCAGCTGGAGCTGTCACGCATTCGCCATTAGTTTAATAGAGATAAGGATACGAATGCTGATAAAACCGAAAATTAACTTTTACGGTGAGATTTACTAAGATCTAAAATAGTTCTAAATATTTACACCAAGGGTGCGTTTGAAAATAAAAGATGATGGTGAGGCGAGGGTTGGTTAAGGTAACGTTTATGACCTCATAAAAAATCAGCGGATCACCCTGGGGTGAATATTCTCGTGAATTTTCGATCGCGGGTGTTGGATTTGTTTTAAAAGTTAAATAGCAATATAAATTGCTAAGGATCATTATTTATACACTTTTTGTTCACCCAAACCAAAAAAAGTAAACAATAAAGTCAACACGCTATTGCGCGGACGCGGGTAACTTTTACCCAGCTCAAGACCACGGCGATTCTGGCGCACTCTGGGCGATCACCTTTTTGATTTTCGAACGGAGCTGTACCTATGTTATTTTCGAACGGTTTTGGGCTAGTCGAAGTATAACCTTTACCTTAGGGTGACAAATTTCAAACGAACCCCTGTGGGGGGTACTAAAACCAATTTTCAAAAGAACTTACCATACATAAAAGAAACAAAGTTATTGATTATTTTGTTTTGTTATTACAAAATAAACATGTTGGTAATAAAAAACTGCTGTTTTTCTCAAAATATAACATATTTTAGGAGAAAATTCCCTAAACCTATTTTTTTTTGACAGGTTTCAAAATGGCAAATGGTGAATACTTCTGAACTACAAGCTCGAACTAACTCGAATCGATTACCAACTAATGCTCTTAATTTCTATTTGGTGAAAGATCAACGCATGCAGGCCAAAAATAAATTATATTTACTTATAAACAAAAAGTTGTAATAAAAGATACAAGCAAAAAATAGGTCTTGCATCAATCATTTAAACAAAAAAAAAGAAAAATCCGAAAAGTTAATTTAATTTGTCAAGCCTGCTGTCGAACCCTGTTCAGTAAACCATAAAAAAATCAATCTGCGTTCAGTGAACCGTGAAGTTGGCTCCGCCCTTTCAGGTTTCGGAGGCAACAGATTTCAACCTTGAAAGGGCCGAGCCAACCAAACACAGGTTAGTTTATTGTTCACTGAACACATACTAGTATATAAGATTTAGTTTTTGTAAGGATTGACCTGATGACGATTGCAGATACATAAGCATTCGAAACGTTGTGAAAGAATAAAGACAATGGAAGTTCGAAACTTTAGTTTACTCTCACGTTTAATTCTGTCTCCTTCGTTTCTACTGAAAAGACACCGTCGTTCGCTTAAATAGAAATATTAGAATCCCGCCCCTCTCGTCTACTTGGTTAATGGCCACTTGCACCAACGTTTTTAGGATACACCTAGCCCTAGGTATCCCCTAAATTTAGGTAGGTGTCAGTTTTCACTTTCTGAAGCGTTTACGTGAGTCCTAGCTCCCACCTTACCCTTGCCTATTGATAATATAACCTCAAAATTCAACTAACCACAATCTTTTTTTTGTGGCTGTGTTGTAAAAATGGATTTTTTGGATATGGAGGCGTGGAACGATGATCTGGAGCTCTTAGAAATATTTGAGAATGGCTTTCCACGTCAAGTTTATAACAGGTCCAATAATTTTGAGGATATGGACAAACTAACTTAGGTTAACGAAACCAACCGTGATGTTAATTTTGGAGCAGATTGAAAATCAGCTGGAGTATCCTCATGACCGGTAAGCCCTGCGGATTTATAAACTCAACGGTCAAGATTATATACTTATACTATAAATATGTCTCTTTTTCCCTTAGCAAAAGAAAAAGGGTCAGGGTTTCATCACCGTCGAACAGTAAAGGCCCATTAACTCAAATTTTAATGCTTAATGTATATTAATTTTATATCTCTATCTGTTTTCAGCATAATAAAAGACAGAGGTCAAAAATTAAACACTATCCAGTTCATAAATCCAGGGTTAATAGGATATTGGTTTTGTTACCATACCGCACCACCTCGCTGAAGGAATATCATTATCATACAAAACATATTGTAACTACATAGAAAAAATGTACACACACTCGCAGGCATAAAAATATTGCCTGTGTGCATAAGCTCTCTGTAACATTTTACATTGCGATAAATTAGGAAAACAGTTTTTCACCTGTTTAAGTACTTGCTAAAAAATTTGGGCGACGGAGGCAGAGAGAAATGGCAGATAACCCAAGGAATGACGTTTTTTTGACAGAATTTGCGACGTTGCCGATTGTTTTGCTCACCTATCCAGGGGTACGTTTAAAATTTGCCAAGCAAGCCATTTCATTTTAGGTGACGGGTTAGGGTTTCCCTAGAACTAGGGGGCACCTATTCAGGTATGCTCTAGGTTTGGATTCTCAACAAGGCCACGTATACGACTTCTTTATACAGCGTGGATTCTTTAAACAGAACGGTGCTTCTAGCGGGTTAGGTTAGTTGAATAAAATATCCAAAAACACGTCAACTGAGATTTTAATTTCCTTTGTTCGTGCTATCTTGGATTTTTTTAATGTAATTTTTTTGACGAGGTATAGCAAAAAAATATTTTTTTAAAATAGGACACCCTGTATATTTTGCAATTTTTAGAAATCTGCAAACAATTCTCTCTTCAACAATACTACACTAGGATCTATCTTTTACGATAATCAAGATATTCATTCAAATATGGGTGATTCTACAGAAAGTAAGTCATTTTTAGTAAGTGATTTCCCCCCTTAATTATTCGCCTAACAAAAAATAATTAAAACAATTAATAATATCATATAGATAAAAGAGAAGATTTTGTTTTTGCCACAAATGTTTTTTTTTTCATTTTTTTTTTAATTTTTTACTATTTTTGCGCTTTCTATGCTTAAATCGTCATTCGCATGTCTTGTCTCCAGCCTGTTCTGAAAACTTTAGCGGACATATACAGGGTTCCTAAGATTTTCCTTAGGGATAGGATTTCAATAAATCAAACAGAAATGGCATAGAAAGAAACAGGTATATTGAGCAATGGTGCCAGTTTGTTATTATCTCCGGACTGCTTTCATGAGAAAAAATTGTCGCCACTCTTTCATTGTGAGCATAAATCATAGTTGCAATAATAACCGCTGACAAGATGTCTGCAAATTCCGCTAGATGGCGGCCACACCATGAGATGAATTTAGATGTTTTCAGGTCCAAACCACAGCTTTTTCTTGCTTAAAGGAGGCGTCAGGGTCCATTATTTACGATACTGAGCGATAAACTCGTGAGGTTGTTAACATTAGAAAGAAATATCTTCGCTTTTAATTAAATTTCTTTCCATTCTGTTCTACTAGTGACATCTATCCGGAAACGGCCAAACCATGCAGCTAGTACTAGCAGCCAAAGAAATCAATAAACGGTGCTGTTTTTCCTGCAGAGCTTTTTGCTTGCGATATTATTGATTTTAAATAAAGCTGGCCCTACACTACATTTGATATTTTCGAGGTGTTTTATGACATGATCTCGAAACATGTAGCGAACCAATTCTTCAAAACTAGCGGGAGGGTAAAAGCGAAAAATAAGGGGCTGCCAATATTTGTAATACCCAAAAAGGGGTGAAAAGATTTATTTTGCTCTGTTTCTTTACAAAAAACGTTTTTTTTACGAAAAACTTGAGCTCTGCCACTTTTTTTATTTTTTTCTTCAACTTTCTCGAAATTTTCGTCATACCGTAGAAAAAAATTATTTCCCCCATGGTCATACAAAAAAATAATAAATAAAATTACAAAAAAAAAATATTTTAAAGGTAGAAAAATGATAAAAATCTTTTGGTTCAGAAATTTCATCATTCGGGTGTCACATATTTTTTTCGATTAAACGCGGCAAAAGACAGAAAAAGTTGGATCAAACCGAGGTTATAAAAGCTCTAGGAGTGTTGGCGCGCCAGCTCATTTATCTTCTGGCAGGCAGAGAGTACGCATCTCTTGTGTAGTGAATTTTTAAACAAGTTTTTACAAGCTGTAACGTGCTACTCGTTATTAGGATGGTAAGTAAAATTTGCTTTAAATATAATAATTTGAATTAGTTTGGTACAATTTCTAATATTAAATGAATGACTAATTATTGCAACCTAATATTTTCCTAAAATGGTAATACTCTGATTTACTATTTGCAAAAAATACAAAAAAATCATTCGGATGTGCGTCATTCGTGTGTCTCTCTTGTGACACTTGAATAACGCAATTGACACTTGAATGATTAGCTTGTTGAGACAAAATATATAATTTTTTTAAACCATTTTATTTAAACTTAGCTTTAAAACAGGTAAAAATAGGATTAAGCCTAAGACATAAAGCGAAAATAATACCAATCCAATTAAATCCACCTTTTTTATTTATGATATTTTTGTTCTTTTTAAAGGTTCCTCATCCAAAGAAAACAAGAGAAGAGATATAGAAGCCAAGAGATTACAAGAAAAGGAAAGGCGAAAAAAAATAAAAGAAAATCTAGAAAAATATGAAGCTGAGAAGCAAAAGAAACATGAACAGTACTTAAAAGCCAAAGAAAGTAAAACAAGAAAATACATGCACAAAAAACTTCATGGAACACGAAGCCAGAATTTTGCATAAGTACAATGCCATTATCAGCCTTATGAATAAAGCTTCGTCACGTTATACAAGGAAAACCTCTTTTAAGTTTTAAAGGCACAATGAAGGTGCATCAAGCGAAATCATCCGTCCAGAGTCTCCAGCAGAAAATTCCTCTTCTGAAGAAGACTCAGACACACTCAGTAACTAAAAAGAAATTGAAAGTGTCTGATATTTACAGCAGTGAGGAAGATGAATTGGGTCGTTCCCATGACAACATGAAGTTTGCTTATACTTATTCCCTTAAGACAGGAATATTTGTTTTAGTGTCAGTACAAAGCACACAAAAACATAATTTAGAATATAGATACATAGCTGTTTGTCAAAGGACTTTGACGATGACGAAATAAAAGTAGCTTTTAATAATATAATCTATTTAAGTTAAACGAAGACGATTTGAGTTACATAAAAGAAGAGCAAATAATTCGATTTCTACCAGATCCAGCATTGCCACTTAAAAGAAACCGAATCTTTTACAAGTTTCCCGATAAAGTTGATGTATTTGAATCTGCATAAGTTTATTTGAATCTACTAAGTATTTATGTATTAGAATATTTTATGTCAGTTATTAAAAGTTTATGTCAAATTAGTAATTTTCGTGTCAAAATGAAAAATTCTTTGAATTTTGTATTTTTTTTAACAGAAAGTTTTGCATTTTATATAAATTAAAAATTTTATAGATCTGATTTATTTTTTGGCTTCTTACTTCTTCACATAATTTTATATATTTTCTCAAAATGCTGATTATCAAGTATTATTATCATTAGCATGTCAATGAAGCGTCATTAGCATGTTTTTGTTCTTTAAAAAAATTAAATATAATACAGACTAAACTCTTTTTAGATTGTTATTAATCAAAGTTACTAAACACCACCCCATGGATGAGTTTTTAATGACTAATTTGGTTAGTTTTTCATTACAAAGATTATGCCTTCAAATTACTCACTCTCTGTAGAATCACCCATATCCCCCGTAAAACAGGGCATAGACAACAATTCCATGCAAGTTTAAATGCATCTATCTTGGAAACCATAAGAGATAGAGTATTAGTATGTGGTATTGTCAAAAAGATAATTTTTTTTTATTCAAAAATTTCAAACTATACAGAGTGTCCTATTTAAAAAAAAAATATTTTTTTGCCATACCTCGTAAACAAAATGACATAAAAAAAATCCAAGAAAGCACGATTAAGGAAATTGAAAATCTCAGTTGATTTTCTGTTTTTTTGTAAAACCAAATTCTAACCCGCTAGAAGCACCGTTCCGTTTAAAGAATCCACCCTGTATAAAATGACGCGAACGTGCCGAACCACAGAAAGCAAGATATATGGTTTGTTCGGGTTCGTCTAAATTTCCTGTTCTAAACAGTCGGGAGCATGCGCGCTTAAAAAACGCGTTCTGGTTCGACCACAACTGTTCTGAACTGAAAAGTTTTGTGTTCGGGTTACTACCGAAAATTTGTCCAGGATCGGTTCAATACACTGTTCTGTACAGTCCCGTGAAGCCGGGCGAAATTAAATGGAACTGTTTAGGACTATTTTCTGACGCATGCGCAAATTCATTTACGCATGTAAAGTTTGTCCTAAAAAATAATTTGTTCCTTTACGAAAAATAATAAAAAGCCAGAGTGTAATCTTGTATTATTTTATTATTATTTATAAAGGTTTTGTCGAGGGTTTTGTATTAGTTGGCCTAAAGAAGAGGAATCTCTGCCTAACCCAAAAATTTAGCTTTTTCAGTGTTAAATTTCTGTTCTTTCAAAAGCTGCAGAATTTCACTTTGGAAGAATTAAGGCAGCATTCTACCTCGACATCAGCCATTGGCACATTTTTAAAATGCAATTTTAAAAGCTATGAATTTTGTAGACGAAACTGTGGAACTATATGATGAGAACCAAATCATGGAAAATTTTCGGTAAAATATTTATTTTATGCTAAAAATAAAAGACACAATTAAGGCACTCTGGATCACATCACGTGCTTCTTCTTCTTCACTCTATTATCATGGCAATTTTATGAAAATGCGTTCGGGTTCGTCCAAAAATTGCAAACTGTTAAGAACAGTCCCGTCGATTGCGCAACTATCACGCGCAGTTCTAAAACGTTGTAGGACAGTTTTAAAATTCGGAACCCGAAAAAATCAATAAATACTGGCACTGAATATAAAAGACAGAGAGTCTACTTTAACGTTTACAGATACTGCATGACTTAAAGTCTCTAATTCGTAGAAATACAGATGTTATTTTTGATCCAAGGAAAAAATGTTCGCAACGAAAATGCCGAAAAGTACTTCGTTATTTTTTTTGGATTATTTTTTGCATTTTAAAGTGCTATTGTTGGTTTCTATAAATAGTACAGGCAATAAGATTTTTAAAAAGGAAAAAAATTGTAACAGCTATTTTTGTGCCAATATATTAGAAGACAAGACCTTCTATTTTAAGAAATCGTTGAGTTTCGAGCTGCGCGTCGAGTATTTCTTGAAATATCGAGGGTAAAGGAGGGCAAAACAAATTTGCAAATATCTCAAAAACCAGTGGCGTACCCAGGAATTGACTTCGGGGAGGGGGTGCATTTTAAGAATATTTAATAAAAAAAATTTGACCATAATCGATACAAGGAAACAGCCCAGAGAGCAAAACTCTGTCCCAAGGATGTCCAGTGGAGAGAGTTTTCTGGACAATGCAGCAGTACATTGGACAACCAAATCTGTAGGAAATTTTGTCCAAGGCATATCTCCATCGTCCAATATCCATATCCATCGTCCAAAAGGGCGGATGGAGTTCCTTCAAAGGATGGGTATTAAAATACCAAAATACCACTTAATCCAAAATAATGAAAAATACTTATTTAAATGATTCGGCTTTGTATGAGAGAAATGTTATTGTTGGTAATGAATAAGAAAAAACATAGATTTTTTGATAAATATTCAATATTAAGTCAATGTATATAAAGTACATCACTTTTGCTGGACACAAAATGAACTTCCGCCGGACATTGTTTATTTTTGTTCCGATGGACCAAGAAAAATCGTTATCCATTGGATATCCAAAAACTAACTGAAAAAAAGCAGTTCTTTATGGATCAAAATTGGAAGTCCCTTGGACTCAGTTTTTTTGTCATCCACTGTATCAGGAAAAACCTTTGTCTATTCGATTTGGATGGATGTCCATAAATAGTCCATGACTATTTTTCGTTCCGGCACTGCAAAAACTAAAGACTTATGTGTAAAACAAAAGAAGACAAAAACAAGAAAATGAGGTATGTATCTTAGTATAAAATCGGATTGGAATTAACGAAGTTATCGGTACAAACCAACCACAAAATACTAGTAATACGTTTTTCCGAGCGTTTTTCATACTATCGGTTTCATAAATTCAGCTAGTTTCTAAGGATAAGGACAAAAAGTCTCCTTTTTCCTCTCGGAATACGGAAGAGCCCCAAGGACAACGCCCTTAAGAAGACATCGGGCGTTACTACAGGATTGAATTGAATAAGTATATCTTAAAAAAAAGAAGTTAAAAAACACCATACACACCATCAAAGTGTATGATGGTGTTTAATGATATATGGTAGAGGGTAACCAGTGAAACCACTGATGAGCCCACGCTGGTTACCCAGGGGGAAACATCGTTTAATCATTTCTCTTTTCGCTTTGGTCTTTTGTGTGTTCCTTGTGGGATGCTCATCCAAGTTTGAATTTTCGTTATTTCCACCCAAGATCTCTTGATCTTTTGTTTTTTAGTTTCTTTTCGGTTGAAGTAACTGATTTGGAGGTTTTTTAACTTCTTTTTTTGTTTTAATTGCCTTAGGAGCATAATCCTACTGGAAATATTAACACGCCAGGACGAATCCGTATCAGGTAACTTGGATAAGTACCAGTGCGGAACGATGCCTATTTGTGAGTGATTCAAAGTTGGAAATCAAAGTGTATGATGGTGTTTAATGATGTATGATAGAGGGTGACCAGTGAAACCACTGATGAGCCCACGCTGGTTACCCAGGGCGAAAGATCGTTTAATCATTTCTCTTTTCGCTTTGGTATTTTGTGTGTTCCTTGTGGGATGCTCATTCAAGTTTGAATTTTCGTTATTTCCACCCAAGATCTCTTGATCTTTTGTGTTTTAAATATATCTTGTTTTAAAAGATGATATATATATATATAATCATAATGGACCATTTCTGTACATTTAATATATTTTTTTAATTTTGGGTGTTGTCCTAGAAATGTCCCAGAAATGTCTCAGATTTGTTCCTAGGGACGTCTTAAACCGACATCCTTAAGAGGTACTGGAACGTACGTCTTATGGATATCTGGTTTTGTAACAAAAGATGTCCCAAAGACGTCTTTAAGACGTCGAAAGTCCTAAAATGAACGTCTCAGGGACGTCCGAATGTCCCGAGCCGACATACTATGGACGTCTTTGGTACGTCTTTGTGCTACTTGGGAACGGGAAGACTCAGCAATTGCCACAACCAGGACGAAGTGTCAAAAAAAAAATGTACTGCGTATATAGAACTACCAAATTGTACCATTAGAATAGAATGGCTCTCGCGACTAAACTGTGCCTTTTTACTTGCGTTTTTGAATCTCTCGCTACGCTCGTATATAAAACGCTATTTCACTTCGCTGATATGCACTAGAATCCTTGGGAGAGGGCAAACAAGTGACACTTATGTGGGTACCGGAACATATGGGGGTGCCGGGGAACGAGAAGGCCGACGAGCTCGCCAGGATCGGGGCAAGCACCCAGTATGTAGGACCGGAACCACTCCTAGGAACAACCAAGAGGCAATTGCAAAGTCGACTCAATAAATGGGCCAACGTTGCCATGTCGACCGCTTGGAGAGGAGGAAAGGATGCAGACAGTATAAGCAAATAAGGTGACGATAAATTAGTGGTCTATTATAACTTTAAAAAAAGAAGTTATAAAACCTCCAAATCAGTTACATCAATCGAAAAGAATCTAAAAACAAAAGATCAAAAGATCTTGGGTGGAAATAACGAAAATTCAAACCTGGATGAGCATCCCACAAGGAACACACAAAGAACCAAAACGAAAAGAGAAATGATTAAACGATGTTTCGCTCTTGGTAACCAGCGTGAGCTCGTCAGTGGTTCCACTGGTCACCCTCCTCATACATCATTAAACACCAGCATACACTTTGATTTCCAACTTTGAATCACTCACAAATAGACATCGTACTTATCCAAGTTACATGATACAGATTCGTCCTGGCGTGTTAATATTTCCAATAGGATTATGCTCCTAAGGCAATTAAATATCATAAATAGTAATTAATAAACCTCCAAATCAGTTACATCAATCGAAAAGAATATAAAAACAAAAGATCAAAAGATCTTTGGTGGAAATAACGAAAACTCAAACCTGGATGAGCATCCCACAAGGAACACACAAAGAACCAAACCGAAAAGAGAAATGATTAAACGATGTTTCGCTCTGGGTAACCAGCTGAGCTCGTCAGTGGTTCCACTGGTCACCCTCTCCATACATCATTAAACACCATCATACACATCAGTCGAATTGATGTAACTGATGAACTGAAACATCGTTTAATCATTTCTCTTTTCGCTTTGGTTCTTTGTGTGTTCCTTGTGGGATGCTCATTCAGGTTTGAATTTTCGTTATTTCCACCCAAGATCTTTTGATCTTTTGTTTTTAATATAACTACATAGAAAACGCAATTTTGAAATTGATGTTTAAAATGTGTTATGTGTTATCTTTTTTGTCATGATAAGAATCCTCCATTATTACGCAAGACATTATTGGTATTGAAATAATTTGTAGATGTAGAAATTGTAAGTAGTTCTTAAATTTTTCGTATCATCTTTTACAAGAAATATTCCAATGTTTTTTTATAAAGTTAAGTACATACACATCTTTTTCCTACGACCACATACGAAAATAGCGAAATTTGCACTCTTTCCTATTTCAGAAACTTGCTTATAGAGACGACACCATTTTCCTCTCCCACTTTTTCTATTTAAATTCTGGTGGTAAAACGGTGAAAGTCACCCCTCAAGTTGCCCCCTTGAATAACAATAAATACTCAAAAACCTAGGGTAGTAGGGTTTCGTAGGTTTTGGGTTATATATGTATTTTATTTATATATTTAAAAGCAAGGGCGGTTCCTCCGGCGGATCTAGTTTTGATTCTACGGTTTTATTTCCAAAAATTTTGAGAAAATTATACAAAAAATGCCTAACACTAACACGTCCTAAACTGTTTAAAATTAAACTAAAATCCTACAATGTAAGCAGTGTTGCCAGGAACTTGGAAAAAAAGTATCATTTGCAATTCGAAAAATTATCAAGTTTAGGGAAAAATTATCATAGTTTTTATTTTTGCATGACACGCGCTTAAAGTGTATTATTATTGTTGAGTGGTCAAGAATACTGAATTATTAATTTCAATTTCGCAAGATGTACCTACAATTTTTGTGCTTTTTGTTTCACAGTAAAGAAGAAAGTGAGAGAGAAGATGATCAGATGACCAACATCGATTAATCGAGTTTATAGATCGGGAGTTGATGTCAGCTATTGTTAATATATAACTGTTCTTTTATGTACGAGAATTTTGAGTCTGACGTTTATTTTTTGGTTCTCCCTAGATTGGCCACACTGATTACAGTATAGACAGGGCCTCATTCAGAAAATTTTCGATTTCGTTTAGTTTAAATTTTATCATGAGTTGATTATAACAGAAAGTTTTTGAACCATTCTTTTGCCATTTTGTTATTGTTATCGTAAGACAATTGATCACGGTGTACTAGATATGGCCAAGTCAGCAAGTGTTAATCCAATACATAAACGTAAATAGTGCGAACTGGTTATGAAATCTCAAATGAATGAAGCTCAGACATTGTTTGGGGGGCATAGGCATATAGACGCAAGAGTAGCAAGGTCGATAGAAATCTGTTTGGTCACAATTCCCGCTAATATTAGGAAGTAATTTGATATTAGGCTCAAAATTATAAAACATTAAGTTTATTATTACAAGCTTTTATTTAACTTCACCTCTATTATCTATATGTGTTTCTATTTTCGGGTAAAAATCTTGCAATTCAATTTTGACTAACTTTTAGTCCGATTGAATTCAAACTTGGTACGTGATTATAGTTCCGGCGACAATACAATTGCTATGTTTTCATGGGTATTGAGTTCGTTTTCAAAACTCATTGTATCTTTTTCTTTTATATAGCGTGTTCTTTATCAAGACCAAGAACACGGTATATAAAAGAAAAAGATACAATGAGTTTTGAAAACGAACTCAATACCCATGAAAACATAGCAAATAATATGGTAATGTTAGGCAATCCCTGGAGGGAATAAAACGCGTACGTTTGTCCGATTTCACCCAAAATTGGTATACGTGGGTTTTTGGGGATAAGGAATGCGAATTTTTTATCAGATTTTAAAAAATCAATATGGCGGATTCAAGGACAATTTTTGGTCATGTTTTGCTTACCAATTTTAACTGACTTATACACATCCGATTGTCTTCAAATTTGGTATGCGTTTATAGTTCCGGTGACAATACAATAATATGGTATTACCAGCCACCTCCCCTAACGAGGGAAATAGAGAGGAAAAAAGATTTAGTTTATTCGATTCCAATCAAAATTGGCATACAGGGGTTTTTAGGGAAGAGGATTATGAGTTTTTTTTAGCAGATTTGAAAATTTCAATGTGGTGGATTCAAAATGGACGATTTAGGGTACAAATCTAAATATTAAAAAATAATTTTATATAAAAAAAAGCTTTTCAAATACAAGCTTTTATATAACATAAAGTTCACTAAAAAGTAGAAAATAATTTTTAGCATTCTGATATCGTAATAATAAAAGCGATGGCCGTAAATAAGGTCGAGTTGGGTTGAATTTACTTACCCTTGCATTTCTCTGCATTATAGTGAATTCAGATTCTTGCGAACAATCATATAATAAATAACATAAATTTTTCGAGTCAACATGGCCATACTTTCTATAATGCGCCCATCGCTTTTATTATTATGATAGTGAACTTTATATTTTTGTATCAAAGCTTGGATCTGAAAAGCTTTTTTTATATAAAATTATTTTTTAATTTTTAGATTTGTACTCTAAATCGTCCATTTTGAACCCATATTGATATTTTAAAATCTGATCAAAAATTCATAATCCCCTTCTCTAAGAACCCCTATGCCTATTTATCTATGTATGCCAATTTTGATTACAATCAAACAAACTAAATCTTTTTCCCCCTCCACTTCCCTCGTTAGGGTTAGGCGGGTACCTGATAATACCATATTAAGGTATTGTCACCGGAACTATAAACGCATACCAAATTTGAAGACAATCGGATGTGTATACATCAGTTAAAATTGGTTAGCAAAAGATGACCAAAAATCGTTTATCTTGAATCCGCCATATTGAATTTTCAAAATCTGATCAAAAATTCGTATTCCTTATCCACAAAAAAACATCGTGTACCAATTTTGGTTGAAATCGGACAAACTTGGGTGTTTTCTCCCCTCCACTCCTCCCGTAGGGGGGGGAAGGGGTGCCTAAAACACCAAGTTATTGTATTGTTACTGGAGTTCTAAACGCATACCAAATTTGAAGACAATCGGATGTGTATAATTCAGATAAAATTGGTTAGCAAAACATGACTAAAAATCGTTCCTCTTGAATCCGCCATATTGAATTTTCAAAATTACCTTATCCCCAAAAACCTCTGTATATCAATTTTGGTTGACATCGGACAAACTTAGGTGTTTTTTCCCCTCCACTCCTCTCGTATGGGGGAGGGAGGTGCCTAATAATACTATATAATTATATTGTTACCCGAACTTTAAAAGCATACCAAATTTAAAGACAATCGGATGAGTACAAGTAAGTTAAAATTGGTTAGCAAAACATGACCAAAAATCGTCCATCTTGAATCCACCATATTGAATTTTTAAAATCTGATCAAAAATTCGTATTCCTTATCCCCAAAAACCCCCGAATACCTATTTTAAATTCAATCGGACATATAGAGGTTAGTCAAAATTGAGTTGCAAGATTTGACCCGAACATATAAACATGCAATAATACATAGAGGTAAAGTTAAATAAAACATTGTAATGTTGTACCTAACGCGTGCAAACGGCGGTGCGTGCGGAAAAGTATAACTTTCTGCATTTGTTAGGTAAATAAGTATTGGGCTTCATGTTCCTTGGTGGATTTTTTATACGGAAAACGGAGGGAGGAACGCTATATACAGACCGCTTCAAGCTACTGCGAACATAGGGCGGACGAAGTCTAATTGGCCAGTGTACGTACATGCAGAGACACCGCAAGCCTATGAGTGAAGCAACCAATACTCAGGCTTGCGATCACCACTTGCATGACTTTCCTTTGGTATTTAGTACGCCTCTAACCACGGTGCTGTGTGGAGCGTAGTCAATGAAACCGGAATTTGGTCAATAAATACGCAAATTTTTATAACGTAATTTTCTTATTTTTGGTCACTGATAAATAAGAGCGTTTTATTGTCAACTGCTCAGATTTATCAGTGACGACGTGTTACAATGAAAATAATAAGGAGAAACAAAATAAAAGCAAGTTCTCAAAATAAAATAATACATTCTAAAAACCAAAAAGATTCTCCCAGTCAAAAAAAAATTAAAGCAAATGTTCGAAAAGTCCTCCTTGCTCGGCTAGACAATATCCGAGCCTACTATAAAAACCCCTTCTAACGTTTCCAAGCATGTTAGGGGTGATAATTTGAAAAGCTTCTTCAAAAACAGATAGAAGTCATTAGGAGCAAGATCGGGAGATCGAGCTGGCCATAAAATAGTTCCCCGTGTACTTATAACCCGATTAGGAAATACATTATCAAGATATTCCCTAACAAGGCCAACATTGTGAGCGGAACAACCATCTTGTTGAAACCATGTTTCACCAAATCTTACACCTAACAACTGCCTAGCAGTTGGAATAATGTGCTGCTGCAGTAGATCCAAGTATCTAGGACCATTCAAATTGCAATTGCCGTTAATAAAAAATGGCCCAATTACGTGTTCCCCTATAATACCCCCCCCCAAACATTTAGTTTTTGGGGATACTGTGTTCTTACGTCAAAATACAAATGCAAATTTTCCCTCGACCAATATCGAACGTGTGTTGGGTTATGACGATTTTACCATTTGACCATCTGCACTTTTTCGGCAACTTCGTAGACATCCATTTTTGGTTTTAAAAATGTATTATTTCAATTAAGAACTTACCCATCTGTTTCTCGAGCAAGGCAGAAATAAAACAAAATAATAAAAACAAAATGAATTTCCAAAAGATAACACTGCAGCGTGCTTCGAATCCACCTCGGTCGTACGGCACGGAGAGTAAATTGTACTTGATTCCCCCTATGTTCGCAGTAGCTTGAAGCGGTCTGTATATAGCAAAAGCGTTTATTACAACTATTGTATCAACCAAACATTTTTTATACGACTGTTTTAATATATGACATGTGTCAAAGGAAATTATAAAAAATCAATATAGGGTATATCGGCTTTTGGAACAGTCCAATTTTCCAAGGGTCGGTTTCAGCGGAGAGCTCGTGAGTTAAAAAAACCTCGGCTGTAATACCTCCCAAAACAATTGTAATATACACAAGTTGTTCGACCTCGTCTAAAAAACAAACATTTCTGAAGCGAAATTACTAAATTTAAAAAATGCCCAGGAATACAGATTTATGGAGCTTGTTTAACTCCGAGTTATTTTAACTCACGGGTAACCAGCCATTAGGAAACCGACCCTTAAAAATATCGGGCGTGCTGTGAAATTAAAAAAGTAAAAATTTATATTTTGTGAAAACATGATTCTTACGTGCGTGGGGTATTAAATATCCATTGCCTAATAATTATAATTACTTAGATAATGACATAATGAAAACTATGGCGAAAATAAAACTAGAACATACCGGCAATATCGAGAACTCGCCACTTGGTTTTCTTGACTTTGTTTTTTCCTCCCATAATATTGATGGCTCCTCAGAAGATTTACCACTCCAAAACCTGCTACCCTCTTCTTCTCTCGGCACAACCGCGGAAAATTATTTTCATTCAACCTCCAGTTTTGTCAAGTTGGCGTTTATTTTTTTAATTTATTTTTACTGTCTTAATAGCACCATATTTTTTTCGTTTTTGTCAGAAAAAAATAAAACGTTCGTAAAAAATGATTCAGCCGACCGAAAAATAAAATCTCAAAAAAATTTTTATAAAAAAAAAAATTCGCCCGATTTTTTTTTTTTAAACAATCACATTACCGGCTTTTCCCAGTCTCGTCTCGCGTTATGTAATTTTGTGTCGGAAAAATGCGTGTGGTTGCCTCACCACCGACTTAATAACATGACATTACATTGACTGAAATAAATGTGGGGCTCGGAGACTGACTGTGCCATAGCACAGTAAACTCGTGATAAGGTCCCCGCATGAATTGGGAAAAGTGTGGAAGCGGTGTCAATGATAGTGACATATCTGTTGGTGTTAAATAAAAATGTATTATTAAAAAAATTATAAAACGATCATTACATACATTACCCAGTGGCGTAGCCAGAGGGGAGGTGGGTTTGAGGGTTAAACCCCCCTCCACCCAGTAAACACACTTGTGACTTTAGGATAGTTCTAAAATATTGACCGGTCAATTGACCACTGACCAGACCCTTCTGGTGGTCCGATTTTAACCAAATTTGGCAGAGACAATTCAACTGCATCAACAAACACATCCAGTAACATTTTACCCCCATCACCCCCCAAATAAGGGTGCTAGAGCGAAAAAACACGATTGACCAGCGAAAAAGTTGTTGACCGGGCCCTTATCTTTAATCAATTTTGATCAAACTTGGCAGAAATGTAAACGTACCTATACTACATGCGATGTAAAGATTTTACCCCCCTCATCCCTTAAATAAGGGTGTTAGAGCAAAAAAACACGATTGACCAGCGAAAAAGTTGTTGACCGGGCCTTTATCTTTATACGATTTTGATCAAATTTGGCAGAAATGTAAACGTACCTAAAGTACACTTGCTGTACAAATTTTACCCCCTTCGTCCCAAAGATAAGGGTGGTAGATCGAAAAAACACGATTGACCAGCGAAAAAGTTGTTGAACGGGACTTTATCTTTATCCGATTTTGATCCAATTTGGCAGGAATATAAATACACCCAAAGTAAACTTGCTGTAAAAGTTTTACCTTCCTCACCCCTTAAATAAAGGTGGAAGATCGAAAAAACACGATTGCCCAGCGAAAAAGTTGTTGACCGAGCCCTTATCTTTATCCAATTTTGATCAAACTTGGCAGAAATGTAAACGTACCCAAACTACACGTGCAATAAAGATTTTAGCCCCCTCACCCCTTAAATAAAGGTGTTAGAGCGAAAAAGCACGATTGACCAGCGAAAAAGATGTTGACCGAGCCTTTATCTTTATCTGATTTTTATAAAATTTGGCAGAAATATAAACGTACCGAAAGTACACATGCCATAAAAGTTTTACCCCCTTCACCATTTAAATAGGGATGTTAGATCGAAAAACACGATTGACCAGCGAAAAAGTTGTTGACCGATTATCCGATTTTGATCAAATTTGGCAGAAATGGAAAGGTACTTGAAGCACATTTGCTGTAAAAATTTAACCCCCCTCACCCCCCAAATAAGGGTGATAGATTAAAAAAACAGGATTGACCAGCGAAAAAGTTGTTGACTGGATCTTTATTTTTATCCGATTTTGATTAAATTTGCCAGAAATGTAAACGTATCTAAAGTACACTTGCTGGACTGTACTGTACCCCCCTCACCCCTTACATAAAGGTATTAGAGGGAAAAAATACGATTGGTCAGCGAAAAAGTTGTTGACCGGGCCCTTATTTTTATCCGATTTCGATTAAACTTGGCAGTAATGTAAATGTACTTAAAGTACACGTGCTGTAAAAGTTTTACCTCCCTCGCCCTTTAAATAAGGGTGTTAGAGCGAAAAAACACGATTGACCAGCGAAAAAGTTGTTGAGCGGGCCTTTATCTTTATCCGATTTCGATTAAACATGGCATTAATGTAAATGTACTTAAAGTACACGTGCTGTAAAAGTTTTACCTCCTTCGCCCCTTAAATAAGGGTGTTAGAGCGAAAAAACACGATTGACCAGCGAAAAAGTTGTTGACCGGGCCTTTATATTTATCCGATTTTAATCAAATTCGGCAGAAATGTAAACGTACCTAAAGTACACATGCTGTAAAAGTTTTACCTCCCTCGCCTTTTAAATAAGGGTGTTAGAGCGAAAAAACACGATTGACCAGCGAAAAAGTTGTTGACTAGGCCTTTATATTTATTCGATTTTGATCAAATTTGGCAGAAATATAAACGCACCTAAAGTACACTTGCTGTAAAAAAAAAATTAGCAGCGCGTGTACTTTAGGTACGTTTACATTTCTGCCAAGTTTGATCAAAATCGGATAGAGATAAAGGCCCGGTCAACAACTTTTTCGCTGGGCAATCAATCAAACACCCTTATTTAGGAGGTGAGGGAGGTAAAACTTTTACAGCAAGTTTACTTCAGGTACCTTTCTATTTCTGCCAAATTTGATCAAAATCGGATAAACATAAGGTCAATCGTCTTTTTTCGCTCTACCACACTTAATTGGGAGAATAGGGGGTAAAACCTTAACAGCACGTGTACTTTAGGTACGTTTACATTTTTGCCAAGTTTGATCAAAATCAGATAAAGATAAGGGCCCGGTCAACAGCTTTTTCGCTGGTCAATCGTGTTTTTCCGCTCTACCCCGTTATTTAGGGGGTGAGTGAGGTAAAACTTTAACAGCAAATGTATTTGAGGTACTTTTACATTTCTGCCAAGTGTGATCAGAATCGGATAAAGATAAGGGCCCGGTCAACAACTTTTTCGCTGGTCAATCGTGTTTTTCCACTCTACCACCCTGATTTGGGGGGTGAGGGTGATAAAATTTTTACAGCCCATGTACTTTGGGTAATTTTACATTTCTGCCAAGTTTGATCAAAATCGGATAAAGATAAGGGCCCGGTCAACAACTTTTTCGCTGGCCAATCGTGTTTTTTCGCTCTAGCACCCTTATTTGGGGGGTGAGGGGAGTAAAATGTTACTGGATATGTTTGTTTATGCAGTTGAATTGTCTCTGCCAAATTTGGTTAAAATTGGACCACCAGAAGGGTCCGGTCAGTGGTCAATTGACCGGTCAATGTTTTAGACACACCCGTGACTTTAACCTAATATTTATATAAATCTAAGGTTGACATATTTATGTAAAATAAGTTATATCATATTTACGCAAATCTCACATAAATATATTTTTATAAAAAAAAATTACGTTAACATTACGCCAAAACTTTGACTGTAATTTTTACATAAAAAATATTACATATCTATTACATAAAAAATTATATGTAATATTTAAGTAATCTAATTTACGTAAACGTTACATAAAATTATTTACTTTAAATTAAAGTAATAAAATGTACATAATTATTATGTAACAATTTAGACATTAGGTTTACATTTAAAATTTTACATAACTATTATGTAAAACGTTTTATGTAACATTTATTTATGATTTACGTCACATTAAAATTTTTAAATTTACGTAAATATTATGAAACAATTTGAACCATTTACTTTGTTAATTGTTACATAACATTTTTTATGTATTAATTATGTCATTCAAGTGATTTAAGTTCCCTGTAAAATTATTTA
Source organism: Oxystoma pomonae (assembly GCA_963921995.1). Classification (NCBI taxonomy): domain Eukaryota; kingdom Metazoa; phylum Arthropoda; class Insecta; order Coleoptera; family Brentidae; genus Oxystoma; species Oxystoma pomonae. The sequence goes on from OY998171.1 coordinate 66,020,486, forward strand.
CGTCAAATTAAAGTCCTAAATTTTACATAATTATTATATCGTCAATTGACCCGCAGGTTTACATTTCAAAAGTTACATAACTATTATATAAAACATTTTATGTAATATTTATATAATCTGCTTAATAGTTTCTTCCTAGTAGGTAGAGATCATGTTAGATATATAAAGAACAAAGATATTTCAAAATTAGGATGCCGACTTTGAGGTATTGACAAGGTCTCTATAAGAATCACCTCTTTCGCCACTTAAACCAGCACGTCTGGTTAACTTTGTAGTTTGCCACATGTTTGCCAATGTCGGACCGTTGGCCCGCCTCAAGCTGCATGCTCATGTCGGACTTAGATAGTTGTCGCTTTGCGCATATGCAGATTAATGTGACTTAAATATGTGACCATAAATTTATGTAAAAGGTATGTCATTTTATTTACATCACATTTATGTAAAAATTAGGTGGGCTTTGCGCATGGCATTATGCAGAGTTTTCGCACCTTAATGTGACTTAAATTTTACCTTATTGTGACCTCTGAGTGACCTCAAATTTACATAATAAGGTAATATTTACTGGGCAGGAGACCCAACCCAATCTACAATAAATTAATCATGATCAAGGGTCCCAGGGAGGGCTATACTGCCGTCCTTAACTAAAAAGCAGTAAAAATACATTATTTCCCTGTGGAGTTACTGCTTTTTAGTTAAATAGTAGTTAATTAGTAGCTTTTTTGACCCTTTACTCCGGTTTGTGACGTGTGATATCTTAAATTTTAAAAATTTTACCGGCGGTGCTACGGAATTTTTCTCACCAGCATTCAAGACGTGTAATAAATGGCATAATTTGGTATAATTTTTTTTAAAAATTTTGAAGTGACAACAAAATCTATATACACCAACGCAACTCACCCCTTCTTGGCATCTAACCCCAATCTACTTGTCCAAAAATATTTTACAAAAAACCTAAGAGATCAAAAGTGTTAAAAAAATTGTTTTTTTTGTCAAAGTTTTCGCCTGCGGCGCTATACAAATATTAAATGTTGTTACAATTTTGTTTATTTTGAAGCGATTTTTTTGTCAACAACATTTAAACACGTAAAAACAGCAGTTTAGTGTTATTTTTTTCCAAATTTTTGCCTGCGGCGCATTTAAAGGTTAATTTTAAAACTAATCTGCAGATGAAACTAGGTGAGACTTGCTTTCAAAAATAAGTATTTTAAAATTTGCCATAGTTGATTTTTATTAATTGATACCTTGCCTCAAAATGTTACAATTTGCTTCCACCTTCTATCAAAAATATAACCAAAAGAAAAGTCTGAAACTACCAAAGTTGTAGAAACTTATGGTAAATAACTAAATAGTCAAATTTGTGATTTTTGCTTCTTGAGTTCAAATTGAAATATTTAATATTATAATTTATTTAATAATTAAAAAAAACTAACTCAAACCCTAGCCAATTCAAACTAGACCAACTGAAGCTAAACCAACCCAAAATAATATGTTTTGTCTGTATCTTAAATCATAATGTAATTTGACAAAATTCAAAATAAATACTTGATCCCTGAAAATCCTTGGTTTCGGCGCCGAATTTTCTAGCGCTGAATTTTCATGGCGCCGAATCTTCGGCGCCGAGTTTTTCTTTCGCCGAATGGTTCTTCTTATCTTTTAAAAATTCATAAATTTGATATGTAATTTGAAAATTTGATATGCAATTTATAGATAATGCAAATTTGTGTCAAACAAACTGTTACATGATCTTATGATCAAGAAGTATTTGTTGTATCTCTTTTAAAGATTTCGTTGCATTTTAGAAACATGATTTTTGGGATGTGTATTAGGTAGTGTTTTAATGTTACATTTTTAAGAGATTTTATCAGATTTTATAAGAAAACCTCAGTAATTCTTCCAAAAATTTTAAGAAGTTTTTCTGAGTTGATGCGCATAGTTTAAATAGTGTTTACAATATTGAATTTTATTAAATTTTATAAGAAAAAAATTGGTGCTAGAAAGCACGGAGAGTCCACCATACAATCAATTATTTTATGTTGAAAGGAAATGAAAATATCTCGAAAACTGTAGCACTGAAAGATTTGAACCTTATAACAAAATTTTTGGGTAATATTTACGAAAATCTAAATCTGAAAACCACATATGGCTGCTTTAATTCTAAAGTTATGATTTTTTTTATATATTTTAAAGTTTTTTTCAAATAACTCGGAAACTAAAGCTCCCACGAATTTCGACTTTATAACAAAATTTGTAGTCCATATTCATGGAAACTTAAATCTGAAAACCGTATATCGATACTTGCTTTTGTTACAAAGTTACAATTTTTACACCACCCTACCCAAAAGTTAATCAGTTCATGGTCAGCCGATGGAGGATTTTGATTGATTATTGAGTTATCATGTATACAGACAGGCAACAGACCGACAGACCGACAGAAAACTGTTTTTTTTCATCGATTAAGGTGTTTTGGATCCTTGGTAACTCATTTTTGATAAAATTAAGAAAAGTCAAAATTTTACGATTTTAATAGTCCCCCATACCATATTCGTATGGTGGACTAAAAATGTACTTATACAAACCCATAATACATTATAAAAAAAAAACAAGGGCGTAATCGTAGGTAGCTATTGTTTAATGAGTATGCATTGATTATAACATCTCTTAGAAAACGGTTGTTTCATAAATCTATGAAATATTTAAAAATAAGACGTTTGTCAGATTACAAGATCGAGTAAAAAACAGATGTATACCTGAAACCGCATAAAATCTTATCAAAATCAAAGACATAACAAATAAATTATTATAAACCTTAATAGACCTCACAAAAGCTCATAAACCTTATAAAAATCAGGTGTGTTTTCCCTGCCAAAAAAAACCACTTCAAAACTCTTAAAAACTGATCAAGGCTTGATGAGATTTTAAGAGATTTTATTGGTTTGAAAAGACTTGACCTGGCAAAAATGTGTGCCACATGATAACTGGTAAATTCTTATGATGTTTCATGAGAATCATTTTCAAATAATTTCTGACTATTGAAAACTCACAAGATTTCAAAAGATCTTAAAGACAATAAAATGTCATGTTTTGATATTTTACAAGATTTCATTATGTTACACCAGACAAATGAGATTTCATGAGGTTTAGCAAGCAAGATTTTTATGAGATTTTACAAGATTTCATGAGAAATAGGCTAAAGGGTTGTCAAGATTAGAAGTATTAAAGTGTAGAATATAAACATGCATGCACAACCAGATTTTACAAGCAAGATGGGAATTTAAAAGATTTTATTAGTAATTATAAAAATAAATTAAAAAGAATATATTATAAAGTTTTATAATTAACTAAATTTTACTATAGCATAGATTTTTCGAGATTTCGTAAGTTTATATCAGACACAGATTTCATGAGGTTTAGCAAGCAACATTTGTATGAGATTTTACTAGATTTCACAAGTCTAAAAGGAGGGACGTTTTTACAAGATTGTACAAGATTTCATGAAAAATGGGGTAAAGGGTTGTCAAGATTTGACAAGATTATATAAGTATTAAAGTGTAGAAAATAGACAAGAACCAACCAGATTTGACAAGGAAGATGAGAATTTAAAAGATTTTATGAGTACTTATATAAACATAAATTAAAAAAATATATATAATAAAGATTTAACTATCAAGATATTTTAAGAGATTTCGTAAGTTTATATCAGACACAGGAGATTTTATGAGATTTAGCAAGCAGGATTTTGATGAGATTTTAAAAGTACAAATGAAGGGATGGTTTTAAAAGATTTTACAAGATTTCATGTGAACTAAAGTGAAGAGTGGTGTCATGTGTAGAAAATAGACACGCACATCACTTTTTTGAGAAGCAAGTTTTTCAATGGAAATAGAAGATTTTATGAGTACCTATATAAAAGTAAATTAAACAAAAAACATATTATAGATTTAAGCAGATTTGACTAGCAAGAAATTTTAAGAGATTGGACAAGTTATAAAAGAAGGAAATAGAAAAAGACAATTTTACCAAAATGTTGAAAAATATAATTTTATTTTATGATTATCAAAGTTGGTCATCTCTGACAAGATGCTATTATACCAACAATTTTTTTGGAAATTGGTGAATGTGAATGTTGTTTCTCTTAAAATCTGCTAAAACATGAGGATTTTTCCATGTAAACTTGAGACATCTGATGGAGGCTGGGTCTTTTTAAAACTGCTCAAAACTACTGAAAACATCTAAACTTGTTCCTCTTAAAATCTGCTTAAAACTGCGAAAAACATGGGAAAATTTTGTGAAATCTTATTAACTTTATTTTATATTTCTGGTAAAATCTGCTTAACACTGCTGAAAATATGTAAACTTGTTAAAACCATTGAAACCTTATCAACTTGATTCCCTTAAAATCTGCACAGAACTGCTAAAAACATGTGGATTTCCTCATGTAATCTTGTGAAATCTGATGCCTTTTAAAAATTGCTAAAAACACGTGTATTCTCATAAGACCTTATAAAATCTTATTAACTTTGATTTAAATTTTTGTTAAAATCTGCTCAAAACTTAACAAAACCAGTGGAAGCAGAGCCTTTAAAATACTGGTGATAAATTCTTTTAAAAACTTGTCAAAACTCCTAAAAACGGATGAAAGTTCATAAGATTTCATCCGAAAGTGGTGTTTCATAAATCGCATGAAATACCGACCGGGACTCGTGACACTAGTTTTTTTTTAGTTTTGACGCGGTATTTTTGGCAGGGTTGCGGTTTTTTGGCAGGACAGTATCACTACCGAACGTAAAATATCAAAATTGTTTTTTATAATAACGTTAATATAAGTACGAAAAAACAAAACTTCAAAAAATAAACTGAATTTGTTCAGAGCGAACCTTTTTCCAATGCAATATGATCCTAAAAAACTTATAATATAAGTTATAATATCTATATATAAACTTAAATAAATTGATGAGGGTATTTTACCCGAAAATTTTATACCAGTTGTTTTAAGCCAATCAGATGCCTTGTTTTTGACAGGTTGCTATGGCAACAACTCAAATTTTTCGGAAATTTTTTCGGTCACGTGACCTAGTTGAAAAATTAATAAGTGATAATTTCTGTGGCTTGACGGCTGTCACGTGCAGATGTCAGAATAACAACAGAGACGTATAGGTACAATTTTCTATTCATTTTATGATATTTCCTTTGCGACAACAAAATTTAATATGACGAATAATAATTAATAAACAAACCAAAAAGATATTGGTGAAACGCCATTCCCCCAATGCGCTGCAGCAGTCACAACCAACTTCGCAGATTTTATGTTTTCTACCTAAATACTTACCGCGTTAAATTGTCATCTACTTTGCAAGAGAATAATTAATTTTCCCTTCTCTCTGGTGGTATTATTAGAGTATGAAGAAATGTGTTCATTTTGGGATTTTGAGAATCGTTTTTTTTACTAGGGCAAAGGGAAAGTGAAAAAAAAACACATTCAAACTATTTGAAATAAAAACACCTAGCGTCCAATATAACACATGTGCCTATACACCTTTTTTTCCCTATCCTCTAGTACTATAATTAGATTAGATTATTCTTTATTTGCATGAAATTTTTACATATTTAAGCAAATAGCGTTACAAATGTAGTAAATACCTAATAGCAAAATAGTAAAATAAAAGAAAAAAAATAATAAAAACATGAAAATAACTAATAAAATGTAAAGCTTACAAACAATACAGAATGTTTGATTAAAATTATAGTACAAACTAGGTGGGTAAAATTGAAGTGAAAAAAACCAACACATTTTAGACATGAAAAGCAGTAATTAAAATAACAAAGAAAAAAAGAAAAATATATAAAATAACAAAATATCAACACTAAATTAAAAAATTCACTATTGAGGAGGGTGAAATGACAGGTACTCTGCTACCGAATATGGCTCAATATCAAGTAGGCATTTAAACACTAATTTTTTAAACCTATTTAGGTTGGTTTCTGCTCTAATATTGGTAGGAAGATTGTTAAATAGTTTAACACAGGCATACATGGGACTCTTCTCTGTGAGGGAAAGTCTGTGAGCTGGTATATTTAAATTCAAGGCTCTAGTATTGTGATCATGTTTTGGTACAAGGTGTTCAAATTTCCCAAAGTTTTTAAATAAAAACATGATGCATTCAAAAATATATATGCCATAGAATGTCAGAATGTTAAGGTCCTTAAACTTTCCTCTGCAAGACTCTCTAGCTGGCATCCCCAACATTATCCTTACAACCCTCTTTTGAATCTTAAATGGTTCACACAACAAACCACCAGAACTGCCCCCCCAGAAAATTACACCATACCTGAGGACTGAATAAAAGTTTGCATAATATACTGACAGCCAAACATCTCTTTCCAGGTATTTGTGTAGCACTCTGACAGAGAAGCATGCTGTACTCAACCTCTTACAAACCTCTTTAACATGAGTTTCCCAGGTTAAGGCCTGATCAATATGCATACCTAGGAACTTAACATGTTTTGCTGGTCCAAAAGTCCGAGAAAGCAGATCCAGTGACTGGGGATAGTCATTTTTATCTTGCGTAGTTCGGAACCAGACAAAAGTTGATTTCTGGCAGTTTAGTAGCAAACTGTTTGCATCGAACCACTTCTGGGCCTCTGCCAAGATGGTCTCCGCTATGTAGACGAGAGCTTCAGAATTTTCCGCCCAAAAGAGCAGGTTTGTGTCATCAGCAAAGTTAACAATTTTAGAGAAAAGGGTGGCTACAGCCTCAGGCAGGTCATTAATGTACACCAGGAACAGAAATGGGCCCAGTACACTCCCTTGAGGAATATTGTGAGATTTAAATAGAATATAATCAAGTTGATACAAAGATGCAAACCTTATTTTACTAGAGTACCTGGGAATTGTAAAAATCAGAGATGGATAAGTGTATCCAACCTCAAAGCAAAATAAACGCTTGCCAAATTTTCAAAATTTGTATTTTTTTAAAATAATTTTTGGTATAAAATTTTCGTACCGAATCTCCCGCAAGCTTGAATTAATCTCCGTAAATTTTTTCTCTGTTGCGAATTTTTATAAGAAAATTTCCCTCGGCTGACGTCTCGGGAAATTTTGAAAAAATTCGCACCACGAAAAAATTTTCGGAAATAATTAAATAATTCAAGCTTTAGAGAGATTATAAGTGACAATTTTTTTGGGGACGCGGAACATAAGGGTAAAAACCGGGAAGTCTGGTAGGCTTACGTAAAGAGACTTGAATAACTTCCCAACAACAATGTGTCACACGATAAAAAGGTATAGTTTAACCTAAAAAAATCTCCTGTTTAACCCCCCCCCCCCCCTCTTCGAGTATGTTACCATTCAAAAAAAATAAAAGTTTGCACCAAATAACAGTTGGTAAATACGGTGCTCAACTTTTGTCCACAAGATATGTCATTGTCATCGCATACGAATTTGGTAAAAAGAGGATCGGGTAAGGTCGAGAAGATTCGGTCGCGCAGGAAAATGAAGAAGCGTCGCGGCGGGACGAGTGCCAGGCGCTGCCGTGCGTCGCTACGCGCACCGAGGGCGTCTTAAAGGAGTGTGAGATAAAGTTCAGCGATGGTGAAGAGTGGCAAGAAAGAATGCATAACACTATATTTTGGAAACCTATCTCTTCTTTTATTTTCACGTTCATACAACGTTTTCACCTAAAATCATTTTTAAATGAAGGTTCCAGGTTGTGTGAATTATTCATTAACGACGGTTTAAAAAAAAACACATTTCCGTTTTTTTTTTTTCAATCTAATCTATTTATCGACGTTTCGCCCTTTTTGGGGCTTTATCAAAATATCACAAACTAGCTGGGGGGAAGGGGAAGAGAACATAAAATGACGTGGACATCATTCTCCTTATTCTAATCTGAAAGGAAGTACAAGAAAAATACTGTAAAGCTGTTAAGAGCGTTAATTTTTAAGCAGTTTTTTGACGCAACCATTGTAGAGTTTTATTGGCATCGGGCAACCGTAGAAACACCACGCGTTCACCGCCGACTTCCAAATGTGCATCGGGCTACCGTAATTCCTTAGTCTGTCTTTTGGTTAGCCGCAAACCAGTGCGAATGACCTAAAAACGGCTTGGTCCTTTGTTAGCTACCTTTTGTCAAAAAATGTCTCTTTTTGCCGTGCGAATTTGTCAACAAAACGGTATTTTACAGCAATTACTACGAGCCGGACAAGTGGGGCGCAGTCTTAACGGTAAAGCGATGCAAGTCACTGAAGAGCACATTAAAAATAAGCTGTTAAAGGAGCTGCCAGCTCTGCACGTGGTGAGATTTATTTTATTTTCTTTGATAGAGAAACTGTCAAAATTATAACCCCTATCTTTTACTTTTTATCAACAAAAATATCGATTCCGTCCGGTTTTGCCACATCAGTATTTTGAATATTATATTCAGATAAAAACTTATTAAAATTTGATATGAGTGGTACAAGACATGTGTTTACTGTGTAAAATTGCAATCAAATATCCTGTACTTAATTTGGCTTTTCTGAGCCAGATTCATTGATGCAGGATGTCTCATGTGTAGGTAAAGGTAGTTGATTTTTGACCTCTCTATTCTACTGCATGTCCAACACAATGGGTCATGGTTGTTAAATAAAGTCATAAATAAATAGAAAAGAAAAATTCAGTTTTATGAATAAACCTACTAAATGAGACACCTTGCAGCATATTTGTGCAAAATTCCAGTGTATAATTAAGTGTTTAAAATAACAAGCAAACAGAATGCAATAAACAAATATAAGACAAATTTTAAAAAATACAAAATGTACTGTAAAATAGGCAGCAAAACATGGCTAGTGATTTTTGGAACCATAGTTGCAGTCCTACTAAGATGTTGTGTTACTTTACACCCATATTCCGGTCAGAACACACCACCAATGTATGGCGATTATGAGGCCCAAAGACACTGGATGGAGATCACTACAAACCTACCTTTAAATGAGTGGTACAAGAACACCACAAGCAATGACCTAAACTACTGGGGGTTAGATTACCCTCCATTAACTGCATACCACATGTTTCTTTGTGGAAAAGTTGCTAGTTTTGTTAACTCTAATTTTACAAAGTTATATGAGTCTCGAGGACATGAAACTCCTGCTCACAAGCTGTTTATGAGATATACGGTGCTGCTAGGAGACATTGCAATATTCATTCCTTCAATAATTCTGTATTTCTACACTTGCGTCAAGTTGGAAGATAATAAGCCCAAAAAGAAGCCCAAGGAATTGCTGGATTTGAAAATTATGGACACTTCATTAAGTGTAGTTCTAAGTTTACTTTATCCTGGAATAATATTGATAGATCATGGTCATTTTCAATACAACACTATTTCCTTGGGGTTGTTTGTGCTTGCCACTGTAGCTTTGTCGTGGAGACTGAACATTCTCGCATCTGTGTTGTTCTGTTTAGCATTGAACTATAAACAGATGGAGCTATATCATGCTCTACCATTCTTTTTATATTTACTAAGCACTTGCGTTCCAAAGCCCGGACAAACTGCAATATCTGGGATTTTAAAGCTCATTAAAATAGGGGTGACTGTTATCATAACTTTTTCTGTAATTTGGCTTCCATTTTTGTTTAATTTTAATGATTTCTTGCAAGTTTTACAGCGGCAGTTTCCTATCGGAAGGGGGGTGTTTGAGGACAAGGTTTCTAACCTTTGGTGTGCATTAAATATAGGTTTTAAATTCAAAAATAGGTTTGATAATTTTCAAATGATGCGAATATGTTTGTTTACTACAATCACTGCAATTTTACCATCAAGTGCAGATTTATTTTTGCGACCAAACTTGAAAAAATTTGTTTTGGCCCTAATAAATTCTTCTTTGGGATTTTTCCTGTTCGGTTTTCAAGTACATGAAAAAAGCATACTATTAGTCGCTATTCCAGTTTTGCTTTATTTTCCTTATGCTCCTTTTGCTTGTTTTTGGTTCTTATGTATTTCAGTTTTTAGTATGACACCTCTTCTAATAAAAGATAATTTAGTGGTGGCCTTAATATCTTTATCAGTTTTTTATAGTATATCTTTCCGGGTTTCTGTAGAACACGCCTTTAAAAGTATGTTTTTGACCAACGAAGGGCTTTTGGAGTATTACAGAAGGATACTGGATACACTCTTTAAAATAGAGACCAAGAAAAATGCGGATTTTTTCACCAATGTGAAGTTAACTTACAGAAAAGTTGTGAACAACCGTCAGGCACTTTTTGCTCTCATATTTCATTTTACAATTTTTGTATCTTTGGCTGGGTGTGTGATATTGTTTATAGCTAGCTTAATTTGTGAACCACCCAAGAGATATCCTGATTTGTACCCTCTCCTAATTTCTGTATATTCTTGTGTCCATTTTCTTGGTTTTTTCATTTATTTCAACATTAAACAAATTCAAATACCCCAAGAATTTGAGGATGTTAGACATGTTAAAGTTAAGAGTTTTTAATGTTCTGAATTTTTTAGTGTTTAGGTAGTTTTTGTAATAAAATTTTTAAGAACACCCTATTCTATTTGTTTATTATTTAGATTAATTTCCAAGCTATCCCCCAAACAAGAACATTAATGTTCCAAGAATATTTCTGTTAGATCATAAAAATGCGATATAAATCGATTTCAGAGGGGGTTTTTCATGTAGGATTTATATAATAAGAATATTAATATTTTTTTAAATATTCCTGAAACATGATCAAAACCTTCTGCAGATAAAAACTGTAATGTATATGTAATACAATATATTCTATTCATATTAATAGTACATGAAGAACCGATTTATATCATGTATCAAGAAATATTCCTGGAATATTTCTGTGTTTAGTGGGTATTCCTAAGTTCACCTTCAGATTTTTATAAACTATTTGGTTTGCTTGAATTTAAGTGACTAAGTTCTAATAGAAATTCTTAAAAAATTCACCCAAGCAAATATACAACTAAAATAAATTTTTTTGGTCTTATATTCATGAATTTTGTATTATAAATATTTGTGTAAAACAAGTAAGATGTACTCAAAATCAAGACGTAAGAGTCCCAAACACAGCCAAATTGATAATAATTATTCGAGATTAAAAAAGCCAAAAAAATTGTTCCTACCTTCCCACTTCTTAGTAACTTATATTACATTAAACAAATCTAAAGAATTAATCTTCCTAATCAAGTTTTTTCCAAAATACTATTAATGTGATGATTTTTGGAGGTATTTCCAAGTGGCAAAATAGTATGATCGATCGAGTTTTCATTGAAATTATTAACTTTATTTGGCGCAAATTGTTTTTGCACTTTTGTGATCCTTGGAACTCTCAAACAAACACTGTAAAAAGACAAAACCCCAACTACTTCAAAAATGCTTAAAAGGACAAACTGCATTAGGTGCAAATTGTTTCTTCAAATTTTTGTTCTGTGTTACCCCCAAAAAATCTCAAAAAACCGCAAGTCTCTGTGGCGGAACATGGTTTTTCACCCCACAACTACCCCTAAGATGCGAAAATATAGTTGCGTTGTGTTTTTTCTAAGTACCAAAGCAACCATGAAAAACCAGAACTTTTTATCTAATGCCTTACACAAATAGAAAGTTACATTTTTTATAGTTGCTTTTTGGGTTACAAAGAACACAAATCCAAAGAAACATTTTGCGCCTAAATTAGTTTGTCCATTTTCGCATTTTAGGGGTAATAAAGGGGTGAAAAAAAACCTTCTTCTGATACAGAAAGAGAGTTGAGGGCTGAAAAAAGCATCTTCTGTCACTGATAGAGATTTGTTATTTTACAAAATTTGTGTGAGGGTTCCAAGGATCACAAAAGTCAAAAGTGCAAAAACTTACAATGCTACCTAATACCCATAATTGAAGTAGTTGATTTACTGTATATATAAAGGTGAGATAACCTTGATTATTATTTTTCTCTAATGTAAATTTTTAAGAAAAGTCCATTATTATGCTTATTTTTGTAGTAAAAAACAACTTATTTAAAATCAGGATTGTTTTTAGGAAGTAGTTGACCAGTCAGGAGGTTGTGGTGCCAGTTTTTCTGCTTTAGTAGTTTCTGAGAAATTTAAAGGACAACCATTGTTAAAAAGACATAGGTGAGTGCAGTTTGGCTAGATGCACACTATTATATGTCACAAGTAGTTAATTGTTACACACCCATACAAGTATTGAATTAGAACTTTTTTTATTTCCACTAAAACTGAGTTTACTAAAAACTGAAAAAAGATCTAAATACAAAGTGATGGTGTATGTCTGGGACATGATAACTGAAAAGCTGCTAGCTGATTTTTATTAAATTTGGCACAAAAATTATTTGCCACCAATGAGCTGATTGAGGGTAGGAGGGATGGAAAGAGGTTAGGAAGGGGGGGTGAAACTTTTTTTTATTCGTAACTCACGAACCTTAGCAGCTAGCGGCACACTTAGATGGAGAATTATATTAACATCAAAGTTTACTTTAATTTCTCAAATATTTGTATACTAATCACTGCAAATCTTTATATAAGAATAGACACAGCCCCTCCAAAACATTAAGTTTATTACAGCGGTCCAAAAATTGTGTTTTAAATAATATTCATACAAACTAAATGAGTTATGAGAAAACTAATTGCAGATGTTGAATCGGCACTGTCAAATCAGTGTAGATACATACCCAGCTTGTGGCTAACAAACAAAAAACGACTTTTGAGAATTTCAGAAAGACCTAATGTCATATTTCAGGCTAGTAAATGCAATTTTAGAAGAGGAGCTAAAAATCATTCACGCCTTCACTCAACAAACTTTGACGCCCGAGCAGTGGTCCGAACAAAGTAAAGGAGGGGGGCAATAATTTTAATCTAAAGAATGGACAAGTGTACCAGTAGTTATGGGGATTTTAATATGTCTAAAGGGGGTAAGTTAGTAATAGTAGTAGAAAAGGGCAGATGCAAGTGTTCTTTCAAGAGGACTTAATTTTATTGAGGAAAGGATTTCTATCCAATTTGGTCAAAGCACAAGGTAAACACCCATGGAACAGAGGTGCAATGGCTAATGAACTGAAGTGGATGACAGGGTTCAAGATGTACATCCTCGCAGGCTTTTTTTCTTGGCACGAAAGCCTGCAATCTACTTTTCATTTAGCTTGTGAAGTTAGCATTGTTAAAAATGTTTCCTGACATTGTTTTAATTGTTTGTTATCTCGGGAAAAGCCTGCACTGTATTTTGGGGTCCACAGCCTTTACAAGCATTGCACCTCAATTCGGTAGGCATTGACTTTGTGGTTTAAGTGATCTTTAATTTTTTAGGGTTAGAAATAAACGTCTCAGCGCCGGGGAAAGTGATCCTTCATGGCGAACATGCAGTGGTATACGGTAAAAAAGCTGTGGCGGCCGCTTTGGGCTTAAGATCCAGGTTGAAAATCGTTGAGATACAACAGCCCAATGTTATCGTTTTTGACATCCGGCCTTTTCAGTTCGTGCACAGCTTTAAAATTAGTGTAAGTTCCGTTTTTTCAATCCTGGGGACGTATTTTCCAAACCACAGGAAACATATATAATAGTACTTTTGTGTGCTAACTAACGGCAATTTTTACGTCTGTTGGTATGTTTTGAACCTCTGCTCCTTCTATCCTTTGCCATAAGAATTTAGATTACTCTAGGAAGAAGAGACCCTTCAGAATGACTGAATATGGTCCTAGACCACTCTTTATAGTTAATTAAAATATTTTTGATATTTTTTTTTGCCACCAGTATATTACTAATAATCTTCTTTTCTAGGACATCCAAGAACTGTGGTCCAATTCCTCAATGGTAACCTCAAACATTTCAGACTTTAACATAACAACAACCACTTTTGTAAACTTCGAATCATTATCAAAAAAAGTAGATCAACTCATTGAAAACTTGCTTAGTCAAGATGTTTTGCAAAATAATGTTGTCATTACTAGCCTCAAGTGTCTTTTATTCTTGCTGTCAAGTATGAAGTGTTCCTTAAATCTGAAACTGACGTCTTTGGCTGTCAGAGTTGAGTCAGAACTTCAAATCGGAGCTGGCACGGGGAGTTCTGCAAGTTTTTCTGTTTGTGGTAAGCATATACCTATGAGATACTATACACTAATAGCACAGAAATATTCCCCGAACATTCGCTGAATGTTCAACTGGGATATTGGCAACATTCCTTGAATGTTCTCTCAAATCCTCTAAGCAAACCAGGGATGTTCAGGGAATGTTCTGTGTCCACAGTTTTGATATTCCTAGAACATTCATAGAATATTTTCGCAGGATTTTTATAGCACATTTGAAGCTGAAAAAATATGTTCTTTCACAAAACATCCTAAAAAAATTAAAAAAAAAAGTTTTTAAACAGCGAGGGGATCCGAACCCTCAACCTTCTGGCATCCATATAACACTTTTCCAAAGACTTATCCTTTTGCGCTACAGGAGCTTATGGGAGAAATTATATATTAGCGGGGTATAACCTTTTGGACATTGTTTTCTGTTAGAAGAGCAACGTGAATTGTTTTTTTTACATAAAATCAGGATCACTCCTGAACGGCTCAACGGATTTTCATAATTCTTTCTTTATGGGATAAAAATATTACTCCCCTCCCCGAATCCTCCCAAACGGTAGTGGAAGGGGATTACGTTATTTGTTCAATGCAGGATAACTCGCGAACGGCCCAACGGATTTTCATAATTCTTTTTTTATAGGATAAAAATATTACCCCCCTCCCCGAATCCTCCCAAACGGTAGTGGAAGGGGATTAGGTTACTTGTTCTATGCAGGATAACTCCCGAACGGCTCCACCGATTTACATAACTATTTTTTTATTGGAAATAAATATTAGCCTACCCCAACAAGCTTTTTGAACAAAATAAAATCCTAAACTTGTAACTAAAAAGAGAGTATTTTTTTTAATAAAAAGAAACTTGCAGCGACCGATAAAAATATCCCGAAAAAATCTTTACCGCAGCTGTTAGAATAAAAAACGTTACAATATTGCGTGATATTTTTAGGACTTTGGTAGAACATTGGTAGATTATCCTGACTAGAACATTCGCTGAATGTATTACCCAGGATATTCCCAGAATATCTCTCAAATGTGCTATCAATGTGCAAATGTAAGGACATTTTTAGGACCTTACTAATATTCGGTGAATGTACTGTTCAGGATGTGTAAGAATGTTTTTTGAATGTGCTGTCCATATCCAAAAGAAAAGGAAATTTTACAGAAATTGGCAGAACATTCACGGAATATCCTGCATAGAATATTCGCTGAATGTTCTATCCGGGATATCCAGGGAACGTATTCTCAATGTGCTGTCAATATGCAAAAGAAAGGGTTTTTCCGGACTTTAGTAGAACATTCAGCGAATATTCCATGCAGAATATTCCCTACTGTCCAGGATATTTTAAGAATGTTTTTTTTAAATGTGCTGTCAATGTCCAAAAAAGGACATTTTTCGGACTTTCACAGAACATTAAGACATTCACAGCACCTTACTGAAATATCCCTGGAATATCCTGTGCTATGTGCTAAATTGTATCGGGTGGTTCAAATTCGATTGTGGGATTTTGGGTGTTTCTAGAGGAGATAGCACAAACATGATCTTTTTGGCTTCAGCAGTTTAGAAAAAAATCTTTAACATTCCTTGGGCAAATTCAACTTCCTAATATTTTTCCGAATGTAAACTCACTTTTCAAAACGTAGGTAATTGTTTACTTAACCCCCTTTTATCAACTTGATTGCACACTTAAAACCTTTATGGTAGAGCCATAATCCTTAAAATAATTTAGTTAAATACCTGTTAAATTATTTTTAGATGTGCTTAAATGGACTTATAGGAGGACCCGTTTTTTGGTTCTTAAAGACTAAAGAACTTTGATTGAAAGAAATTAATACAACCTTATGCCTTACACACTTTATGCTTTGAACAATTACAATTTTTGCTGTTTTTTTGGATTAAAACGGCAAAATAAAAATCATATGCATGAATGACACCACTAAAGCTAAGAACACACAATGCATCTTTTTCATGCATCAAATTTTCTAATAATAGGTTAAAAGGAGACACAATCTGCTTGCATCTTTTTTTATCTTGTGAAAACTAAATTTGATGCATGGAAAAGTTGCATCGTGTGTTCCTAGCTTAAAGATGACAGGCAGATGATAAAACAGAATTTTTTTTTAAACAATACTTTTTTATAGCCTGCTGTCTCTTTTCAGCAACTTTAAATATTTTTCATTTCAAGAGAGAATTTTTTTTTATACCTTCATCAAAAACATGATTTTAGTAACTGTCTGCAGATAGTAGTAGTAGTAGTAGAGAAGGGGCGGCGCGAAGCCTGGTAAGTAGGCCTCCCTGGGCCCTTTCTGCCCTACCCCGAGCCTGCCCCTAATCCACCGCCTGCACCACTAGTCTGGCAGTTTGCTCATTTGGTCTCACTGTTCTTTTTGCAAAGTCCAGTATTTTGTCCCATTTGAGCATGTGCAGGTCCTCCTCATCCAGGGTCGGGAAACCGAATACCTGATATCTCGTTCTCTGGTATGCCTCGCAGTTCGCTATAACGTGTCAAGATGTCTCTTCTGCCCGCCCGCAGGCCCGGCACAGTCATCCTCCACCGTGATCCGGGTCAGGTGCTTCCTTAGTCGGTTGTGACCTGTTATGATACCTGTCAGCAGACCAGCGTCCCTTCGCGATCTCCCCAGAAGCCATTTTTGTCTGGCTTTGTTGGCCCATTTATTGAGTCGACTTTGCAATTGCCTCGTGGTTGTTCCTAGGAGTGGTTTCGGCCCTACATACTGGGTGCTTGCCCCGATCCTGGCGAGCTCGTCGGCCATCTCGTTACCCGGCACCCCCATATGTCCCGGTACCCACATAAGTGTCACTTGTTTGCCCTCTCCCAAGGATTCCAGTGCATCCGCACATTCCTCCACCAGGGTGTTGGTGATCTTGGGCGCCCTTAGTGCCTTTAGGGCTGATTGGCTGTCGGAGCATATATAAACATGCTCCTCCCTACCGTTCTTTATTTCTTCCATGCTTGCAGCCATTATTATGGCATACACCTCTGCCTGAAAGACCGTGGCTTGCTCTCCGAGCGGGTAGCTCTTTCGAACCTCCTGGTCTTCCACATAAACCTCCGATCCTGTGGTTTGCCTCTCCGACAGTTTCGACCCGTCGGTGTAGCAAATCACGGCGTTCTCCTCGAACTGTTCGCGGAGGTTTTCACTCTGCCATAGTTCCCTGTCTGGGATGACTACTTTGTACCTCTTGTTGAATCTCCAGGGGTTTTTTGGTCTTTGTGTTTTAATTGCTGCCATAGGGATTTCTCTCTCGGCGATTTGGGCAATCCTAAGATGCCCCGCAGCTTCCCCTCTTCCTCTCCATTGACCTGTATCTCTCAGCCGGAGGTGGGTAGCCATCGCTTCTTTTCTGATCCAGATCGGAAGCGGCGGCAGTCCCAGAATGGCTTCGAGTGCCTGTATAGGTGCCGTCCTCATAGCGCCGGTTAGCCCTCTGCATATTGTCTGCAGATAACTAAAGCATGGCTTTTTTGGTTACTGATGCAAAAAAATCTTCTTTTTTTGATCACGGGTGTAAGAAAAGATTTCTGTCCGTTTTTTACCCAAAATTAAAGAGAAATAGGGGAAATAGTAATAATGAAAAAATCTTAATTATTCTTGCCTAAAAATTAAGCCATTTCCGCCGGTATTTACGAAAAAATCATTTAAAAACATCGTCAAACTGTCAAAGGTTAAAATGTCGCAACAATGAATGCGAACGCTTGTAAAAAAAAACACTATTTTAGCCACTAGTTGTGAAAACTACTATTTTGGCAGTACTTTTTTGAACCCTTAAAAAACAGTAAAAACTTGAAAAATGTGAGTGTTTTATTCTAGAAATTGAAAGTTTGGAAAGAAACCTGTAAAATGTGAGCAAAATCATGGCATAAAAATATAAAAAGCATAGTAAAAATTGCTGAAACAACAACGTGCAACATGCTAAAATATTTTAAGCCTTAAATTACTATCATGGCTTTACCATTACAGCAACTAAACAACTTCTTGAATTATTATTAAGAGTTGACTAAAATAACTTTTGTGGAAAACACTAAAATTAAGCCACTTTCCACTCTATCGCAAAAAAACGAAAGCAACAAGAAAAATGGCGAAAAACGTCAAAAATAAAAACTTGTCACGATCATGATCTGGTCCCTAGCTTTACACCATTTCCAAGTTTACTTCGGAAAATATCAGGTTAAATTCAGAAATAGTCAGTTGCAATTAAGAAATTTTTCTATTTAAAAGAAATTTCACTTGGAATTCCCTCTTGGCTCTTTTTTAATAAAAATTTTCCAATGTCGCGCAACTTTGAAAATTTAAAAATAGTCAGGGAAAGTTTCGATGGGTCAATAAGAGTAATTTGAGGAGATTTTTTACAGTGCTCTAGTGAATAAACTATTGTGTGTAGCATTGTCGTTTTAATTTCAGGAAAAAAGGAAGCACGAAAATATATCTTATTTTTCTTTTTCCTTCCTACTTATTCAGAAGCAAAGTGTTCAAAAAGCTTGGTCATTTGTCTCTCAAATATTTGTGAAATTTAGTGTACTATTTTATTAAAACCTTAACAAGCTTTTTCAACTACTTTTACTTTGTTCTTTAGAGACACTAGGTTTGTGTAGTTTGTTTAATTTTTTGTTTTCTTTTTACATGTCGCTTTTTAAAAGTTAGTACATATAAATATATTCAAAAAAGTGGAAAGAAATATCTATGATGGTGAATGGTCAGCTTAAGGGGTGGTGGATGCTTTCCTCTTTTTTAATAAATACGCACCTAAAAAAATGTTTTCCTTATTTGAGACTACTAAAAATATCATGGAATTTTTTAATCTGGTCAGAGAAAGTCAGGGAATATTTTCTCGCAAAAATCAAAAATCAAAAAATACTTTAATCGAAAACACTATTTTAGTCACTTTCCGCTTTTTTCTTTTTTTCAACAGACCGGAAAGTACACACTTTCTGGTCTCGCCTTTAAAGTTCCCTTTTCCGGTCCATTGACGTAAATAACTATTTTGATGAAAGTATTAAAAAAAATTGTTTTTAAAAACGCCTAAACTGTGCTTTTTTTAATCGCGTATTGAAGTCACTCGCTTGTTCTTTGAAATCACGCTTTTAAAAAAAGCACTATTTTAGCCACTAGTTGTAAAAATTACATTTTTAGTGGCTGCAGGCCTGCTTCAATACTTCAAATTAAAAAGCTCGGGTTTGGCCAACATTTCAAAAGATGGATTCAAGCCTTTTGTTTGGGAAAACCCCGAAATGGACAATTTGAACAGTTTTAGTCAGAGACAGCTGGATATGATATGCCAATGGTCTTTTTTAGGGGAGAAGATTTTTCACGGGACACCTTCAGGTAAAAAATTGACTGGTCGCCAGAAATATAGAACATTGCCCCTTCTTCCACTTTTGGACAAACAATCGGTAGGATTTACTACGATCTACTAAATATATAGACATTTGGGGGTACTAAATTTAAAAATCAATTTACAAAGAACACTTATTCATATTAAAAAACACAGTTAGTGATTATTTTGTGTTGTTATTGCAAAATACCACTGAATAACTGCTTTTTTACTTAAAATATATATTTTAGGAGAAAATGCCTTAAAAATAATATTTTTTGACATAATATAAAGTTGATGATTTGTTTAAATCACTTCTGGGGGGGGTTTAAATTTAAAAAAAAGTACAGTTTTTTGGCGATTGGTAGATTGTGAAAGGAACTTTTTTTAGAAGAATGAATTTACCTTAATTAATATCCCAATTGTTCATTAATCTCACCTCCAGTTTTGTTCAGAAAAACGCCGTATTTTGAATCAATTTTCAGAACAAAATATATATTTATGAGGGCACTAAGAGACAAAACAAACATAAATGAAGGTCACTGATTATGCACGAAAACTATATCAAACGAAAAAAACCCAAAACGGTTTTCGTTTTTTACGCAAAAATATGTGCCGCCCAAAATAAAAATGTAATCTTATGGCCTTTTTAATCGCATTTTAATGATCGAAAAATTAATAAGATGTGAAAGTGCCAAGAAAGCCATGATGACCCTTAAAATAATTTAGTTAATTACCTGTAAAGAACTTTGATTGAAATAAGTTAATACCACCTTAACTCAAACACTTTATGCTTTGAAAAATTACAATTTTTGCTGATTTTTTGTATAAAAATGGCAAAATAAAAATCATATGCACGACATTACTCAAGATGACATGGCAGAAATTTGTATTAAACAATTGCCTTAAATTATTTTCATCTTTCTCTAAAATACTTTTTTATAGCCTGCTGTCTCTCTTCAACAACCTTAAATATGTTTGCACTTCACTAAATTATCTCTCCATCTACCTCTAAAATTCTGCCCTCTCTCTAAATATTTTTAATTTTAGCAGAGAAAAAATGTTTTTTGCCAGTACTTTTTTTGAACGATAAAAAAACAGGGAATACTTGAAAAAAGTGTTTTATTGTAGAAATCGAAAGTTTGGAAAGAAAGCTTTAAAATGTGAGCAAACTCATGGCATAAAAATGTGAAAAACATAGTCAAAAATGCTTAAACAAAAACTTTACCCCTTAAATTATGCTAAAATATTTTAGGCCTTAAATTAAAATTAAATTAAATCACAGTACACTATAGTGTGTGTACCATGAATAAAATAAAAAATCGAAAAAACACCACTTCACATAATTTTGTGAGATTAAGGAAAACGCCGTATGGAGCGGAGTAGGCCGTTTTACCTAGAAGGCAAGCTAACACGATTCCATACCGTCCCTCGTACAGGACGTTAAGTAGACGGTACCGTGTGATTCATATATTGATAACGAAGCACGTTAAAGATCCCTAGCCTCGAAAAAGGGGTTTAAGCTAAATTAAATCCTTCTAGGAAAAGAAAACTGCCTTCCTAAGGGGTGCTCATCAGACCGGTCTGGTGAGCGGGTAGGGGGGTCTAAATAATATATACTTCTTGAAGGGATAGGTTTATCCTACACGTGGATAACAAGTTCACAACTTCAAGCGAGATAACCCATGGATGCTGGAGCTTGAAAAAAGCCCGAAGTCGATTGTAAACAGTAAAGAACTGTAATATATGTCATTCTTTGTAAAGTTTGGTTTGCCATCGATTAAGCCGAACTTGTCATTTTGGTGAGCTGTCCCTTTAACAATTTTCTTCTAGGTATCGACAACACGGTTTGCACCTACGGCAACATGGTGGAGTTCCGCAAGGGCGAAACTCCGATCCATATACGGCTAAAAACCACGTTCGATTTGCTGCTGATCAACACCAACGTGTCGCGCAACACCGCCCGACTGGTGGCCAAAGTGGCCAACTTCAGAAGCGAGTTTCCTGTACTGGTCGACAAGATTTTGGATTGTATTGAAACTGTCACGCTGACCGCTATCGAACTTACCAGGAAGTTGGACAGTTTAGAGGCGGACGAAGCTACAGAGGTAATAGACGGTTTTAGCCGCGAAAAACAACAACAAATTAAAATAAACTAGAAACCGCTTAAAAATCCTGAAATTTAGATTGCGTTTGCCTAGTTTCCTTAATATCCTTAATAATATAATATACTGGTCTCCCTCGATAGTGAGTAATTATTTGGTCAACTGGAGTATTTCCAACTTCACATTATCACGAGTAGTAAAAAGCCCCCCAAAAAAATCTGGCGTGTCTGCCCTCACGCACAAGAGGATGTGGTTATAACCATAGAGAAAATAATAGCTACGCGAGAGTGACCGATACTATGTTATACTTGGGGAACATTCTTGGACGGCGACACGAGCGCAGAGATCTCTTACCAGCGAGATGCGACAGTCAGCAAACCGTTTTTTTATGCGCATGATCGGGACTGCGGGTCTAAGCTTCAAAACCTCCTGACCATAGAAATAGAAGAAGTTGAGAATGGGCAAAGACGACTGCGCATCCAATTTTCGAGGAACGCATAGGAGTCAGCCATTTTAAACTACACCATAGAACAAAATTGGTCAAATCGCCTATTTTTGCAGTTAGCCACGCCGAGTATAACAAACCAATTTTTATACTCTAGTTGAAGTTTGTCATATTATTTTGACAAACAATCAAATGCTAAAATTATTTACTTATTTTCGCCAAGAAAAGTCCACCTTCCGGCTCTAAAAGCCTTCAAAAATAATCTAGGTAAGTCACAGATTACACCGGTGTAGCTACCGTACGGATTTTTGATGAATACCTATCTCAAAATTGATGTTTGTTTATTTAACTCTTTAAAATTAATTTAAACCTTCTTTATTTCGTATTTCTTGGTGCTTTTAGGTCAGTTCCGAGTGGTAAGAAGGCAGATGCATAGAAATAGAAGAAGTTCCCCCTTTTATTTCTATGGGCAGATGGTTGCCTCACCCAGATAAATAAAGCAAAGAACATTCAAAACGTTACCCAATGATGTGGGCAAAACCCAAGTATATAGAGCAAGAAATATTAAAATTAAAGTGGAAAACAAGCACAAAGACGCAAGACGCTCCAAACTTAATCTGGCCCAGCTCTAAGTGAGTGGACAATGCTCCTTGGGGAAGTCGAGGACTGTTGACATCCAAACAGATCTAACAGGTGGGTGTTTTGTCAATTGACGACAAAAAGAAAGCCATTTTGTATAATCAATACCATATTAGGGGCTTTTGATAAGGATACAAAAATAACATTTTTTGTGTTATTTGACAAACAGTCAGTTATTATGGTTTATTTTCCCAGCTGTTTTTATGCTTACCTATAAAGCAAAATAGCAAAAAACTTTGACGTGGATTGACAGAAGTGAATATAAACAAAATAAAGTTAACAACAAAAATTATGTGATTTTACAGCTAATAAGCGCCTTGTTTATCTTTATCTACAATTTTTATGCATATTTCCATATTCTTCTGTCAATCAGTTTCAAAGTCTTTGTGTTTTTGGCAATTTTTTTCAAAACGAATGTTTACAATTGTTAGTTTCTGATTGAGGGAGACACCTCCACCCAAATATATTGTTTTATAGGTAAACGTAGAAATAGCTAGGAAAATAACGGAAATAACTTTATTTCTGATGGCTTTTCAAATAATGATAGCCACAAAAGTTGTTATTCTCATAAACTGCCCAAATGTTTGTGATAAACTTGCTTCTGTTATTTTTAGAAAATATAAGGAGCCCTTGACTATATAGTTACAAGTTCAAGGATCAACAATGACTAAACTCTTCTATTTCTATGACAACAAACAACTGGACGGACACAGTTTCTGTAAGTACCTAGAAATGAAAACTAAGTCTCCTTTTTTGACACGATTTATAAGAGTCACTGTATTATTATCTTCTTTATTTTTGGGTTTTAAAAATTGACATGGTTTGAATTTATCATAATAAGTCTAAATAAAAAAAACTTCTAACTAGTTTTGGGGTTTGAACTTTGAGCTAGGATGACCGACAGGGTCTTAAGTTATATCATTTTTCTTTGTTTCAGGATACTGCGGAGGCCAGAGCAACCTTTTTGAGATGTGAACAAGTTGACTATTGGATAAATTTCCATTTGACTTAGACTGGATAATTAGTTAATAAATATTTGAAAAAGTTTGACTTTGTATAGTTATTTTCATAATACATTTTATTTAATATACTTGGTAATTAAATTAACTTGTTTACTAAAGAGGAAGATTTCAATGTTGTATTTGAAATTAACTCTGTGTTTCGGACTTCAATTCTCTATATTTTATTTATACACGACGTTTCAATCAGTACAATCTCTGATCGTTGCATCTGAAGACGATCAGAGATTTTACTGATCGAAACGTTGTGTATAAATAAAATATAGAGTCCGAGATTTCGATGTTGTTTTATTTTAAATATTTCCGTTTCTTTAAAAGTTTACTAGAATAAAATGCATCCATTTAAAATAATCATGATTTTAGTATAATTTAGCATCAATAAAAGGTAAATATTTTGAACAGGGCAATCCCATTCACAAAATGAACTACATACTCTACTCATATATAGAAAAAAATATTTAAATATAGGAATCCTTTACCTGGGTAACTGCATGGCTTTTGAAAGACTTAAGGGCTAATTTTACAACCTAAAACTCCAGATTAAACCATAGTTTAAACTTCAGTTTAATCTTTGGATTAATCCATCGGTAAACAAGTTGCTCAATTTTATAAGTTGGAGTTAAACCACTGCCATGAAGAAAGACTACATTTTCTTTACATATATAGGGTTGATTATTTTAACCAAAATGGCACTAACTAGAGCCAAACTTGATAAAAATCAGTCAAGTAGTTTTTGGGATATCAGCGTTGGTTACAGACAGACATACACTCAGACGACACAACAAAAATGTTCAGATTTGTCAAAAAGATATACAGTATATATATACATGTGAGCTCGATGTGAGAATAAAACTTGCTGGTCTGTGGGATATTCTAACTCTTGTCGAATTTCCTTGTGCACAATTTTGCATATCTCTTTAGATAATTCAAACCTCTTTTTAAAATCTACATATCGTCGGACTCCTCCAAAGGATTTGTTCTAGGACAAATAATATTTGGTCTTCGTGCTTCAACAATGTCAATAATTTCGTCATTCTTCATCCAGTTGATCAAAAGTGTCATTGATCATAGCGATTTCACTAAATACTTACAGTCTTTTTACCAAAAACAACTTTTTAATAAATTTTTTGAGGTTAGAATCTTTCGGTAACTATTAAACTGAAGTTTAACAAACACCCAGACCGCCGGTAACGGTTAAACCGAAGTTTTTTGGTAAACTGCACCTATAAAACGTAAAAAAGTCGACATTTGTGGTTTAAACTGAGGTTTGACGTTTAACTGTGAGTTGTAAAATTGCGCATAAGGCGCGTTTCTGCGAGCTTAACATTTCCAAAATTTTAGTTTCATTCAGTTTATTTAAACGTCCACAAACTTCTTTTCATTAACGCACTCCAAAATAATACACTTTGTTTCGTTTGGAAAAGAAAATATAAATCTAATTTGATGAATACATCTGTTGCAAATTTAAATTTCCCGCCGTCAAGGAGGCCTACTCTTGTTTACAAACAAAGTTCAAATAGACTTCAACTTTTAAACTAACTACATAAATTAAAGTAAAATTGTCAAATCTAACTTTTAATTAATGATTTAAAGATCCAATTACAAAAGTTTACCATTTTTATAATAAACATTGTAAAAACTTTAGTTAAAATGAATCGTTTGTTTATTCTTAATTTTATTTAAGTTTCGATGTAAACAGTGTAATGCTGGAACAACACATCTAACCAACTGTTTTTCTCTGGTGTAGTTTAAAATGGCTGCCCACTTTATTGATTCTTTTGCGCACGTTAAAGCCCATTCTTTAATCCCTTCTATTTCTATGCTCCTGACCCGCTCGTTGATTTATTGGCTGAGTATTTTGTTGGTGTGCGCTTATTTGTTAGAGTTTTTATATTTTTGACATCGTTCTTGCCTTATTTTGGTTTTGATTTATTCATCAGTATTTTGAATCATGCCGTGCACTTGGTGTGCTTATCGCGGCTGTGTGTCAAAAACTGGTATGGGCATCATTTTTTCTCTTTTCCTAGAAATACAAAACGGTAAGTATAGGTACACATATTTTTTTAAGCTCTTTTACATATTTAAA
This sequence comes from Oxystoma pomonae, assembly GCA_963921995.1. Classification (NCBI taxonomy): domain Eukaryota; kingdom Metazoa; phylum Arthropoda; class Insecta; order Coleoptera; family Brentidae; genus Oxystoma; species Oxystoma pomonae. Next base: position 66,046,159 of record OY998171.1, read on the forward strand.
TGCCTACTTACTTATAATAATATATCGTCGTTGACACTCTACAGGAACGAGAAAAATTTTTTATTGCTCTGATGGTTTGAAACACTAAGAACAAATACATAAAATAAGTTTTAGGCAAACTAATGAGTACATTAAAGTAAGTAGTTGTAGGTTTTGACTTTACTAAATGCAAATTAATTCAGACATGATTACTTATTTTGTGTTTTCAAGTTATATTTTTCTATCACATTAAATACCTATAGCTCTCAAGACGCCATTATGTTATACTAACAAAAATTCAAATTCATCAATATTTTGGTAATCAGTTGAAAATTTTGACATTATTAAATGTAAATATAATAATAATTTTGTGTTTTCACATTATATTTTTGTGCCACATTAAATACCATAGCTGTCGAAACGCCATTACTCTGCTGTACACAAATTTTTCAAGCGCGTGTATTTTCAAACTAGAAAACGTTTTTAATGAAAATTTTGAAAGTTTATGCCTTACGGATGGTGTATCGCAGCAATTATTATCTTTAATGGAAGTGAACGAATTCGAACACCCCTGTAGCAATTTCCCAAAAAATTATCTTAATAAGTTATTTGTTAGATTAAAATTTTTTTATACCGTTAAATATAAGTTAATTTGTTATTTTCTTTTTAATAAATATATTAATATACTGAATTTCAAAAATTACTTGAAATTCATTTGACATATCTTTCTGTTCCCCTTCTCCAAGAAATCCGTTTGCTTTTTTATCAACGTATAGCTAATTAATTATTAATACATCAAAAAATTAAACCGGTTTTTCGGCTCCGGCTCATGGATTAAATCTGACGAGCCAGTCGAAGCGGGTCTAACACTCATTTACAGCGATGCATACGAAATCAAGGTCACGAAAAACGGGATCCCCCCCACTTCAAAGGTGCCGACGCCGACTGTCGCATGTCGTTGGATAAGAGATCTCTGACGAGCGCAGCCGGTGGCTACAGGAAGGAACTACCTGTACAGCCAGACGCATAATAAAATACATATATTGTTGTGGTTAATTTTTACAGACACTTACTTATTTAATAATAAAAATAAATTTAATAAAAAAACTTAACAGGCCGAATTTAGCTTCCAAAAAGTGTTTTGGACCCTTTAAAAATCTAAAATAGGATCAAAGGGTTATAACTATGTTGAAGAATATTATCAAATATTAACAACAACAACACTTTATTATGTTATTTTCTTTTATTAATTGAGAAAAAATAAAAAGTATAGTATAAAAGTCACAGATTACAGATTTTTTAAATGTTTCAACCTATATCTCTTTTTATTGGTTGTATTTTAACCTATTAAATTCTTGCTTAACTCTGTATAAATCATCACAATATTTTCTTCAGGGATTTGGTTCGCAAAAATTTTAACCCCAATTTTCGGCACTCTTCACTCTTCATTTTAGACTTTAAAATAAGTTGTTAATTCACTATATAGCTAATCCCATAAAATAACTCACTTTTGAAAATCTAAAAAAACCGCTTGCCAGGCTTGACAGACTTTGACAAGCGGTGGAAAAAACCGGCAGGTACAAAATTAAACTTGTATGAAATATATTGTTCTGTCTTTCTTTTATGATTATATAGAAAGAGATGACCAGGGCAAGGTAGGTATTTACTTAATACACGCATTACTTAAAATGTTCTTAAAATTACTCCCAGAAAACGTAACATGTTTTAATTTTGAGTTTTATGAGTAGATTAGAATAGAACTCTTTGCCTTTATAATTTTGCTTCTCCCAATTTTATTTGGTGTTAAATAAAGTTTTGCCTGGACTTGATAACTTTATTTTGGAGTGTCGCAAAAGGCTTTAAACGGCTACAGTTGACCAAATAATTACTCACTATCGAGGGAGACAAGTATAATTGAAAGATTATGCTGGTCTCCCTCGATAGTGAGGCCCTACCTTTTTAGAAGTAAATAATTGGAAAATTAATTTTCCCTCCCTTTTCTATTGCTTTTGCGACACGGCTTTAAAATAAGTGAGATTATAACCACTTTGGGCTTTCAAATACTCGTGATAACGTGAAGTTAGAAGTACTACAGTTGACCAAATAATTACTTATTATCGAGGGAGACCAGTATAATTAAGATCGACTTCACTTCAAGAATTCGTTTGATCTTTCAATTTTTTTTCCCAGTTATGCAATCCTGCAATGGGTAGCACAAATACAACACATACATAAAGTTGCACAAATAAAAAGTGCTTAATCTTAATCGTATCTCAGTGCGCATGCTCAGAACGGATACGTCGTACAATAGCGACTACGTCTCACCTATCTCCACGACGACCCTTACAGTATATGTGTGGATTTTCATAAATGCCTGATGCACAGTTTCACCCCTTCTATTTTCCATTCTATTGTCCTCTCACTTTTTTCGACAAAGAAGGAAATAGAAGTGAGCGGCATGAAGTAAAACTGGGCATCAAGCACTGAACAAGAATTGGTTTGGTTACGTCGTACGTTGTAAGCACAACTTTAACTCTTTTTTTTAAAGGACGCTTTCACAAACCCATCAGAGATACGCTAACGACAAGGAATCAAATAACTTGCCAAATTTATTTATTATAACATTTTATTTTGCCTTCTAGAAACACATGCACATTTTTCAGTTACCGCATATTTGGAAACTACGTAAAAAAATATTCGACCCCCTATCTTTTCTTTTTTTGAAAAAGGTAACTATAAGCGGAGAAAAACGCGTTTAAGGTTGAACCTCTTGAAAAACTGCTAGTTATTCTTCTTCTTATTCTTCTGTTCGTCTTCACGTGATGGCTCTTTAAAAATGGTGGCTGTAGGGTAAACAAAGCGAGTTTACATAAGATGTAATGCTAATAAAAATGAAAATTTTGGGAAAGTGGAAAATGATTCAGATTAAACAAAGTGGCTGTTTTATAGAGTAATCCTTTCTGAATAGGGGAGAAACGGGTATTTCGCAGTTTAAAGAGGCAATGTCATGTACTTTTATCTCTGTCGCACTTGCACAGTGTGGATATGCATTGTCTATCTCAGTTCAGTCTGAAGATCGTGCCAGATCGGCTTGAAGAGAGACAGGTGACAGTACAGGAGATATTTCCACGTTTAATTGGGAATTTTGAGTTTATTGTTAAAATTTCAGCAAAATGCTTGTTTTTCCCTGATTCAGCTTCAGAAGAGGTTACTCTAGAAAAAAATTACCTTGCTTAATCTGCGTCGGTTTGCTTACCCTATAGCGGCCATATTGGGTCGGCCATATTATTTTTATTAGACTGGCAATGGTCTACAATGTTGCCATGAATCAATAATCCGTCATTTTCTTAGATTTTGTTACTAATCTGTAAAACTTTCCTAAATATACGGGATGCGCCTTCTAGTTTATTTTAATTTATTTGTATTGACACGCATATGAATCGGTTATTACCATCAAACTCCAGAGAATCCGCCAAATTACCTTGAGCCATATACCTATTAGCTCAAATATACACCCTTCCAATGCTTTCAGCATGCACGAAGTTGAAAGCCAGATGTCACTCTACTTTCTCTCTTATTTATCTCCCTTTCTCTCTCTATTATCTGGTTTGTCTTAGTATCGCTGTTCTGCACATGCGCCGCGCCAGCGTCATCGGATAAGACCCGAAAGCAGCCGATCGTTATTGTTTGACAGAAAGAATTCGGTGTTTGCCATGTATTTGTTTAGTTTTCTTAAAAATCGTGATTTTTTGTATGCCACTGAGAAAGAAACATAGTCCCATTGATGTTTAACTGCAACTTTCCAAAACAAAAAAGCTACCAACCTGTGGACGTTCTCCACTCGATATTTTCATGGTATCGCTCCTCTTTCGTTGTCTGATTTCTGATGGGAATGACCAACAACTTTCAAAATTTCTTCACCACCTAAATAACATACGACCCACCATTAAATTAACAATAGAGTTGGAGCAACATTGTCAAATTCCTTTTCTTGATGTACTTGTCAAACGAGTAGAAAGCGACATCAGAATATAGAACAATAGTCTATCGTAAACCCACTAACACAGGACAATATTTAAATCAAGGTTCAAAACATTCTGGTACAAACAAACTAGGCATAGTAAGAACTTTGTATAACAGAGCCGTTCAAATTTGTAACAATTCTCATGATTTGGAAATCGAAATAAGAAACATTAAGAAGGATCTGCAGCAGAATGGTTACAGCCTTAAACAGTTTAATATTAAAACAGCTTTTAAATCTAATAATACAATTCGAAGCCTTCTTAGTAAAACAAAACCGGAGAACAAACAAAATAAGGAATGCATTTACCAAGTTGCTTGTGTGTGTGGTGAATTATACATAGGCGAAACAAAAAGACCACTATCTGTTAGGCTTAAGGAACATCAGACGAATACCCAAAGAGGTAAAACAACGAAATCAGCAAAGCAAAGGTTTTGCACAAGGAGTCATATTGGAAGAAACGAAAATTCCTTAAAGCTGCCTTTATTGGCCAGAAACAGGGTATTTTCAGTACACCAAGTGTTGAAATTCCAAATATTTGGAAGCCCCTCCTTGGGCGGAGTCAACTTCTTAAAATTCACAGTTGAGTGATTTCCCATAGTATATAAGTACGTAGCCTTAGGAATAGATTTTAGTTTGCACCTGAAGACGATCATAGATTGTGCTGATCGAAACGTCGTGTATAAATAAAATATAGACAGTGGAAGTTTGAAACATAGAGTTAAATTCAAACACATCATTGTCTCAAACTTTCAAGCATCTTTTAACTTATTTTTTTCTACGGTGAAAAATACGCGCGGCATTTATTTTTTTCTCCGGTGAAAAATACGCGCGGCATAAATGAAGATATGGAATCAAAACAAATAAACAACAAAAATGGCGTCGCCTTCATTGAAGACGTGTGAAGTAGGCCGCGAAGCCGGCCGAAACTGACCGAACCCCTTGGATCGATAAATTTTCGCGCATGTGCAGAGCGCCAGGTCTAAGCCAAGGAAAATAAACTATAGCAAACGCATGGTGAGCGGTAAGAGCAGTATGTGTTTTCCATTGTTTATTTTCCTTGCTTCTTACCTCATACCTTACGGAACTCGGCCTATATTAAAGCTATTAATACAACTCTCGAACTCAATTAAAAAGAATTATCAATGATTTCTTCTGGATTGCATTATTCCTTTTTTATATTTCCCTACTTTAGCGAGAAAAAAAAACAAGTATTTTTTCCCCAAGCCTGAGGGCACTCTACTACAGAAAATCAATGCTCAAAACTATTTCCCTCCATCATAACTATGACCTTAATTAATGTTTCAGGTTAATTCGTCTTCGAATGAAGCATTTTCAAAGAATTTTCAAAATCTTACCTGGCTGTCCCAAATGAACCACATCTTCCTGATGTCGCTAGGAGTCTCCCATCCGAAGCTGCAAGAAATAATGACAATTTTAGAGAAGCACCACTTAAATGGTAAATTGACGGGGGCCGGGGGTGGGGGGTTTGCCATAGCCCTCCTGCGTCCTGATTTCGACGCCGCAAAAGTCATGGGTGAGCTTAAGAAGAGCGGATTCGGGGTGTTTCGTACGAAGTTGGGGGGCGAGGGGGTCACCCTGGATTAATTTAGTTTTAAGTATCAAATTGTGACAATGGTGACCTTGTAACGTGTATTTTGATTTTAGTGTGAACAGAATTGTTAAAACTGTTTTACAGGAAATGAATTGTCAAAAAATATCGAGCCTCTACTTTTTAGAGTATTAGAGAGTTTATAAAGGCAATTAGGCATAGCGGTAGTCAAATAAAGTCGGCAGTATTTTTGACCTTAGGTCTTGCAAACATACAAAAACTTTTTAAAAAAAGATCATAAATATTTGGTCAAATTTCTAAAGGCATGATACTTTCCCGAAAATGTGTTATTATGCATTTGAGTTTTTGTTTTGGAGCTGTGCCTCTCAGTGGACTGTATATCCCGATAATAATATTTTATAAATAACAAAATAAACATATAATTGATCCCTGTGACTTTTGCTTAATATAATAGAGGCTTGTCGTGCAGATGCAGTAAGTAATTTGGTGCCAGTGAGGTAAATACACCTATTATCGACAGTCTAAGCCAAATTTTGATTTTAAAAAATCATACGTATTATTTAAAAAAATAGTTAAAAAAAACTCCGTAACATAGTCTTATCATAAGTCTATTTTGAAAAACAAATATTTTGCTGTTTTCATATTAATTTTTTATTTTATAATTTACCGATTTTATCTATTACCAGGATGTCCAGTGAAATTGTTCCCTGACTTCCAGGTTTTTCAGAAGGATTTTTTTCAAAAAACAAAAGATCAAGAAAATTTTGTGTGTTCCTTGTGGGATGCTCATCCAGGTTTGAATTTTCGTTTTTTTCCACCCAAGATCTTTTGTTTTTTAGATTCTTTTCGGTTGAAGTAAGTGATTCTGAGGTTTACTTCTTTTTTTTAGGATTTTTCCAGTAAAAAATAGTATATTTACTGATATTAAAAAAATATATAATTTTATATAGGTACCTAAAAGAAATTTTGACTACTTACTTTTTTAACATGAATGATGCTATGTGCTGCCCGAGATGCCTAACAGATCACTTTATTCCCGAGCCAGCTGGACGAAAAAAATTTTTCTTTCCAATTTTGTCTTTTTTTTCAAATAGGTAATTACATTGCAAAATAAAAGAAGATTTATTTTATCTGTAATATTTTTTAGGAAGAAAACATTAAAAAAAATTATAACAAATATTTTTGCTGACAAATCAGGTAAAACTTAAGTACCTAGGTAATACATATGAACCAGAAAGTGCTTAACAAAAGTGAACATCAAATAATCACAAAAAATCTCTGATTTTAGGTAACTAAACAACAAAGTTAGCTATAATACAGGGTGTAAACAATAACATAGTAATCTTTTTAACTGATAAAAGGGGGCAAAACTCAACAGATTTTTGTTTAAAGTATCGTTCATAATTGGAATAGTCATTGCCTTAGAACATTGAACTACTAGGAGGACCTTTTTTTCAGACATAGGGCAGGGTGTTTGAGTTAAACATCTTCATCCCATTGTTGTCATGTTAACCTAATACGTTTTTCCCTGTTTTTAATATTATTTAAAATACCTTCAATAATTTTTAGTTATGCTTCTATAAAAAAAACCTAAAAATGTATTCAAGTAGGATGTACAACTATAAAAATAAGAAAAAGGTGCTATGGAAATCCCTATTTACACTGAAATTAATGACAAGCCGGCAACACAGATCGCCTGCCTTTGTTTACCAAGATTGGCCAAATATGACGAATTCTAACCCAATATTTAGTTAATATTTTAATTTAACGTACCTGTGAAACGAAATACTGCGATCCCCCGGCTTCTGTTTCAACTTGCATATAATAATACACTTCGGAAGCATTTTTCGCCAAAAACTTTTCACAAAAATATCAAAAACACACTATTGACAAGTGCTGAAACTTTCACTTTCAAAACAATAATGACATTCCAGGAAAAATCGAGGAACCGCAATAAACAATCAATATTGCCACGTTGACTACATATATATAACATATATCTTGAACCTCAATAATTAATTAATAAATAACCGTTAAAACTTAATCCAAATTTAATAAGTTTTTTGTTGCATAATTCTGTTATTAAAATTGGCAACACAGATTTTTTTCTCTCCTTTCCCCACTGCAGATGTTCCCCTTAAACAACCAGTGTAACCAGACAGACCAGACTCCTTCTAGTAGTTCAATGTTCTAAGGTCATTGCAATAGTCGTAATTTTTGTTATAACGCGCGCTCTGTCACTGTCTTAATAACAAGAAAGACAGTGACAGAGCGTGCATTATAACAAAAATTACGACTATTGCAATGACTATTCCAATTATGAACGATAGGTACTTAAATGACTAAAGTTAAAAAATTTAGGTGCTTATATCTGCCAGAATTTTACAAATATTCATGTCTAACTTTAACCATTTTACAATTGGACCATTTCCAAATAAATAAAAATAAATATTTTCTCTAAATCCTCTAAATTAAAAAAAAAATAATAATGATTTCTTTTGAGTTAAATATTAAAAAAACACTTGGCAACAACGCAATTCGCTGCATACGTGAGTCTCTGACCTCCGACCTTTTCTCCTTTCTAGTGCATCTTCCTCTGTTCGTTGTGATGGTTGGCAGTCTGGAATATGCTGACATGCTATTAGTATACGGTGAAGTGTTTTTTTGAGTGTTTCTTCAACTAAAAAATTTCTTAAGAAAAAAGAGTTTTTACTAATTAAAAACAGCTTTAAAAATTTGCGTCATTGTTATTAAAAAAAAAGAAGTCTTTTTTTGAGTGTTTGCCAAAAAAAATTTAATAAAAATAGTAGTTTTACAACTAGTGGCTAAAATAAAGCTTTTTTACAAGCGTTGGTTTAAATAACGAGCGCAGCGAAAAGGACTTTTAAATAAACTTTTACAACAGAAGACTTTTACGACAGAAGAGGGACTTTTAAATAAACTTTTACAACAGAAACCAATTTTCAGTAAGTACACATTTATTTTCCTTTCTATTTTTAAATAATTAATAATTTGCTAAAAAAATCATCTTGAGGGTGAATTTGAATAAAAAATAATCAAATTTGTATCAAATTTTGTCCCGGAACCATTTCACGGATTTTGCATAATTTTAAGTGTTTAAGTCACGGTAAAAATTATCAATTATTTTAAAAAAGTAAATAAAAACAATATATATAAATATATATTGAAAAACTACGCGAATGATCTGTGGGGGACACTAGAAGCCTCCGCAGTGCAAAATTTTGTTAATTTATGATGTGCGGTTTATCTGTTGTAAACAAACTGTTTCTAGGATTCAAATTAACTCTTAAGGCTATAGTTTCTCCCCAGATTTTAAGTAAAAAAAGTACAACTGGCAACGCCTTGTCCTTTAATTTTTTAACTTTTTTAACTAAACATCAGAATTAGCTGAAATTTTGCAAGGGTGATCATTTTTAAATGCTTAAGAAAAATATCTGAAGCATTTTTTAAAATTTTCAATTATTTTTTCATCATCCCAAAAGCGTCAAAATAATTGCGGTTTAGAACAAACCCGATCTCCAAAAAAAAATAGAGAAATACAATTTCCTCTGGATTACATTTTTCCTTTTTATATTTCCTTGTTTTAACGAAAATAAAAATTAAGTTTCCTTTTTACTAAAAGCCTGTGCACTCTGGAAAAGAAAACCGATCAGTCAATCACACTTCATTGGATTTGGGAGACACGCGCATTTCAAGTGTTGGCCGATAGATCGCAGAATTTATACGATTCCATGGTAACTGCAGGTGTTTTGTCAACAAACTTTAAATCGGGCCGCAGTGGGACAGAAGAGTATTTTTACGTTTTCTGACAGAAAACCATTCGAGGATATGCTTATCTTTCAAAAATGTGTTTTCAAAAACATCGTTCTAAAACAAATATGAAACCACTCTGCATGTGCGGTCGCCCTCCGAAAAAGGCCTAGCGCTGCGCGGGCATTACCCCGAGCAAAGAACCAAGAGAACTTTACTGGCTCGCTGGAATTACTACCCATAACCTCACATAATTTTGTTTTTATTTTGATTCAACCGTTTTTTTTTGTTAATTTAAATTATTGCGGCATAGTTATGTGCAAGTTTACTAGTGAAATCTTAGAGTGTACCCCACAAACAATGCCGTCATGGCAACGTGCCTTACAAATATTGGCATCTATTGGCAATCTGTACGTTATACATGATTTAAACACACCTGTGTGAGCCACCGGCCGAGCGACGGCAACGAATACGTTTAAAATGATGGCAAATACACACTTAGCATGGTTTAAATGTAGAGGAGCACTGCATACTAAATACCGACATTGCAGGCAATATTGGCAAAAAATGTATGGGGTGATTCACCATATTTTTCCCACTACATAGCTCATTTATTATTAGAGATAGAAAAATAGTTTAAATACAAAAGTTGATTAGTTCTTCACAAATTTTAAGAAAATTCAATAAAAATTTTCAAAATGTCAAATTTAGACTTAGACATCAACTTTCTTATTTTAAATTGAACACCCTGTATATTTTTTTAAATTTCGGTAGATCTTGTAGTGTTTATCTTAAGCAGTTGCTCTTAATTCAACGTTTTTCTTGAAAAATATACAGGGTTTTCCATTTGAAATAAAAAAGTTGATGTCGAAATTTGATATTTTGAAAATTTTGGTTAAATTTTCTTAAAATTTGTGAAAAACTAAGCAACTTTTGTATTATTTTTTTTCTATCTTTAAGAATAAATGAGTTATATAATTGGGAAAATATGGTGAATCACCCTTTCCACTAAGTGCCAAACCCACGCAAAAATTAAAAGTTTAAAAGTGCACCTCCTTGATTGGTCGGCTCAATAGGGATACAGATGCAAATTCCGATACCGATAATTGGCTTTTTCCTCCTATTTAAAGTATTTATGCATAAAATAAAAATTGTAATGATTGTGGATTAAAAATAAAATAATGCACATAATTTACAAATGCACATTTATTTTATGTTATCCTTAAACGAACAAAAATTCCTAGAAAAACCAATATGTAATAAATAAATAAATGTTACTATAAACAAACACTTATACACTTATATTTATATCCTAACATGAAGACAGGAATGGAAACCATATGAATAATATTTGTCGTCTTGGTCATGCCAAAGATAGAGGAAAATTCTTTCATAAATTGATTTAAATATTTATTAAGAGGAGGTTTTCCATGCAACAGTAAATTGCAACAGAGAAAATTTTATTTAGAATTTCTTTGATTGTAAATCAAAAAAATAAGCTGCTTCAGTTGCTTTATATAAAAATTCCTTGGCCAAAAATTTAAAAACTTAGTACTTCCTTCTTCTTGTTATAAGATAAGATGAAGATTTATTCAGCATCTTTTTTCCTGGATGTTCTGCCCCCTTTTCAGTCACAGGCACCCCGTAACCAAGCCTTAGTAGCATCTTCAACGAAAGAATGAGGAAAAGTTGGTTGACTTCTTAAAGGATTTTTTACAGTATCTTAAAAAAGTTTAAATTTTGGTAATTATAGCTGTAAATTATTTTTTTTGGATAAACCAGTATTTTGTTTTAGGAAAAAGTAGCCCTTTTTGCTTAAAAAGTGACAAAATATTGGTTTCTCAAAAAAAAAAAAAAAACTTTAATCTAGTTGTTTTATTGGCAAATTTACGTTAAAATTAAAAAATAGTACCACCAGACGAGTTTTTTCAAATTAATTTTAAAAAAGATTTTAAGATATTAACTAAAGACAGCTCGGTTTCACAAGAAATTTAAGGGTCATCATTCTCTGGGTCAGCAAGAGAAATTTCAGTGTTAGAAAATGACTTGGACGTAGACTGAATTGATGAATCTTTATATGGCTCGATCCAACACTTCAACTTTGACACACATAACCATACTTTCATTTGTTTTTGTAATTTCAATGGGGGTTTGTTTTTAACAGATATTAGTAAGGAAATCAGCATGATGGAGATTAGTTTAATTATTTCAACTATTGGTGTCATTCACTTTTGTACACATGTGCAGAAGCTGTGTGCTGTTCGGTTCAAAGTTATTATTTTTTATTTTAATTTTTATATGCCTGTATAAAACCAGCAAAAATTACGATTTTTGGTCGCTTTACTGGTAGTTCTGAACATTTTTAAGTCCACTCTAGGCCGACCTTATTTAAGAACAAAAGAATATTAGTACTTACGCAGTATCGGCTTCCACATCCATGGTGACTTGAAACTCAAACTAAATTTAAGCCAGTTTTAAAAGAAAACTTGCAAAACACAAAAAGGAACCCACATAGGAAAAATACGCAGAATATTATTAAAATGGCGTCGGCAAGTACGTCAAGTTGTCAAGTTGTCAACCGCACGACAGATGTCAATCGCGCGGGAAATTAAAAAAATGCGTTTGATCGGGCCGGAAAGGTGGTTTAGAAATGCATGCAATTTTTAAAGGAACGATTGCGTTGCACTTGGTATGAAAACACGTTTTTCAGTTATTGGCAAAATAACATAAATTTGCCAATACATCAGCACTAGTAAATAATCATTGGCAAAATAGCGCAATTTTGCCAATAATACTACTGTAGTAAATAACCAATGGCATTCACTTGCCAATATTGCCAATAAAGCAAATACACCTTACCACCTTTCATTGTTTGTGGGGTAAAGGATAGATTAGATAGATTTTAGAACCTCAGTTTCAAAAACACACGAATACTTGAGTACTAACAAAACAGGTCAGAAAAGCTCCATTTAGAGGTTGGAAAGACTTGCTAGTCGTTGACGTTCCTGTTTTGTTTTGTTTTACTTGGTTTTTTAGCGGCGTAGAACGCGAAAAGTCAAAATAAGTAACCTAATTACAAAATTTCCTTTAATTTTCGCGCACCTAAAAGCGCATTGTTGCCAAACTGTGTTTAACTTAAAAGTCGTAAATCTCCGAAAACACCAAGTTTTGATATTTTATGAACTTTGCTTGTTTACCACCCCCCCTTATGACCCCTATCACCCATTTAAATAATGATTATCATATATATCATTTACACCTATTCCTTGGGAAAAAAAAACTTATACATAATGGGAACAGGATTTTTTTGAGTAAGTAAGTTTCTTCCAAATATTACGTATTTTAAAAAACATTTAAAAAAGTACCTAGCCAATGAACAAAAAAAGTTTGCCTAAAACTTATTAATAATTTAGGAAAAAGGTTATTTTGTTTGACGTTAAAATAAATAAACTAGATAACTAGGGTTGCCAGCTTTTAATTTTGATTTATCTGGATCAGGACATTTGATGCAAGATCGGGACATTTTCAAAAACGCTTAGAAAAGAAGTAAAACAATAAATATTTTTTGGTTTTTTAATTTTAATTTACAAGCTAGCTAAGAAATTTCAATCGAAAGAAAACAAAGCAATTGTATATTACATAAAATAAAAAAAAAAGTGATAAATTTCAAACGAGCGTGAATATTGTGAACGAGGCGTTAGGCGAGTAAAACAACACGCGATTGTAAGAAAGTTACTTTCTATCGAGTTGTGTACGCTACTTTTCCTACGAACACTGTTGAATTGCACTAATTTTTGTAAAAATTGGTCTTTAATTTCGCCCAAATCAAATGAAACTGCTTTTCCGCATATACAGGGTTCCTAAGATTTTCCTTAGGGATAGGATTTCAATAAATCAAACAGAAATGACATAGAAAGTTCTGCGCGCACAAAAGAAACAGGTATATTGAGCAATGGTGCCAGTTTGTTATTATCTCCGGACTGCTTTCATGAGAAAAAATTGTCGCCACTCTTTCATTGTGAGCATAAATCATAGTTGCAATAATAACCGTTGACAAGATGTCTGCAAATTCCGCTAGATGGCAGCCATACCTCTAACATCTAATCTAATTAAAAATTAGATGTTTTCAGGTCCAAACCACAGCTTTTTCTTGCTTAAAGGAGGCGGCAGGGTCCATTATTTACGATACTGAGCGATAAACTCCTGAGGATGTTAACATTAGAAAGAAATATCTTCGCTTTTAATTAAATTTCTTTCCATTCTGTTCTACTAGTGACATCTATCCGGAAACGGCCAAACCATGCAGCTAGCACTAGCAGCCAAAGAAATCAATAAACGGCGCTGTTTTTCCTGCAGAGCTTTTTGCTTGTGATATTTTTGATTTTAAATGAAGCTGTCCTTACACTACATTTGATATTTTCGAGGTGTTTTATGACATAATCTCGAAACATGTAGCGAACCAATTCTTCAAAACTAGCGGGAGGGTAAAAGCGAAAAATAAGGGGCTGCCAATATTTTTAACACCCAAAAAGGGGTGAAAAGATTTATTTTGCTCTGTTTCTTTACAAAAAAACGTTTTTTTTACGAAAAACTTGAGCTCTGCCACTTTTTTTATTTTTTTCTTCAACTTTCTCGAAATTTTCGTCATACCGTGGAAAGAAATTATTTCCCCCATGGTCATACTCTACTTTTATTCGAAAAAATTTAGAAATAGAGACGGGATCAGTTTTCCTAAAACGGGGGATCTTGGTTTCGAGTGAGAAGATAAAGGGCGCCGCAGGCAAAATTTTGTTCAATTAAATTAGCCGAACGCAAAAATGTTAGAAAAACAAAGCAGGAAATAAAAATGGCGCCGCTTACAATTTTTTTTCAAAAATTACGTAATTTCGGGAACGCAAAGAAATAGGTCTAAAGAGTACAATTTTTAAGAAAAAAATATCAATTTTCCCGCCCTCCTCCACTGGGACTACAGTGGCCGTGCACAAATTACGTAATGGTCATAGGGGGGAGGGGGTTACAAAACGTTACGTAGGGGGGAGGGGGGTTTTCGACAGCGTTTGCATTTGTGTGAAACTAAGAAAATTTGGAATGAAAATAAGTGAAAAGTTTTTTTTTTTTTGGGGGGGGGTAGTGGTCTTGAAATCGTTACGTAATATTAGGGGAGTGGCGTGACAAACCGTTACAAAATATTACATAGGGAGGGGGTCAAAAATTGGAAAAATCACCGTTACGTAATTTGTGCACGGCCCCACATCTGACTGTTCCTCCTTTTTGATTTCGAATCAAAGTGCAAAACCCGGGTTGGACGTTCGAAGGCGTCAACAAGTCCTATTTGCTTGCACGGCCGTGTATGAACGCTTTAGGTTAGGCATTTGCATGTATCTCAGTCCCCAGCCTGTAAACAGTGCGTAAGGACAATGGTTACAAAATGAAAGGCCGAAAAATATTTTTTTTTACGATATCTTTCATCAGTTTGGTATTAAAGTCGAGCAAAAACAATTTTTATTCCAGTCCTAAAGGTATGAAAATGGAAAACATTAGAAAACAACAACCTGGAATGGATTTACTACGTGTAAGATGTAGTGACAACATCGCCCCATGCCCATCCTTTTCTGCCTAATGTGCTTTTCCATTTGTCTTCGTCTTATACACGGCTGCTTGGCCCCCTAAGGATTTGCTTAGGAACCCTGTATATGTGCGCAAAAAATTTCTGCACACGGGTGAAATTTAACGTTTTCTAAGGATGCAAATCGTGTGAAATCCATTATTTTCATATGTGGTCGTAAGAAAAAATAGTTAAACTACACAAAACCCCGTGGCCCATATGGTTTACCAGTAATTTTCATAAAAAACTAAATTTTTCTTGTCCAGTATTTTGGCTAAAATTTTTAATAGATCATTTTCTAAAGAAGATTTTCCGACAGCTTGGAAGCTAAGTTATGTTACGCCAATATTCTAAAGCGGAGATAAGTCAAACATTAAAAACTACAGAGGTATTTCAAAAATTTCTTGATTTCATAAATTGTTTGAATCAATAGTCACAGATAAAATTGCACCATATTTTCAAAACATAATTATAAACCAACAACACGGGTTTACAAAACGTAAATCATCAGTTACTAATCTCTTGATTTATGCAGAAACTTTGTTGGAAGCCTTAGAGAGTGGGTATCAGGTAGATGTCATCTATACCGATTTCTCCAAGGGTTTCGACAGGGTCGATCATAACCTAATACTTGATAAACCAAGTCATGGGTATCCATGGCTCATCTTTCAACTGGTTTCGGATTAATCTAACTGAAAGACGCCAGGCAATTAAAATAGAGAATGCTGTCTCCACCGATTTTAACGTTTTGTCAGGTGTCCCCCAGGGCGGACATTACACAAACTGTAACTTATGAATTGAATTGTAAGAAGTTTGGAGGATTGCCATATTTTGCAACAAGAGTTAGTTTTCAGCATGGTGTGAATATAACAATTTTTTTTATATTTTTATAATATATTATTATAACTTCAATTTGGAGACACCTTGCAATTATCATGCGTGACTTGGGTGTCTTTGTTGATAGAAAACTCAGTTTTGTTGAACGCATTCTTAGATATTATATTGCAAATAAAGCTATGAAATTGCTAGGATTTTTGTTTAGAACATTAAAGGACGTAAACAACATTTTCACATTGAGAAATGCTTGCTTTGCAATTGTAAGGTCAATTCTAGAATATGGTTGTACTATTTGGTCTCCATATTATGAGATTCATAAAGATCGTTTGGAAAAAATACAGAGAAAGTTCTTGCGCTTTATATGCTATAAATTACACATACCTATTGAGTCAATTGATTATGACGAGCTAATAAGTCTGTTGAACTTAACAAATCTAGACAATCGTAGAAAGTACTAAGATCTTGTCACTCTGTTGAAAATACTAAATAATTAAATTGACTCTGTAGAGTTACTATCAATATTCAAGAAATCATAAATTATCAACATCATCGCGCTAACTATGGTTTTTAACTCCCCGATCAACAGACTCAGTAGGCTTGGTAATGTCAACTGATTGAACATTGCCAATATTTCAAACGCGGCTAAGAAAAAAGAAAGAATTTATAGTTAACCACTGGCCAATAGATATGGGATTCTGATTTTAGGGCTAATTTTACAACCAAAGGTAAAACTCCAGATTAAACCATAGTTTAAACTTCAGTTTAATCTTTGGATTAATCCATCGGTAAACAAGTTGCTCAATTTTATAAGTCGGAGTTAAACCACCGCCATGAAGAAAGACTACATTTTCTTTACATATATAGGGTTTATTATTTTAACCAAAATGACACCAACTAGAGCCAAACTTGATAAAAATCAATCAAGTAATTTTTGAGATATCAGCGTTGGTTACAGACAGACATACAGCCAGATGACAAAAATGTTCAGATTTGTCAAAAAGATATAGAGTATATATATATACGTGTGAGCTCGATGTGAGAATAAAACTTGCTGGTCTGTGGGATGTTCCAACTCTTGTCGAATTTCCTTGTGCACAATTTCGCATATCTCTTTAGATAATTCAAACCTCTTTTTAAAATCTACATATCGTCGGACTCCAAAGGATTTGTTCTAAGACAAATAATATTTGGTCTTCGTGCTTCGACAATGTCAATAATTTCGTCATTCTTTATCCAGTTGATCAAAAATAAATTTTAAGTCATTGATCATAGCGATTTCACTAAATACTTACAGTCTTTTTACCAAAAACAAATTTTTAATAAGTTTTTTGAGGTTAGAATCGTTCGGTAACTATTAAACTGAAGTTTAACAAACACCCAGACCGCTGGTAACGGTTAAACCGAAGTTTGTTGGTAAACTGCACCTATAAAACGTAAAAAAGTCGACATCTGTGGTTTAAACTGAGGTTTGACGTTTAACTATGAGTTGTAAAATTGCGCATTGATTGAAAACTTTTCGTGCCGATTTCGCTGAAAACTTTTCATCGGGACATTTGGCGTACTGACAAGGGTCTTGTCAGTACGCAGGACATTTCGCTCCAAATCGGTACGAGTTGGCAACCCTATAGATAACACAAATAAACATTAAATAATCACAAAAATCTTTGATTTTAGGTAATTCAACAACAGAGTTAGCTAAATATTATCAGTTTTTATTGATAAAAAAAACCTTAAAAAACCTTATACATAATACTTTTTTTCTGCAAATTATAATTAGTAGGTACCTAACTAAAAGGAACATGAAAAGGTATCCTAACAAAACAGTTACCTAGTTCAAGAAATTTTCTTTTCAGTTTATTGGCTTCCTGCATTTTTTTTGTTTTTTAAGTTCTTTAATCTCTTTCGGCTGTTTTTTCCTTTCCTTTGTCCTGTTCTTTACTCTTTTGCTCAAAATACTCTTTATACCGAGAATTGACATTTGTGGCATAATGTATCATAATGTTTTACGTTAAAATTTTATAAGCCGATTTTTTAACAGCGAGTTAAGCGAGAGAGCGTTAAGGCCAAAAAAACACACTCCCCATACATCATTAAACACCATCATACACTTTGATTTCCAACTTTGAATCACTCACAAATAGGCATCGTTTAATGATGTATGGGGAGGGTGACCAGTGGAACCACTGACGAGCTCACGCTGGTTACCCAGAGCGAAACATCGTTTAATCATTTTTCTTTTCGCTTTGGTTCTTTGTGTGTTCCTTGTGGGATGCTCATCCAGGTTTGAATTTTCGTTATTTCCATCCAAGATCTTTTGATCTTTTGTTTTTAGATTATTTTCGGTTGATGTAACTGATTTGGAGGTTTTTTAACTTCTTTTTTGATTTTATTTTTAATTGCCTTAGGAGCATAATCCTATTGGAAATATTTTAACACGCCAGGACGAATCCGTATCAGGTAATTTGGATAAGTACCAGTGCGGAACGATGCTTATTTGTGAGTGATTTAAAGTTGGAAATCAAAGTGTATGATGGTGTTTAATGATGTATGGGGAGGGTGACCAGTGGAACCACTGACGAGCTCACGCTGGTTACCCAGAGCGAAACATCGTTTAATCATTTCTCTTTGGTCCTTTGTGTGTTCCTTGTGGGATGCTCCTCCAGGTTTGAATTTTCGTTCCACCCAAGATCTTTTGATATTTTGTTTATTAGGACTGATTAGGAAAGTAACAAATTTCCGTATTCTTATTTTTATCACTTGACATGTGTCAATTTATTGGCCGAATGTTCTATTAGGCAACTGACCGGTGGCTATGCGGAACCTGAATTCCAATACTCCAATCGAACTCACTCGGTTTTCTTCGGCCTACCACATTACGTGACCTTGGCGTTTTCAAAATTCGGCAAAATATTACTTACAAAGAAAAAAAACCATAACTTTTTTTAAGGATTTATAAAAATCTCCAACCGTATCCAAAGAATTTTTCAAGATTGGTGTATTTTTTCAAAAAATAAAAAAATCCAAAAATTTTTCTTACAGATTTCTGTATTCTCCACGAGGCTAAAGAAAAAGCCAGGTAAGATTTTTGACTATTGTTAGCCGTGTTTATTTTATTTCGGGAATAAAGGTCCAGCAAAAAACTGTCTGGATACGGTTGTGAGGAATTCAAAAATAAACATTCCTGCTAAATTTCAACAAATTCCGTTTTCTCGTTTCCGATATTCTGCTCGGTAAAGATTGGCCCAAAAACAGAAAAGCAGTGTTCTATGCCATTTTTGTGGCCTTCACTGGAACAATATAACCATATAAAACTTTTTAAAATGCGGGATAAATTTTACAGGATAACTGATGCCGCTTTGAAGCGGGGGTTTAACTTAAAAAAATATTTGCTTAAAACAGCAAAAAACTGAGATTTATAACCCGAGTTAATTTAACTCGCTGCTAAACCGCTATTGAGAATCTGGCCCTTATAACGTTACATTACACGTTTACGTAATTTGCGCGACTGAAAGTTTCTAATATGTGACCTAATCAGTTTCCTTCCTATTTTTTTTTAAATAAAATTAAACAATAAAAATTTAATATCAAAATGCAAACAGGTTAACAAAGGCACCTGAAAAAAATTGACACGACCAACTAAATAACCTTTAGTAATTTAATAATATTCGTACCGAGTCCTTTTTATTGTTATTTTTTATTAGCATAAATACCAAGAAGGATTGTTAAAAACTCATGAGGAACAAAACACAATGGGGGCGCTTGCATGTTTTCAAAAAATAGCATATTTCGAAACTGCTTAAAAATATAATCGAACTGCGTTTTCGCTTTTTCAACCTCCATACTCAGAACGCAAATTTGAAAATTATGTACTAGATCCGCTCTCGTTTTTTAATATGTAAGTTTTATTTTTCGCACATACTAACCCAACATCTAACCCCCCCCCCTCCCTTAAAAGAATTGCTGCAACCGCCTCTGTATTTTTAAACATTATTAACACAGTTTTCTTTAGTATTAAAACAAAAAAAATATCCTGGAATTTGTGTAAAATGTTATGGAATTGTCCTGGAAAAAATTATTGGGATTTCTGTGGGAACCCTGGTAAAGACCGTTACCTATAAAAAACCCGAAACCAAATTTGGCAGAAACATAATTTGTCAGAATTTAAAAGAAAAAAAAATTGTCTCGAAAATTAAAGCACGGGAAAATCAAATAGCTAAAAAATATAAGCATACAATTAAATTTAAACAAAACATATTTTTATAGAAACACAAAATGTCAGAAAATAATTCTAACGAAAATAATAATAATAATGCCGAATGATTTTAAGTAAGTTGTGTACCGCCTTTACATTAATAATGTATTCCAAATTTCATTAAAATCGGTCCACTGGAAGTGTGTCAAAAATGAATCGCAAGATTTGATAGACAGTTAGACAGCCAGAAACTGTGAAGTTAAATAAAATCGTTTAAGGCTATAGTTTCTCCGCAGATTTTAAGTAAAAAAAGTACAACTGGCAACGCCTTGTTCTTTCATTTTTTAATCATTTGTGACAGGGAAAACTAAACATCAGAATTAGCTGAAATCTTGCAGGGGTGATCATTTTTAAATGCTTAACAAAAATATCTGAAGGATTTTTCAAAATTCTCAATTATTTTTTCTTCAAAATAAAAGCTCTGGTGCTTTCATCTATCCCAAAAGCCTCAAAATAATTGCGGTTTAGAACAAACCCGATTTAAAAAAATATATAGAAATACTCACAATTTCTTCTGGATTACATTTTTCCCTTTTTTCTAAAAGCCTGTGCACTCCGGAAAAGAAAACCCATGAACCAATCAATCAATCACACTTTATTGAATTTGGGAGACACACGCAGTTCAAGTGTTGGCCGATAGATCGCAGAATTTATACGATTCCATAGTAACTGCAGCTGTTTTGTCAACAAACTTTAAATCGGGCCGCAGTGGGACAGAAGAGTATTTTTACGTTTTCTGACAGAAAACCATTCGAAGATATGTTTATCTTTCAAAAATGTGTTTTCAAAAACATTGTTCTAAAACAAATATGAACCCACTCCGCGTGTGCGGTCGCCCGCCGAAAAAGGCCTAGCGCTGCGCGGACATTACCCCGAGTCTATCAAAGAACCAAGAGAACTTTACTGGCTCGCTGGAATTACTAGGAATTCGCATAGAAACATTCGGCGCCCATAACCCCACATAATTTTGTTTTTATTTTGATTCAACCATTTTTAAATTATTGCGGCATAGTTATGTGCAAGTGTACTGGTGAAATCTTGGAGTGCAAAGGATAGATTTTAGAACCTCAGTTTCATAAACACATGGATACTTAAGTACTAACAAAACAGGTCAATAAAGCTCCATTTAGAGGTTGAAAAGAATCTTGCTAGTCGTTGACGCTCCTGTTTAAAATAGAATACGATTATTTCGTCTAGCCCCAGAAGCCGAGTTTTAAATCTGCATGCTTTTAAGTTAACCTCTTGTTGGTATCAGCTAGTGTTTCCAATTCAATTATAAATTCACCTGTAAATGCAACCTTAAACATTACACCCAGTTACTTTAATACGTAGTTGGGTAGCGTTTTTTAGCAGGTAATTCTGCAATAAATGGTTTTCTTTTATTTTAGTATTTTACTTGGTTTTTTAGCGGCGCAGAACGCGAAAAGTCAAAATAAGTAAACTAACCCCAAATTTTTGACCTGATGCTAAAAAATCTATAGTGTCCCAGTGTGAATAAACATAAATAAAGTCTCCGCGTTGCCATGGGAAACAAATTCAATGACGCAAAATTTTGCAAAAAAATCAGGTCGACATAGTTAAATTGATTTCCCATACAGTGTTGCTAAAACAATTCCCCAGATTGTAACTAAGACCTTAATAAAAAAAATCCCCGTGTCATCTTCCAAATAGATAAACTTGTCAACGCCGCAGTCCAGGGCCTACGGCGCTCTAGAGATTTAAACGAGGATTTAAATAATAATACACGCATGCTCAATAGCGATTCGGATGAATTGTGGTTCTGCTCATTTAAGGATCGAGCATATTATTTTCTATCAATTTGTGGTTCGGGTGTTTTTCGTTTCTAGAAAATTATTTTCGATATTTTTCCAATTCTGATATTTTAAGGTTCACGAAAATTATAATCGGTTAAATTATGTTCTTGTCTTTTAAGGATCGAGTAAATTAAAATTACATTCGTATCCATTATTTTCTGGGTGTGTTACTTTCATTTATATTTTGTTTCGGACGTTTTATTTACTTGTGTTTCGGTTTTTGTAAATTCGGGGTTCCCATAAAGACTTTTACTAGTAATTTTAGTCTTGAAAACATAATACAAGAAAAAAATTATTTTTTTTCATGAATGGACTCCATCAAACATTTAGGAAACGAAATGACGATAATTTGACACACCTTGACCTTTTTTAAGTTCCGGATTGCTTTTTAAGGAATTTAAATAAAAAATGTGCTTTTGCCAATGAGTTAATGGAAAAAAATCTTCCATTCAAATTTGATGATGAGTTTTTACATATTTCTAATTATTTTGGAAATACCTTATTGACCTTAAAAAATTATGTAGGATTTCAAAATCCAAATAAAAACAATAAAAATATTTTTTTATACCTTCATCAAAAACATGATTTTAGTAACTGTCTGCAGATAACTAAAGCATGGCCTTTTTGGTTACCGATGCAAAAAAAAACTTTTTGATCACGGCTGCAAAAAAAAGATTTCTGTTTGTTTTTTACCCAAAATTAAAGAGAAATAGCGGAAAATAGTAATATTGAAAAAAACTGATTATTCTTGCCTAGAAATTAAGCCATTCCGCCAGTTTGCACCAAGTACTTATTTACGAAAAAATCATTTAAAAACAGCGTCAAAATATCAAACTGTCAAATATTAAAATGTCGCAACAATGAATGTCACCGAGTAAAAAGGTACATCGTCATGGAAACCATTGTTATTTGATTTACCAGCCGCCTTGATTTATAGTATAAAGATGGTGTGTTGCAAGAAGTACTCTTCGTTCGAGATTTTTAATAGTAGTTTTCACAACTAGTGGCCAAAATAGTGCTTTTTTTACAAGCGTTGGTTTAAATAACGAGCGCAGCGAGGTATTTAAAAACGCGAGTAAAAAAAGCACAGTTTAGCCGCGAGTTGTGAACACTATTTTTTTAATATCTTTATCAGAAAATCCAAGAAAAACAGGAAAATACCTTTAAAAATCTCGAACGAAGCGCACTTCTCGCAACCAACCATCCTTACACTATAAATCAAGGCGGCTGGTAAATGAAATAACAATCGTTTCCATAGCAATGTGTCTTTTTACTCGATGACGTTCATTGTTGCGCCATTTTAATCCTAAATATTTTGAAACGGAATCCACTCTAGTTTCAAAACCTACACGTGCGTAGAAGATACGTCAAAATTCTACATTCTTGTTTTAACCGATTTTTTTTTGTTTTTGAGTGAAAATGTATGAAAAATCGTATTCTAGATATCTTGTTAGATATTCTTCATGGTATCCCTGTGGTCTTATATGATTTTCTGCCATCCATGCTACTAAAACGGGCCGTACACTCGAAGGTTTTGTTAGATAAACCAGTAGTTGATCGATTTTAATTTTAAACACCGAAAAAATAAACAGAAAAACGAAAAAAAGTGAGGTTACACTAAACTACGTCAGCGTTTTGAACTACTCATTTTTCTCGGTTTTAAATGATGACGTCACATCTAAATAGTTTCAAATAATATTTCAAAATAATTTCAACGCGAGAAAACGCCTCAACAGATATTAAGAGATTTGAGGCGTTTTCTCGCGTTGAAATTGTTTAAAATGTTTTTAAAAAGTTTGAAAAATTTGTTTTCTCGCGTTGCAACGGTGGCGTCACATCGAAACGAGCGCAGCGAGGTATTTAAAAACGCGAGTAAAAAAAGCACAGTTTAGCCGCGAGTTGTGAACACTATTTTTTTAATACCTTTATCAGAAAATCCAAGAAAAACAGGAAAATACCTTTAAAAATCTCGAACGAAGAGCACTTCTCGCAACCCACCATCCTTACACTATAAATCAAGGCGGCTGGTAAATGAAATAACAATCGTTTCCATAGCAATGTATCTTTTTACTTGGTGACGTTCATTGTTGCGCCATTTTAATCCTAAATATTTTGAAACGGAATCCACTCTAGTTTCAAAACTGACACGTGCGTAGAAGATACGTCAAAATTCTACATTCTTGTTTTAACCGATTTTTTTTTGTTTTTGCGTGAAAATGTATGAAAAATCGTATTCTAGATATCTTGTTAGATATTCTTCATGGTATCCCTGTGGTCTTATATGATTTTCTGGGCTTAAAAGAACAGTAAATAAAAAAACTTCACTATCCATGTAGCTTCCATTGCTTGCCATCCATGCTACTAAAACGGGCCGTACACTCGAAGGTTTTGTTAGATAAACCAGTAGTTGATCGATTTTAATTTTAAACACCGAAAAAATAAACAGAAAAACGAAAAAAAGTGAGGTTACACTAAACTACGTCAGCGTTTTGAACTACTCATTTTTCTCGGTTTTAAATGATGACGTCACATCTAAATAGTTTCAAATAATATTTCAAAATAATTTCAACGCGAGAAAACGCCTCAACAGATATTAAGAGATTTGAGGCGTTTTCTCGCGTTGAAATTGTTTAAAATGTTTTTAAAAAGTTTGAAACATTTGTTTTCTCGCGTTGCAACGGTGGCGTCACATCGAAACGAGCGCAGCGAGGTATTTAAAAACGCGAGTAAAAAAAGCACAGTTTAGCCGCGAGTTGTGAACACTATTTTTTTCATACCTTTATCAGAAAATCCAAGAAAAACAGGAAAATACCTTTAAAAATCTCGAACGAAGAGCACTTCTCGCAACCGACCATCCTTACACTATAAATCAAGGCGGCTGGTAAATGAAATAACAATCGTTTCCATAGCAATGTGTCTTTTTACTCGATGACATTCATTGTTGCGCCATTTTAATCCTAAATATTTTGAAACGGAATCCACTCTAGTTTCAAAACTGACGCGTGCGTAGAAGATACGTCAAAATTCTACATTCTTGTTTTAACCGATTTTTTTTTTGTTTTTGCGTGAAAATGTATGAAAAATCGTATTCTAGATATCTTGTTAGATATTCTTCATGGTATCCCTGTGGTCTTATATGATTTTCTGGGTTTAAAAGAACAGTAAATAAAAAAACTTCACTATCCATGTAGCTTCCATTGCTTGCCATCCATGCTATTAAAACGGGCCGTACACTCGAAGGTTTTGTTAGATAAACCAGTAGTTGATCGATTTTAATTTTAAACACCGAAAAAATAAACAGAAAAACGAAAAAAAGTGAGGTTACACTAAACTACGTCAGCGTTTTGAACTACTCATTTTTCTCGGTTTTAAATGATGACGTCACATCTAAATAGTTTCAAATAATATTTCCAAATAATTTCAACGCGAGAAAACGCCTCAACAGATATTAAGAGATTTGAGGCGTTTTCTCGCGTTGAAATTGTTTAAAATGTTTTTAAAAAGTTTGAAACATTTGTTTTCTCGCGTTGCAACGGTGGCGTCACATCGAAACGAGCGCAGCGAGGTATTTAAAAACGCGAGTAAAAAAAGCACAGTTTAGCCGCGAGTTGTGAACACTATTTTTTTCATACCTTTATCAGAAAATCCAAGAAAAACAGGAAAATACCTTTAAAAATCTCGAACGAAGAGCACTTCTCGCAACCGACCATCCTTACACTATAAATCAAGGCGGCTGGTAAATGAAATAACAATCGTTTCCATAGCAATGTGTCTTTTTACTCGATGACGTTCATTGTTGCGCCATTTTAATCCTAAATATTTTGAAACGGAATCCACTCTAGTTTCAAAACTGACACGTGCGTAGAAGATACGTCAAAATTCTACATTCTTGTTTTAACCGATTTTTTTTTTGTTTTTGCGTGAAAATGTATGAAAAATCGTATTCTAGATATCTTGTTAGATATTCTTCATGGTATCCCTGTGGTCTTATATGATTTTCTGGGTTTAAAAGAACAGTAAATAAAAAAACTTCACTATCCATGTAGCTTCCATTGCTTGCCATCCATGCTACTAAAACGGGCCGTACACTCGAAGGTTTTGTTAGATAAACCAGTAGTTGATCGATTTTAATTTTAAACACCGAAAAAATAAACAGAAAAACGAAAAAAAGTGAGGTTACACTAAACTACGTCAGCGTTTTGAACTACTCATTTTTCTCGGTTTTAAATGATGACGTCACATCTAAATAGTTTCAAATAATATTTCCAAATAATTTCAACGCGAGAAAACGCCTCAACAGATATTAAGAGATTTGAGGCGTTTTCTCGCGTTGAAATTGTTTAAAATGTTTTTAAAAAGTTTGAAACATTTGTTTTCTCGCGTTGCAACGGTGGCGTCACATCGAAACGAGCGCAGCGAGGTATTTAAAAACGCGAGTAAAAAAAGCACAGTTTAGCCGCGAGTTGTGAACACTATTTTTTTCATACCTTTATCAGAAAATCCAAGAAAAACAGGAAAATACCTTTAAAAATCTCGAACGAAGAGCACTTCTCGCAACCGACCATCCTTACACTATAAATCAAGGCGGCTGGTAAATGAAATAACAATCGTTTCCATAGCAATGTGTCTTTTTACTCGATGACGTTCATTGTTGCGCCATTTTAATCCTAAATATTTTGAAACGGAATCCACTCTAGTTTCAAAACTGACACGTGCGTAGAAGATACGTCAAAATTCTACATTCTTGTTTTAACCGATTTTTTTTTTGTTTTTGCGTGAAAATGTATGAAAAATCGTATTCTAGATATCTTGTTAGATATTCTTCATGGTATCCCTGTGGTCTTATATGATTTTCTGGGTTTAAAAGAACAGTAAATAAAAAAACTTCACTATCCATGTAGCTTCCATTGCTTGCCATCCATGCTACTAAAACGGGCCGTACACTCGAAGGTTTTGTTAGATAAACCAGTAGTTGATCGATTTTAATTTTAAACACCGAAAAAATAAACAGAAAAACGAAAAAAAGTGAGGTTACACTAAACTACGTCAGCGTTTTGAACTACTCATTTTTCTCGGTTTTAAATGATGACGTCACATCTAAATAGTTTCAAAATAATTTCAACGCGAGAAAACGCCTCAACAGATATTAAGAGATTTGAGGCGTTTTCTCGCGTTGAAATTGTTTAAAATGTTTTTAAAAAGTTTGAAACATTTGTTTTCTCGCGTTGCAACGGTGGCGTCACATCGAAACGAGCGCAGCGAGGTATTTAAAAACGCGAGTAAAAAAAGCACAGTTTAGCCGCGAGTTGTGAACACTATTTTTTTCATACCTTTATCAGAAAATCCAAGAAAAACAGGAAAATACCTTTAAAAATCTCGAACGAAGAGCACTTCTCGCAACCGACCATCCTTACACTATAAATCAAGGCGGCTGGTAAATGAAATAACAATCGTTTCCATAGCAATGTGTCTTTTTACTCGATGACGTTCATTGTTGCGCCATTTTAATCCTAAATATTTTGAAACGGAATCCACTCTAGTTTCAAAACTGACACGTGCGTAGAAGATACGTCAAAATTCTACATTCTTGTTTTAACCGATTTTTTTTTGTTTTTGCGTGAAAATGTATGAAAAATCGTATTCTAGATATCTTGTTAGATATTCTTCATGGTATCCCTGTGGTCTTATATGATTTTCTGGGCTTAAAAGAACAGTAAATAAAAAAACTTCACTATCCATGTAGCTTCCATTGCTTGCCATCCATGCTACTAAAACGGGCCGTACACTCGAAGGTTTTGTTAGATAAACCAGTAGTTGATCGATTTTAATTTTAAACACCGAAAAAATAAACAGAAAAACGAAAAAAAGTGAGGTTACACTAAACTACGTCAGCGTTTTGAACTACTCATTTTTCTCGGTTTTAAATGATGACGTCACATCTAAATAGTTTCAAATAATATTTCAAAATAATTTCAACGCGAGAAAACGCCTCAACAGATATTAAGAGATTTGAGGCGTTTTCTCGCGTTGAAATTGTTTAAAATGTTTTTAAAAAGTTTGAAACATTTGTTTTCTCGCGTTGCAACGGTGGCGTCACATCGAAACGAGCGCAGCGAGGTATTTAAAAACGCGAGTAAAAAAAGCACAGTTTAGCCGCGAGTTGTGAACACTATTTTTTTCATACCTTTATCAGAAAATCCAAGAAAAACAGGAAAATACCTTTAAAAATCTCGAACGAAGAGCACTTCTCGCAACCCACCATCCTTACACTATAAATCAAGGCGGCTGGTAAATGAAATAACAATCGTTTCCATAGCAATGTGTCTTTTTACTCGGTGACGTTCATTGTTGCGCCATTTTAATCCTATATATTTTGAAACGGAATCCACTCTAGTTTCAAAACTGACACGTGCGTAGAAGATACGTCAAAATTCTACATTCTTGTTTTAACCGATTTTTTTTTGTTTTTGCGTGAAAATGTATGAAAAATCGTATTCTAGATATCTTGTTAGATATTCTTCATGGTATCCCTGTGGTCTTATATGATTTTCTGGGCTTAAAAGAACAGTAAATAAAAAAACTTCACTATCCATGTAGCTTCCATTGCTTGCCATCCATGCTACTAAAACGGGCCGTACACTCGAAGGTTTTGTTAGATAAACCAGTAGTTGATCGATTTTAATTTTAAACACCGAAAAAATAAACAGAAAAACGAAAAAAAGTGAGGTTACACTAAACTACGTCAGCGTTTTGAACTACTCATTTTTCTCGGTTTTAAATGATGACGTCACATCTAAATAGTTTCAAATAATATTTCAAAATAATTTCAACGCGAGAAAACGCCTTTGATCAGCTTTTGACGAGATTTCACCAGCCAGATTTTTGCGTCGTAAAAACTGATCAGGACCGGTATTCTCGTAATACGTAACGTTTTGAAGTCGCTAAGCCAAACGAATAGCGAACAGCTCGCTCAGCGGCAGGCTGACCGACGACTTTTCGTATTCGTTTTGCCGAACGCGCTGCCCTGCGAGCTGACAGAATCAAATTCGCTTAGCACATCTTGGCATCACCGCATTTTGCATTTTTATTTCTTGTTAGCCTTGTCGTTCCTTTTTTTTTCTATGTGTAAGAAAGAGGCGTAGTTTAGAAAGATTAAATTAAATGGTGATAAAACTAATAGTCAGAAATGGTTATTTTTGATGGATTAGGTTTTCTTTAATTTGCACAAATGTTGATCCTTCAAAAAATTACTTGATAGTTTGGTTTAGCCCAATTAAACCCGCCCTTTAACCCTGTGATATATAAACTAAGTAGCACGTCCCCCCACAGTGTGCGGGAAACTTACTCCGAGACTTAAATTAATTCCCGCACTCAGTCAGGGAAAGTGGTGTTTCCCGCCCGTTCGTATATTGATAGTGATGCTAATAAGAGATCTTTATTTTTTTATTATCAATAAAAACGCAAACTAAAAAAAAGTTAAGAACTACTATATTTTCCGCAGATATCTACAAAGTATTGTAGCGTAGGAAAATCGTACGTGCGGGGGGCAAAACAGCTAGCAAATGGTAGGTGTTTCTCAAATGGTCGCCGCGCGCTGAACGCGTTTCGTCTACACCTTGCGTTCAATATACGTGAATACCATTTTTGTTACTTTGGTCACGTGGTATTCGAATATTACGTCATCACACAGTCAGCGAGTACGAAACGCCGAGCTTATTTACTTACGAGAATGGTCCAGGACCGGTATTCTCGTAATACGTAACGTTTTGAAGTCGCTAAGCGAAACAAATAGCGAACAGCGCGCTCAGCGGCACGCTGACCGACGACTTTTCGTATTCTCTGTGCCGAACGCGCTGCCCTGCGAGCAGACAGAATCAAATTCCCTTAGCACATCTTGGCATCATCGAATTTTGCATTTTTATTTCTTGTTAGCCTTGTCGCTCCTTTTCTTTTTCTATGTGTAAGAAAGAGGCCATTGAGTGATCGATTTCAAGCCGTATTTCAGAAAGGGTAAATCAAATGTGACTTGTACAAGTGTTGATCCTTTAAAAAATTACTTGATGGTTTGGTTTGGCTCAGTTAAACCCGCCCTTTGACCCTGTGATATAAACTCATAGCACGTTCCCGCCCAGTGTGCGGGAAAAAGTTTACCCCGAGACTTAACGGCACACTTACAAAAACATTCCGCACTCAGTGCGGAAAAGTTTAAATTTATTCCGGCACTCAGTCAGGGAAAGTGGTGTTTCCGGCACGGTCGTATATTGATATTGATACTTTATTATATAGCATTTATTGTTAAAATGGTTTCACAATAGTTACTTATATATCTAGTAAGTTATACCTTATAATTATAGTAAACATGCGTATTCTACATTTTAAGAAACAGAAAATAAAACTCTAAGGTATTTGTTACCCAAAAAATAACCTAACCAATTCAACAACAAACACAGAATTCATTCATCCACAAGAGAAACCTCGCGCGTGGAAAAATTTATATTTTCATGCAAGTGTTGAATTAAAAAAAGAAAATAATAATTTTTAGTACATTTATGAATAAATAAAATGACAAAAGATAAAAAACATAAAAATGATAATTAATGTGAAAAATGTGATATTTCAGAAAAGTAAAGAAAATACAGACGAAAATACAGAAATAAAGGCCTATATTGTTTGCTAATTATTTTTTATATCAATTAAGCTATTTATTTCATGATTGCTAATTTCATATTTCATGAAAGCTTTTAGTTTAATTTTGAAAGAAAACAATTAATGTGGGCAGGAGCCTAACAAAACCAGATATTTTTTGGTACACATCCGATGAAAGATACAAAAAGCACCGTGACCAATGGCTTTTTTTACCCTCGGTTTTACAGAATTTTGATTGCTTCTATTTCTAGTATTATACGAATGCTCCATTATTTCGATGTCGATTTTGATAAGAAAAGTTTTTGTTGCAATTTTTTTTTTTTTTTTTGGAAAAAAAACTTGTCTTACATCGAGCATCAAATAGTAAGGTTAATGTGTACGTGTTTGTCACCCGTCTCCAAGCTACTAATAAGAGATTTTTATTTTTCTAATTATTAATAAAAACGCAAACTGAAAAAACTACTATATTTTCTGCAGCGCTCTACAAAGTATTGTAGGGTAGGAAAATCGTACGCGCGGAGGGCAAAACAGC
Source organism: Oxystoma pomonae (assembly GCA_963921995.1). Taxonomy (NCBI): domain Eukaryota; kingdom Metazoa; phylum Arthropoda; class Insecta; order Coleoptera; family Brentidae; genus Oxystoma; species Oxystoma pomonae. The sequence goes on from OY998171.1 coordinate 66,077,189, forward strand.
TGGCAAATGGTAGGTGTTTCTCAAACTGTCGCCACGCGCTGAGCGCACTTCGTCGACGCCTTGCGTTCAATATACGTGAATACCATTTTTGTTGCTATGGTCACGTGGTATGCGAATATTACGTTATCATACGGTCAGCGAGTACGAAACGCCGAGCTTATTTACTTACGAGAATGGTCCAGCTTTGACCATATTTTCACGAGAAGTAATTTTTGGCCCTCAAGAATTGGCAAGATTTTAAGACATCCTATGAGGGATATTTCACAAACCGCATCAATAACATTAAATATATCTGTTAAAATCTTTGGCAGGGTAATTAATAGCTTATAAATAATTGTAAAATTCGTGGTAAATCTTTTGTACAACTTTTTCTATATCCCATTATAATCAAATTAAGCTAATGAATCAACCTGTACTAAAGGACTTTTCAATAATATTAGAACAACAAAACGAAAAAAGTAAACAAGCATTTTTTATATCGACTCAGGTGATGTTTGTGCTGTCGCTCTAGGCATCTTTGTGGCAAAACGGCATTCAGGTATATTTTTTAAGGTAATAAGCATAGGCGTTTTCTCGCGTTGAAATTGTTTAAAATATTTTTAAAAAGTTAGAAACATTTGTTTTCTCGCGTTGCAACGGTGACGTCACATCGAAACGGGTTAAAAATATTTTGAAACGCAATCCACTCTAGTTTCAAAATTGACGCGTGCGTAGAAGATACGTCAAAATTCTACATTCTTGTTTTAACCGATTTTTTTTTGTTTTTGCGTGAAAATGTATGAAAAATCGTATTCTAGATATCTTGTTAGATATTCTTCATGGTATCCCTGTGGTCTTATATGATTTTCTGGGCTTAAAAGAACAGTAAATAAAAAAACTTCACTATCCATGTAGCTTCCATTGCTTGCCATCCATGCTACTAAAACGGGCCGTACACTCGAAGGTTTTGTTAGATAAACCAGTAGTTGATCGATTTTAATTTTAAACACCGAAAAAATAAACAGAAAAACGAAAAAAAGTGAGGTTACACTAAACTACGTCAGCGTTTTGAACTACTCATTTTTCTCGGTTTTAAATGATGACGTCACATCTAAATAGTTTCAAAATAATTTCAACGCGAGAAAACGCCTCAACAGATATTAAGAGATTTGAGGCGTTTTCTCGCGTTGAAATTGTTTAAAATGTTTTTAAAAAGTTTGAAACATTTGTTTTCTCGCGTTGCAACGGTGGCGTCACATCGAAACGAGCGCAGCGAGGTATTTAAAAACGCGAGTAAAAAAAGCACAGTTTAGCCGCGAGTTGTGAACACTATTTTTTTAATACCTTTATCAGAAAATCCAAGAAAAACAGGAAAATACCTTTAAAAATCTCGAACGAAGAGCACTTCTCGCAACCCACCATCCTTACACTATAAATCAAGGCGGCTGGTAAATGAAATAACAATCGTTTCCATAGCAATGTGTCTTTTTACTCGGTGACGTTCATTGTTGCGCCATTTTAATCCTAAATATTTTGAAACGGAATCCACTCTAGTTTCAAAACTGACGCGTGCGTAGAAGATACGTCAAAATTCTACATTCTTGTTTTAACCGATTTGTTTTTGTTTTTGCGTGAAAATGTATGAAAAATCGTATTCTAGATATCTTGTTAGACATTCTTCATGGTATCCCTGTGGTCTTATATGATTTTCTGGGCTTAAAAGAACAGTAAATAAAAAAACTTCACTATCCATGTAGCTTCCATTGCTTGCCATCCATGCTACTAAAACGGACCGTACACTCGAAGGTTTTGTTAGATAAACCAGTAGTTGATCGATTTTAATTTTAAACACCGAAAAAATAAACAGAAAAACGAAAAAAAGTGAGGTTACACTAAACTACGTCAGCGTTTTGAACTACTCATTTTTTCTCGGTTTTAAATGATGACGTCACATCTAAATAGTTTCAAATAATATTTCAAAATAATTTCAACGCGAGAAAACGCCTTTGATCTGCTTTTGACGAGATTTCACCAGCCAGATTTTTGCGTCGTAAAAACTGATCAGGACCGGTATTCTCGTAATACGTAACGTTTTGAAGTCGCTAAGCCAAACGAATAGCGAACAGCTCGGTCAGCGGCACGCTGACCGACGACTTTTCGTATTCGTTTTGCCGAACGCGCTGCCCTGCGAGCTGACAGAATCAAATTCGCTTAGCACATCTTGGCATCACCGCATTTTGCATTTTTATTTCTTGTTAGCCTTGTCGTTCCTTTTTTTTTCTATGTGTAAGAAAGAGGCGTAGTTTAGAAAGATTAAATCAAATGGTGATAAAACTAATAGTCAGAAATGGTTATTTTTGATGGATTAGGTTTTCTTTAATTTGCACAAGTGTTGATCCTTCAAAAAATTACTTGATAGTTTGGTTTAGCCCAATTAAACCCGCCCTTTAACCCTGTGATATATAAACTAAGTAGCACGTCCCCCCACAGTGTGCGGGAAACTTACTCCGAGACTTAAATTAATTCCCGCACTCAGTCAGGGAAAGTGGTGTTTCCCGCCCGTTCGTATATTGATAGTGATGCTAATAAGAGATCTTTATTTTTTTATTATCAATAAAAACGCAAACTAAAAAAAAGTAAAGAACTACTATATTTTCCGCAGATATCTACAAAGTATTGTAGCGTAGGAAAATCGTACGCGCGGATGGCAAAACAGCTGGCAAATGGTAGGTGTTTCTCAAACGGTCGCCACGCGCTGAGCGCACTTCGTCGACGCCTTGCGTTCAATATACGTGAATACCATTTTTGTTACTTTGGTCACGTGGTATTCGAATATTACGTCATCACACAGTCAGCGAGTACGAAACGCCGAGCTTATTTACTTACGAGAATGGTCCAGGACCGGTATTCTCGTAATACGTAACGTTTTGAAGTCGCTAAGCGAAACAAATAGCGAACAGCGCGCTCAGCGGCACGCTGACCGGCGACTTTTCGTATTCTCTGTGCCGAACGCGCTGCCCTGCGAGCAGACAGAATCAAATTCGCTTAGCACATCTTGGCATCATCGAATTTTGCATTTTTATTTCTTGTTAGCCTTGTCGCTCCTTTTCTTTTTCTATGTGTAAGAAAGAGGCCATTGAGTGATCGATTTCAAGCCGTATTTCAGAAAGGGTAAATCAAATGTGACTTGTACAAGTGTTGATCCTTTAAAAAATTACTTGATGGTTTGGTTTGGCTCAGTTAAACCCGCCCTTTGACCCTGTGATATAAACTCATAGCACGTTCCCGCCCAGTGTGCGGGAAAAAGTTTACCCCGAGACTTAACGGCACACTTACAAAAACATTCCGCACTCAGTGCGGAAAAGTTTAAATTTATTCCGGCACTCAGTCAGGGAAAGTGGTGTTTCCGGCACGGTCGTATATTGATATTGATACTTTATTATATAGCATTTATTGTTAAAATGGTTTCACAATAGTTACTTATATATCTAGTAAGTTATACCTTATAATTATAGTAAACATGCGTATTCTACATTTTAAGAAACAGAAAATAAAACTCTAAGGTATTTGTTACCCAAAAAATAACCTAACCAATTCAACAACAAACACAGAATTCATTCATCCACAAGAGAAACCTCGCGCGTGGAAAAATTTATATTTTCATGCAAGTGTTGAATTAAAAAAAGAAAATAATAATTTTTAGTACATTTATGAATAAATAAAATGACAAAAGATAAAAAACATAAAAATGATAATTAATGTGAAAAATGTGATATTTCAGAAAAGTAAAGAAAATACAGACGAAAACACAGAAATAAAGGCCTATATTGTTTGCTAATTATTTTTTATATCAATTAAGCTATTTATTTCATGATTGCTAATTTCATATTTCATGAAAGCTTTTAGTTTAATTTTGAAAGAAAACAATTAATGTGGGCAGGAGCCTAACAAAACCAGATATTTTTTGGTACACATCCGATGAAAGATACAAAAAGCACCGTGACCAATGGCTTTTTTTACCCTCGGTTTTACAGAATTTTGATTGCTTCTATTTCTAGTATTATACGAATGCTCCATTATTTCGATGTCGATTTTGATAAGAAAAGTTTTTGTTGCAATTTTTTTTTTTTTTTTTGGAAAAAAAACTTGTCTTACATCGAGCATCAAATAGTAAGGTTAATGTGTACGTGTTTGTCACCCGTCTCCAAGCTACTAATAAGAGATTTTTATTTTTCTAATTATTAATAAAAACGCAAACTGAAAAAACTACTATATTTTCTGCAGCGCTCTACAAAGTATTGTAGGGTAGGAAAATCGTACGCGCGGAGGGCAAAACAGCTGGCAAATGGTAGGTGTTTCTCAAACTGTCGCCACGCGCTGAGCGCACTTCGTCGACGCCTTGCGTTCAATATACGTGAATACCATTTTTGTTGCTATGGTCACGTGGTATGCGAATATTACGTTATCATACGGTCAGCGAGTACGAAACGCCGAGCGTATTTAGTTACGAGAATACCGGTCCTGCTTTGACCATATTTTCACGAGAAGTAATTTTTGGCCCTCAAGAATCGGCAAGATTTTAAGACATCCTATGAGGGATATTTCACAAACCGCATCAAAAACATTAAATATATCTGTTAAAATCTTTGGCAGGGTAATTAATAGCTTATAAATAATTGTAAAATTCGTGGTAAATCTTTTGTACAACTTTTTCTATATCCCATTATAATCAAATTAAGCTAATGAATCAACCTGTACTAAAGGACTTTTCAATAATATTAGAACAACAAAACGAAAAAAGTAAACAAGCATTTTTTATATCGACTCAGGTGATGTTTGTGCTGTCGCTCTAGGCATCTTTGTGGCAAAACGGCATTCAGGTATATTTTTTAAGGTAATAAGCATAGGCGTTTTCTCGCGTTGAAATTGTTTAAAATATTTTTAAAAAGTTAGAAACATTTGTTTTCTCGCGTTGCAACGGTGACGTCACATCGAAACGGGTTAAAAATATTTTGAAACGCAATCCACTCTAGTTTCAAAATTGACGCGTGCGTAGAAGATACGTCAAAATTCTACATTCTTGTTTTAACCGATTTTTTTTTGTTTTTGCGTGAAAATGTATGAAAAATCGTATTCTAGATATCTTGTTAGACATTCTTCATGGTATTCCTGTGGTCTTATATGATTTTCTGGGCTTAACAGAACAGTAAATAAAAAAACTTAACTATCCATGTAGCTTCCATTGCTTGCCATCCATGCTACTAAAACGGGCCGTACACTCGAAGGTTTTGTTAGATAAACCAGTAGTTGATCGATTTTAATTTTAAACACCGAAAAAATAAACAGAAAAACGAAAAAAAGTGAGGTTACACTAAACTACGTCAGCGTTTTGAACTACTCATTTTTTCTCGGTTTTAAATGATGACGTCACATCTAAATAGTTTCCAATAATATTTCAAAATAATTTCAACGCGAGAAAACGCCTTTGACTAGCTTTTGACGGGATTTCACCAGCCAGATTTTTGCGTTGTGAAAACTGATCAGCTTTGACCATATTTTCACGAGAAGTAATTTTTGGCCCTCAAGAATCGGCAAGATTTTAAGACATCCTATGAGGGATATTTCACAAACCGCATCAAAAACATTAAATATATCTGTTAAAATCTTTGGCAGGGTAATTAATAGCTTATAAATAATTGTAAAATTCGTGGTAAATCTTTTGTACAACTTTTTCTATATCCCATTATAATCAAATTAAGCTAATGAATCAACCTGTACTAAAGGCCTTTTCAATAATATTAGAACAACAAAACGAAAAAAGTAAACAAGCATTTTTTATATCGACTCAGGTGATGTTTATGCTGTCGCTCTAGGCATCTTTGTGGCAAAACGGCATTCAGGTATATTTTTTAAGGTAATAAGCATTTCCAATTTAAAAACCCATTAGGGATTCCCCATGTATCGGAATTTAAATGATGTTTTTGTTTTGGTCCATCTTACCTACCGTTCCTTGACCCACAGAATGTAAAAAGAAGAAACAACTGTTTTTTACGGTCTCCAGACACCGGAGTATATTTAGGCGATAAAAAAAGGAATTGAATGGTTGTTTTTCTTTTAAGAAATATTTCTGTTTGAGACCGGATCTGTGTCTTTTAACACCGGTGTGCCTGAACGAGATATTGTAGATACTTTTTGAATATGGATTTTGGTATTTAATAAAATCTCCCCAGTAGCCATTTTTAGTCGTGGATGTTGTTAAAATATAATTCCACCACCTTATTAAACGTAGTTTCATAGATAAACTGGCTGACCGCCCGCGACTTCGTTCGCGTGTTTAAAATTGTAGATTCCCCGTCCTTCTCCACCTTACCCTACTTTCATGAAACCCTTCCAGCTAATCGAGTATCCGCTTTGCCTGATGCTTTTTCCCGTTTTTATTTTGCTTTTAAGGGTCATTACTTTTGTTCCCGTGAACCGATTTTGATAAAATAAAGCCTATGTACTCCCCAGAAATGCAAATAATGCTGCAAAATTCTTCCAGCAGTTTTTTATGCAAAAAAAAACTTGATTCCGGTTTCATAGGTAACTTTTTTAACAGTTCATTTTTTTCATCGAACATGGGGGGGAGGAGAAGGTTAACAGGAAATCGCAAAAATAATAGAAGAAGCACTTTTCTCGATTCCGGACTTTATTTCCTTTAGTTTGATACCACACAGCCCAGAACAACACTTTTTTCGATTCCGGGCCTTATTTCCTTCAATTTTTATCAAATATGAGGGATAAACCGCCCTATTAATAGGGATTCGTAGAAAAACGCTAAAACAGGTGTCCATGTATAATACCAATTTCTAAACCTTCAGTGACTTTTCTTCTGAGGTACAGAAGATCCCTTTACCCCCTTCGAAAAATAAAAATTCAACCCTATTTTTACCCCGTCAGGGGTAATATTTTCAAAAATCCTTTCTTAGCGAGGGCCTACGTCGCAAACCCAATAGAGACATAAAGCTATTTGTAACTCATCGCGGTATACGTATCCGCATCTAGCGAGAACCAAGCACCACGTTCGAAAAGAGCAGATATATGCTAATCTAAGGTGTTCTTGAACGGTATCACGTATCGCTATGGCACACGTATCGTATCTCAGCACCTATTGCGTTCAGAAACACCTTAAATTAGTATATATCTGCTCTTTTCGAACATGCTACAAGTTTCTGACCAATCAATGTGCTTGGTTCTCGCTAGATGCAGATACGTATACCGCGATGAGTTACAAATAGCTTTATGTCTCTACTATGTCCTTTTCATAACTGTGGGTCAAGTGGTTTGACCTATGCGTTTATAGTTGATGTTGACTACCGTTCTTTTGTTAGTATCGATAGTTGTTTTGAAAACTAAAGTCAACGTCGACAAGTTTACGACGACTAAACCCCTAAGAACACAAAAATATTCCCCGAACATTCGCTGAATGTTCAGCTAGGATATTGGGAACATTCCCTGAATTTTCCCTCAAATCCTCTAAGCATACCAGGGGTGTTCAGGGACTATTCGGTGTCCGCAGTTTTGATATTCCTAGAACATCCTGGTAGAAAATTCAGAGAATATTTTCGCAGGATTTTCATAGCACATTTATAATATTAAAGGTCCTTGTCATAGAACCTTGAAGGCGGGGGGAAAAAACATATTTTTGTGCTTGAAAAAATATGTTCTATCACAAAACAACCTAAAAAAATCTTTAAAAAAAGTTATTTAAACAGCGATGGGATTCGAACCCTCAACATTTTGCCAACGAGGATAGAAGATCTTTTGCGTTACGGAGGCTTATGAGAGAAGTCATATATTAGCGGGGTATAACCTTTTGGACATTGTTTTCTGTTAGAAGAGCACTGTGTATTGTTTTTTTTTACATAAAATCAGGATCACTCCCGAACGGCTCAACGGATTTTCATATTTCTTTTTTATGTGATAAAAATATTTTCCCCCTTTTCGAATCCTCCCAAACGGTAGTGGAAGGGGATTACGTTATTTGTTCAATGCAGGATAACTCGCGAACGGCTCAACGGATTTTCATAATTCTTTTTTTATTGGATAAAAATATTACTCTCCTCCTCGAATCCTCCCAAACGGTAATAGAAGGGGATTATGTTATTTGTTCTCTGCAGGATAACTCCTGAACGGCTTAACCGATTTTCATAATTATTTTTTTATTGAAAATAAAAATTGCCTACCCCAACAAGCTTTTTGCAAGCATGATCGTAGATAGAAAAATATTATTTCCTTCCATGGCATGATTTGATGATATTTTTTTAGGCCAACGAAATGGTTTTTTCTTGTAACTAAAAATAGAGTATTTTTTTTAAACTTTTATCCTGACTAGAACATTCGCTGAATATATTACCCAGGATATTCCCAGAATATTTCCTAAATGTGCTATCAATGTGCAAATTTAAAGACATTGTTAGGACCTTACCAGAACATTCGTGGAATATCCTGCTTAGAATATTCTCTAAATATATAATCTAGGGTATTGTGAGAATGTCTTTTAAACGGGCTTTCAATGTGCCAAATCAAAGGACATTTTTAGGACCTTAGTAGAACATTCGTGGAATATCCTCTTTGTAATATTTGCTGAATGTACTACACAGGATATTCTGAGAATTTCTGTGAATGTAACAGGACATTCAGATATTCATAGCACATCGAAGGAATATTCCTGGAATATCGGGTGATATTAGAGACGTTTATCACAACTATAGTCACCGTCCCAACTATTTAAGACCGTCTATTTTACTAACCATTTTTTAAAAGCGGTTTCTTAGTTGTGAAGGTGACGTTTTCTGCCCGGGTTGTTGTAGACTCGGACGCGACTATTTTTATCTAACCAATATTTATGTTATATTTGCAACTAAACATTTCGGAACCCTGCCCTGGGTCAATTTCCATTGGGTAAAATTGATGCGTGATCGCGTCTGTTAGCCGGGGATCCGTTTAAAATGCAGTATAGTAGTTCGATCCGTCATCGAATCGAGAGAAAATTTTCTTCGGTTTCTCTCACTTTTGCCCAATATTGATCGAAAGTAATTTTCTTAGTCAAGACCAATAGAACTACTTTCGATCAATATCGGGCAAAAGTAAGAGAAACCGATTTAAACCGAAGATTTGGACCAATGAGAGGATGATGTTATTTCCCTGGGAGCAAATTTTCTCTCGATTCAAGAATAGATCTCCAGGACGTGAATTCCTGAACAGGAAGCGGCATAGATCTATGGCGAATGATCACATGGGATGAAAAAATTATATATAAATTATAAAAATATCAAATTTGACAGGAGAGCCGTCAAATGTAGGAAAAGTAATCGTTTTTTGTTTAAACTTCCCAGGACCAATACTGAAAAACATTTTTCTGGGAAGGTTTATGATGGAAAACCTTGTATACAGTAGGTGTGTACTTCACGGTACCCTGATGTAAAGGTGCGGTGACATTTTATTAATCACCTTAAGCAATCTAATTTTTCATACTATATATTCAGGCATAGTGAGATCTTTTGCGAAGATAGCAGGAAGATACCTATCTAAAAAAAATCATTTAATTTTTCTATGTGGGATAGTTTTTTAATGTTAACGTAATTGTCATTTTTATTTCTTTATTTCTACATATTAAAACAAAAATAATTTAAAATTTCACGATGCATTACTAATACGTCGAAGAATGTGTGAACAAAATTATTTACAGGATAATAACGATACGATTTATTTTTTTGCGTTTAATTAATATAATTATCTTTATTAATTAGTCAGGTTTGCACGAACGAACAAAGATGGTATAGAAATAACATCTTTGGGAACAAGAGTAGCGGCTTTACCCAACTCACAATTATGCTTATGCATAAAAATGAGTTGGGTTTTGACAGAGAGTATATAAATCTAAATAGAGAGGACACCTAATGGTAAATTTGCGACTTGAAAACCAAGTGGCGCAGCTATCGTTTTTTTGGTTCTTGGCTTGGAAACTTTGTGCGTCACTTTCGCTTTCGCTCTTGCTTATTTTTATCGATCCAAAGCAGTGGCGGCGCACAGGTAAATTGAATTTTTTGGACGAGTTCCGTGTTGGAAACTATCCATAATAGAGACGTTCGAAAAGAGCAGATATATGCTAATCTAAGGTGTTCTTGAACGCGATAGGTGTTGAGATGCGTTAGGTATCACGTATCGTTACGGCACACGTATCGTATCTCAGCACCTATTGCGTTCAGAAACACCTTAAATTAGCATATATCTGCTCTTTTCGAACGTGCTACAAGTTTCTGACCAATCAATGTGCTTGGTTCTCGCTAGATGCGGATACGTATACTGCGATGAGTTACAAATAGCTTTATGTCTCTATATTAGTGATGGGCACAAAACATCAATGTTTCAAGAACATCGATGTTAAAACATCGATACTTTTTTTAAACATCGGAACATCGAACATCGATCCAAAAAAAATTATAGAAAATAATGTGTCTGAGAAATAAAAACAGGAGTTGCCTATTTTTGAGGCGTCTGTCGGCTTTGACGCCAATAGTGTCTCTACCTAATCTGAATGTACTATTCATATTTTGTGTTTTTTTAGCGTAGATATTTAATAGCTTCTGTATATCATGTACCGATTATTTATTATTTGCATGCTTATTTTAAATATTGTGTAAACGACAAAGACGCCCAGGGTCTCTTAGGATCTGCAAGCCAGGGTTTGGCGGCGTTTGGTGAAGTTTAGGCAGTTGCAGGAACTGCAAGGGACTGCCAACTGGTAAGATTTGTGATTGCCAATAGTGGTTACCCCCTTGGTGTAAAATTAACAATAAATCTTAAATAAAACAGTTTCTTTGAATAACAGAATACTCTCTAAAAAAAGCAAAATAAAACATCGATGTTCAGAAACATCGACGTTTTGATTCCGATGTTTTTTCACCATCGATGTTCAGTTTCGATGTTGACATCGATGTTCAACATCGATGTTTTTTTTTCGATGTGCCCATCACTACTCTATATTATCGATAGCTCGCGTTGCGCTGCAGACAACAGACCCGTGCCGGTACAGTCACAGGTGGCGAATACAGAGGCGATCGACCCCCGACGAAATTACGTACCAACTTCCCTAAAAATGTTGCCCTGCGGCGCCAGTTTTTTTCTTTCATTTTAAATTAAAAATTACTCTTTTACAAGGTTTCGTCTTCCGCGGTCAAATTTAAAAAAAAAATCGTAAAAACAATTTTGGAGAAGACTCCCTATGATGGGAATTGACACGGTTACGTCACAATCGCCTTTTTTGGTTTAGGAAAACAGAACCATTGAAGGAATATCCAAGAAAATTTATCATATGAGACCATCAGTTTTCAGATTCTGATCTCTTAATCATGTATTTTTCAAACATTTGGAAATGACGGGGTTATTAAAATTTGGTACAGAAGCATAGTTTGGGTGGTTTGCTGCAAATGTTTGTTTTTTTTATAGCAAAATTGAAGTAACCTTAGAGAGCAAAATATTTAAAAAATAAATAAAAAAAAACTTATTTTTATCGGGGAAAACCTAAATTATATCCTCTTTGCTTTTTCCTTAATTATTACAAGTAATAAATGCTTGAAAAATATATACAATAAAAACTTTCTGCCAGCTCACTTAGCAACAAGTTCATTTATATAAGTATGTACGCCAGTGATAAATCGATATTCATTCAAGGCGCGGGATTATTGCCGTTTTAATTTTAAATAAATATTACCCTGGTACATCGCGATTCTGGCGCATTCAGCTAACAATCAAAAACTCGCTGTGAATCGCGTTGACTTGCTGGTCGGATATTACCATTACGTGTCCTCTCTATTTATATTTATATGCTCTCTGACAGTACCTATAAGCGTTGTATGAACTAAGCTGTTTTTTACTAAGTGATTTTTTTATAGAGTAATCTTCTGAATCAGGAAAAAAACAAGCATTTTGCCGAAATGTTAACAACAAATGTCCCTCTACCTATCTCTGTCCCACCCGTGTAATTACAGATAACGTCATCTCCCTCAAATCAGGTTGAACCTTAGATTAAAAAGAGACAAGATGTCTGGTCCAACGAAAACTCCTTGGCAAATAATAACCAGTTTATATACAAATAAAATCACAACAAAACAAAGATGAGAAATATCGATTATTTTTTCTCCTTTTAAACGACGTTAGAACGATAGGGACAGAGAATTCTGTCTCAACCACTTTAGATCGTGATTGACTTTTGGGTGAGGAAAGTCGGCAGAGCGCAGACGGTCGGATGATATTTTTATTGACATAAGCTTTTTCGTGTCATTTATTTTAAAATTTCAGGATGCTTCAAGCAGTTTGTAAGTCGTTTTAAAACCACATTTTGTCAAAAAACGTTTACAGTGTGTTTTTTTTACCAGTAGGAGAATATTTCAGTGCATTTAAAGTGATATTTTGGAACAAATCATCCAATGGAAGTAGTAGGTACACAGAAAATAAAAAAAAAGTTTATGAAATATACTTAAATTAGTAGATCCTTAGATTAAAATATCAACAAACACATTTTTTGAGGAAGTAGTCAATTCTCAATGCGTCAAATGAAATATTGTCGAACGTTTTTAAAAGGATTTTTTCGAGGTTTTTTTTTTATAAAGACGATAAAATAAGGCATACTTTTGATGAAATAGTTAATGCGGAAATAAGATATTTTCGAAGGTTTTTTTATGTAAAGACTATAAAATAAAGGTAGTTAAAGTCCTTAAACCAACTTGCAAACAACAATAAAAGTTAATTCACATGTGTTCAGGTTTGTAAGAATATTGAATTCCTACCTCTTATCTGAATATTAAGGTTGATTTATACTGCCGCCGTTGCCATCTGCTCGCGCCCTTCGAATTTATATTTAAATCTTTTTGTCTGTTCTAGATGTCTCTATAAACCCTAAGCATTATTGACTTTATTGTGTACTGAAGAAGTCAGTATAAGTAAGTTTCCGCTAATGACCAGAAAAAATAACAATTAACAAACGCAGCTAGTGGATAATATTTTTTTTTCTTGATATTCCAGGTGATATGAACTGTGTTTCTTTGTTTTAATGTTTGGCATAATTTTATTGTGTTGAAAATTGAAATTGCTATAAATCAGATACAAACTTTGTAATAAATTTCTTTTGTATAAAATTATACAACAAACATTTATTGTTAGGAAGCTTCCAAAGCTCAAATTGGCAGAATTATTTTTTGCATGTTTTTTTAAATTATTTTGCAGATTTCATATATAGTAAAATTTTAATAATATAATATATATATATATATATATATATATATTAAGTAGGTACGCCCACTGGTGTGTACTGTAAACAACAGAAAGGTAAACATTGTTCCATATAATAATATAACCAAAGTCTCCGTAAGTGTCAGGTATCTTGTCTCTTTTAAATCTAAGGGCTGAACTGAGAGAAATTGGATCGTCGCCGTGATAATTTTTGGGTAGGTATGGTATTAGGCAAGTAATAAAAAAGTATCTACCTACATATCTACGTATCCATCATTTACCCACGAGAAACAAGAGCAATTTTCCTTGTGGAACAAACAAATTTTACATGTTTGAGTAATCGTCGATGCATGCACGATGTTTTATTCAATTTTTGTTCACATTATTAACTATTAACTTTGCACGAATGATTTCAATAGAAAAATATGGTAAATTGTGTGTTATTTATGTTATACAGGGCGGCCCAAGTTCTAGAGTTCTAAACATATAAGGTGGGTCATAAAAATGGCACTGTTTGGAAAGAATATACTTCAAATTTTCTTTTCGAAATCGGTTACAAAATAAAAAATTCAAAACCAACCTACACTTTATGTGCCATTTTTCATGTCCCACCCTATATATAATACGAGAAAAAAAACTACTTTGCTTTGATGCAAGAACCCCGTAAGTAACTCAATTTCAAAACTAAGTGAATTTGTGTTGCTTGCATGCATCGTTCTTATTGTTTTTAGAATACTATTCGCAAGAACCCGATATAAAAAAAACTAGGGTATAATATTCTTAGACACTTTATTACGATAAATAAAAGCTATTACAAAATAATATACATTTTTTAAAACGAATTAAAAATTTTAATAGGAAAGATCCCAGAAAAATATGGGTACAAAATATAAATAAACCAAAAAAAAATAATCACAAAAAAGCCGTATTTATACAAAGATATTTACAACATAACTCATAAATATAAACACACAAACACAAATAAATTACAAATAAAAAAAAACACATTACATATTTACAACAGCACAACATACTAATCATTCACACAAATACTTAAAACTAAGACGAATTTAGAATCTAGACAATTTAGAAAAAATCCAATTTATCACAAAAAAAAATAAATAAAACATTCCAACCGACCAAACATTTGTTCTCAGTCATTTCTTACTTAAATCTAGGAGCCCTGTATACACATTCATTATATACAACAATTATGCAGGGCCTTTCAAAAATCTAAAACTTACAACTTGGGCAGAGCAATTTTGGACAACCTATACTGCCTCAGATCTTCATCTTGAGGCAGCGACCTACTTTGGCCTGCGACCGGCCGTCCATCTGGGTAGACCTTGACCTCCATGGGTCCGGTCAAAGGTAAAAAACCGTCCTCTTCTTCGGTTGGTATTTTTTCAGTTTTGCCAACCGTGTCTTGAGACTCGTATACGTCTTCTAAAATTATAGAGTCTAAATGTTCGTCGTTTCGACTCGTAGTTGAGCTGCTGACTTGAACTTTTTCCGTAGTCACTCGGATCGGTTGAAAATTGTGTTGGAATCGACTGTAGACGCCTTGCTGTTTTCTAAAGGTGTTCGAGCTGGTGTATTGTTGGTTGCTCGGTTGGGTGTCGGTGTATTGCTGGTTGCCGACGTCCACTCTGAGCAAGAAGTCTTTGGGCGGGGCCACGATGTACACGTTGTCGATTCTGGCGGTTTCCGAACCGTCTACGTAGTCGCTAAACGAGTTGTCCTCGTACGAGTTGGGTTTGGCCGTCGAGGTAGACTTTAGGTGGGGCCTGGGCGTGGTCCTTTGAAGGGCGTGGCCTCTCATCAGCGATTCCCAAACTGAAACAAGGAAAATGACTGGTTAATAAAGTTTTTTTTTTTGTTAATGGCGGGTCGGGTTTTTTTTTAGCTTAGGGCCGGTTTCTCAATAGTTTTCAGCTAATATTTTTTTAGGTTTACCCTGAGGTAAGGTAAATTACCCTCACTTTAAAGCCCTGGTTACCCTGGAGTTAATTTTAACCCGCTTTTTAAAGATTTGTACAAGGTTATGTTGCTGCTAACTCGCTATTGAGAAACCGGCCCTTAGAGACTGAAGGTTTCCAAAAACATAGGGAATCTACTTTATTTTCCTCCGTGTACTTTTTAGAAGTTTTCGAAACACACAGGGTAATTATCTAATACACTTTTACATTATTTATCAGTTCAAATAAACCACCATTTTCGACCAAGTATCCTCAACTATGGTGACTTAGGTGTGTAGAGATGGTGACTTAGGTGTGTAGAGTGAAGACTCTGGGATTGGACCGGCATAATACCATTTAATTACGGTTATTTTTTCCTGTTAATTTTCGTTCAAACTTTCCTGACAATTTCTTGACAGTAAAAAAATTGACACTGAGAAAAAGGCCAAACTACAGGGTGTCCCATTTAAAAAAAGTAACATCTTCACCCTAGCTCCGCCCCCTTAATTACTGACTAGTTTAGACTAGAGGCCCTGTATACGATTTTTGACAGTTATTGTTTTACCAGAGGTAAGCAACTCGATTTGACAGTTGTCAAAACTTGTCCAGAATTGGAGGCATTTGAGGTGTCAGTCCATTTCATAAAATCGGTTTTACATGCAATTCTGAAAAAAAAATAGAAAGAACTAGTTTTGGGACACACCCTGGAAATTATCCAGCAGCCTGTTTAGAGGAAAATTGTACAGATTTTTTATTAAACATTTGAATAAACGAACTAAAAACAAAAAAGAAACAAATTTAATAATTGTTTGCATGGAATGCAAAACATTTTATTACATATTTCCATACATTCTAATAAAAACAATGAATATAGGATGAAAGGCTAAGAGTTCAAGATGTTCAAGTATTCTAGGTTAACAGAACAAAACAATGTATACAATCACGTACATAGACGTACCACAGATTCAAAAATGTACAGTGTTGTCAAGAGAAAATCTCAAGTAATGCTTGGGTCAGGGCCGGCGCTAGCAGCTTTGCCGCCCGGACAAAAAAGGTAAAATGCCGCCCCTTTGCAACCCTATTTTTATGCTTCGTAGTGGAATAAAACGTGAATAACAAAATTGACAGTGCAAAACATTGAATTTTCCATAATTATGATTTTGGCGCTAAAATAAAATTTTTGGTGCGCCAAAACAAAAAAAAAGTTAGTGCAAAATGGCATAGTTTTAGCTACAAATTTAGAATTCTGACAATATCCTCCCCCAATCTTTGTTAGCTAACCCTAGACCTTAGTAAAACATTTTAAAAGCAACTTTTATTAAAATACACCTGATAAATTTTTTATTAATGAATCAGACGAACGCCTATGTTTTATTAAACCAGGAATTTATCAGACCGTATTTAATAAAAATTTTTATCGTAAAGCCGATCACACACAAACGCTGCACTGCGGTGGAATAGAGGTTTCAACCAAATAGCGCTCGATCTCAGGACGCCATGTTGAAAATTCTCGAGCGCCGATTGGTTGAAACCTCTATGCCAACGCAGTGCAGCGTTTGTGTGTGATCGGCTTAAGAACGATTCACCATAAAAACTGCAAAACGGGTCTTATAAATTTCGAATTTGTGATTGAATAGGTTTGAAGAAATAAGGTTCGGATAAAAAATTGGTTTAACAAATTGCAGTTTCTATATTGAATGATTTTATGATTGAACATTCTTTTATTTAACGGGTTCGATTTTGCACAGACTTCTAGCTGGTTTATTTACCAGCTACAGTTCAGGCCCTTATTCTTGATTTGATAGAAAATTCGATAGAAACCCGACCAAACGCACTGATCGTTTGCAGCGTCTTTCTATCGGGATCGCTCTATACTTCTTCGTACTAATAGAGATATGTTTCAATCGAAATATGATAACTTAAGTCGTGTTTATTCGCTTTCGCGCAACGAAATATGCGAAAAAGTACACCTTTCTATCAAATTTAAGGACTCAAGGGATTACAATTATACAATGTTTGCTTGCTAACACTGTACAAGGCTGTACTAATTTAAAACAATAATATTTATACTATGCTCTCTCGCATTAAAGCTTATTTATGGGACCGATCCTATGTGATTAGATTCAAAAATCCTTGAGGGATCGCCTTCAATAAGAAAATCGTAGGAAGTTTTACTTACTACAGAGATTGTAATTATTGAACATCACTAAATCGCTCTAATATTATTCTAATAGGAAAATTTTGGAACGCTTAAAATTTTGACAACTAGTAGTGTTCTAGTGTTTAACAACCACCACTACGCATCGATTTTACCAGTTTTTGGAACACACTAAAAACTGTCACTTGTAAAGAATGTAGAGATGAGGAAAAACACAAAATTGGGCTTTATAAGTGTTTCATATGTTGGATCCTGGTAATATTTTATTATTTTTAAAGTTAATTGAGCCAAAATTCTCTAAAATTAACCAAAAAAATAACCACAACCACAACGAAATGGATTAGTACCTTACGGCAGTGGTATTGTTATCACAACCACTACGTAGTGTCAAATAAGGGTTCCAAAATGTTCCTAATATACGACCCACATCTTTTCCTGCCCTCAGGCACTGATCTTGGTTGCGAACACGTAACCCTGCTGGGCTGTAATGATTAACCCATATACCTAATATTAGCTTAAATACACGACTTACTCGGGCCAAAAACTTGTAAGGAATATCTATAATAATTTTATCTAGCCAGTCATGGAAATACCAAAACAACACATGCGCGAAAACGGCCGGCTTAAGGGCTACGTCATACGTCTTCAATCGAGGCGACGCCATTGTTGTTGTTCATTTGTTTTAATTCCGTGTTTTCATTTGTGCTGCGCGTATTTTTCACTGTTAAAAGTTTAAAAAAAAGTTAAAAGATGCCGCTGCGTAAGAAAGACATGCTGTGGTTATGAAAAACATCAAACAGCGAAACAGGACCGATACTATCGGAGGTATCGAGTGGAGAAGGTCCACAGGTTGAAATTTTGTTTTTGTTTTGGAAAGCTGTGCGTTTAAACATCAAAAAGATTATGTTTCATCTTCTGTGGCACACATTTATATTTTTTTCTTCGAAAGAAATACAAAAATCCAGGATTTTTGAGAAAAGTAAACAAATACATGACAAATACCGAATTCTTTTTGGGTCCCTATAAAAAACCCGAAACCAAATTTGGCAGAAAGATAATTTCTCAGAATTTAAAAGAAAAGAAAAAAATTGTGTCGAAAATGAAATGACGGGAAAATCAAATCGCTAGAAAATATATGCATGGAATTAAATTTAAACGAAACATATTTTTATAGAAACACAAAATGTAAGAAAATATTTTTAACGAAAATAATTTAATAGAAACATAATAATGCCGAACCACAAAATTCAACAACCACAATCTGTTCGAAAATGATTTGAACCGATAGCCACGAATTCAATTGGTACTTTGCCAGGCTTACAGCAAGGAAGAGTGGAAGTAAGTTGTAATATTGTATTAATTTTTTTCATAATATTAAAATCGGGTCACGGGAAGTGTGTCAAAAATGAATCGCAAGATTTGATAGACAGTTAGACAGCCAGAAATTGTGAAGTGTTCAATAAAAAAAAAAATCCCCGTGTCATCTTCCAAATAGAGAAACTTGTCAACGCCGCAATCCCGGGTCTACGGCGCTCTAGAGATTTAAATAGCGATTCGGGTGGATTGGGGTTCTGCTCATTTAAGGTTCGGGCATATTATTTTCTATCAATTTATGGTTCGGGTGTTTTTCGTTTCTAGAAAATGATTTTCGATACTTTTCTAATTCTGATATTTTAGGGTTCGGGAAAATTATAATCGATTAAATTATATTCGTGTCTTTTAAGGATCGAGTAAATTAAAATTCTATAAAATTATATAATCCATTATTTTCTGGTTGTTTTACTTTGTACTTTTTTTGTGCGGAACACCGTTACTACCCTGCCAAAAAAACCGCGTCAAATATTTTAGGAAAGTTTGATGAGATTTTACAATGCTTTATCAGGTTTTATATGTTTTCTATGGGATATGTGAAACAAACTTGATCGGATTTTACACGCAAGACAGCTTGGCTCGTAGAATCTTATAAAACCCTATGAAACAACATAAAAACTGACCAACTTTCATGAGGACCTATGCGGTTTTTTTGACCTGGGTAAGCCAATCAAACTAATAGAGAAAGAAAGGGAGATAAATAAGAGAGAAAGTGCATCCTGAAAGCAATGGAAGGGCGTATATTTAAGTTAATAGGTATTTGGATTAACCACATCTCATCGTATCACCAAAGCCTAAGAGCAGAGCTTATTAGCATTAGGTTAGGATTCCTATCTCATAGGGTTTATATAATCCAGTGGCGCACTCAGGAATTGCCTTCGGGCGGGGGGGGTATAGGATAAATAATAAAAAAAAACTTAATTTGAAGTAAAAATGTGACCGTATTTGCTACAAGGGCAAGACCCAATCACTTTTAGTTTGGAACTGCCTTCAAACTCTGCTGAAAAAGCCTTCTCTTGCTAAGGCAGGAGCGGAATCTGCGTTCTTAGGGCCAGAGCCCTGCTTTGGACTAACTAAAGCCACGGTCAACAGGGAATTATCCGAGTGGGTTAAAAGAAAAAGGGTGCAGCACTGGCGCTCAACTCAGGAACAACAGCACTCCAAAGCCTTTCTGAATAAGCCAGACAAACGTAAAGTAAAGCAGCTCCTGCCACTATCAAGGAACAGCCTGAGAATAATCACAGGTCTGTATGTATACAGTCAGCGAGCAATACACCGATCTGTAGATTCTGTGGAGGAAAGGGCGAAACGCCGGTACATATGATACGCCACTGCTTAGGACTAATGAGAACAAGGGCGAAAATATTTGGCCCGGGGTAAAAAGTGCCCCAAGATTTCGAGGAAGTCTCACCAAATAGACTGATTTCCTTTATCAGGGAAGTTGGGATAAGTACTAGTAGTAGAGAAGGTGCGGCGCGAAGCCTGGCAAGTAGGCCTCCCTGGGCCCTTTCTGCCTTACCCCGAGCCTGCCCCTAATCCGCCGCCTGCACCACTGGTCTGGCAGTCTGCTCATCTGGTTTTACTGTTCTTTTTGCAAAGTTCAATATTTTATCCCATTTGAGCGTGTGCAGGTCCTCCTCATCCAGGGTCGGGGAACCGAATATCTGGATGTCGAGATGTCTCTTCTGCCCGCCCGCATAAGTACTTGTAAATCAGGTATGAGCGACAATAGACCTTTTAGGTCGCAGTGGAGGGTGCATCATTGCACCACTCGTAACAAACCTAACCTAACTTACAAGGGAAAAACAGGTCCTTAAAAGCGCGGACATGGGCTCAAATGTAAAGAGGGGGGGGGGGTGTTGTTAACCAAATTTATAATTGTTTATTTAACCAAAATTTGATGTCTAAATTATGGTTTAATGGGCCGCAATTTTTTACTTAAAATTACAGTAAAATCGTAAATATTGATGGGGTTTTGGGAATTTAAGTTGTTTATTTGTAAGAAAATGACACTTAAAAATTGTGCAATTTATTATTTTTTTAAAGATTTTTGTTAAAAATTAAAGTCCAGGATATGTATTTTATTCTCTATATATTTTATTTTTGCTGTTATTTGATTTTGCCAATTGTATGTAACCAGGCTTCTCGGGGGAGGGGGGGTAACCCCAACCCCTTCTCGGTGCGCCACTGTATAGTCAAAGACTAAACATTTGGATTAAGGCGGGACATTTTTTTAGGTTAGAAAGTTATTATTCAAATATTTTCTATGATAAAGAATAGTGATTTTATTGATTTAAGATTATATTAATTGATTAATACCATTATATTGCAATTGTTGGAATAAGTCACTTGCAATTGCTTGCGCAAATAGAAAAACAAAATTTGTAGTCCTAGATAGGAAGTGAAAGTAACATCAAAGAGCACTAATTGAATTTCAACAGTTGACACCCATCATCGGAAATTAGAGATATTAACGTTAAGTGGAAAAGAAAAATTATTTATAGAGAAGTTCGAAGTACTTCCAAGAGATTGGAAAAGAAGACTATAACCCTCATTTTGTGTACGGTTTTTTTAAAGTTTGCATTTTTGAGCCAACAAAACAATTATTTTGATAATTTTGTTCCCATTGTTATATTGATTAAGTTTTCTAGTGGTAATTTTCGTTTTTTTTTTCTGTTATGTTTTTACAATATTGTCGCGATTCTTCAGAAACGACAGAAAATCTCACCCGTCACAAAATGCTGATGGATAGTGGAGGGAATTTTACTTGTTGCATTTATTTTAAAAAAACACTACGGAAAGAATTTGTGTGACTTTTCTGAACAGTGACAGCGACGGAACGCCTATGGTTTGTTGAACCAGGAATTTATCACACCGTATTTAATAAAAATTGTCATCGTAAGATCGATTCACCATAAAAACTGCAATTTGTAAAACCCATTTTTAAATAAACCTGGAATTTGTCAAACCATTATTTTTCAAAACCGGAATTTGTAAGACCCGCTGTTTATCAGAAATTGGTTCTTATATAACTGGAATGCAAGTGACATCTATACACAAACTATTGAACGCTACCTGAACAAGCATGCGCGCGTAGCAGTGACAAATGCATCGAAACGCCCCGCCACCTGCGTGTACGCGTGCCATTCATGTATTATTGGCGAATGCGCAATCAATTTAGCAGAAATTTTTGATAAACAACGAGTCTTACGAATTCCGGTGTTTACTAAAAATGAGTTTTACAAATTACGAGTTTGATATTGAATGAGTTTGATGAACAATGGTTCGATTTAAAATGGGTCTTATAAATTTCGAATTTGTTATTGAATAGGTTTGAGGAAATAAGTTTCGGATAAAAAAAATTGCAGTTTCTTTTTATGGCCATGGTTTGCAGGGTGGTCCAAATTCGAGGGGCCTCTATAGCTTTGGGCTTTTGCAGCATAGTTAGTCCAAAACTAATATACATGTTACGGGCTCGATTTTCAAGAGAAGTCGAAAACTAAAAACCGCATTGCGATATGTCAAAGCGTTTCTGAGCTACAGGCTGATTCTCAAAAATGTGCGTTTCTAAAAACCTTCTACAACTTTTTTATTTGTAAAGATAGAGATTTTCATTAAAAACATTTTTTGAAGATTTTCTAAGGGCAAACCGACCTGTTGCACGTATTTTGTCTTAGAGCCTTTAGTTCACGAGATATAACACAAAGTTACATTTTTTTAAATGGAATACCCCAATTTAAAAAAAAAATAGTTTTGTAATAAAATTTCCTGTTAAACGATGTGTGTCGTACACCTATTTTTATTAAGTAGTTACACAGATATCTGCAATTTTTAATAATTACCATAGTAGGCTGTGTTTAACTCTGACCTATGAAGTTAAAACGCCATCTACAAGAATACGGATCCTTTACAAAACCGCGGCCTAGGACCATAGAAATCAGAGGGGATGATTTGGTGCTTAAAAAACACAAGTTTAGGCCCTATCGACCTTGACGGGTGCACCAATTACGGCAACGAGATTTTGCTCCAAGACATGCATTTTGCAGGTGGTACCTAAATAAAAGCCAAGAAGACCCCGATTTTGCCAAAAAAGTTATTTGGACGGATGAGGCAACGATTTCTAGTGATGGAATATTCACCAGATATAACTGTTATTACTCGAAACAGCAAAATCCCCATATTATGGTGGAACAAGCGAATCAGGGAAGGTTCAGTTTTAAGAAATATAACTTTGTGTGATATCTCGGGAACTAAAGGCTTTAAAAGATCTTCAAAAAATGTTTTTAGTGAAAATCTCTATCTTTACAAATAAAAAAGTTGTAGAAGGCCTTTAAAATCGCACATTTTTGAGAATCACCCTGTAGCTCCGAAACGCTTTGACATATCGCAATGCGGTTTTTAGTTTTCGACTTTTCTTGAAAATCGAGCCCGTAACATGTATATTAGTTTTGGGCCAACTATGCTGCAAAATCCCGAAGCTATAGAGGCCCCTCGAATTTGGACCACCCGTACAGACAGAACTTACTTATATTATTAGCGTCCCTCTGGTAGGGGTCCATCAAATCCAAACTGGTCTCGTCCAGTCCTTTTAAAGTTCCAAGTCCGTATTTCAAAAGTCTTCTGTTGCAATCAGGTATGCTGGATTTTTCACACAATTCCTCCACTTGATGTGCAAAGAGGGAGTAGATATACGACGTCTGGAAAATAACAAAAGAAAAATATTTATTCGGTTATTTACGACGGTTTGAGAGTTGACAGAGTTACTCTCATCGACGTAGGGCGAGTTTGTAAATCCACAGGTGGTCCACCGGTGTCAACAAAAGAGTTTATAAATTTTAGATGGATTTCGCCAGTTCAACAATAGAGTTCCTAAATTTTTCGATGGATTTCACCAATCCAACAAATGTTGGCACCGATCGCCACCGGCTTCGGGAGTCGGTGGAAAATCTTCGTTGGATTAAACATAACCCTACTTTATGGTTATTTATTTTTTCCAGATTTTTTATAACTTATTCAAACCAAGATATTTTATATGCATTTTGGGGTATACAAGGTACAGTTCTAAGACATCATACTAAATTTGAGCAAAAAACGTACTTGCATTGAAAACTATTTTGAAAAAACTGTCCAGAAGTACAGCATAAGTGCCTTTAAGGATGGTATTCATAGTCGTTTCTCAAGGCTCCTTCGTTCGTTCCTTCGCCCATAAAAAATTTACATTTCCTAAGGAAGAAGGGAGACTTGGGAGTGACTATGAATACGGCCCTTACAAGTCACATTTCCGATTTTCTCGAGCCGAAGTTGAGGTATGATTTTATTATTTTGAGTGTGGTTATTGGCACTGTTTACACCTCAACGCGTTCTTTTTGTATTCGATGGAACAACGACATTCAACCGAATGTTGCCACCGATGTTCCACCGCTGTCAAAATAATGTTGAATTTACAAACTAGCCCGTACTAAACTATACATCGATGCGTCAACCAAATCCAACTCAAGTCTGCTTTTACTTTGTTTTTAATTCTAAAAATCCTGGTTTTTAAACTACTCACTGACATAATCATATGACAGTTAAAATCTAACAGTGAGATTTACTAAGATCGAAAATAGTACCCCCACAGGTCTAAATATTTACACCTGTGGGGGGTACTAAATTTTAAAACCAATTTTCGAAAAACACTTACCCATACCGAAAAGACACAAAGTTACTGATTATTTTGTATTGTTATTGCTAAATACTACCGAAAAACTGCTTTTTTTCTCAAAATACACCATATTTTAGAAGAAAATGCCATAAGACTAATTTTTTTTGACAGGTCACAAAATGGCAAATGGTGAATACGCCAAAAATTTGGCACATAATAGCTTCATTATTTGTGTTTGAGGTTATAAAGTTGGTGATTTTTTAGACCACCTCAGGGGGGTGGTTTATATTTATAGACCCCAGAAAGGATTGTTTTATGGCATTTGATAATAAGTTTGTTTATAACCCTAAGTAACCGCTTTTAAAAGGATTAATTTCCCTTATTTAATATCCCAAGTCGTTCATCACCCAATAAAACACCTTATTATGTCCAGAAAAACGCCATATTTTGAACCAGTTCTCAGTACAAAAAATATATTTATGAGGGCACTACGAGGCAAAACAAATATAAGTAAAGGTCACTGATTATGCACGAAAAATATACCAAACAAAAAAACCCAAAACAACTGTATTAATTTATTTACAAACTAAAAGTAAAATGTTGAGGTTATCTAAAAGCTCAGTCAAAAAAACCTTCCTTACTCAAAGCCCACTCATTTTAAAGCTGCAGCTTTCATCAGTAGAGGTTGGTGCAAGCCAAGGTGCAAGCTGCAGAGGTAAAAGATCCGAACTCGCTATTTGTGATTGAACGCAGCGCTAATATTTTTAAACTGGCATTTCGACAGTGACAGAAATGTAAAAAAACTTGCATTTAAGTATTAATTGAAAAAATTAATTATGAAGGGTAAGTTTTAATTAGAATGACATATAACCTTATTTTTAATTTGTTCTACAGAGTGTTTACTATTTATACCCCGCGTGCGTTTAAATTTTTTAATTTTCTTTTCTTCTAAGTTGAAACTTTCTTTTTAAATCCAACAAAAGGTTGTGTTAATAAAGATGATTATTCAATAAAAAAAATTATTAAAAAACTGTCATTTATAAAATGTCAAAAAAGGGATTGCAAGCGGGTTTCCAAAATATCTTGAGTTAATTCGAAGCAAAAAATGACATAAAATTAATTTTTTTGAGAAATTTTCCTAGTGTCAATTTAACTGGAAATTTTACACGAAAATTTTCAAAAATTGATAAGTGGAAATTGCATCCGTTTTGAAAATTGCATCTGGAAATATCCCGGGGATAATTGTCATTTATCAAAATCAACTTTTTAGCAACTACCTAAATAAAGTTTTATCAACTCGGGAAATTTCCGATCAATATTTTCTAATGGAAATTTTTCAAAATTTGGTCTTTAGCCAATTTTTGCATTGCACCAAAGAAATGCAATGCACTCATGCTTTTGTTAAAAAATTGGTTTCAGACAAAATTTTCAAAAATTTCCGGAAATATTTCATGCACTAGTTATATTTCTACTGGAAATTAAACAGCGAAACAGTGGATATTGTTTTAATTTTTAACGAAGCACAACAACCCACCACAGAACTTAATGAATTTATTCCTGTGTCCTCTTACATTAATAGAGGTCTGTCATTATTTGACCTTTTTATTTTTATTTATTACCTTAGTTATGAGAATATTCAGCGATTACTTTTCGTGCCCCAGTCATGTCTTGGAAAAATTTTTCCTAATTAAAACATTTTAAAAAGGTTTTTGAAACCGGCGTATTGGCTTTTTTGTTTTTTTTTATATATATTTTTGTGTTACTTGCAGCCAACTTAAACGCTGTAAAAGTTTCTGGCATAAGTTGTGAAACACCCTGTATATAGCAGAATATAATTTTCCAGAAACATTTTTTTTAAGAACGCAGAAAAAAAAGTATTATATAAGATTATTTAAATTAATAGAATAAAAGAACGACGTATGTAAATAATCCTGCATATTATTAAAAACGTTGCATAAACTACTTTTTTCTAATAAAAAAATTATGTATGTCTTTTCTCGTATTACAGTAATCGCAGGATTGATTTTGTATTAAAGAAAGTGACTGGTTAATTTTATTAACAGTAGAACTCGGAGAACTGTTAACTTTATAGTTTATTTTACAGTTGTCAGATAACTGATATTATTTTTTTGCCGATTCGTACCCCCTACCTTTCAATCGGGGTCATTTAAATAAATTCTCAATAATTTACAATTTTTTTAAAATATTACTTTCCCATGAAAATCCACTAATTCCTTAAGCCTCTGTCATATGCAATAAGGTTCTGTAACTTTCAAAACCCAAAAGAACTTTTACGGTGGGATTTACTAAAAGGGTTTAATCCTTTTTAGAACGGTCCTAAGTTTAAGTGAAATGTTTGGTTTTAAGCATTTTAAACCAACCCTCCTTGAGTTTTAGACATTGTTTGATTTATAAGACGAATTTGAATAAATTTGTTTATTGAAACAACAATCTTTTGATGGATTTAAGAAGAAAGTTTCAATTTAGAAGAAAAGAAAATTAAAAAATTTAAACCCACGCGGGGTTTAAATAGTAAACATTCTGTAGAACAAATTAAAATTGGGATTGTATGTCACTCTAATTAAAACTCACCCTTTTTAATTAATTTTTCCAATTAATACTTGATGTCACACAACGATTTAGATCGATAATAATAAAATAAGGAGTAGATTAATTTTGTAATTATTTAAAAGATGTTTTTACTTATGAAATGTATCAAAAAACTTAAATGCAAGTTTTGTTTACTTTTCTGTTAATATAGAAATGTCAGTTTCAAAATATTAGCTGCGTTCAAATCACAAAGAGCGAGTTCGGATCTCTTACCTCTGCTTGTACCTTGGCTTGCACCAACCTCTACTGATGAAAGCTACAGCTTTGAAATGAGTGGGCTTTGAGTAAGGAAAGTTTTCTTGACTGAGCTTTTAGATAACGTCAATATTCTAATTTCAGTTTGTAAATAAATTAATATAGTTGTTTTCGGTTTTTTTGTTTGGTTTATTTTTCGTGCATAATCAGTGACCTTTACTTATGTTTGTTTTGCCTCTTAATGTCCTCATAAATATATTTTTTGTGCTGAAAACAGGTCCAAAATATGGCGTTTTTCTGGACAAAATTGGAGGTGTTTTATTGGTTAATGAAAAACTTAGGATATTAAATAAGGTAAATTAATCCTTGTAAAAACGGTTGCTTAGTGAAATTATAAACGAACTTTCTCAGGGCTATAAATTTAAACCACACCCCCTCCCCCCAGAAGTGGTCTAAAAAATCACCAACCTCAAACACAGATAATGAAGCCATTATGTGACAAATTTTTGGCCATTTTGAAACATGTCAAAAAAAATTAGTTTTGAGAAAAAAAAGCAGTTTCTCAGAGAAATTTGGCAATAACAATACAAAATAACTTTGTGTCTTTTCTTTATGGGTAAGTCTTTTTTGATAATTGGTTTTAAAATTTAGTACCCCGTACAGGTGTAAATATTTAGAGCTGTGGGGGGTACTATTTTTGATCTTAGTAAATATCACTGTTAAAATTTATTGATAGTATGTATACAGGGTGTTCCAAATTCGGTGCTCACCATTGATGCTTTGCTCAACTAAAAAAAAAGAACAGTTTTGATTTTTTTTGCGCCTTAATTCTTGAAGCTATGAAAAAACGCTTTAAACTTTCTACAGGTACTTTTTTAAGATTTACCTAATGCCAGGTCAGTTTTTGACATTCGACGTTTCAGTGTGACAGAAGCAATGTCAAGTTCATTTTTTTCTTATGATCACGTGCTTTTTTTGTCCTGCCATTTGGTTCATGAAGGATGACAGATATTATTTTGTAACCTTATTTTGACAAGTCACCTGATGTTTTGGGTTAATTGACCAGCAGAAGCCCAAATTCAATTTGTGCTTTTAACTTACTCAATATATTTTGGAAACTTGGTTGCACGTCCTTTTTTGACACTTTAAAAGGTATTTAAAAGCGCAAGTAAAAAAAAGCACAGTTTAGCCGCGAGTTGTTAATACAATTTTTTTTAATACCTTTATCAAAAAAATCAAAAAACAAACAGGAAAATACTTTTAAAAATCTCGAACGAGGAGTACAAATCGCAACACACCATCTTTAGACTACTTATAAATCAAGGCGGCCGATAAATTAAATAACATTGCGAAATTTTAATCTTTGACAGTTTGATATTTTGACGATGTTTTTAAATGATTTTTTCGGAAATACTCTTTGAAAACTGTCGGAAATGGCTTATATTTTAGCCAAGAATAATTAGATTTTTTCAATTTTACTATTTTCCGCTATTTCTCTTTAATTTTGGGTAAAAAACGGACAGAAATCTTTTTTTGCACCCGTGATCAAAAAAAAGATTTTGCATGGGTAACGAAAAAAGCCATGCTTTAGTTATCTGCAGACAGTACTTTACTAAAATCATGTTTTTGATGAAGGTATAAAAAACCATGTGAATTTTTAATAAGATAAATAAAATATAAGAATTGAACAGAATGAAACAACTTATTTTTAAAATATTGAGCACAATTATTTTCTTAAAACAAAAATTCAAAAAAACTGTTATTCATAAAATGTCAAAAAAGGTACTCCAATCGGGGGGGTTTCCAAAATATCTTAAGTAAGTTAGACGCAAAAATTGACTATGCATGGGCTGATGATGGTCAATTAACCCAAAACGTCAGGTGCTCGGTCAGGTGACTTGTCAAAATAAGGTTGCAAAATATTATCTGTCATCCTTCATGAACCAAACAGGCGGGAGAATAAAAACACGTGTTCATAAGAAAACATGAACTTTCTTTTTCTTTTTTTTTCGACAGCTTTAAAAATAAAGACGCCAAAAAAATTAAAAATAAAAATTAAGATTTTGTTTTTTATTTTAAACCTTTCCGTATCTCCTACCTTTTAGAAGATTCCCACGGTGAGCATCGAATTTGGAACACCCTGTATACATGGTTTTTAAAAAAATAGTTAACGCTTTTTAAAACCAGTACTATTATATAATGTGATATTTTATTAGGACTGGATGTTTCCTTAAAATTAAAAATTTTAATTTTAACACTTCGTTTTTAACAATTTGGCATTTCCCAGTGCTAAAAAATGATGAGTTTTTTTTTCGAGAATTTCACAAATCTGTGTGTATGTGGTCATAAATATTTTAAAAAATTAACATATAATTGTTATTTTTATATAATTATGCCGAATCAGCAAGAATTTTAAATCACTATACAGGGTGTTCCAAATTCGATGCTCACAAAATGACAAACACTTTTTTAAGATCTACCTAATCATAGGTTTGTTTATGACATTTGACATTTCATTGTGACAGGAGCACTGTCAAGTTCATTTTTTTCTTATGGACACATGCTTTTTTTTCTCCTTGCAACCTTACTTTGACAAGTCACCTGACCAAGATATTTTAAGAACCGATTTGTAGTACCTTTTTGACACTTTTTTTTGTCTGTCATTTTCCAAATATCTTAAGCAAAAATTGAATTTGCACTGATTATGTTCAATAAACCCAAAACGCCAGGCGACCTGTCAAAATAAGGTTGCAATACGCGTACATTTTCGCCGGCAGTCGCGAAAATCGCTATGAAAATCACAGTCCAGCAGTCTTTTTGCAATCCCGCAGTCCCTCAGAACATCCCACAGTCTGAGTCACTACGACATTCTCAAAAAGTGCGAAAAAATCTGATAAACACTCTTGAGGTCGTAGCAAATGCCAACAATAGAGACTAAAAGCCAAACCATCGCGTAAACGTAACGAATCACCGAAATCCAGCGCTTTCATTGGTGAAAACCGGCAGAAGTGGGCGTTTCCACCCCGACTAACGCGCTAGCACCCGTATCTCATGACAATCAACCTCGCTCGATGTGCGATTGACAACTCCTGTCGGTTCTGACCAATGAGATGGCTGGAAGTCGGCGCACGATACGTTTAAGTAGAGTGGCGTGGCTTTTAATCCCTAATATATGACTAACAACTAATGCCCTGTTCTCACTATGCAACTTTTCCATGCGTCAAATTTTCTAATAACAAGTTAAAAGAAGACACAAGCAGTTTGCATTTTCTTTTAACCTGTTATTGGAAAATTTTATGCGTCGAAAAGTTGCATAGTGAGAACAGGGCTTAACAGCGTAGCGTCCGCTTGGACGCATGTGCGATGCGACCATAGACCAATGCGGATGGACGTCACGAGTCGTCAGTCATTTTATTTTTTTCCCATAAACTGCAATGTTAAAAAATTTTACAAAAATATAATCGATGTAGTTTTAAAAAAGGTAATGTTTTAAGTATTGATCATTAAATTAAAGGCGAGATTATACTCAGCAACGTAATGCACAATTCTTAATTTGTCCGAAGAATTTAGAATAAACAGCAAGTATATGATTACCATTGGAAACAGAAAATGGGGCCGTACTTTTTTTTATTATTTATATCTTACTTCCGCCTTAACAATTAGTAAGATCTGACATTGTTCTTTGATTTATTATTAACAATTTTATCTCGATCACAAATTTTTTCTTATTTAAATAATGTGCATGTTCTAATTTTTAAGGTCAAGTGGCAACTTTACAGAAGGTCTTTTAAATAGAAAAGATTGATCTTGTATATAATATATATACCGGATAGGGAATTTAAATGAAATATTGATTTTCAAATAAACCCAAAATTATATATTTTTTCTAAATATCTTTGTTCTGCCAGTGTAACGAAGGTGGGGGGGGGCTATAAAAATATAATAATATAATAGTAATTTTTTCAGCTCTGTGATATATTCCAGCTTCGTAATGTGTAATATTTAATTTTTGCATCATTTACTTAAGGCTATAAAACATTATGTTCACATCACAAAAATTAATTAAATACCTACTTAGAGAGCGATCTAAAATTATCTACAATTTTGCCTACAAAAATATTTGACATCAATTTCACTGCCTGACCACAACCTGCGCTCCGTTATTACTCATTTTTATTTTTTTTTAATTCCCTAGGATTGCCCACCATTACCTCAAAAAAAGTGTCTGTTTATTTCTAAATGTTGTATAAAACCATGATTATTCATTAGGTTAGATATTTTATTGGTGTTTTTTATATCCGCAGTTACACCGATTATAAATGATAATTTTCATATTAAATGTAGGTAAACGACATTTTTACCAACAGTAATTAATGGTTTTTCTTATGTAAGAAACATTTTATTAAGTTTATATATCTACCGTATAAGGCAAAACTATAATATAATTATGATTTTAATCAAAAAGTACATAATATAAAATATTTTTTAAAAATATTTGTTTTATTAAGTTGTTTTATCCTCAAATGTTAGGTGTCATCAAAACTGTCAACATTGGTTTTTGTACGTATCCCAAGAACTAAACAAAACTTTTCACTTACCTTTTCTTGTTTGCTTAAATATTCCCACATGGGTATGGCAGATCCGCTCAAGCTTCCAACCAGTCCACAAAAACACAAAACACCGACCAAACTCATTGTTTAATTGGTTTTAATAACGTCTTTAAAATCACAAGTAAATTTCCGCTTCGAAAACAGTCTTCTTCCTTATATTATTTTCACAAAGTGGGCTGAGAAAGTCTTGACAAACACACTTAACTTTCACGACCAATAAGCGCTCACTTAACTAAGTGGATTTGTACTTAAAACGTCGCCGTCTTGATTCTGATCACTTCTGATCCCTACCATGGCCGGCTAGATTGTTTTATACAAGCTTCAGAAGCTCGCGTAGTGAGGATACGTCATTACCGGATTTCAAAGCACGCCTGATTTTGGAGATTCCCCAGGCCGGCAGATGATGATTAGGACGGTTGTGTTTTGTTTTGGTATTTTATGCTTAAGTGTTTTGGTCGAATTTTTGAATTAATTTTTGGGTTGTCTGTAGACGGTGCTTTGTTGTTGACCAATCAATTACCTATTTTAAATTGATTACGTTTCACAGAAAAATAATAAATTGTTAAACATATATATATATATATAATTCTACATAAACACATCCAAAACATCCATTAACCTAGCACCCCACTTCAAGAAAATCAAAATTTAGTCACACCATAATAATGTGCTAATTATGTGCTAATTTCATCCCCAAGCTAGGTTTATATTACCTTAGCAACCCCACCAGGAAATATGGCACCAAACTAAAAATTTTTGGTTTTAAAATTATTTGCTAATTATATAAAAAAAAAATCGAACTTTTCATTTTAAATTATGTTTTTTTTTTAAAAAAGGGTGGGGCTAGCGACACCACATGGTTAGGTATCACGAAATTTAAAAATTTCAAAAACCAGTATTATCTGTATATTATGTGCCAATTTCGTCCATGATCAGAAAATTTTGTACTCGTCTGGTTTCCGAGAAAATCGAAAAAGAAAGTGGGTTAGCTAGGTTAATATTAACTTAGCAACCCCACCCTTTCGATTTTTTATTACATAGCACACAATTTTGGTATATACTTTTTGTAATTTTAGAACCGCATTTTAGGGTGGCGTCGCTAGATTAATATTAAGCTAACTACCCCACAAAAAACTGCACTGAAAACAAAAAATTCGGATTTTTCTTGTACATATTCATGGATCACATAATTTTGGAATCATAAATTAGCACATAATGCAGATAATACTGGTTTTTGAAATTTTTAAATTCCGTGTTACCTAAACATGTGGGATCGCTAAGGTAATATTAGCCTAGCTACCCCACCCTTCTTAAAAAAAATAATAATTTAAAATGAAAAATTCGATTTTCCTGGTGGGATTGCTAAGTTCATATGAATCTAGCTACCCTATCTTCTTTTTCGATTTTCTTAGAAACCAGAGGAGCACAAAATTTTTTGATTGGGGACGAAAATAGCACATAATTCGCACATAATTACGGCATAACTAAATTTTTACTTTATTGGGGTGGGGTCGCTAGGTTAATGGAGGTATATGCTTTTTTAAAAAAGAGTAGTATTTTTGTATGTTTTCATTAATTTTAACACTTTAAAGTAAACATTTTACCAGAAAAAATCTCATATTTGTCATATTGTAAAACTAATACAATTATTTGAAGGTTAAAAATCGCGTGAAAAAGCATCAGCATTTGGGACTACCCAGGTAAAAAAATCGCATAGGTTCTCATGAAAGTCGGTCAGTTTTTATGTTGTTTCATAGGGTTTTACAAGATTATACGAGCCAAGTTATCGTCCATGTAAAATCTGATAAAAAAATCTGTACTTGATGAGATTTGTTCAGGTTTTTACAAATTTGTTTCACATACCGCATAGGAAACATATAAAACCTGATAAAAAAATTGTAAAATCACGTCAAACGTTTCTAAAAGATTTAAAGTGGTTTTTTGGCAGCCCAAACCTAGCTTACGTGCCAGATTTCTTTAAAATCTCTTTAGTTCTGAGTTTCAATCGGTATTTTTTTTATATTCTAAGTTGTGGAAGTTTTGCCCAAATTTGCCGCCGTTATAGTTTGGCTTCATTTTGCTTCATTTTCATGCCGACTCCCAATTTTTAAAAACTGAAAACGGTCATAATCGAATATAGGAATGACGCAATTTTTTTTCAGAAAAATTCGCAAAATTTCGCTCTCTAATTAAGCTGAAAAAACGGATAAATAAACAAATAATTAATTAAAAAATAAGCATTAATTAAAACGTATAATTCCCATATTATAGTAGTAGGATGATCTCATCATCATAGCCTTTTTGATTGTGCCAAATGGCGATTTTTATATGGGGTTCTTGCACATTTTTCAGTTGTCGCATATTTGGAAATTACGTAAAAAAATATTCGACCACTATCTTTTCTTTTTTTGACAAAAGTAACTACAAACGAAGAAAACGCGTTTATAGCTAAACCAATACCCCCTACGTAGAAGGCGTCGGATCAACCCGAAATAAAAACAATATGGCGCCGTCTTATGTTCCTATTTGACATTCAGTCTTTTTTTTACATCGCGAAATCGCGTCTTTGAGGGACTTTTTTGACGAGTTTTTATTGATTATTTTTATATTTAAGGTCGTAGTTACAATCTGGGGAATTGTTTTTAGCAACACTGTACGGGAAATCAATTTAACTATGTCGACCTGATTTTTTTGCTAAATTTAAGTCATTGAATTTGTTTTTCATGGCTACGCGGAAACTTTATTTATGTTTAGAGATTTTTTAGCACTGGGTCAAAAATTTGGGGTTAGATTACTTATTTTGACTTTTCGCGTTCTGCGCCGCTAAAAAAACAAGTAAAATACTAAAATAAAAGAAAACCATTTATTGCAGAATTACCTGCTAAAAAAACGGTACCCAACTACGTATTAAAGTAACTGGGTGTAGTGTTTAATGTTGCATTTACAGGTGCATTTATAATTGAATTGAAAAAACTCCTGCTAGCTGATACCGACAACAGGTTAACTTAAATGCATGCAGATTTAAAAATCAGCTACTGGCGCTAGACGAAATAATCGTATTCTATTTTAAACAGGAGCGTCAACGACTTACTGATATTTTGTTAGTACTCAAGTATCCGTGTGTTTTTGAAACTGAGGTTGTAAAATCTATCGTTTGCACTCCAAGATTTCACTAGTACGCTTAAACATAACTATGCCGCAATAATTTAAATTAAAAAAAATGGTTGAATCAAAATAAAAACAAAATTATGTGGGGTTATGGGCGCCGAATGTTTCTATGCGAATTCCCAGTAATCCCAGCGGGCCAGTAAAGTTCTCTTGGTTCTTTGATAGACTCGGGGTAATGCCCGCGCAGCGCTAAGCCGTTTTCGGTGGGCGACCGCACACCCGGAGTGGATTCATATTTGTTTTAGAACAATGTTTGGTAATTATGCAGTATACGGTTTTCTGCCATTTTTGATTTTTTTTGAAAAATTCTTTATGGGGGCACCTTCTAGGGTCCCTAGGACCCCAAATCCGCCTGCGCCCGATTTTTTTTTTTTTTTTTTTAACGAGGGTAAAGGGTGCCCAGGGGGGGGTTGTTAAGTGTTTTTTTAATTGTTTTGGGTTGGTTTGGATTAGGTTGGGTTGGACTGTGTTGGTTTGGTTTGTTTTAGTGAAAAAAAATTAAAAAAAAACAAAAAAAATCAAAAAAAAAAACCAACCGGCGCAGACGGATTTGGGGTCCTAGGGACCCTAGAAGGTGCCCCCATAAAGAATTTTTCAAAAAAAATCAAAAATGGCAGAAAACCGTATACTGCATAATTACCCAATGTTTTTGAAAACACATTTTTGAAAGATAAACATAACCTCGAATAGTTTTCTGTCAGAAAACGTAAAAATGCTCTTCTGTCCCACTGCGACCCGATTTAAAGTTTGTTGACAAAACACCTGCAGTTACCATGGAATCGTATAAATTCCGCGATCTATCGGCCAACACTTGAACTGCGTGTGTCTCCCAAATTCAATGAAGTGTGATTGATTGATCGGTTTTCTTTTCCGGAGTGCACAGGCTTTTAGAAAAAAGGAAACTTAGTTTTTATTTTCGCTAAAGCAAGGAAATATAAAAAGGAAAATGTAATCCAGAGAAAATTGTGAATATTTCTCTAATTTTTTTGTAAATCGGGTTTGTTCTAAACCGCAATTATTTTGAGGCTTTTGGGATAGATGACAGCACCAGAGCTTTTATTTTGAAGAAAAAATAGTTGAGAATTTTGAAATATCCTTCAGATATTTTTGTTAAGCATTTAAAAATGATCATTCCTGCCGAATTTCAGCTAATTCTGATGTTTAGTTTGTCCTGTGCACTCTGGCAAAAGATTAAAAAATTAAAGAACAAGGCGTTGCCAGTTGTACTTTTTCTTACTTAAAATCTGGGGAGAACCTATAGCCTTAAGTTTTTTTTTCATGCAGAGTCCTTTTTACAAGGGGTAAACTAAGTAAATGTATTATAAATAATGGTACAAATCTGCGTAGAAGCGAGCAATATTTTTGGCATTTTTTTTAAAAACTGCTGGGTACTTTTCCTGAACTTCGTAAAGAAGACAGAGGAGAGAGAGTTGCAGCGGAAGTAGGGGTAAGAAACGGGGTATGGCAGAATTCATAAAGAGGCCTAATTGCCAGGGCCGCGGACCGCCC
The DNA here is from genome assembly GCA_963921995.1 of Oxystoma pomonae. Taxonomy (NCBI): domain Eukaryota; kingdom Metazoa; phylum Arthropoda; class Insecta; order Coleoptera; family Brentidae; genus Oxystoma; species Oxystoma pomonae. Next base: position 66,113,663 of record OY998171.1, read on the forward strand.
CTGTTCTACTACTACTACTACTACTACTACTACTACTACTACTACTACTACTACTACTACTACTACTACTATTACTACCTTTAATAAAGACAACAGCCTGACAGAGCGCTACTGCGCCTGCGCAGAATAAAGGTAAGGATAACGGACTAGCCAAAAACCTGACCAAAATCACACTATTAGCATGTGGCCCTTTTGGGTAAAAAATGAATGAGAAAATTTTTTTGCTTTCGTGTTTTTCTTTGCGAACAGTTAGGAACGTCGTATTTTTGATGAAAGTAGGACATTAAAAATATAAATCAATCAACAAAAAATGGGATTTTCCTACGAACAAACGCTCGTGTTCGACAACAACTTGCTATAAAAAAGCACTAAAAAAATATAATATATCAATGCAAATTAGAGGATCTAACCCAAAAAAGGAGAAAAAAATCACCTGCGGAATGTTGTTTTCGGTCATAAATTTGACCGGGCTGTCAGAAATCCTGGTAAAAACCCAAAGTGTTAGAATTTCTGGGCATTTTTTTATGGTTTCTAATTAAGTTTGTTGGCGCCACGAATTTTGTAAGCTTTGTAGAAGATTATGCAAATGTCCTGTTACACAAAATTTAAATAATTATTTGATTTGATGGATTCAGGCGTAATTGACTTGTATACTCCTTCGGCTTATTTGCCCCTATCCGCCTGCTCACTTCGCAGTTCTCACTTCCCATTTATGACGTCACAATCGCACTTCTGACGTCATAAACGGGAAATTTCTCAGTTCACTGGTTCTTACGTGCCTCTACCCGCCTGCTTACTTCGTAGTTCCAAATTTCTTTGTGAATGCGTTTTCCGATTTTCAATGTTGTTTTATTTGATGAAATATTTAGGTTTATTTTAAAAGTTTACTAGAATATATATAAAGCGTTCAATTAGAGTAATCATAATTTTAATATAAGATTCAATCTCAATAACAGCTCATTCACCATGATTTGTAGAAAGTAACCACAAAATGAACAACGTATTTTTCTCAAATGTAGAAAAAATTATTCCTGGTTCAAAATAATAACTTTTTGTGTAGTTTGGAAAAGAAAATAGAAATATAATTTGGTGTTGTATCTTTAAAAGACTATTGCCTATTTAAATTTTCTTCTTCTCAAGTAGGCCTACCCTCGTTTACAAACGAACTTCAAATAGAATTGAACTTTTAAATTAACTACATAAATTAAAGTAAAAATTGTAAAATCTAACTTTTAATTAAAGCTTGGCATTTTTTATATAATAAAACGACACCATAAAAACTTTATTAATTGAATCATTTGTATATTCTTAATTTTATTATACATTCAATCAACTCATAGGTGCAGTTCTCACTTCCCATTTCCCCCTTATTAATTTTGTTGGGAAGGTATAGCCCGTTTTTCAAACCCTTTTATTTCTATAGTGGGTTGAAACCCCCAATTCTGTGATTTATAAATGGAATAAACCCCGAAGTACGCCGGTTTTGCATCCAGCTGAGAGTTAACCTCAAAATTAATTAATTCCAGACACTTTTTTTTCAAACTAACACCTCATTTAACTGCGATTTGTTTTTAACCTTGAAACATGATAAAGTACTGAAAAGAAATAGGAAGTCAGAACTGTGAATTGAGTAAGTAGGTAGAGGCACGTAAGAACCAGTTAACTGAGAAATTTCCCATTTGTGACGTCAGAAGTGCGATTGTGACGTCAGAAATGGGAAGTGAGAACTGCAAAGTGAGCAGGCGGATACGGGCACGTAACAACTGAGAAATTTCTCGTTTGTCACGTCAGAAGTACGATTCTGACGTCAGAACTGCGAACCGCGAACTGAGCAGGCAGATAGGGGCTACCGTAAATTCTGCCTCATCTGCCAGCTCACTTCTACGTCTCATTTTGCACTTATGACGTCACAATAAGCGGGAAATTTCTCAGTTGTTACGCCAGCAAATTTCACAGTTCCTCACTTTCCATTTCTGACGTCACGATCGCGCTTTTGACCGCACAAGTATGAAATTTTTCTACTTAGTTTACGGAACTCGAATGAAGCCCTAGGTCTAGGGTGTGCCAGTATATGCCTGTTTCATAGACTATGAGAAAACGTTTGATCGAGTCCAACACGAAAAGCTTATAGAATCGCTAAAAGAAGTTGGTCTAGATGACCGACATCTAAAGATATTTCTAATCTATACTGTAATCAGACTGCTCAAATAATGGTTGATGGCCAACTGTCTGAAGAGGTACAAATAAGAAGAGGTGTGCGCCAAGGTTATATATTGTCTCCGCTGTTGTTCAATATCTATAGTAACAAAATAATAGAGAATGCACCTTCATAACTGCGAAGAGGGTCTGACTATAAACGGCATAAAAATCAACAACCTATGATATGGACTAAATAAAACCCATTTTGTAAACATTTACTCATATAAAATTGAACTCGATCATAAACAAAAATAAGACCTGATTTTCAACGGAAAAAATCCGGCATTCCTGTTTAATGATAGTAAAAACCGAGAACATATGACATCGGCATCCCAAAATCAAACAAAACTAAAAAAAAATAGAAGCGCAAAATGTTTAAACAAATATTTACGCAAACTTCTGCTACTATGATAATGTTTATTATTAATATATACAGGGTGTTGCCACCGGCGATCCGAAGGCATTTGATTAAGGGGGGGGATAAAGACCATTTTCCCAACCAAATAGACCATCAAAATTGGTGATACCGTAGACAAAATCGGTTATTCTTCTCCCGTATCCAAAAATAACCGAACCGAAATACGTTAGTTTAACGGGACTCGCTCGGTTATTTTTTGCAACCAACCAGATTTATTTCTGTGCAAAAGCTGCAGCTGGTAGGTGATAATTCGTTTTTTTATTTAGTTAGGTTTTTAATTTTTTTGTGAAGGTGAATTTGAAAAAACTAGAATTATTTACATTACAGTTTGTATGTCGGAAAAGAATACGGTTACGGTAATTTGTGTTTGTGGTTTAAAAACTCTTTTAAGCATCTCAATTGCGGTAATACGGTAAGAAAATAAGGTGACGATAAATTAGTGGTCTGTTAACTCTCTAATATTAAAAGCGATTTCCAAATTACCGAAAACTGAGATTTTTGTGAAATGTACTTAAATTTCCCAACGTTTCGAAAAGTGATACTTTTCCGCACGCGACGGCAGTTGCCCGAACGACGCGGAGCGGAGTTCCGGTAAGCCGCCAATGGCGCAAAAAGGCACTTTTCGCTCGTGTCACATTTTTATTATTAGGTATTAAAATAGCGAAAAACTGTTTTTTTTGCATTTTCTTTACATTTGAGTTGAAAAATATATCTAAAAAGTCGAATTTGACCTAAAAAGTCGGTAAAAAATCGTGGGCCAAAATATTTTTTACGCACGCCGTGCGGAAAAGCCACAGGATAAATCCATTCCCGCACGGTGTGCGGGAAATGCAACTTCCCGCACGCTAGTCGGAAAATAACTATTCTGCTACCTTTTTCTGTACACCCTGTATAATCTCTATTTATTTTACCAAAAATGTTACCTCTTCTAGATATATTAATTCGATAAAGATGGTATTTAAAGGTAAGCTTGGACTTTGGAATGTTAAATAAAATAAATTAGTATTCAGCAATTTGATAGAAACCATCTTTAGTTCCTGGATCGAATTTGGCCCGTGTAAAGTTCTTGGCGATCTTGTTTAAAACGACCCATAAGGAAATACTTAATATATCGAATATGTAAATTTTTTTACTATTGTGTAAAGTTTCTACAGCTAATATTTATAGAAAACAACTTTTAAAGAACAAGCTTTTATTAAATGCACTCAAAAGCAGAAAATAATTTTTTATCTTTCTTATACGATAATAAAAGCGATGGGCGCAAATTAAAAATTTTAACTTTAGGTATCGTATATTGGTCACATCGACGATTCACCTAAGAAACAGTTGTATTAATCTATAGCCTAAGGACATTTTCAAAGCCTTGGCAAGCGCGGCAATCTCACCCGTTTTCAGCTTCTTTAGATGAAAGCATTATGTTTATCATTCGAACAGAAGAAGAATTTAGTTCTTCTCTCTTTGTCACCGTAAAGTTAAAATTTTTAATTTGCGCTCATCGCTTTTATTGTGGTATAAGAAAGATAAAAAATTATTTTCTACTTTAGAGTGCATTTAATAAAAGCTTGTTCTTTAAAAGTTTTTTTTTAACAAAAATTTATTTTTTAATTTTTAGATTTGTACCCTAAATCGTCCATTTTGAATCCGCCATATTGAAATTATAAAATCTGATCAAAAATTCATATCCCCTTCCCGAAAAACCCCTGTATGCCAATTTTGATTTAAATCGAACAAACTAAATCTTTTCTCCCCTCCACTTCCCTCGTTAGAGGGAAGTGTGTACCTAATAATACCATATTATTGTATTGTCGCCGGAACTATAAACACATACCAAATTTTAACACACACTTAATTTTTAAATTTGTATCCTTAATCGTCCATTTTGAGTCCGCCATATTGAAATTTTCAAATCTAATCAAAAATTCATAATCCCCCTCCTTAAAAACCCCTGTATGCCAGTTTTGATAGAAATCGAACAAACTAAATCTTTTTCCCCCTCCAGTTCCCTCGCCATATTGAAATTTTCAAATCTAATCAAAAATTCATAATCCCCCTTCTTAAAAACCCCTGTATGCCAATTTTGATAGAAATCGAACCAACTAAATCTTTTTCCCTCGTCACTTCCCTCGTTAGAGGGAGGTGGGTATCTGAGAATACCACATTATTATATTTTCAATTGGATATGTGGATAAGTCAGTTAAAATTGGTTAGCAAAACATGACCGAAAATCGTCCATCTTGAATCCGCCATATTGAATTTTCAAAATCTGATCAAAAACCTAGGTGTTTTCCCCTCTCCACTCCCCTCGTAGGGGGGAGGGGTGCCTATATAAGTTAGTTAAAATTGGTTAGCAAAAGATGATCAAAAATCGTCCGTCTTGAATCCGCCAAATCGAATTTTCAAAATCTGATTAGAAATTCGTTATCTCCATCCCCAAGTGCCCCAACACACCAAATTTTAACGAAATCGGGCGTAATTCAACTGTACCCCCCTCTACCCCCTTCGAGTAGGGGGGAGCTGTAAATTTCATCACACTATATTCTTGTGTTGTCACCGCAACTATATAAGCATGCCAAATTTGAAACCGATCGTATGTTGGGAAGTTGGTCAAAATTAAGTTGCAAGAATCCACCCGAACAAACATATCTACATAGTTATTACATATACCTGGTGTCCCAAGGAGAGTAACCTATTAAGATATTTTTGAAACTATACAATGGAAACTTTTCAAACTTTCTATTCTAACATAAGTCCATATAAACTATCTTTATGAAATACTCTCATATTTGCAGTGTTGCCATTTGCAGGAAAACTTGGCACCACTTTCTTAGTTTAAATTGAACACCCTGTATATTTTTGCATTTTTGAATTCTACAAAATATTTGAGGTACATTTTATAAATAATGTCCTATACCTATGTTTAACCGTTTTTGAAATATTGACAGGTAAAAATTGACATTTTTTAACTTTAACAGCCCGTAACATCGAAACGGTCAAGGATAGAGCAAAACGGTTTTTACATTCCCGTCTTGGTTATTCACAAGCTATCGTTTTATACTATTTTTAACCCAGGGTTAAACTAACCTTGGGATATTTTAACCCTGGGTTTAGATATAAAACGATAGCTTCTAATCAAGTCGAATTTACTCTCCGTGCCGTACGACCGAGGTGGATTCGAAGCACGCTGCAGTGTTATCTTTTGGAAATTCATTTTGTTTTTATTATTTTGTTTTATTTCTGCCTTGCTCGAGAAACAGATGGGTAAGTTCTTAATTGAAATAATACATTTTTAAAACTAAAAATGGATGTCTACGAAGTTGCCGAAAAAGTGCAGATGGTCAAATGGTCAAATCGTCATAACCCAACACACGTTCGATATTGGTCGAGGGAAAATTTGCATTTGTATTTTGACGTAAGAACACAGTATCCCCAAAAACTAAATGTTTGGGGGGGGGTATTGCAGGGGAACACGTAATTGGGCCATTTTTTATTAATGGCAATTGCAATTTGAATGGTCCTAGATACTTGGATCTACTGCAGCAGCACATTATTCCAACTGCTAGGCAGTTGTTAGGTGTAAGATTTGGTGAAACATGGTTTCAACAAGATGGTTGTTCCGCTCACAATGTTGGCCTTGTTAGGGAATATCTTTATAATGTATTTCCTAATCGGGTTATAAGTACACGGGGAACTATTTTATGGCCAGCTCGATCTCCCGATCTTGCTCCTAATGACTTCTATCTGTTTTTGAAGAAGGTTTTCAAATTATCACCCCTAACATGCTTGGAAACGTTGGAAGGGGTTTTTATAGTAGGCTCGGATATTGTCTAGCCGAGCAAGGAGGACTTTTCGAACATTTGCTTTAATTTTTTTTTGACTGGGAGAATCTTTTTGATTTTTAGAATGTTTTTTTATTTTGAGAACTTGCTTTTATTTTGTTTCTCCTTATTATTTTCATTGTAACACGTCGTCACTGATAAATCTGAGCAGTTGACAATAAAACGCTCTTATTTATCAGTGACAAAAAATAAGAAAATTACGTTATAAAAATTTGCGTATTTATTGACCAAATTCCGGTTTCATTGACTACGCTCCACACAGCACCGTGGTTAGAGGCGTACTAAATACAAGGCGAACGGCGGCGAACGGCAGCGAATGGCGATCGGAAGCCTGAGTGTTGGTTGCTTCACTGATAGGCGTGCGGTGTCTCTGCATGTACGTACACTGGCAAATTAGACTTCTTTCGCCCTATGTTCGCAGTAGCTTGAAGCGGTCTGTATATTATATTATCACAGTGTAATATAATCTAATATCTGTGATAATATAAATATTTGTAATAATTAAATATAGACTAAAATATCAGGGTTTCACATTAAACATCAAAAAAAAAATATCGAGTAGAACAGGGGGCCGGGGGGCACCCTAAAAAAATTTGCGGAGGGGCCTCAGAAAAATCTGACACGCTTCTGCTGTTATACAACCGGAATGACTAGTTTTTTGTCTTTCATATGTGCTGTGCGATAACCCTTTTTATTATTAGCCTCAGAATTAGGGGAATTTTGTCAATACCAACTGATTTAGGCTCACAAATGTCAAATGCATGTAGCGGTCATTTTATTTATAGGATCGGCCTGCGCACTCGGACGCTTAGAGACAAGATTACAGTTTTCTGCAAATCGGTGATATTCCTCTTTAACTAACCAAAAACAAGTTTGGAAAGTTTGAAGTTGTCAGCGAAAGTCAACAGCTTTTCAGAAATTTTACAATCTTTTTATATCATTTTTACATTAAATCTATACTCAAAATTACAACAACCCAGCTGACATATCAAGTTTTTACTGCTCTTGCGTTCTGATGAGAAGAGTTCCAGACAGAAAGAAGTAAACTTAAATTACAAAATTTAGAAATGTTTTGATGTCAAAATTTACCAAAATTGATGCTTCAAAGGACGGAAATTGCTTTTTCCGTGTGGTTTTCGAATATTTACAAAGAAATAAAATACATGTAAGTCGTACTGACCTTCGAAATCAAGCTTCTGACTATATTTTTTTTCACTGGCAAGATTTGGCATTTCTTCATTATCAAAATTTAAGCAAAGAAAACTACAAAACGTTTAATGCAAACTGACGGTACTTATGCAACATCAATTGAAAATCTTGCTATTTCAGAACTTTACAAGCTAACTTTTAAAATATTTCGGCCCCCAGCAACTTCTTTTGAAGACAATGTTTATTTGTACGCACGAAAAATCCATTGCTTTACTTTTTCTGGAAACACTGATGCTGGTCATTATGACCTTCTTTAGCCCTTTGAGAATTTAGATCACAACGCCTGCAAATCATGTAATAAAACTTTCCACAGTCAAAAAGGATTCAAGATACATTTTTCAAGATGCCAAAAAAAAATTTACCAAAAAAAATACACCAATACTAGCAAGTTGTCGGTACGCTGCTCTACGTGTTCCAGAGAAGTCAAAAAACGGAAAGAATGCTGCCTCTGTTGCATTCTCTATCTAAGAAAAAATCCCCAAAACTTTTTTAATTTAAAACCAAAACATAATTATCAGACGAAACATAAAGAAAACAATTATAATTTTCCCAAACATAGACTTCTATCTACTCAGAAAAGTTATTTCTATAACGCAGTAAAATTTTATAACCAATTACCTGATAGTATAAAAGAGATTGAGAGCTTCAAACAATTTAAAAAAGAATGTTTTACTAGATTATGTCAAATCGAACCATACACTATCGCCGAATTTCTTAATTTTTAGTGTTTGTTTATACTTAAGGTTTCCTGTTTACTGTTGTTTTTAACCAACATCATGCCTAAGTGTAACATGTAAAATTATGTAATTATTTTATTCTTGTTTTTATTTTTATTTTACTCTCTAATGTTTGTCTTTTACTTGGCTTGTAAAATTTTAGTTTTATATTATGGTTTTTGTTTCTTATTGACAAATTAACTAAGTAATTTTTTAATATTATGCAGCCTAAATATACTGCTACGTTGTCCTTTTTTTATCCATTAATTTAAGTTAAATCATGCAAGCAAACATGTACTTTGTCGATTACTTCAACACTTAATTATTTTAACTTAAATTTTAAATTAGCTAATTACCAAGCTGTTTTTTAACTTTTTGTGTTATGTGTTTTCAAGCCTTATTAATTATAATAACTGTATTTTAATATTTTTTGAGCATTTTCTAAATTAATAATTATCTATTTTTTATTTCATTAATTTAGGATAAGTATGACGAAACATGTATATGTACTCTACTGTATAAATACTTTGTAATAAATGAACTAACTAACTAACTAACTAGACACACTTCCCGACCTGCAGCCTTTGAACGAGGTCTTTTATCTTTAGCACACAAAATAGTTTTAATTTAATTAATTTTTAGACTTATTTTTAAAAAAATTTTGATGTTCTTTGAGTTTAATTTATTCTGCATATTTTTAAAATGTTTTGGACGCAATTTTAATGTTTTGTAGTATCAAAAATGTCTCGACATTTTAGATGAATAAAAAACTCAATAAAAAACATTGATATAAACCCAGTCGCGGGTTTTTCCGAGCGCCATCTATTGACCGCGGTCCCGAGTTGGAATAGAAAGACACAATTGAGTTGCCCATCTTAAATTTTTTTATATAATATAGTTTATAATCTTTGGATTATCGTTCCACTTTTATTTTTACTTGGGTTAGTGCTAATTTTACTTCTTTTTTAAAGCCAATCTGCCTACTTTTTGCAAAAACATTGGAAGTGGTAACAGCTTATTATTGATGTCATTATACAGACCGCTTCAAGCTACTGCGAACATAGGGCGGAAGAAGTCTAATTTGCCAGTGTACGTACATGCAGAGACACCGCACTCCTATCAGTGAAGCAACCAATACTCAGGCTTGCGATCACCACTTGCATGACTTTCCTTTGGTATTTAGTACGCCTCTAACCACGGTGCTGTGTGGAGCGTAGTCAATGAAACCGGAATTTGGTCAATAAATACGCAAATTTTTATAACGTAATTTTCTTATTTTTTGTCACTGATAAATAAGAGCGTTTTATTGTGAACTGCTCAGATTTATCAGTGACGACGTGTTACAATGAAAATAATAAGGAGAAATAAAATAAAAGCAAGTTCTCAAAATAAAATAATACATTCTAAAAACCAAAAAGATTCTCCCAGTCAAAAAAAAATTAAAGCAAATGTTCGAAAAGTCCTCCTTGCTCGGCTAGACAATATCCGAGCCTACTATAAAAACCCCTTCTAACGTTTTCAAGCATGTTAGGGGTGATAATTTGAAAAGCTTCTTCAAAAACAGATAGAAGTCATTAGGAGCAAGATCGGGAGATCGAGCTGGCCATAAAATAGTTCCCCGTGTACTTATAACCCGATTAGGAAATACATTATCAAGATATTCCCTAACAAGGCCAACATTGTGACTGGAACAACCATCTTGTTGAAACCATGTTTCACCAAATCTTACACCTAACAACTGCCTAGCAGTTGGAATAATGTGCTGCTGCAGTAGATCCAAGTATCTAGGACCATTCAAATTGCTATTGCCGTTAATAAAAAATGGCCCAATTACGTGTTCCCCTATAATACCCCCCCAAACATTTAGTTTTTGAGGATACTGTGTTCTTACGTCAAAATACAAATGCAAATTTTCCCTCGACCAATATCGAACGTGTGTTGGGTTATGACGATTTGACCATCTGCACTTTTTCGGCAACTTCGTAGACATCCATTTTTGGTTTTAAAAATGTATTATTTCAATTAAGAACTTACCCATCTGTTTCTCGAGCAAGGCAGAAATAAAACAAAATAATAAAAACAAAATGAATTTCCAAAAGATAACACTGCAGCGTGCTTCGAATCCACCTCGGTCGTACGGCACGGAGAGTAAATTGGACTTGGTCTGTATAGTCAGTTACATACAATACCCGTTTTCATGCAGTTGGATCCCGATACGATCCCAAAAAAAGGCAAGCCAACGAAAAAAAAGTTCGATTTGCCGCGTTTTCATGGAAGGTTTGAAAGTGAATAGTATTAAAAACGTATTCAGTTCCATGTGAAAACGTAGTAAATAATAAAATATGCAGCCTTGGCGAACACATCTCCATATTCGGACAGTAGAATAATGATATCAGAAAAATAATAAATTTCGCATTTTTTCGCATAAACAAAATCCACAAGTTAAACCGGGTTAATGAGAGATTAGCAGGCAAATTATATCAAAATAAGGAAATGCCTGTAAGTTTAGCATCGCACACTATGGCAACGAATTAAAACATTACAGGAAAACAAAAAAAATCATTTTGGAGCTTATATGTTTTTTATTAAAAAAAGAAAAGATCAAAAGATCTTGGGAAGAAAGAACGAAATTTCAAAATTGGACGAGTGTCCCACAATGAACACACAAAAGTCCAAAGCGAAAAGGGGATACAATTAAATGATGTTTCGCCCGAGGTGACTAGCGTGGGCTCGTCAGTGGATTCACTAGTCACCCTCAATCCAGACATCATTTAACACCATCGCACACTCTGACTTCCAACTCTGAAACACTCACAAATAGGAATGCATTCGCCTGGTTTTGGACTTATAATCTCTGTCCTGTTTGCTAAAATTTAGAAATATTGTCCAGTAGCGGTCCCACGGGGGGGGGGCGACCGAAATCTTTGGAGAAAAAACGGGAAATTGCAGAACGGTCCTTTCCTGCCAAAAATACCGCATCAAATCTCTTGGAGAAATTTGACAAGATTTAATATGTTTTAGATGCGGTTTGTGAAACATCCCTTATAGGATCCCTTAAAATCTTGTCAATTCTTGTGAGCTAAAAATTATTTCTCGTAAAAATATAAAAATCTGCCTTCTGAAATCTCTTAATATCTGTTGAAGGCTTGAACAGGTTTTAAAAGTTTTGAGGCGGTTTTTTTAGCAGGGTTTAAAAACATTCTAGAATCCCTCCACAGTATTTTGGGACAGTTTGAAACGAAACGACGAAAACCACGATATTAGAACTACAGAACAGTAATCATTTCGGAAAATCAATGTTCTATAACGAGACGTTAAGTATTTTTGACCAGAACATATTCATACCAAGTTTTATACAACGTGAAGGCAAAATCAGGGCAAAATTAACTAATGTCTGTTTGATTAAAATACAAATTCTTGAACTTTTATTGGAAGAAGTCAGTATTTGGATACAATATTGATCAGAAGTAGGCAAAAGCTTAAATCAAAACATATATGATAACGTTTTCGAGGCAATGAATAAGTGTGGCAATATTTTTCCGTTGATAAAAACATTGCTTCGTCAGAAAGAAGTATATCCTGCTTCAGAAGATTGAAAATATAAGTATTTAAAAAAACTATGACGGAAATTCGTTTGGCCTAGCGAGCCTAAACTGGAAACTCAATATAAAACGTTTAAAGAGTTTTTTAGATCTCAAAAAAAAGTATTTAGCTATTAGATTTGTTTGTGGTTTGTTTGTTATCTATGTTTTTTATAACTGAAAAATTTTGCGTAGTTACTCAAGCGCGGATTTCAGGGGGGTAGGTACCAAAATATTTAGAAAATCAAAGGTAGGGCATAAATTGCTGCGCTATAACACCTTTGATATTTACGGTATTAATTTAATTTTGTCTTAACAATGGCATTTGTGGTGCTGAAACCATTGATATATTTACAATTTTATTTTAATTTTAAATAAAAAAATTTTCGCCTGCGGCGCTATGATACATTAATATTTACGATTTTAGATTAATTTGACTCAAAAATCGCATTTTTAATGTAATTTTTTCAAATTTTCGGCGCATTAAAAATAAAAAATGTATAAAATAAACAACTTAAAATCTGAGTACCCCCCCTCTAGATTTGAGGCCAAATTCGCGCGTATCGAAACCGCCCCCCCCATTTTCAAATAGCTGGGACCGCCACTGTATTATTTGTTATAAGTTTAAGGCCAGTGGCGGATCCAGCAATTTTCCCAGGGGGGGGCACAAGCAATAAAACTTATGTAGGCCGGCTCAAGCGACTACGCCACGAACATAGGGCAAAAAAGTCCTTTTTTACGGTCATCATTGTTTTTCGGGGTTTGGCTAGATTGGTATGTTGGTTAGTGATGGACTGACCCTCCCCACTAACCAAACAGTTTCGACCTACATATGTCCATAGTTGCTTGAGCCGTTGGTGGTGACTAACAGATACTTCCTGATACAACTGATTTATTTTGGCAAAGTCAACGCTAAACTGCTAAGTATTTTCCAAATTTTCGAGACATTGTGGAGTTGAAAAAAAGATTGAATAACTAACACTCAGACTGCCAGTTCTATTGATTAATGCTAATTAATTAAAACTTTTTTTGCCCTTTGTTTTAATTTACCTACCTTTTTCTTTAGCTTGAGCATGATAATTTGTTATCTGATACTTCTGTAAATCACCATCCACCCCCAATAGTTTGGAATAATTTTGTAAAGTTTCTGTAACCAACTTTTTAGGCAAAACAGTTTTTTGTCTTTCAACTTTAACGCTTTATGTGAACCGAGAAAGAAAATACATAATTGATATCTGGCATCCAATTAGTATGTTTTCATATCGTATTCAATACATATCGAAAATCAAGCATCTGGTTCTGTATGGTATGATCAACCATGTACATAGTTTGTTTACGAGTAGAAGTCTTGTCAAGGGGACAGACGTTTGTCACCGGGACGTTACGGAGACAAGGAAAAAGAAAGTCAACCGAACACTGGGGCTGCCGGTCAAAGGAGTCCCAGTTATAGAGTTACCTTGTTTGTATAGTTTAGTTGTAAATAAAGCTAGTATTAGAACCTTCGTATCGCCACTCGTCATACTACAGTCATATATCACGCTCTTTATTGTTGGAACCACAGACCTAAAAACCATAGACCCTGAATCCCATTTATAAATTCTTATTTCTTTTGCCCCCAAGCTAGCCTGTGTGCCAAAAAAGGACAGAATGATTTTCAGAACGTTGCTCGGCAACACTGCGGTAAAACATGTATATGTTTGTAGACGTATGTCCTAGATACATCCATTTGTTTTACATACTCTACCAGTAGCGGCGAAAAATTATTAAATATGTAAAAAAAATGGGTTAATTGCACAAAAGCAGGAATTTGTAGTTTTCACAACTAGCGGTTAAAAGAGCGTTTTTTTTAAGAGTGTTGATTGATTTAAATTAACGAGCGCGGCGAGTGATTTAAAAAAAAACGAGTATTTTTGCATCGGTAACCATGTTTTTGTAATTTACTGACACTTCACACAGGTCTTTTGGATGAAGTTATAAAAACCCACCCCCTTTCTTGTCACCCTTTTAGAAACCCGCCACCAATTTAATTGTGTTATGTTGTTAAATATTTTTTTAAGTGCTAATGGTGAATAAAAGCGATTAAGGTATAGGTGATAATTTTAATAATTATTGTAAAGTTTGTTGGTGCAATACCAAAAAAAAAAATTACAAGATAACTTTAATACAAGGTTGAGGGCAACAGTTGTTTAATAGTCTTTTCTATCAACTAAAGGAAAAAGGCAAAAACCTGATGTTTAAATTAAACCCCTGATGAAATATACTAAATCACTTGCATAATTATAAGTTTCAAATATGTATAATTTTTCATAAAAAAACAAAAATGGTAGAAAATCGTATACTGCATAATTACCAAAAACAGTAATAGCAATAACTGAAAATAGGTAAAGGACGACACTGACCGGTAATTATCACAACAAAACTACAGCTGATTTTGACATTTACCTTTGAAACGAAATCCCTTGATTTGGGTGTTCCAATCGTTTACACACGATGCACTCCCGCACCATCCTATAGTTTTTAACTTCACAAGTTTATAAAAAACACAAAAACCATACAAAACGTTTCGAAATCAGAAATATTTGGACACGGTCGGTATGCAACGCTGCAAAACATATACAATGAATGCAAACCACCAGGTAGTGCGCAGAAGACGGCAAGGTATTGCGACTTGCCAGTTCTTGTTTAGGGATCGCACCAATATATTCATGAAATTTCGGAACCAACAAGAAAGTAACCTCAAGTTGGCAACAAGACTTCATCCTACTATGATTTCATCATTTGGGGAATACGAGCTTATATACTACATATATGTAATAATTTTCATATCGCATACTGGCTCAGACACATTGTATCTTTTTTTCTCCTGCTCTTTGAGGCAAAGATATTGTATAAAGTGCGAGTTAGGATGACTACAAATATTTTTTTGAATTTATATTAAGAGAAAGAGAACGCCTAATTCCGGCGATACGTTTTGCGAGATACATTGTTATTGTAGGAGCCAAGGCATTAGCATAGCATTCATGGTCTAATGGTGTAGGTCTGTGGTTGGAACAGAGATCATGCTCTATGAAAGAAAAAGAAGGCAATCTTTTCAATACGTATTGAGTACGATGTGAAAACATACTATATGATTTGTCAAAAGTAAAAATCTGGTGTAGGTATATACCAATATCATAACACACTGATGAGGCTTCCTCACTTAAATCTTATTTAACAAAATTATTCGACATAACTTGGGTACTGGTACTACATTTATTATTATTTAGGTTAAGAACATCCTCTTTTGTCTCATATCTTTCTTAAATTTTTTAAAATAATTAAATAGAGTATTACCCGCAAATCGTTTTTCATTTATGAAAAAAATGAGAGGAACCCCACGCGCGCATACCGAATTGTATAGCGCTCCACACACGCACTGATTTTTTAAATTTTAATTCGGATCTGATCAAACAAACTGGTTTTAAAATTGATGGCATGAAGCCAATTTTAATGTTTTTAAAACTTTGATAATGGTCAGGGAGGGGCGCGCGCCCCCCGCGCCCTCCTCTGGATTCGCCACTCTTTAAGACTGTAACCATTCTGTTGCAGTTCCTTCTTAATGTTTTTTATTTCTATTTCCAAGTCATGAGAATTGTTAAAAATTTGAACGGTTCCGTTATACAAAGTTCTTATTATGACTCGTTTGATTGTAGCAGAATGATTTGAACCTTGATTTAAATATTGTCCTGTGTGAGTGGGTTTACGATAGACTGTTGTTCTGATGTCGCTTTCTACTCGTTTGACAAGTGCATCAAAAAAAGGAATTTGATAATTTGGCTCCAAATCCATTGTGAATTCAATGGTGGTCTTATGTTATTTAGGTGATGAAGAAATTCTGAAAGTTCTTGGTCATTCCCGGTCCAGAAAATAAAAGTAACATCAACATATCTCACCCAGAACTTTGGTTTATATGTTGCCGTATCAACCGCGTGTGATTCGAACCGTAAATATTGGCCACCACTGGCGAAAGCGATGAACCCATTGGCACTATCTTTCACCTGAAAGTAAGAGTTATGTAGACAGCACTCCAACAACTCCATCACTCCCTCCAGCGGCAGGCTGGTACGTTCATAAAGAGATTCGTCATCAACCAGTGTCTAAAGCCCTGTTCTCACTATGCAACTTTTTCATGCTTCTCAGAAAGATACATGCATCTTGTGTGTTCACACTATGAAATTCGTCGAAAAAAGACACATGCTGCAAGATGCGCTAAAATAGAACATGCTCTATTTTTTATCAGAAAGTTGCATGCATGCTGGGGAATTTCTAGTTACCTTTTGATTACCAACCGTTTTTTTTTTATGTTGTCAAGTTGCTGATCAGCTGTGAATTTTAGGTTATGAGTTTTATTTTCAATATTTTTTAATCACCTTAAAACTTTCTAAAATTCTTGTTTGCCAATGCTCACAATCTGCAAGTTCTAATTCCCCCTCCAAGCCTGTCAATCCTAATTATTTAATATTTCTTATCCTAGAACAATCCAGAATCTTCGACTTTTCCTTTTTTCGAAGAATTCTTTATTTCTGGAATAATTCTTTATTTCTAGAATTCTTCAAGAACACCAAATATTCAGTCGTGAAAATATTGCTGGTTGCATACTTAAACTTAGCGAATGCGCTAGAAAAGGGTATAGGAAAAAAGTGAACAAAGTAGTTAAAAATCTAGGGCTTTTTTGATTTTTTTTATTAGTGATTTTGTTATGTTGGCTAAAAATGGCATTTCCTCTAAAAAAAAGATGCATAGTGTGAACACCCCCCACAGCTCCATGCTTCAAGACAAAGATGCATGTAAAAAGTTGCATGTGTTTGATGCATAGTGAGAACAGGGCTTAATAATAATTTCGGGATCTAAGAATATTAACAAAATGGTTGGAATTTCCTACAAATGAAACGGTCTTGCCTGCAAGTGGTTGAATAATTTTCAAAAGGAATTTAGACAGATTGCTTGTTGGAGAATTTCTGCAACTTGTGATTGGGCGTAAGAGCATTGCATCTTTGGGAATCCGTTTGATGTGTTGTTCGGAATATATCTGGAATACTTTTTTTTAATTCTATAGACCTTACTTTCGATTGATTGCGTCGGAACTTTTGGGAGTATATAGTTTATAGTTTTCTTTGGCAAGAACACTTGATAGATGCAGTCACAAAATTGACCTTTCTAAAAGTGCATAATATAAACGGACTACCAGCTAAAATACCTAAAAACTTCAAAAGTACGACAATTTGTCATATTGTTTAAAAAGGGTCTCTAAAACTGAAAATATTTTTTTACTTAAATTAAAGGCAACCTGATTTTTATATTAAATTTTGCATTCTACTAAAAAATCAGCAAAAATAATGTTTTAGTAAAGCCCTTATTGAACAATATCAAATTATCACGGGGAGTAACGGACAAAGGCTGTTCTATAAAGAGGGAAGTAACCCATTTTGGAGTTGATAAAATAACAATAATACGATGGAAACAGCGCTGGATTGAAAACAATTCGACGAATAGGAAACTTGGATTAGGACAAAAACGATGGTAAACTTAATACTAAATATTTTAACTTAAAAAAGAACTAAAATGAATAATTTAGTATTTAATAGGATCACCATTTTTCTCTATTACAAGCTGCAAACGTCTGGGCATTGAAAAGGTTAAATTTTGAAAATACTGATAGTCTTCTGAGAGCTGATCCAATGCGCGATAAATAGCATCGCTTAACTCTTCAGCATTTCGTGGTCTCCAATTCCTTTGGTATAATATTTTAACGATTCGACCCCATATAATATTTTCCATTGTTCTCCTGCTGCTTAAAGATGATTTAAACATTTTTTCGTCAGTGAAAACCACCCTCTCCCAGAAGTCATTATAACGAAGAACGTTGTTCAGTGCAAAAATCACTCTGGCCTGTTTTTGTTCTTCTGTTAGAAAAGGCTTCTTTGCATCAACTCGACAAGAGACTTCTGATTTCGTTACTCTTCTATTTACTGTTGCTAAAGAACCCGGAAATAATGTTACATTGGCTGTTTCAACCGACGTTGAAAAAGGATTTTGTCCGAGATGGTCAATAAGTCTCTCATCTTGCACTTCAGAACTTGCTTTTGGTCGTCCTGATCCATCTTTCCTATCCGTAGAATTATTTTCAATCCAGCGCTTTTTCTATCGCATTATCGTCATTTTATCAACTCCAAAATGGGTGGCCGCTCTTCTTATAGACCAGCCGTCTTCTATAACTCGAGTGATAATTTGAACTTTTGTAAATATTGATATCTGTGGCATTTTTAAGGATGTCACACTGAATTTTAAGCTGTCAGGCATACTAAGCTGGTGGTGCCTTATAATAGTATACACTAATGGAAAGCTAAATTTTGTGGCATAGGAAAAAATGCATGTATGAGTTTTTTTTGAAATCAAGTGTACCTCTTCAACTTTCTGGTCATAGGTTTCAGTGTCCAAAATCACTGTTGCATTATTGCCCTTGTCTGCTGGTAAGATTTTAACGGATTTGTCCTTTTGAAGATTCTTCAACGAGATTTCCTCTGTCTTGCTTATGTTAGAGGTATGGCTTGTCAGAACATCCACGTTTTTATCAAAACGCATAGTTTCAAAGACAGATGAGTCGGCGGAAGATCGAAGATTGCCCATCGTGTAATTAATAAAAGGCGTATTAATGTAAATTTTTTACGACATTCTGTCGAGACCACGGAAGTAAAAATAAAGGTGGAATGATAATACCCCCTGAGAAATTTCACAAAAATGACCGCCTTACGTAGGTGACAGTTATGAGCCTAAAAGGACGTAGTCACATTAATAAAATCGACTTGACATTTTTTTTTATGTGTCTGTTGATTTTTTGTAATATATTAAAATTTTGTTTTTTCAAATTTTTGTTAATAGAAAAAGTAAAGTTATATAATTTTTAGATGGGTTTCAAGTCCCCTTGTAAACATGATATATATTTGCCTGTTTTTTTATATTAGCCACACACTTGTTTGAACCAAAAGTTACTAGGATGTTACTCCGTTGTTTTTTTACTCAAAATGAAGCGTTTTCGTTTTTTTGCGTGTTTTTGCTAAACATATAGTGTTTTAATGATTTGTTCAGTGCCGCTATATAGAGCGCTTCAGGCTACTGCGAACATAGGACGGAAGAAGTCCAATTTCCCGGTGTACGTACACGCAGGGCAACCGCACACCTATCAGTGGAGCAACCAACACTCAGGCTTCCGATCACCGTTCGCAGCTTGCGTTTACTACGCCTCTAACCAGGGTGCAATGTGAAGTGTAGTCCATGAAATCGAAATTTGGTCAATAAATATGAAAATTGGAATGTATTGAATCAATTTACGGATATCAATGTAGCTTCTATGCCATAGTAAATAATATTATTGAAAAATCTGTACCAAAGTCAATTCAAAAAAGTAAGAAATATCCTGTTTGGTTTACAAGAGAAATAATTAAACTTGTAAAATATAAATACAAATGCTTTGTAAAAGCAAGAAAATTAAAATCTAATTTTTGGAAAACTAAATACAATAACCTAAGGATAGGATCTAAGTTAAAAATTAAGGAAGCCTACAACAGATACTTAAAAGATGTTGAAGGTAATCTTATGTCCAATCCAATAAACAGTCTAAACGACAGTCCCGAGTTATTAGATGAAATGACATATGAAAGCAATAATTATTCTGGAACTCAGCAAGTGGCAAACGGCTTTGCAGATTTTTTCAAGTCAGTTTTTGTAGATAGTAATAATACAGATTTTATGCCTAGTGAATTAAGATCATTTTTTTGCAACAAGTTGATTACACATTCTGATATTGACAATGCTATCAGAAAAATAAAATGTAACAGATCTATTGGTCCAGATGGCATTCCTGTATATATCTTAAAAGGATGTCGTGAATATTTAGTATATCCCATCAGTTTTTCCCAATAAATGGAAACTAAGTAAAGTGATTCCAATACATAAGAGTGGATCTAGACAAGAAATAAAAAACTATAGACCAATTACTATTGTCAGTGCAATCTCAAAAATTTTTGAAGTTATAATTTTTAATATGATTTTTGACGAGGTTTCCAGTAAATTGTCTTTTACACAGCATGGTTTCCTACCAAAAAGATCAACTTTAACATACATGAGGCTTTAAATAGGAAATCACAAGTGGATGTCATCTACACTGACTTAGAAAAGGCTTTTGATAAAGTCAGTCACAACGTAATAATAGATGGACTCGATCAAATGGAAGTTCCTGACTTTTTAATAAAATTAATTCAATCTTACTTAGGATACGAATTAAACAAAAGATATCAATATGTAGAAGTAAAAGGTTGTAAATCTGTATTATATAGGAGTACATCTGGAGTTCCCCAGGGCTCAAAATTTTAGTGTAGATGTAGGTCTTCACTTGTTTGATAGCCTGGTTTTGCCAATAATAGAGTATGGAAGTATTATATGGTCTCCGCAGTATAATACTTGGAGCAATATATTGGAAGGTGTGCAAATAAAATTTCTTAAATGTATGTTCTTTTGTAAATATACCCACAGCGTGGTTATGACAATGACTATTTGCTGGGCGTTTTTAACAGATTTTCTTTAAATAAAAGAAGAACCAAAATGTATTTATGTACAATGTTTAAAATTCTCAAAAATAGCATTGATGGTTCCAATATTCTTGAACAATTACCCTTTGCAGTTAGTAGAATAAATGCTAGAAACAGAAATCTATTCTATCTTGCGTACGCAAGAACAAATCTTTTTAAGTGTTCTCCAATCTATATGTTATGTAACCTTTTTAATATTTATGCAGCAGAAATAGACATTGACTCATTGTGTTTTAAATCTTTAAAAAAAATTATTCATTTAAAATTAATTAAGATCTAGTCAATTAGTTGTTTATTGTATATTGTTTATTCTCTTTCATTATTATTTTATTATTGTTTGTGACCTACCAAGTTTGTCTATTATTTATTAACTGTTAGATGTTTTATATTTATTTCTTTTTTATGGTTGTTTCAATTTTATTCCATTTAATTGTTTCTCTCCTTTTTGACAGAAAAACTTCTCGAATTTAAGTGACTAATTTTAAATTTAAACCAATGTGAATATTACTTATAAAATTTTTATTTATTTCTTATGGGTAAATCATATTTGCATGCATTAGACTTAAGCGAGTATCTATAAGTGGCAATGCTGTTGATACTTGAATAAATAAATATATAAAAAAATAAATAAATAAATACGTAAATTTTGATAACGTAATTTTCTTGTCTTTTGTCACCGATAAATTAGAGCGTTTTATTATCAACTACTTAGATTTATCACTAACAACGTGTTACAATGAAAGTAATAAGGAGAAACAAAATAAAAACAAGTTCTCAAAATAAAATAATACATTCTAAAAATCAAAAAGATTCTCCCAGTCAAAAAAAAAAAATAGAGCAAATGTTCGAAAAGTCGTTCTTGCTCGGCTAGACAATTTTTCAAATTTTAATTTCAAATTTATTGTCATTAAAAAATTGTCATTTACATACTAAAATACAGTTCGAGTACTGTTCCTGAGCTGCCTAGTAGCTCGTCGGGAGGGTACTTGTCAGGTTACCTCTTTTTTTAATATATATTTTATAAAAATCTTATAAATATACATTTCAATTTCATCTTATGAATAAAATTTTGTGGATTTTATAATCTAATACTTTTGGCTTAACTTTAAAGAAACTACTGTTTACTTTAATATAAGTAAATTCGCTTATATGATTTATTTTTTCTTAAATTAACAGGTACTGCAGTTCTTATGCATGACATTCACACATGTTATAAACGTTCACAAACAGGCATTCAACAATCTGTGACTTCCAGAGTACCAGTGCTGCGACCGTCCAGGTGACACAGTTGCTCTGCTCCTTTTTTTATATGACTTTAGTTATATTTTTAGTAGTTTATTTTATAGAATTCTTATATCTTTGTTTGTTTATTAAATATCTCTTCATACAAAATTTAAGTCAAAAATATAAATAGATGAGCTATTATTGCTTTTTTTTTATTTTAATAGTGGTATTTTATTGGTAATGAGTTCCAGGTTTTTAGGGATCCATTCATCAGCAAAAGTTTTTTGGTTTTTAATTATTTTTAGGGTATTTGGTAACAAATTGAAAAGTCTGGGTCCAACATACGCTATATATCTTTGACATGCAGAGAAATTTGCTCTCTTTAGTGGTAAGTAATTGAGAGTTAATGATCTAGTACAAGTGTTATGGTAGACATGAGTTTTATATTTTTAACTTTTTCTCATGTATTTTAAGATATTTTTTATGTAGAGTTCCCTAATTCTTAGAGTTCAACAAGGATGTCTTTTAGGTTTTTATATATAACTTTAAGAATGTATTTTTGTGCTACTATTAGCTTGTTTAATATTGTGCCACAAGTACTGCCCCAGATTCTGATTCCATAGTTGAGAATAGATTCTACCAAAGACTGATATACTATTTTCAGGAGTTTAATCGATAGAAATTCTCTTAGTTGAAAAAATCTATATATGGTTTTTCTTATTTTTTTGTGATATATTCAATATGTGCATCATATTTCAGGTTTTGATCAATGACTACTCCAAGATACTTTATTTTTGTAACTTCTTTTATTTTCAGTTCACATTTACAGGAATTATTCTTTTGACTGAAGCATTCATAGTCATGTATTTTTAACTTCTCTTTCAGCATTGTTGTTGTTCATGCTGAATGCAATATAGAAAGTTTTTGTTTCATTTAGTGTTAATAATTTTTGATCAAGCCAAAATTTAATTATTGATATGTACTTTTCTGCAAGATTATGAGCCTCTCTTTGATTAAAATTACGGAATCATCTGCATAGCATATGACACATCCAACTTTGCTTGGAATGATTTTTGTTATCATGTCAATTCAAATTGAAAAAAGGATAGGCCCTAGGACTGTACCCTGTGGCACACCAAACTCTACCTTATTTTT
Source organism: Oxystoma pomonae (assembly GCA_963921995.1). Taxonomy (NCBI): domain Eukaryota; kingdom Metazoa; phylum Arthropoda; class Insecta; order Coleoptera; family Brentidae; genus Oxystoma; species Oxystoma pomonae. The sequence goes on from OY998171.1 coordinate 66,136,625, forward strand.
GTAACTAATGCATTCTTCAATTTTTACTTTCTTGCTTAAGATATCCCTTCTAACGTTTCCAAGCATGTTAGGGGTGATAGTTTGAAAAGCTTCTTCTTATCAAGATATTCCCTAACAAGGACAACATTGTGAGCGGGACAACCTTGTTGAAACCATGTTTCACCAAACCTCACACTTAACAACTGCCTAGCAGTTGGAATAATATGTTGCTGCAGTAGATCCAAGTATCTAGAACCATTCGAATAGCCGTCAATAAAAAATAGCCCAATTACGTGTTCCCCTACAATACCCCCCCAAACATTTAGGTTTTGGGGATACTGTGTTCTTACGTCAAAATACAAATGCAAATTTTTCCTCGACCAATATCGAACGTGTGTTGTGTTATGGCGATTCAATAATGGAAAAGTGCTTTCATCTGTGAAAAGAATAGATCTCAGAAAGTTTTCATCACGATTAGCCCTTTCCATCATTGTTTCGCAAAATTCCATACAATAGTTGTCCTACGGAAAAATTTGATGCGTTTTTGACGCTTTGTAAGGATGATAACCATTCTTTTTGAGAACACGTAAGACAGTGGCTGAAGACGTATCAACTGCTTCGGCAATTTGGTGGCTAGTTAACTTTCTATTTTCCTCCACTGCATCGCAAATCATCACATCTCGTACTTCCTGCTCGTCATTCAAAACAGTGGGTTTTTTAGGGTTTCTTGGCGCTGCACAACCAAACTTTTCAAAATTCTGCACAAACCTATGAATCGTTGATAAACTAGGTTCTGGGCGATTTACAAAATTCTCCAAAAAAAAGTTGAATAAGTCTCAATGGTCTGCCTTGATAGTACCATTTGAGCATCTGCACTTTTTCGGCAACTTCGTAGAAATCCATTTTTAGTTTTAAAAATGTATTATTTTACTTAAGAACTTACCAATCTGTTTCTCGAGCAAGGCAGAAATAAAACAAAATATTAAAAACAAAATAAATTTCAAAAAGATAACACTGCAGCGTGCTTCGACCCCACCTCGGTCGTAACGGTCGTAAAGTCTGCATTTTGGGATGGGGTCCATAACTTCGTTATTTATAGGAATATTTTTTCCTGTAAATCGCTTTTTTGAAAACATTTTAACAAAGAACTTAACCTTCTCACTGGATTTTTTCCTAACACATCACATAAAATTTCTTTTAAAATGATGTATCACACTTTGTGTTTTGTATTTTTATGTATTTTTTATATTTTTATTACTTTTTAAGAATATTTATATTTATTTTATCTTTTTAATTTTACTTTATAGTAAAAATTACATTAAAAAAGTTTAAAAGATAATAATTAAAAAAATAAATAAATATCAAAAAAAAAATTCAAAAAATAAAACATAAAGTGTAATACATCATTTTAAGGGACTTTTATGCTGATTTAAAAAAGCAAAGAAAAAAAGGTCATTCCATAAGAAAAATACCAACTTTAGGTTATATCTCAGAAACTAGATGCGTTAGGGAAATTTAAGTTTGACGGTTGGGTTCTTTGTCAAAATGTCTACAAAAAAGTTTTTTTACATGAAAACAATATTCCCATAAATAACAAAGTTATAAACCTCATCCCAAAATGCAGCCTTTTCAAAAAGCCCCCGTATCTCAAAAACCTCTTAACATATCGAGATGCAATTTTCGTATTTAAGCCTGTCTCGAAAATCGAACCCAGGACATGTATACTATTTTTTCCCAGCGAATTTATCCCACTCTGTACAGGTAGCGGTCATTTTATTTATAGGATATTATGTGTTCTTACGTCAAAATACAAATGCAAATTTTTCCTCGACCAATATCGCACGTGTGTTGTGTTATGGCGATTCAATAATGGAAAAGTGCTTTCATCTGTGAAAATAATAGATCTCAGAAAGTTTTCATCACGATTAGCCCTTTCCATCATTGTTTCGCAAAATTCCATACAATAGTTGTCCTACGGAAAAATTTGATGCGTTTTTGACGCTTTGTAAGGATGATAACCATTCTTTTTGAGAACACGTAAGACAGTGGCTGAAGACGTATCAACTGCTTCGGCAATTTGGTGGCTTTCTATTTTCCTCCACTGCATCGCAAATCATCACATCTCGTACTTCCTGCTCGTCATTCAAAACAGTGGGTTTTTTAGGGTTTCTTGGCGCTGCACAACCAAACTTTTCAAAATTCTGCACAAACCTATGAATCGTTGATAAACTAGGTTCTGGGCGATTTACAAAATTCTCCAAAAAAAAAGTTGATAGTACGATTTGAGCATCTGCACTTTTTCGGCAACTTCGTAGAAATCCATTTTTAATTTTAAAAATGTATTATTTTACTTAAAAACTTACCAATCTGTTTCTCGAGCAAGGCAGAAATAAAACAAAATATTAAAAACAAAATAAATTTCAAGAAGATAACACTGCAGCGTGCTTCGACCCCACCTCGGTCGTAACGGTCGTAAAGTCTGCATTTTGGGATTTATAGGAATATTTTTTCCTGTAAATAGCTTTTTTGAAAACATTTTAACAAAGAAGTTAACCTTCTCACTGGATTTTTTCCTAACACATCACATAAAATTTCTTTTAAAATGATGTATCACACTTTGTGTTTTATGTTTTGTATCTTTATGTATTTTTTATATTTATTACTTTTTACGAATATTTATATTTATTTTATCTTTTTAATTTTACTTTATAGTAAAAATTACATTAAAAAAGTTTAAAAGATAATAATTAAAAATATAAAAAAATATAAAAAAAAATTCAAAAAATAAAACATAAAGTGTAATACATCATTTTAAGGGAATTTTATGCTGATTTAAAAAAGCAAAGAAAAAAAGGTAATTCCATAAGAAAAATACCAACTTTAGGTTATATCTCAGAAACTAGATGCGTTAGGGAAATTTAAGTTTGACGGTTGGGTTCTTTGTCAAAATGTCTACAAAAAAGTTTTTTTACATCAAAAACCTCTTAACATATCGAGATGCAATTTTCGTATTTAAGCCTGTCTCGAAAATCGAACCCAGGACATGTATACTATTTTTTCCCAGCGAATTTATCCCACTCTGTACAGGTAGCGGTCATTTTATTTATAGGATATTATCATTCCACCTCAATTTTTACTTCCGTGGTCGAGACTACCATAAGAACAAGCCATATAGCAAAACTGTGGCGCCAAGTAAGTGCCGACGAGTATGATTCTCAGCAAGGACGAACGACGACCTTCCGCAAGATGAAGTTGGATTTTCAACAAATTTAATTTGCATTTTTTGTTTCACAATTAAAATTTCTTCGAAAACGTTTTTATTTTTTTGAGATAAACGATCTCTTTTTTACCCCGCAACACAACATCCACTGACAGCTTACCTGTGGGTGTGTCTAAAACATTGACCGGTCAATTGACCACTGACCGGACCCTTCTGGTGGTCCAATTTTAACCAAATTTGGCAGAGACAATTCAACTGCATAAACAAACATATCCAGTAACATTTTACTCCCCTCACCCCCCAAATAAGGGTGCTAGAGCGAAAAAACACGATTGACCAGCGAAAAAGTTGTTGACCGGGCCCTTATCTTTATCCGATTTTGATCAAACTTGGCAGAAATGTAAAATTACCCAAAGTACATGGGCTGTAAAAATTTTATCACCCTCACCCCCCAAATCAGTGTGGTAGAGTGGAAAAACACGATTGACCAGCGAAAAAGTTGTTGACCGGGCCCTTATCTTTATCCGATCTTGATCAAACTTGGCAGAAATGTAAAAGTACCTCAAATACATTTGATGTTAAAGTTTTACCCCACTCACCCCCTAAATAATGGGGTAGAGCGGAAAAACACGATTGACCAGCGAAAAAGCTGTTGACCGGGCCCTTATCTTTATCTGATTTTGATCAAACTGCTGTTAAGGTTTTACCCCCTATCCTCCCAATTAAGTGTGGTAGAGCGAAAAAAGACGATTGACCTTATGTTTATCCGATTTTGATCAAATTTGGCAGAAATAGAAAGGTACCTGAAGTACACTTGCTGTAAAAGTTTTACCTCCCTCACCCCCTAAATAAGGGTGTTTGATTGATTGCCCAGCGAAAAAGTTGTTGACCGGGCCTTTATCTCTATCCGATTTTGATCAAACTTGGCAGAAATGTAAACGTACCTAAAGTACACGCGCTGCTAATTTTTTTTTTTACAGCAAGTGTACTTTAGGTGTGTTTATATTTCTGCCAAATTTGATCAAAATCGAATAAAGATAAAGGCCTAGTCAACAACTTTTTCGCTGGTCAATCGTGTTTTTTCGCTCTAACACCCTTATTTAAAAGGCGCGGGAGGTAAAACTTTTACAGCATGTGTACTTTAGGTACGTTTACATTTCTGCCGAATTTGATTAAAATCGGATAAAGATAAAGGCCCGGTCAACAACTTTTTCGCTGGTCAATCGTGTTTTTTCGCTCTAACACCCTTATTTAAGGGGCGAAGGAGGTAAAACTTTTACAGCACGTGTACTTTAAGTACATTTACATTAATGCCATGTTTAATCGAAATCGGATAAAGATAAAGGCCCGGTCAACAACTTTTTCGCTGGTCAATCGTGTTTTTTCGCTCTAACACCCTTATTTAAAGGGCGAGGGAGGTAAAACTTTTACAGCACGTGTACTTTAAGTACATTTACATTACTGCCAAGTTTAATCGAAATCGGATAAAAATAAGGGCCCGGTCAACAACTTTTTCGCTGACCAATCGTATTTTTTCCCTCTAATACCTTTATGTAATGGGTGAGGGAGGTACAATACAGTCCAGCAAGTGTACTTTAGATACGTTTACATTTCTGGCAAATTTGATCAAAATCGGATAAAGATAAAGGTCCAGTCAACAACTTTTTCGCTGGTCAATCCTGTTTTTTTAATCTATCACCCTTATCTGGGGGGTGAGGGGGGTTAAATTTTTACAGCAAATGTGCTTCAGGTACCTTTCCATTTCTGCCAAATTTGATCAAAATCGGATAATCGGTCAACAACTTTTTCGCTGGTCAATCGTGTTTTTCGATCTAACATCCCTATTTAAATGGTGAGGGGGGTAAAACTTTTATGGCATGTGTACTTTCGGTACGTTTATATTTCTGCCAAATTTTATAAAAATCAGATAAAGATAAAGGCTCGGTCAACATCTTTTTCGCTGGTCAATCGTGCTTTTTCGCTCTAACACCTTTACTTAAGGGGTGAGGGGTCTAAAATCTTTATTGCACGTGTAGTTTGGGTACGTTTACATTTCTGACAAGTTTGATCAAAATTGGATAAAGATAAGGGCTCGGTCAACAACTTTTTCGCTGGGCAATCGTGTTTTTTCGATCTTCCACCCTTATTTAAGAAGTGAGGAGTGTAAAACTTTTACAGCAAGTGTACTTTGGGTGTATTTATATTCCTGCCGAATTGGATCAAAATCGGATAAAGACAAAGTCCCGTTCAACAACTTTTTCGCTGGTCAATCGTGTTTTTTCGATCTACCACCCTTATCTTTGGGACGAAGGGGGTAAAATTTGTACAGCAAGTGTACTTTAGGTACGTTTACATTTCTGCCAAATTTGATCAAAATCGTATAAAGATAAAGGCCCGGTCAACAACTTTTTCGCTGGTCAATCGTGTTTTTTTGCTCTAACACCCTTATTTAAGGGATGAGGGGGGTAAAATCTTTACATCGCATGTAGTATAGGTACGTTTACATTTCTGCCAAGTTTGATCAAAATTGATTAAAGATAAGGGCCCGGTCAACAACTTTTTCGCTGGTCAATCGTGTTTTTTCGCTCTAGCACCCTTATTTGGGGAGTGATGGGGGTAAAATGTTACTGGATGTGTTTGTTGATGCAGTTGAATTGTCTCTGCCAAATTTGGTTAAAATCGGACCACCAGAAAGGTCTGGTCAGTGGTCAATTGACCGGTCAATATTTTAGAACTATCCCTTACCTGTCACAGTTAGATTTCAATACCAAAATTTATGCAGGATACAAGTAATTTTTTTTCCATGATTTATTCTCTGTTTGGTCACTCATACAAAAATGTACATTGTTAAAAACACTTCACCCATATACATTATTAAATAAACGATTCATGTTGCAAAACCGCTTAAGAACAAAAATGTTACAGCATCAGGTGCTCCAGGGAAAAGACAACAAGAAATTAAAACCAAATACGATACATGCTCGGATGACGATAACATATCTGTTACACTGAGAAATTTTTTTTAGCAAAGTGAATCTGAGTAACTAAGTAAGTGAGTAAGTGAGTGAGTGAGTGAAATACAGAAAGAAAGAAAGAAAAAAAGACAGAAAGAAAGAAACAAACAAACAAACAAATAAAGATAACAAACAAAAAAAACAAACAAGCAAGCAAGCCAGCAAGCAAGCAAACAACCAAATAAACAAACAAACAACAAAATCAAATAAATAAATAAATAGTTAAAACAAAAATTTATGATAAAATCTCATAAAAATAATGACACGATAAAAACGTATGGAGAAATTTTATTGCCGTTCCCTTGTAAAATCTTTTTAAAATCATGTTTACAAAATCTCATAAAATCTCCTATAATTAAATACTTCGTGATTATAAAATACTGTAAAAGTTTGTACAGCGAATCCTTATTAAAATTTGCCTCATAAACTTATAATAATAATAATAATAAAATTTTATGAATTTTTAAAAGGTAAGAAATATATCCCTCATAGAACTTTAAAAGTCTATAAAAACTTATATAATTTGTATATATATTTTTTGGTTTACTCTTAAGTTTAGCATTGCCTTCTACAATAAGTGGATCATGGATAGTCAATTAGTTAGAATCGAAAATCTGAAATGGTTAAAATTTGTTTGCAGTAATAGAAAATTAGATGCATATTCATGAAAGCTGAGAAATAACCATAAAACTGATGACAAATAGTTAATTCTTCACACCAAATGTTCCCGTCCAGTTTTTTGACACTGACAATGACACTTCCTTTTATTGATTGATATATTGAAATTAGACCGGAGAATTTGGAATGAGGTGTACTGGTGCTACAATAATCAAATAACGAGTCCTTACCATGGAAATCAGAAGGGAATTGATTTCTATGGTCCTTACACCTTTGGTGCGACAGAGATATGTCATTGTCATCGCGATGCGTTCCTACTTTTAATGTGTGTGCGTACAAAATAAATCGCAATATTATTAAACTTGATTTTGTTGCAACAACTTTCTTCTGGCTGGGTATGACGACCTCCAAAGACACAAAAACAATGTTATGGTCATTGACTCGGGCATACTATGTATCAACTTTCTTTCTACTTGGGTTTTTTCTTCGTACGTTAAGAGGATATCATAGTCACTAAAAATTTGGTTGGATGTGGATAATTTCACACACAGACCGCACCAATCCCAAAAACCTAACGTATTCTTTGCACTCTCAACAGAAGAAAAATGACATGTCAAGAAAACCTGTGAACAGCGCCAGCATCCTTCGGTGTTTCACACATCTGCTAAAATAGAATTACCCAAATGCAGATGTTATTAGTGATTTGTCCAGTTTCTGACAAGTTCTCTTCAGACTTCTGACTAAGAAGAATATTTCGCTGTGGATAATTTTCCAACCATTTTCCGGATCTTTTGATTGGTGAAATTAATTCCCCAGCCCTAGGTATAGAGGGTCCTTTCATAAACTCTTTTGAAACTGTCCAGTTTTTGACAAGTTGATCAACATCATCTGACTATGAAGGATATTTTTCTGTGGATGAATTCACCAACCATTCTCCGGATCTTTTAAATGGTAAAATGAGTTTTCCAGCCTTATATCTACAGGGTCTTGTGATAAACTCTTTTGAAAAATGTCCAGTTTTTGATAAGTTTTCTTCAGGGACTCAACAGCTAACTATGAAGAATATTTTTCTGTGGCTGAGTTTACCAACCATTGTTCAGATCTTTTGACTGGTGAAATGAGTTTCCTATCTCTATGTCTAAAGGTTTTTGTGATAAACTCTTTGGAAAATGTCCCGTTTTTGACAAGTTTCTTCAAGTTCATCAACATATAACTATGAAGGATATTTTTCTGTGGATAAATTTACCAACCATTCCCCGGATCTTTTGACTGGTGAAATGAGTTTCCCAGCCCGAGGTCTACAGGGTCCTGTGGTAAACTCTTTGGAAAATGTCCAGTTTTTGACAAGTTTTCTTTAGGTTGATCGACATCTCACTATGAAGGATATTTTTCTGCGGATGAATTTACCAACCATTCTCCGGATCTTTTGACAGATGAAATGAGTTTCTTGGCCCTGTGTAAAGGGTTTTGTAATGACCTCTTTGGAAACTGTCCCGTTTCTGACAAGTTCTCTTCAGGTTACTATACTCAACAGTTGATTAGGAAGGATATTTTTCTGGTGATTAGCATAACTCATAAATTGTTACGAAATTTGTGTAACTAATACTGATATATGGAAATAAAAAAGATACTTTTTTCTACCTATTATCTGAAATATTGAATTTTATAGAAATGCTGTCATTTCTTGTTATAAGCCCTCTTAAATGAAGAGGTAAAATAAAGTATTAATTAAAATCATTTACTTAATAACAGAATGAGAATTTTTCCAGTTTGTTAAGTAATAATCCATAGCCCGTGGCAAAATTTCTTTCGTTCTTTTTTATATACCTTCATTTTTTCTAGTTGAATAAGTTGGTCAGCAAAAAAAATTATGAACAAGTGAAGCGATTTCAATTTTGGGACACATGTTAGCCTGCATTTATGAAAATTTTGGGCCGGACAAAATAGTACTATAATTATTATACTGGTTTTTGTCATCACAAACAGAAAAAAATTTTGATTTAAAAAAAAATTAGCTTTTTTTAAGATACAAGGTTTTAATAAAAAGAAAACTGGGCTTTTTCTTAAGATACAAGTAATTTAAGAAAAAAAATAATTGTGTACCCTAAAATCGCATATTTCCGGTTTTTGAAAATACTTGTCATTGATTTATTAAAGCACTTTATAGCTTATATTATATACCTTTTGGCACCTGCTTTATTTTAATGCAATATTATAGTCGCCTTTCAAAATTGGTTTATGAGCTACCGGCTGTCAAAGTGAACTAAGTTTTGGATTTGGACGTTTTTTGTAGTTTTAATTTTTCAATATTTCGTCTCTAAACGATAAGCTTTGGACCATGAAAAGCAGCAGTTTGCAATTCTTAAAACTGATAAAAGAATGTGGTTTTTGGATTAAATTATTAACAGTATCGCCTTTTGTCTAGCGTGATTCTGTAATTTAAAAAAAACAAAAACCGATAGAAATATGTCGTTTTTAGCCTATTCGCTGATTATTATTCTCGTTTGTCTATCGCCTTTTTGCAATTTTTAAACTAAACTGAAAAAATACCAGAATAAGATAAAATATTGTAAATCTTGATAATAAAAAATTGGTGCTGGAAAGCACGCATATACAATCAATTATTTTATGTTGAAAGGAAATGAAAATATTTCGAAAACTGTAGCTTTGAAAGATTTGAACCTTATAACAAAATTTTTGGGTAGGTAATATTTACGAAAAACAAAATCTGAAAACCGCATATCATTAACTTATTTTCTAATATCTCGGAAACTAAAGCTTCCACGAATTTGGACTTTATAACAAAATTTGTAGTCCATATTCATGGAAACCTAAATCTGAAAACCGCGATATCGCTACTTGGTTTTGTTCCAAATTTTCTTAATTATTTTATCCCCCTTTTCCCCCTTCAACCCCCCACCACGCACCCCAAAAGTTAATCAGTTCATGGTCAGCCGATAGAGGATTTTTGTACCAAATTTCGTTAAAATCGATTAAGGCGTTCTTGAGTTATCGTGGATTTAATTTTAACTTTGCGCCGAAAAAGATATGCTAAAATTGAGTGCTATGTAGTCAACACCGTAGCCAAATATGATTAATGGACTTCAAATCCCACTTTGTTCCGAGTAGTTGAGTTGAGGTGTGTGCAAAATCCCACTGTTTTTGTTCCTGTTTGATGTTAACCATGTTAACCCATCTCTGTCCCTTAATAAACTCTTATGTTATGTTAGTTTAATAGAGACCTTTTGCACCTCTTACAAAAAATCCTCGTTAGGTGACTTTATCGCTTAATAACGCGTTGTGACGTAGCTAACGTCACGTTATTTTTAAGAGAGCATTTTTAGTTTTTGCACGCCGCCTTTGATTGGTTTATGGCCGACTTTATATTATAAAGATTTACAAAAAGAATTTGTCCAATAATATTTTTCATTTAGAATATCTTATTTTTGTGTTTTTTTACGGTGAATTTTAATCATTAATAATCTTTAAAAACTCAAAAACACAACAGAGAAAAGGGAGGTTATGATAAACAGATCGGAATCACTTGCCATAGTTGCCAGTGCCAATCAATGTTTTACGTATCTTATAAAATTCTAGCCAAAGAAAATCATTAAACAAAAATTGACGCTTATCTTTACAATTAAAAAGAATACAGAACATATCTGCATTCAAAAACCAATTTAGTTTTTTTTGTTTTTCTACTTAACGTTTTACTGTCGGCAACCATGTCAATTATAAGGGATCACGAAAGTAAAAACTTTTACTTTCGTGTAAGGGATACGGTATTCTCCGGTAGGTAACGTCAAACTTTATCGGTTAGTAAGGGATTCCGTTCTTACATCGTAACTGCGCATGCCCGAAATAAGCGATAAAGTAAAAAGGCATCAAATTTATAGGTGCAAAAGGTCTCTAATATCTGTCAATTGCGTTCTTAGTTTTTTTCGGTGGAACATTTTTGACATCCTCCTAGGGTTGCCATATTTTTATTTTCAAAAAGCGGGAGTTTTGAAAATTTATATCTTTCCCACAAACAATGAAAGGTGGTAAGGTGTATTTGCTTTATTGGCAATATTGGCACGTGAATGCCATTGGTTATTTACTACAGTAGTATTATTGGCAAAATTGCGCTATTTTGCCAATGATTATTTACTAGTGCTGATGTATTGGCAAATTTATGTTATTTTGCCAATAACTGAAAAACGTGTTTTACATACCAAGTGCAACGCAATCGTTCCTTTAAAAATTGCATGCATTTCTAAACCACCTTTCCGGTCCGATCAAACGCATTTTTTTAAATTTCCCGCGCGATTGACATCTGTCGTGCGGTTGACAACTTGACGTATTTGCCGACGCCATTTTAATAATATTCTGCGGATTCTTCCTATGTGGGTTCCTTTTTGTGTTTTGCAAGTTTTCTTTTAAAATTGGCTTAAATTTAGTTTGAGTTTCAAGTCACCATGGATGTGGAAGCCGATACTGCGTAAGTACTAATATTCTTTTGTTCTTAAATAAGGTCGGCCTAGAGTGGACTTAAAAATGTTCAGAACTACCAGTAAAGCGACCAAAAATCGTAATTTTTGCTGGGTTTATACAGGCATATAAAAATTAAAATAAAAAATAATAACTTTGAACGGAACAGCACACAGCTTCTGCACATGTATACAAAAGTGAATGACACCAATAGTTGAAATAATTAAACTAAACTCCATCATGCTGATTTCCTTACTAATATCTGTTAAAAACAAACCAAAAACTGCAAAAAACCCCCATTTAAATTACAAAAACAAATGAAAGTGAGGTTATGTGTGTCAAAGGGGCATGCTCAAATCCGTTTTAAGATAAAAATAAATGTTAAGTTACTCATCTTTTTATTTATGCTGTATAAATGCCTACACTGTTCCCCATAAGCAAATTTTATTTTAATTTTAATTATTATTTTTTTTTTTAATTTTTATTTTGATTTGCCTGTATGAACCCAGCATTAAATCGTGATCTAGACGCCACTTTACAAGAAAATCAAAGGTCACATTATGATCTACAATGCTTAAGCGATACTGACACTAATAATTTACAAATTTCTTTTGTAATCGAGCAAAACCGTTCTCAACTTAAAAGCCAGTTAACTCCTACCTGTGTTCAGCCTTCAGTGCCATTTAGCCTACTGTTGCCGCCATTTTTATAACCAAATTGACAGGTAAAACATGAATTTTCTCTCAGTTTGGTGTCACTATGGCCTCTATAGTAGGCTAAAGAATACTATATCAAAAAAGAGTTAACTGGCTTTTTAGTTGAAGTGTTGGATCGAGCCATCTAAAGATTCATCAATTCAGTCTATGTCCAAGTCATTTTCTAACACTGAAATTTCTCTTGCTGACCCAGAGAATGATGACCCTAAAATTTCTTGTGAAACCGAGCTGTCTTTAGTTAATATCTTAAAATCTTTTTTAAAATTAATTTGAAAAAACTCGTCTGTGGTACTATTTTTTTATTTTAACGTAAATTTGCCAATAAAACAACTAGATTAAAGTTTTTTTTTTTTTTTTTGAGAAACCGATATTTTGTCACTTTTTAAGCAAAAAGGGCTACTTTTTCCTAAAACAAAATACTGGTTTATCCAAAAAAAATAATTTACAGCTATACTTACCAAAATTTAAACTTTTTTAGATGCTGTAAAAAATCCTTTAAGAAGTCAACCAACTTTTCCTCATTCTGTCGTTGAAGATGCTACTAAGGCTTGGTTACGGGGTGCCTGTGACTGAAAAGGGGGCAGAACATCCAGGAAAAAAGATATCTTATCTTATAACAAGAAGAAGGAAGTACTAAGTTTTTAAATTTTTGGCCAAGGAATTTTTATATAAAGCAACTGAAGCAAACCTTATTTTTTTGATTCACAATCAAAGAGATTCTAAATAAAATTTTCTCTGTTGCAATTTACTGTTGTATGGAAAACCTCCTCTTAATAAATATTTAAATCAATTTATGAAAGAATTTTCCTCTATCTTTGGCATGACCAAGACGACAAATATTATTCATATGGTTTCCATTCCTGTCTTCATGTTAGGATATAAATATAAGTGTATAAGTGTTTGTTTATAGTAACATTTATTTATTTATTACATATTGGTTTTTCTAGGAATTTTTGTTCGTTTAAGGATAACATAAAATAAATGTGCATTCGTAAATTATGTGCATTCTTTTATTTTTAATCCACAATCATTACAATTTTTATTTTATGCATAAATACTTTAAATAGGAAGAAAAAGCCAATTATCAGTGGTATCGGAGTTTGCATCTGTATCCCTATTGAGCCGACCAATCAAGGAGGTGCACTTTTAAACTTTTAATTTTTGCGTGGGTTTGGCACTTAGTGGTAAGGGTGATTCACCATATCCTCCCAACTACATAACTCATTTATTCTTAAAGATAGAAAAAAACAATAATACAAAAGTTGCTTAGTTATTCACAAATTTTAAGAAAATTTAACCAAAATATCAAATTTCGACATCAACTTTCTTATTTCAAATGGAAAACCCTGTATATTTTTCAAGAAAAACGTTGACTTAAGAGCAACTGCTTAAGATAAACCCTACAAGATCTACCGAAATTTTAAAAAATATACAGGGTGTTCTATTTAAAATAAGAAAGTTGATGTCTAAATTTGACATTTTGAAAATTTTTATTGAATTTTCTTAAAATTCGTGAAGAACTAATCAACTTTTGTATTTAAACTATTTTTCTATCTCTAATAATGAGCTATGTAGTGGGAAAAATATGGTGAATCACCCCATACATTTTTTGCCAATATTGCCTGCAATGCCGGTATTTAGTATGCAGTGCTCCTCCACATTTAAACCATGCTAAGTGTGTATTTGCCATCAGTTTAAACGTATTCGTTGCCGTCGCTCGGCCGGTGGCTCACACAGGTGTGTTTAAATCATGTATAACGTATAGATTGCCGTGCGTCAAATTGACGGCATTGTTTGTGGGGTTAATTACGAGGGATGTTCAAATGTCCTGGACAGTATGTAATGTAATAATGTTCTACTAAAGTCCGAAAAATGCCCTTCCTTTTGGATATTGACAGCACATTGAAACTACGTCCCCTGGATAGAACATTCAATATTCTATGCAGGATATTCCACGAATGTTCTGGTAAGATCCTAAAAATTTCCTTACATTTGCACATTTATAGCACATTTGGGAGATATTCTGGGAATATCCTGGGTAATACATTCAGCGAGTGTTCTAGTCAGGATAATCTACCAATATTCTACCAAAGTTCTAAAAATGTCACACAATATTTTAACGTTTTTTATTCTAACAGCTGCGGCAAAGATTTTTTTCGGGATATTTTTATCTGTCGCTGCAAGTTTTCTTTTTATTAAAAAAAATACTCTATTTTTATTTAGAAGAAAAAACCATTTTGTTGGCCTAAAAAAATATAATCAAATCATGCCATGAAAGGAAATAATATTTTTCTATCTACGATCATGCTTACGCAGCAAAATTTAAGATTTTATTTTGTTCAAAAATCTTGTGGTAGGCTAATATTTATTTCCAATAAAAAAATTAAAATGAAAATCCGTTGAGCCGTCCGCGAGTTATCCTGCATGGAACAAATAACGTTATCCACTTTCACTACCGTTTGGGAGGATTCAGGGAGGGGGGGTAATATTTTTATCCCATATAAAAAGAATTATGAAAATCCGTTCTAAAAACAATGTCCAAAAGGTTATACCCCGCTAATATACCTATAATTTCTTCCATAAGCCCCCGTAGCGCAAAAGGTTAAGTCGTTAGAAGAGATGCCAAAAGGTTGAGGGTTCGAAGCACAACGCTGTTTAAAAACTTTTTTTTTAATTTTTTTTAAATTTTTTTAGGGCATATTGTGAGAGATCGAACATATTTTTTCAAGCTCATAAATGTGCTATGAAAATCCAGCGAAAATATTCTATGAATGTTCTAGGAATATCAAAACTGCGGACACGGAACATTCCCTGAACATCCCTGGTATGTTTAGAGGATTTAAGGGAACATTCAGGGAATGTTCCCAATATCCTAGCTGAACATTCAGCGAATGTTCGGGGAATATTTATGTGCTATTAGGGATGTATTAGGGTGTGCAAGTTTGCCTTTTTTACTCTTTTATTCTTCATGTTTTGCAGTTTTAAACCACAATAAAAAACTGAGCCCCGACCAAAGGCAAAAAACATCTCGCAAAACATTTTTCTTCGCCATTAAAAAAAAATAAAATGTGAAATCTTATTAAAATAGCTTGCGCATTCACCATTATTTAAGATAAAAATCAGATATAGATCAAAGAAAGTGTAAAAGACTACGTTCCACACTTATAATGCAAGAAGAGGCTGTGTCTGGTTATTAAGAAGAATGTTGGGGAATGTTTAAAATTGGACAACCATCCGCATAATTTAAAAATCGGGAGATTTTTTGCATCAGGCGGGAGTCGGGAGGAAATTCAAAAAAGCGGGAGACTTCCGCCTAAATCGGGAGGGTTGGCAACACTACATCCACCGGCGCTGACGTCACTACATCAATTTCGCCAAACTGATGCAATCGAAGTCCCCATCGAATCGCTTATGTGAAAAACAAGCGATATCAGAACGATATGGCCATCTACCGACTGCTGGTCAAAACCAGGGCTTTGTGCGCTTAAACTACCACCGAAATCTACCTGCGCTTTATGTAAGCTCAAAAGGTCCGTTTCTGCGAGCTTAACATATAGCGGTTTCCATTGTAAAACTGGTGTGCCACCAGTGCACAACTGAGTCGATGCTGCTGTTCCATTGGGGTGCACTTTGTCAGTTTTCATGTTCCATTGGAAAACTGATAACTTCGGTTTTGCATTAAGTGCAACTTATATACCAAAATGGTCCGAAGGCCTCCTTGAAGGAACAAGGGAGCCTTGAAAGACGACTATAAATTTGGCCCTACAACATACCAGGAAAATGGCCTGTCACCCACCTCTACGCCCTTCAACCCCGTATATCTGTTAACGATAACTATATCAAGGAGATAGTTATGTTTTATGGGCAGAGGGGGTGCAGTAAGCTTGTTCTCTCTCAGACAGATGCGATTAAAAGAAGAGAACAATAGTAACTATAGTAAGCATACAAAAAATTGCTAATAAAATAGAACAGCGACCTACGAAAAAAAAGGTCGAATCGCAGCAGGTTATCGCATCGCGGGCGCCTTGTTTTAAAGTGTACTTCCGTTTTGGTTAAAACCAACCTTTCGGGCATGCGCATTTCCCATTCGATTATCTGGTTGGCGTTGACGTCTGCTGGCTGACAGATGGCACTAGTGGTCGTCACTCAAATCAAAGAAAGAAAAAGCATATGGCGTACGTTTCTATTTTGCTTGGATTAGAAATTTTTTTAAACGTAAAAAACGAGTTTTCTTCGCGTTTCCAGCAGGAAAATTAACTGATTTTCTTTGTTTTCCATTCTGCAGAGTGTCTACGTTCCATCCGGTTAAGTTTCTGGCCGTTTATTTACGCGTACGTTCGGTAATTTGTTGACGAATATTTTATTATATATAGATATAATATTGTACCCGAGCTGTGATATTAAAATTAGTTGTATATTTATATAGGTTTTCTTTATACAATTTTTGATTATTTATTGTACAAGTTAAGACTGTAGATTCAGCATAGAGATAGAGTACCTGACTGTGGCAATGTCGGATACAGAGAGAAACCAGTCCAAAAATGGTAAGTTTTAGAGCCCTCTAATGTTTTCATAATATAATTATTTGATGACCCTACAAAACTCTATTTTTGTGCCAGTGACCTATAGTGAGTGATTCAAAGTTGGAAATCAAAGTGTATGATGGTGTTGAATGATGTTTGGGGAGGGTGACCAGTGGAACCACTGATGAGCCCACAATGGTTGCCCAGGCCAAAACATCATTTGATCTTTTCGCTTTGGTCCTTTGTGTGTTCCTTGCAGGATTCTCATCAAAGTTTGAATTTTTCGTTTCGTTTTTTCCACCTAAGAACTTTTTGATCTTTTGTTTTTAAAACTCTATTTTTTGACTCACTGCCAATCAACACCATCTCAACTATTATGGCCTTATTGACTGCAAACTGACAGGAAATCCATGTTTTACTGGTCAATTTGGTTATAAAAATGGTGGCAACTGTAAATAAAAGGGCACTGAAGTGGTAGGAGTTAACTGGCTTTTTAGTTGAGACAACACCGTTCTCAACTAAAAAGCCAGGTAACTCCTACCTCCTCAGTGCTCTTTAGCCTATTGTGGCTGCCATTTTTATAACCAAATTGACAAGTAAAACATAGATTTTTGGTGTCAGTCAGTTTGGTGTCAATATGGCACCGATCATAGGCCAAAGGATACTAAAAGGAAAATGAGTTAACTGACTTTTTAGTTGAGAACGGTGTTGGTTGAGACAGTGTTGTGTCAGTATTCATATATAGCCTGGTCCTAACAATTTTCAACAGAGCTTTCTCCTTTCCTTAAAAAAAGACTTAGGTATATCCATTGGAGATATTTTCATGTATGTCCATGGCAAGAATATCACTTGCACATCCAACGGATGTTGAATGAATGTATATATGCTGATCGAGATGCCATGGCTTGCTATGTGGGTGGTATGTGGGTGTACTATATGATTTTCTGCCAAGAACCCCAAATCTGCAAACGCCAAACTTTTTTTTGGTTTTTTTATTTTTTTAAATTTTGTTTCACTAAACCAACCCAATCCAATACAGCCCAATCCAGCAATGCAAAAAAACAAGTTACAACCCACCACACCCTATTTTCTCAAAAAAAAAAATGGCGGTCAAGGATTTGCGGTCCTAGGGTCCCTAGTAGGTGCCCCTATAAATAATTTTTCATAGAAAATAAAAAATGGCAGAAAACTGTATACTAGCAATTTTTCTCCTATTTTTTTTACTGCTTTCCTGGAAAATTTGTCTTTTGGCTTCTTTGTTGTTTATATTAACTGCAAAGGGATAAACTAAACTTAAAAATTTTCAATTGTTTTTCTGGCTGCTTTCCTGATGGGAAATTTGATATCTTTTTTAGTCCATGGTGAGTTACTAAGGTTCCAAAACACCTTAATCAACAAAAAAAAAAGTTGTCTATATGCAATAACTCAAGAACGCCTTAATCGATTTTAACAAAATTTGGTACAAAAATCTGGGTAGGATGGTGGGGGTTATATATATAGACCCGTTATTTAGCCAAAACTAATAATATGATAATAACTTTTATTGTACTGTATGCCTGCCTTATTTTTTTTTCTTTGTTTTGTTAAATGAAATTATTAATTTTTAATCTAGTTTGCAATCAACTGTGATATTTTTGCTTCCGCTGGTGTATATTTTATTTTTATAAACTGTTTAAATTTATGTTGTGTGATTTTAGTTTATTTTTTTGTATGCTTTGACTTAATTTTGTTTTATTTTGTATTTTTATAAGTTTATTTTTTGTATGTTTTATACTTGCATGAAGAAAAAAAAATGTAACAATATTATTAGTTTTGGCTAAATACAGGATCTATATATCTGGCACAGAGGCCTTAATTTTTTTACAATTATAACAGATAGATTTTCTATAAGATGTCTCTGCTGTTTAAATACTTTTTAAGGTTATAGTACACAACTTTATCACTTCCTTTAAATACTGTCTCTGGTACACTATTGTAGGTTTGTACACTCCGGAAAATAGGAGAGTCATCTTTTTGTTCTCGAAAAAGCATTTCTTAACATTTCTCTTGATCTTAATTTATAGTTATGATAGTCTTTATTTTGTTTAAGGTCTACATTACTTTTTAAGAGTTTATTCTGCAAAATATTTTTTGTAAAAAATTTTAGATTGTTGTATCATTTTTAGTTGTTTGATTTTTAAAAAGGGGTAATCTTTGTAAAGGCTGTCACTGGCTGTAAAATAATTTCTTGAAAATATTATTTTTATTGTTTCATTTTGTAGTCTTTGTAATTTATTTATAGAATATAGAATAGAAATGTGCTTTATTGTCTAAAAATGCAAACATTTCAATGACAAAGCCAAACCTAATAAATATAAAAGAAACAATTTTACCTAATTCTAATTAATGGTATCCCGCAACTTTGGTTAAGACCTTAACAGATTTTACAAAATATTTTTTTTTTTTTATAATTAGAACTGTAAAAGTGTAAACATTATTATTATTATTTTTTAATATTAGAATTAAACAATCAAACAAGTTAAAAAAAAAACTAAAACAAACTAAAGAATTAAAATGTAGCTTAGTATTAAAAAAAAAAACAAATTATGGCTAAATTATAAATATCAGTCAATATGGGTAAAGTTTACACATATACATTTAGTACATCATCACTGGTGTTACCCTAGCATGGGATTAAATATCTTAAATGCGGTTCAATGAAACTATTATATAAAACGTTCCTTGAATTTTTATTTAGCATATGATTGCACCTAAAATTTAAAACAAAATTATATTTAAAAAAAAATAAAACAATGTAGCGCAGCCTTTCAATCTGCGAAAAGTCTGAGCCTGACATCCCATAACCAGTTACGCTAAAGTCCCAACTATACAACACAATTTACCGTAGCAGTCTCACATTCTCATGAAAGATCTTGTTGAAATAAATTTAAAAGAAAAATTAACTTTTTTAAAACAAGTCCTTCTACTTAGAACACTTTTTGTAACAATGTTCACATCTTGTTTAACTTTAAAACGAATTTAAAGCTGTTATTAATTAAATTGTAGACTCCTTTATTTTAGAAAAATTGCCGAGGAAATGGAGCTCCTCTTCTCTGCTCAGATGTACAGAGTCTTACTTAAAAAATATTTTGTGGTATTTTGGGTGCATCATTTCAGAATCAAATAAATAAAAATCTTAAGATCCTCCTTCACTCCCGCGTCTTTGAATAAAATTGACTAAAGCACTGCGGACGGAATTGTCTATCGATTATTGCACTTGATGGTTGCATCGATGCTGGAAAGATGGCGCTGCAAGTGCAGAAAATTTTAGCGGAAATTTCCCTAGTGTCAATTTAACTGGAATATTTACACAAAAATTTTCAAAAATTGATAAGTGGAAAGTGCATCCGTTTTGAAAATTGCATCTGGAAATATCTCGGGGATAATTTCCGATCAAAACATAACATGTGCATAAAATATTTGCTAATGGAAATTTCTCAAAATTTGGTCTTTAGCCAATTTTTTTAGTTATATTTCTACTGGCAATTGCACTCGGAATGAGACTGACACTAAGAAAACCTAGAAAGTGCAGCAGTTTTCCTTTTTTTTTCTTTATAATATAAATCTCGCTTCAGTGACATGCATTTTGGCACCCTAGACGACAACTGTCGAACCCTGTTCCTATGCATTGACTTAAAGAATGGGCTGAAATAGCCAATTAAAGCAGTAAAAAGCCTCCTCTTGGCAATGGTCTACAATATACCATGATTTTACTCGAAATACTACATCCTGTGTCACTTTGAGAGTTTGGAGATTTCTTGTTTGCCCATATTTTATTCATTTTTATGGTTTATTTGGACTTTTAAGAAAAAAATGACTTGGCGCGTCTCAATCCAGTGATGACGTCCATCCAGGTAAAAATATCTTATCAATTTTTTTTTTCTTTATTTCTATTTACTTAGTTAGCAATAGTTAATTTATAAACAATAATATCATATTTTACTATAAATTGTAATACTCATATATATATCAGTGGCAGATTCAGCAATTTCACTAGGGGGGGGGGGCGCAAGCAATTAAACTTATGTAGGCTGGCTCAAGCGACTATGAACATGTTGGGCAAAAAAGTCCGTTTTTATGGTCATCATTGTTTTTGCGGCTTTGGTTAGATTGGTATGTTGGTTAGTGGTGATCTGACCCTCCCCACTAACCAAACAGTTTCGACTTACATGTGTTCATAGTTGCTTGAGTCTTTGTTGTCCTGAATTCTAAAAAACAAAAAAATACATTCAGTATTCAAAAACTTTTAGTTATATAATAAAATTAAGTTTTCTTTTTTGCTTTGCAAACCTATCTAGGCTTTTATTACAAGAGGTAAGTCCGTCTGATATTGCAAAATAAAGTCATGCCGCTCTATCCATCTTGTCTGACAAGGACTTGATAGTGTATATTTTAGATAATTTTTTAAAACATAATTTCTTTTGTCAGAAGCTTGAAAAAATTTGTGTTTTTGACATTTCTTAATGAAATAGATTTTGAAAGAGAAAGGTTAAGGTTGTGATTAAAGCATGGAGAAATAAAGTTAATTACATTTCGACGTGTAATAGAAACTAGTTTGGCACTACTTTTGTGAAAATGGCATTGAAATTCACCGAATCGATTTTGAGAAATGATCAAAAAAGTAATGGATCGTTTCCTGTATGCAATTCAATTATGACATTTGGCAGACAGTAGCGTAAAGGCTGCAAATTACGATATTTAAGTGATTTTTTTCGATTTTGTTGCTGACAAAATGTCGTGAACCCGAATAAGCTACCTAATGTAATTTTTTTAGGCAAGAGAAATACTCTAATCTTAAGATATTTTCTTATGAACGCCAAGCGTATTTTATTTAACTACAAATAATTGAAATTATAATAATATGGCTTAAACATCAAAATAGTTTGAATCAGAAATTCGATAATTAGCAAAAATGCCTTATTTTTGACTGTCCCCCGTATAAAAACTCGCTAACCATAACAATGGACTCTTGGGCACAGCTTGTGTTCTGTTTAGCAATTTTAGCCACTTTTTTTCATTTATTGAGAGAACCGTATTTTATTAATTCAAACATAACAGTGTATGGCTTTGTTCTCAGTTTGATAGCGGATATCTCGGAAACTGCTCATAGAAACGCGAGTAGAAACAAAATAAAAATTACACATTTTCTTAACTAGCACTAGTAATACAACATGTTCAAAATCAGTTGAAATCTACCGAGATATGTTTTATAGGAGTGTCCTGTGCATGGTTCTTTAATGTTTTTAAAACTTTGATAATGTTCAGGAGGGGGGCGTCCCCCGCGCCCCCTGCTGGATCCGCCACTGATATATATTGACTGATGTTAAGATTATGTAAACTAACAAATTAATTTTAATAGGATACTGAAATATATTGTAAAATTTGCGATATGGTTTTCAAGTTTTGATGAAACAGACGAATTTAAAAAATAATATATATGCCGTTACTCAATCGCGAAATCCTTGAATGTTATCTGGATAGACACAAAATAGTAGTTTTCACAACTAGTGGCTAAAATAGTGCTTTTTTAAAAGCGGTGGTTTATATAAGGAGCACAGTGAGGTATTTAAAAACGCGAGTAAAAAAAAGCACAGTTTAGCCGCGAGTTGTTGTTGTTTTTTAATACCTTTATCAAAAAATCCAAGAAAAACCGGAAATAGTGGTTTTCACAACTAGTGGCTAAAATAGTGCTTTTTTTACTAGCGTTGGTTTCAATAACGAGCGCAGCGAGGTATTTAAAAACGCGAGTAAAAAAAAAGCACACTTTAGCCACGAGTTTTTAACACTATTTTTTTTGAATGCCTTTATCAAAAAATCCAAGAAAAACAAGAAAATACTTTTAAAAATCTCGAACGAAGAGCACTTCTTGCAACACACCATATTATACTATAAATCAAGGTGGCTGGTAAATGAAATAAATGGTTGCCATAGCGATGTGCCTTTTTACTCTGTGACGTTCATTGATGCGACATTTTAATCATTGACAGTTTGATATTTTGACGATATTTTTAAAAGATTTTTTCGTAAATACTTGTGAAAACTGGCGAAATGGCCTAATTTTTAGTCAAGAATAATTAGATTTTTTCAATATTACTATTTTCCGGTATTTCTTTTTACTTTTGGGTAAAAACAGACCGAAATCTTTTTTGCGCCCATGATCAAAAATTTTTGCATTGGTAACCAAAAAAGTCATGCTTGAGTTTTCTGCAGATAGTTACTAAAATCATGTTTTTGATGAAGGTATAGAAAAATACTTTTAAAAATCTCGAACGAAGAGCACTTCTCTCAACACACCACCTTTACACTATAAATCAAGGTGGCTGGTAAATGAAATAACAATGGTTGCCATAGCGATGTGCCTTTTTACTCGGTGACGTTCATTGATGCATTTTAATCTTTGACAGTTTGATATTTTGACGATGTTTTTAAATGATTTTTTCGAAAATTCTTGGTGAAAACTGGCGGAAATGGCTTAATTTTTAGGCAAGAATAATTAGATTTTTTCTGTATTACTATTTTCCGCTATTTCTCTTTAATTTTGGGTAAAAAACGGACAAATCTTTTTTTGCACCCGTGATCAGAAAGAGTTTTTTTGCATGCTTTAGTTATCTGCAGACAGTTACTAAAGTCATGTTTTTGATGATGGTATAAAAAAAAAATTTTTTCAGGATAAATTTTACGATTGTTTTTTGTTATAAAAAATGTATATTTTATTTGCCAAATATATTATCATGCTTTATTTTAACTGAACAAAACAATTTTATTTTCCCTACATATACCCACATTATTAAAAATGTTACTTTTATAATTCTGTGTGTACACCTTGCCCTGACCTTCGGTTTTTTCAGCCATTCTTAGATTTTTTTGCTGAAAAGTCTTATCAAAAACTGGTTCAAGTCCATGATTGGAGTTCAGTTTTTGGGTGCCGACCGACCAGACCTCATATAGTCTCGTGCTTTTAATATTATTTTTGTGGTATTTTGTGCGATTTTTTTTTGACGCGCCGCAGGCGGTGTTTTTAAAAAAGTTTTTCGCGAAAAGCTTTGGTCATTTTTACCGTGAAAATCTGCCTGTGCGAGCAGTATAAGTTTTAATTGTTTCGTGTGGTTTTTTTGTCGCGTTTTTCGTCATTTTTTCGACAGTCGTGCGGTTGTGGTTTTTGGCGCCAACAGGCTACAAAATGGCTAAGGTGAAGGCCGTCAAAAAGCCCAGGGGGAGGTTGACACCCACGGGGGAGCAGATAGCGAACAATAACAACGTTGTGGTGACTATTACCCCCGCCGGTCGCAAGAGGCACCAGAAGCAGCGGATCAAACGAGTTTCTTGGAGTGAGCTTTCGATTTTAGTTTTCCGGCACAAATGTTTGCTTGTCTGTCTGGCAAGGTAGCTCTTGGAGGCACAACACTAGCCCTGTTCTCACTATGCAACTTTTTTATGTTTCTTTAAAAGTTGCATTAAAAAACCGAACCAACAGGCGATTTTCGGTTGACAATTTTGACATTAACTGTGACGTCATATCCCCCACCACTCAATAATCATAAATGAGTTAAATGGCTCGCTGAAATGCATTGGTTAAAGAGTAATGAGCAATTTTACAACTCGTAGTTAAACGTCAAACCTCAGTTTAAACCACAGATGTCGACTTTTTTACGTTTTATAGGTGCAGTTTACCAACAAACTTCAGTTTAACCGTTACCGGCGGTCTGGGTGTTTGTTAAACTTCAGTTTAATAGTTACCGAAAGATTCTAACCTCAAAAAAGTTATTAAAAATTTGTTTTTGGTAAAAAGACTGTAAGTATTTAGTGAAATCGCTATGATCAATGACTTAAAATTTATTTTTGATCAACTGGATGAAGAATGACGACATTATTGACATTGTCGAAGCACGAAGACCAAATATTATTTGTCCTAAAACAAATCCTTTGGAGGAGTCCGACGATATGTAGATTTTAAAAAGAGGTTTGAATTATCTAAAGAGATATGCGAAATTGTGCACAAGGAAATTCGACAACAGTTAATTGGAACATCCCACAGACCAGCAAGTTTTTTTCTCACATCGAGCTCACACGTATATATATATATACTGTATATCTTTTTGACAAATATGAACAACCAATTTGACTGATTTTTATCAAGTTTGGCTCTAGTTGGTTCCATTTTGGTTAAAGTAATCAACCCTATATATGTAAAGAAAATGTAGTCTTTCTTCATGGCCATGGTATAACTCCGACTTATAAAATTGAGCCACTTGTTTACCGATGGATTAATCCAAAGATTAATTAAATTAAAATTAATTAATCTGGAGTTTTACCTTTGGTTGTAAAATTAGCCCTAAAGGAATGTAGAGTGATGTTTTTGGTTTTTTAGACTTTAGCAATAAAACATGGAATAGTTCTTATTCTAAAGTTTTTGCCCATAAGACTGCTAAAACGGTCAATTTATAGGCTCGTATTACAAAAACATACCACTTTTCTTCCATTTCCTAAACCCAAAAAAACTTCTCACAAAAAAAACATACCCTTAGCAATAACCAAAAGATGAACTCGAGTGCAGAGTGTGTTTATAAATGGTAAATACCAAAAGTAAATCAGCTGATCCGTTACGTGATATAGGAGTTATGTCGTCGCGGGTAGTAAACGGGCACGTTATCCCGACGTCCTGTTTACCACTTAAGTAGTATTTCTGACATTATAGGGTTTTTATAGGTTTTCTCTTTCCCACATTATTAATTGAAAATATGTTGATCTTTTTCTAAACTGTATTAGTACACATTTTAGGATATTTGTTAATAAATGTTAAATTTGTTTGAATAGCTCAATTTCAACTTTTTTTAAAACTTTTTTGAAAGACAAGACATGAGACTTTTTCGATCCGGTTTAAAATTTGACATTTCGCAAAAATCCGAGATGGCGGACTGTTTTGAATATTGGGTAATTTTCACCCCCCCCCCCCTGCAAAAAAAATACGTGCGGCACTGGAGAAAATCGAAGTCTTTGCGACAAAAGCCTTATGTATGCTTTCTATAACAAGGCATTACTTAATTAAATCGGTTGAGAGATAAGAAAACCATAAACCTCTGAAATAAGTGGTTTTGAACTCGACATTGTTTGCGGCTTTTTTTGAACATCCAAGATGGCGGACAGCTTTAACATGCTTTAACCATTAGATAATTTCACTCCCCTAAAAAAGTAACAAAACAAAATCAAGGCAACTCTACCTCCCATCTCTGCTAGGTATATGGAGGTATCACTTGCTTAAATCAGTTAAGAAGTAAACAAGTTAGTGTCATCATTTCCAGTGGTTTCAATAAAAATTGTGACTTGTAATAAAATTGCTGTGGTCTTAAACTACTGATTTTTTAGCTAGAGTGGCATGTATTGGTTACTTGGCCGAGCCTAAGCTGAGTTTACTTTGTTATTAATCATCAAACACTTATATACAGACCGCTTCAAGCTACTGCGAACATAGGAGGAATCAAGTACAATTTACTCTCCGTGTCGTACGACCGAGGTGGATTCGAAGCACGCTGCAGTGTTATCTTTTGGATATTAATTTTGTTTTTATTATTTTGTTTTATTTCTCCCTTGCTTGAGAAACAGATGGGTAAGTTCTTAATTGAAATAATACATTTTTAAAACCAAAAATGGATGTCTACGAAGTTGCCGAAAAAGTGCAGATGGTCAAATGGTCAAATCGTCATAACCCAACACACGTTCGATATTGGTCGAGGGAAAATTTGCATTTGTATTTTGACGTAAGAACACAGTATCCCCAAAAACTAAATGTTTGGGGGGGGGGGTATTATAGGGGAACACGTAATTGGGCCATTTTTTATTAACGGCAATTGCAATTTGAATGGTCCTAGATACTTGGATCTACTTCAGCAGCACATTATTCTAACTGCTAGGCAGTTGTTAGGTGTAAGATTTGGTGAAACATGGTTTCAACAAGATGGTTGTTCCGCTCACAATGTTGGCCTTGTTAGGGAATATCTTGATAATGTATTTCCTAATCGGGTTATAAGTACACGGGGAACTATTTTATGGCCAGCTCGATCTCCCGATCTTGCTCCTAATGACTTCTATCTGTTTTTGAAGAAGCTTTTCAAATTATCACCCCTAACATGCTTGGAAACGTTAGAAGGGGTTTTTATAGTAGGCTCGGATATTGTCTAGCCGAGCAAGGAGGACTTTTCGAACATTTGCTTTAATTTTTTTTTGACTGGGAGAATCTTTTTGGTTTTTAGAATGTATTATTTTATTTTGAGAACTTGCTTTTATTTTGTTTCTCCTTATTATTTTCATTGTAACACGTCGTCACTGATAAATCTGAGCAGTTGACAATAAAACGCTCTTATTTATCAGTGACAAAAAATAAGAAAATTACGTTATAAAAATTTGCGTATTTATTGACCAAATTCCGGTTTCATTGACTACGCTCCACACAGCACCGTGGTTAGAGGCGTACTAAATACCAAAGGAAAGTCATGCAAGTGGTGATCGCAAGCCTGAGTATTGGTTGCTTCACTGATAGGCGTGCGGTGTCTCTGCATGTACGTACACTGGCAAATTAGACTTCTTCCGCCCTATGTTCGCAGTAGCTTGAAGCGGTCTGTATGTTGTATAAATTTTTTTACACACTTATACTTTTATTATTAGTTAACCTATAATAATCTAGATCGGGTTACTCAGATTTTCTAAGCTAATCAAATCGTTACGCCATTTATTAAAAGCATTGGTAATGTTTCTTTGTGGCAAACTTCGATGGGCTTCTGTGAAGCCTTGATACAGTTCGTTAATGTCACCGTAACTGCGGCCATTTCTGTACACTTCTTTTTCTAAATCTCCCCAATAATGGCTGTCTACCAGATTCAAATCGGGGCTGTTAGCAGGCCACTCAATGGGCCTAATAAAATCTGCGACATTTTCCTATATGTGGAAACAGGCAAATTTTAAGCAAAGGGGCATATAGTTTTTCTTAATCTCTTAATCGATTTAATTTAGTGATAACTTCATATATGCAGGAGGGAGGGAACTTTTTTCGCATTAATTTAGATTTCTCTTTATAAAAAGTCAAAACATTTTAAAATCGAGCGATTCGATCAAATGTTATAGCAAATTCAAAAGTGTGCAAAATTTTTTGGCCCACACACTACACCACTTATACAATAATATCATATTATGCAGATGTGTAAATCAAAAAACATTTTTTAAAAATTAGCAAACGAATCTAACAAAATTTATGAATATTTTTCTGAAGAATGAATTTTTTTTTCATTTTCATTATTTAAATTTTTTTTATAGAAGTTTTCGCAAGTATCGTTTATATTATATTTAACTATTAACATCGCCTTTATAGTTTCTACATTTAATATACTTTTTTCAGTGGTCCACATATTATTCATATAACTCTTTCAGTTACAGCGTTAGTGCCCAGGAAACTGAAAAAGCATTCAGCCATTTTTAACAAAATTGCCGCAAAAAATTTGCTCGTTTCTAAATTGTTCCAAAATTTCGATCCATCTTTGGTCTGGGATAATTTTATTGTTATTCCAGTTATCAAGCTTTTCTTGAGAAACATTTTTTAACGAATGTATGTATACTCGTCGAAAGTCTCATCATAATAATTATGTGGAATATTTCTATGCCTAACAAAAATTATTTCACTTATTTCTTTTTTCGCGATGCATGCGTGGGGGAGTTTTCTTGGCAATGGGGGACATTTAGGGAGGCACTTACAATGGGGGACGGAACACCCCCTATTGGGGGACGAATCATAACCTATACCGAATAATTAGCATTTTATTAACCACTTTTCTGAATTTATAAACGCACAGCACTTTACTGATTAAAAATGCTGATTTTTTTAATAAGTTTTGTCCTAGTTTTATCTAAAATGTTAATAAAAAATCGGAATTATTTGAGGTTAGAATTGCCAAATTAAATGTCTTTTCAGTTTTAATATGTTTTATTAAGTAAATATGACAGTAAATATTAATATTTTTACTTTTATTGGTACATGCAACTACTAATCAGTGATTTAATGACTTATTTTTAAATTTTGATTTGAATTTGAATGGCGGCGTCGCGCGTCCAGTTGACGGTGCATTGATTTACTCGTAGGCATCGTTTTTCCACTGCATACACTGTGGTAATTTTTTACCTGTAATAGTGACCACACTCAGTGACAGTAATGACATTTTGCCTATAAATAGCTTTTTGTAAGAAATTCTACGCTTTAACCCATTTTTGGTGGCAATGACAATGAAAAAAAAGGGGGGTGGGTACCTCGAAAAAAACCCAGGGAGGCCAAAATTTTTATATGATTTTGGGGAGGATACAAAAGTAAGATCCCCAAGTTTGTGTTATCCCCACTCCTTGCCCTTTTGAAAAAACTTTATAATTGACATTTCTATTGGTCGAAGGCGAAAAAGTCTGAAAACAAAAATATTCGGCATGAAATTTTCAACATTTTTGTCCAAGTGCTCAACTTTCTGTAGTTAGTTTCCAAAAAGTTAGGTGGCTCGGAAGTTACAAAAAATCAGTTTTAACGTATTTTGACCAACAAAAAGTTATTTAAAAAAAAAACTTTAAATGAAAAAGTTATAACTTATATCTCGGAAAAATCCTATAAAAATATGTATATTGTATTTATATTATATTAATGAAATAGTCTCTGAGCTACAGGGACTGAAAGTCGGTAAAATTCTTTGAAAACCGCTTTCTGGGCATGCATGAAGTCGCGTTTTATGTATTATATATTATTATTTATAGAGCAGTACAAATGAGTTATTAAGTTAAAGCTTGTGACGTGCGCTACACAAATGACCCGGTCTGTCGGCATGAAAATTGCCGAAAATATCTGAGTGACTGACATTGTGATGTGTGGTAAAAGCAGTAATGTAGTAAAAATGACAATAAGCTTTAAGTATTTTTAAATTGAAAAAAAACTTTGCTTATCATATTATTAGATAAATGTGTAGTTGATAAATCATTAAGTTTTATTACTTTATGTCAGAAAATATAGACAAAATTGTCCTGGGTTTCCGAGTGTGTTTCAAGGGTTTCATACCTTTATCAAAAACATGATTTTAGTAAATGTATGCAGATAACTAAAGCATGGCTTTTCTGGTTACCGATGCAAAAAAACTTTTTTTTTTGATCACGGGGCAAAAAAAGATTTCTGCCTGTTTCCCAAAATTAAAGAGAAATAGCGGAACATATTAATATTGAAAAAATCTAATTATTTTTGCCTAAAAATTAAGCCATTTCCGCCAGTTATTACTAAGTATTTACGAAAAATTAATTAAAAACATCGTCAAAATATCAAACATTAAAATGTCGGAACAATGAACGTCACCGAGTAAAAAGGCACATCGCTATGGAAACCTTTGTTATTTTATTTACCAGCCGCTAGCCGCCTTGATTTACAGTGTAAAGATCGTGTGTTGCGAGAAGTGCTCCTCGTTCGAGATTTTTAGAAGTATTTTGTTTTTCTTGGATTTTTTGATAAAGATATTAAAAAAAATAGTGTTAACAACTCGCGGCTAAACTGTGCTTTTTTTTACTCGCGTTTTTAAATACCTCGCTGCGCTCGTTACTTAAACCAACGCTTGTAAAAAAGCACTATTTTAGCCACTAGTTGTGAAAACTACTATTTACAATCAATTTTCTAAGGTATGGTTGTTATTTAGATGGACAGTTCACTTTTCATAGCTTTGCAGCAAAAAAATTAATATTTTTTGGCACAGGGGTCGCGATTCTTCAAAAACTGTCAGAAAATCTCGCCTTTACAACAAATCTAACCATTTTTAAACACAAGTTTACCCTAACTGCTTTTTTTCAGGACTTATTTGTTAATATTTTTTAAAATTTAGTTTTTTAATACTGTCCAGTAAATGAAATATGTCAATTTTAATTTTTGTAAACCTTTAAAACTTTTAAGCATACAAAACCATAGATAGCCATGGAACAGGCCGCTGTCACTGTTCAGAAAAGTCACACAAATTCTGTCTTTCCTTTTAGATGGTGATCATTTTCAACACTTTTTGACGTTTATTGGTACGTGTAGTAGCAATTTAGCCGTAAAACAACTCCTGCAGAATTTCTTTAAAATATTAAATTTACAAAATGTTATGTTATTAAAAAAGTGACGCAGTTTCTCTTGCAACGTTGGTATAAATATTAAAGACGCTGTGTTTTTGTTTTAAATGAGGCATTATGTAAAAAATCGCCACTTTCCACGATTGTGACGGGTGAGATTTTCTGTCGTTTCTGAAAAATCGCGACCTATTGTTGAAATCTACATGTTTATAGTATGTGGGGCAGCAAGCCCAATGTTAAATTTAATATTGACCAAAAATTAAGTTCGTCTGATTCCGTATTTTCCACCCCCATAAACCTAGCGACCCTACCTTAAGAAAATCAAAATTTAGTCACACCACAATTATGTGCTAATTTCGTCCCAAATCAAAAAATTTTGTGCTTTTCTAGTTTCTGAAAAAATCGAAAAAGAAAATGGGGTAGCTAGGTTAATATTAACTTAGCAACCCCACCAGAAAATATGGCGCCACACTAAAAATTTTTGGTTTTAAAATTATGTGCTAATTATGTGCTCCACGAATATATAAGAAAAAAAATTACTTTTTCATTAAATTATGTTTTCCTAAAAAAAAGGTGGGGTAGCTACATGTTTAGATATCACGGAAATTAAAAATTTCTAAAAACCAGTATTATCTTCATATTATGTGCTAATTTCGTCCATGATCAGAAAATTTTGTACTTGTCTGGTTTCCGAGAAAATCTAAAAAGAAAGTGGGTTAGCTAAGTTTAATATT
Organism: Oxystoma pomonae; assembly: GCA_963921995.1. NCBI lineage: Eukaryota > Metazoa > Arthropoda > Insecta > Coleoptera > Brentidae > Oxystoma > Oxystoma pomonae. The sequence goes on from OY998171.1 coordinate 66,168,041, forward strand.
AAGCTACTTACTCCACTAAAAAAGCTGCATTAAAAACGAATAATTCGGATTTTTCTTACACATATTCATGGAGCACATAATTTTGTAATAATATATTTTTATCGACGAACTTTGTGACCGAAAATTAAATTTAACTTGAAATTTTGTTGGATGTGATCAAATAAACAGAAACCTGGTTTTTTTCCAATGTCGACGTTTCGACTCGTTTATTGAGTCATCCTCAGGACATGAAAATTATTTGATATCCTCTGTTATTACTAAAACTACACAAAAGGACACTACATTTAAAAACATTCTAAAATACTACGTTTCTTGTTTTTTTTATATCACAGATTAAATAGTTTATACCTTATGTAGGTTCTTGCCGTACGTATGTCCTGAGAAACCTGGTTTCTGTTTATTTTGGAATCGTACTTCAGATTGCGAATACTAGGTTATTACAAAGGATGTAATGTAATATCCTTTTTATTGATTTTCTAGAAAACCAGACAATTACAAAATTTTCTGATCATAGACGAAATTAGCACATCATGTACAGATAATACCGTTTTTTTAAATTCCGTGATACCTAAACATGTGGGGTCGCTAAGTTAATATTAACCTAGCTACCCCACCCTTTTAAAAAAATAAAAAAAATCATAATTTAAAATGAAAAATTCGATTTCATTGTTATATATTCGTGGAGCACATAATTTTTAAACAAAAATTTTTTAGTTTGGCGCCATATTTCCTGGTGGGGTTGCTAAGTTAATATTAATCTAGCTACCCCATTTTCTTTTTCGGTTTTCTCAGAAACCAGAGGAGCATAAAATTTTTTGATTGGGGACGAAATTAGCACATAATTATGGCATAACTAAATTTGTATTTTCTTGGGGTGGGGTCGCTAGGTTAATGGAGGTGTATTTTTCCACAATAAAGTTCCTAACCCACTGGTCAAAAGTTATCATATAGAGGCAACGCTTAGTTCGGCGTACTTTTTGATGTACAGGGTAGCAAAAATTACTTTTTGCAGATTTTACTGTATTTAACAGTATGTAATACCCTGTTCTCACTATGCAACTTTTACATGCTTCAAATTTTCTAACAACGGGTTAAAAGAAGAGACAATCTGCTCTTTTTACCTGTTATTACAAAATTTTGACCAGTGGGTCAAAAGTTGTCATCAAATAAGCGAAGTTATTTTTTGGGAAAAATTAAATTTAATATTGGAGCAGAATGTGCAAAATCAAACCCCGTTATATAAAAGGAAGTTGAATCTTAAAATCATTCACTATAGAAACTGCAATTCGTTAAACCAATTTTTTATCCGAACCTTATTTTTTCAACCCATTCAATAACATTTTTTAATCGGACCATTGTTCATCAAACTCATTCAATATCAAACTCGTAATTTGTAAAACACATTTTTAATAAAACCCGGAATTTGTCAAACCATTATCTTTTAAAACCGGAATTCGTAAAATCTGTTGTTTATCTGAAAATGTTTGCTAAATTGATAGCTCATTCGCCAATAATACATGAACCGGAGGGGTACACGCAGGTGGAGCGGCGGCGCGGCGTTTCAATGCATTTGACGCTGCTACGCGCGCATACTTGTACAGGTAGCGTTCAATGGTTTTTGTTTAGATGTCACTTGCATTACAGTTAAGAACGATAGAGGGACATCTATACACAAAGTATTGAACATTACCTTTGAGTGTGCGCACATAGAACGACAATAGCATCGAAACGCCGCGCCACCTGCGTGTACGCCTCCGGTTGATGTATTAATTTTCTGATAAACAACGGGTTTTACGAATTCCGGATTTGAAAAATAATGGTTTGATATTGAATGAGTTTGATGAACAATGGTCCGATTAAAAAATGTTATTGAATGGGTTGAAGAAATAAGATTCGGATAACAAATCGGTTTAACAAATTGCAGTTTTTATGCTGAATCGTTGTTACGATGAAAATTTTTATTAAATACGGTCCGATAAATTCCTGATTTGAGAAACAATAGGCGTTCGGGGCAAATCGCAAAAAATGCCCAAAACTCGAAAAGTCTCACATGGGTCAGTCCATATCAAGTCAACCAGGGTATTTTACCACACCATCTCCGATGTTGATGATTTTTAGTATACATGTTTTTCCTACCAAAAAACTGGAAAATCCAAAATTTCAGACTTTTTTGACCAGTTGTTTATTTTGAATTAATTTTTGAAAATCGAGAAAGTCACTTATTTGTCCTTAACATGTGCGCACAAAATTAGGAATATCCAAAGAACCACTTATAATAGAAAAGTAGGTGAAGGTTCATTTTAAAGCTCTTATAAAGACCTTTCATATGAGAATATTGCATAACATATATTGAAAAAAAATAAAAAAATTTTGATTTTTTTTTTTGAAAAATTTCAAAAAGGCCATTTTTAATTTTTTTCAAAAAATTATATTATTTTCTTTAAAGTGTTATTAAACTATTCACAAAATTTTGAGATGGACAAATCATGGGTTCAATGTGAAAAAATTTATTAAAAATGTCACATGCATGAAAAATCGCCTATAAATAGACAATGCATTTTGGTAATTAGAAGAATATAATGGGGTTTAAAGCGATATTATAAAAATATTTAACAATATTTTATTTAATAAAAAATTATATCCTACGTTTCATTCTGTATCAGTAATCAGATTAACATTGCCCCCCATTGTAATATTTACTTACAAAACCTCTTTTCCACCGGAGACGTACTATTGGATGTTCCAATTCTTAGGAAAATATGCCTGTATAAATCTGCCAATACTTTTGTGAAATACTGCCTGTTTATTCCTGTTTAACATTAAGGACACACCTCCTTCATTTTATTGGTCTGTTTAGGTACATTGTGGGGATTTGCTGACATGAAAATTCCTGCATAAATTGATTTTAAATTTTTGGCAAGTATCTTCCTGATACAGCTCCAAATAATCGATACATAATAGTTCGACTGAAGGTTTATCAGAAGTCATCTCTGTGTAATTTTAAAAGTTTCAACTATGGGTGAGGCAAGTGGATGGACTAAATATAAAGTAAAGTGCTGTGATCCACTAGAGTTAAAAATCAAGCATTTTGGGAAATTAAGAAATGTGACCAAGTGGATGTGCAGTTACAAAAATGTCAAAATGGGAATGAAAATCTGTGATGGTTGTAGACTAAAGCTTTCAAAGGAGTTTAAGGCATCTGAAGAAGATGAGGCAGGGTAAGTAACAAATAGTATTTTTTAATATAAAATTAATAAACTAAACCAATTGCGTCAAGTACGGAGTGGAAAAATCTCATGGCATTATTTTGCATGGCATTATTTTGCATGGCATTTTGAGAATACAGACATTATGTACAAATTTCTTGGCATTATGTACACATTTTGGGTCAGCTGTTACCCCCTTTTTAAGTTCTTATAAAAAACTAACTTTTTAAATTTTTTTAGACCCAGTCAAGTTCCAGAAAATGATCCAGATTTTCAAGATCCTGCTGAATCATTTACTCTTTTAAACAAGTCATTGGAGCTTCTTGGTGTGTCGCCGATTAAAAGAAAAAATGTATACAAAGAAAAAATTGATATTGTACAGCATACAATTGCGAAAGCATTTACAAAGGAATCAGATTCAACGCTAGTAAAGGAATGCCAGAGTGACGAAAGTGAAATGATTAAGCAGTTAAAGGACAAATTTTTAAAAACCGAAAAGAGGAGTGAGAAAATACTAGTTTTATCATGTTTACCTCAAAGTTGGAGTAGAAAGAAGATTGAAGAAGAATTTGGAGTTTCTCAATATTTGGCCAGAGCTGTAAAACAGTTAGTTAAGGACAATGGGATATTATGTTCTCCTAACCCCAAACCGGGAAAGACCCTTAGTGATAGAGTGGCCCAAATAGTGGTAGATTTTTACCAAAGGGATGACATTAGCAGGACCATGCCAGGTAAAAAAGATTATGTTGTTATCAGAAAATATGGAGCTGAAAAAGAATATGTACAAAAAAAATTAGTCTTAGCTAATTTAAAAGAAATTTATGCATTGTTTAAAACTGAGTACCCCAATGAAAAAATTGGGTTTTCAAAATTTTGTGAACTGCGACCCAAAAACTGTATACTGGCAGGAAAAAGTGGGACTCATACTGTATGTGTATGTACTATACATCAAAATATAAAACTAATGCTCAATGGCTCCAAATTAAATAAGCTATATGATGAAAATAACAGGCCTCTTGCAATATCTTATCATGATTGCCTTTATAAACTAATGTGTAATCCACCTTCAGTGGACTGTTTTTTAAGCAATAGATGCAAGCAATGTCCTGGAGTAGAACAGTTTAAAAATACGTTAATAGAAAAATTTGAGGAAGAATTAATTGATGAGGTCTCATTTAAAAAGTGGGTCTCAGTAGATAGGTGTACTATGGAAACCGTTGTTAAGAAAAGTGATGATTTTGTCCAGGAATTTACTGATGATCTTGTAAAACTTAAATCACATTCTTTTATTGCAAAAATGCAAAAAGATAGATACAATGAAATAAAAATTAACCTTAAACCTGGAGAGTCTTTGATCACTTGCGACTTTGCGGAAAATTATTCCTTTGTTATGCAAGATGAAGTCCAGTCTTATCATTGGAATAACAGCCAGGCAACCCTCCACCCTTTTGCCATTTATTTTCTAAGTGATGGTAAACTGCACAACCTGAATTATGTGTTTATTTCGGAAAGCTTGACACATAATACAATTGCATTTCATTTATTTTTAAAAAAATTAATGCCTGATTTAAAAATCAAAATACCAGGACTTAACAAAATTTTTTATTTTTCGGATGGATGTGCTGCGCAGTACAAAAACAAAAAGAATTTTCTGAATATATGCCTGCATAAAAAAGATTTTGGTGTTGAAGCAGAGTGGCATTATTTTGCCACCTCGCATGGCAAAAGTGCCTGCGATGGCTTGGGAGGAACTGTTAAAAGACTTGCTGCCAAAGCCAGTTTGCAGAGGCCCTATGACAATCAAATAATGACACCTCTACAATTGTTTACTTGGTGTGAAGAAAACATATCTGGCATTGATTTTAAATATTGCACAGAAGCAGATTATACAAATCATGAAATAATTTTGAATAAAAGATTTGCGGAAGTCTTAACAATACCGGGGACACAAAAAATTCATGCTGTAATTCCTCTTACAGAAAGCACGTTTTTGGCAAAACAGTTTTCTACATGCTTAGAGGTCGAAACACATAATCTTTTTAAAGGTGGAAGCATTATTTTGCAAAATATCGAGTCAGGGTTTGTCACTGTAGAATATGACAGTGCTTGGTGGCTGGCTTGTGTCTTGGGGAAAAATAATGAGAGCGGAGAACTGAAAGTAAGCTTTCTTCATCCACGAGGACCTGCCTCATCATTTTTTTACCCAACACCTCAAGATATTTTAATTATTAAACCAGAAAGTCTTATAAAAAAAGTTGAACCCAACACTGCTACTGGCAGAACTTACAATGTCAGCAAAAAAGAAATGTCAGATTCATCAGAAATTCTTAAAAGAAAGTTAAAAAAATAAATTTAAGGTATATAGTTAGTCTTAGTGTTTTCTGTCTAATTTTTATCAACGAAGTAGAAAAGTTTATTTCTTTTGCGAGTTTAAAATAAAATAATTTGTAGATAAAGCCTCTGGGTATTTTTTAAAACCTGTATCCATCCAACAAATTTATTTATTTTAATATCCAGTGCACTATTGGTGCTCCTAAAATATGTTTATTTTTTTAAATGCATGATTTTTAATGTACTTAATATTTTTGATATTTTTTTTGACATTGAACCCATCATTTCTCCATCATACAATTTTGTGGATAATTAAGTAACACTTTGACCAAAATTATATATTTTTTTCAAAAAAATTAAAAATGGCCTTTTTGAATTTTTCAATTTTTTTTTTTCAATTTTTTATTTTCAATTTTTTTTTTGTTAAAATTATGTTGTGATATTTCATAAAAAAGAGCTTCAAAATGACTTTAAAATGAGCCATTTATTACTTTCCTAGTGTAAGTGGTTCTCGAGATATTGCTAGTTTTGTACATTCTTGTTAAGGTCAAAATGCTGACTTTTTTATTTTGAAAAATAAAAAAAAAAACTACGAATCAAAAAAATCTAAAAATTTGCATTTTCAACTTTTATGGTAAGAAGAAAATATATACCAAAAATCATCAAAATTGGAATTGGTCGCGTAAAATTTTTGTGATTTTTTGGTTGATTTGATATGGAATGACCCACATACAAGATTTTATTAGTTTGCTAAATTAAGAGCTATACACTTAGATTAAAAAGAGACAAGATACCTGATACTTACGGAGACTGGTTATTTTATTATATGGAACAATGTTTACCTTTCTGTTGTTTACGGTAAACACACTTAAATATAAATTTATACATGTATTATATTATTAAAATTTTACTGTAATATGAAATCTGCAAAATAATTTGAAAAACATGCAAAAAATAATTCTGCCAATTTGAGCTTTGGAAGCTTCCTAACAATAAATGTTTGTAGTATAATTTTATACAAAATAAATTTATTACAAAGTTTGTATATGATTGTTGTTTGCAAGTTGGTTTAAGGACTTTAACTACCTTTATTTTATAGTCTTTATAAAAAAAACCTTCGAAAATATCTTATTTGTGCATTAGCTACTTCATCAAAAGTATGCTTTATTTTATCGCCTTTATAAAAAAAAACTCGAAAAAACCTTATAAAAACGTTCGAAAATATCTCATTTGACGCATTAGAAATTAACTACTTCACTAAAAAAAACGTGTTTGTTGAAATTTTAATCCAAGGATCTACTAATTTAAGTATATTTCATAAACTTTTTTTAATTTTCTGTGTACCTACCGGCATCTACCGCCACTGACTGATTTCACTTGCTCTCCCTTTGTTTTCAAAACATTGGACGATTTGTTACAAAATATCACTTTAAATGCACTGAAATATTCTCCTACTGGTAAAAAAACACACTATAAACGTTTTTTGACAAAATTTGGTTTTAAAACGACTTATAAACTGCTTAAAACATCATGAAAAAAGCTTATGTCAATAAAAATATCCGACCGTCTGCTCTCTGCCGACTTTCCCCACCCACAAGCTGATCACGACCTAAAGTGGCTGAGACAGAATTCTCTGTCCCTATCGTTCTAACGTCGTTTAAAAGAATAGAAAAATAATCGACATTGTTTTGTTGTGATTTTATTTCTAAATAAACAGTGGTTATTATTTGCCAAGGAGTTTTCGTTTGACCAGATATCTTGTCTCTGTTTAATCTAAGGCTATACATGTGTAGATTTATAAAATGTGTGACCCAAAAAATATTTTTTCTTCTTTAGAAGCTATGAAAAGTGAATTGTGATGGATAATTATATTTTCATAGTTTTTGAGATATTTTTTAAAGGTTGACAGACAGATTTCTAACCTGTCATTCTTTGTTACAGAAGATGAGAGGATCCACGAAATGACAGTTGGCGAGATCGACCCCGCCATAATCGTGGTTCGCGAGAAGAAGTTCGTGTACACTCGGGAGCAGCTGTTCGAGATCGGCAAGAATGCCACTTCCAAGTTGCGGCCTGCGTTCCTCGATCCTGCCGTCGTGTAAGTCCAAAGTCACAACTACGCGTTCTAGGGTTGCCAGGTTTAAGAATTTGTTTTTCGGGACATCTGTTTCAAATTCGGGACATTTTTTTATTAAAAACACTGCAGAGCAAGAAACGGAAACCGAAAAATATACTCCTACCACCTACCTAACCAAAAGCATCAGATCAGCCTTACCCACAAACCTTATAACCAAAAAAATAGACTGATGATGTTGCTTTAAGAAATGACTGCTTCATGTATTTGACAGTTTGGTGCCAGAAGCAGTTGGCAATGCACCAAAATCCCTATAACTACCAACTGAGAAGCACAAATAACACTAGACGCGGCTAATTGTAAAAAAGGCTCTGGCATAATAAATTTGCAATTTTTTTAACGATAATCTTAAATAATAGCCCCCCCCTTCCCTTAAAATATGAATTTTTTAAATGGGTAAAGTACATTTTATCTTTAGGAAAAAAAGTTCCCCTTCTTTAAGTATCTACAGCAGTTTATGAATGACCCCTTAAAAAAAAATCGCCCTGTCTGTTCGGTACTCTTTATTTATGCAGGCAAATAAAAATAATAATTCAAATAAAAGTTGAGCTTATGGGAAATAGTGTAGGCGTTTATACAGCAGAAATAAAAATAGGAAGATGGGCAACTTTTATTATCTGAAAAAAATTTTGCGCATAACCTCTCATTTTTTGGTTTGGTTTAGGCAGATACCTATTATTTAAGAAAACAGTATGATTGAGTTTAGTTTAATTATTTCAATTATTGAAGCTGTGTGCTGATTGGTTCAGTTATTTTTATTTTTAGAAGGTGTATGTGTATGGGTCAAGGGATTTGGTTAATAAAATATCCTTTTTTTGGAATGCCAACGTTTCACAAAATTTATTTTTATATAAATTTTGTGAAACATTGGCACTTCAAAAAAAGGACATTTCATTAACAAGATCCCTCAACTCATAAACATACAGCTACAAGAAAATTAAAAATAGGATCATTAAAAAATTTTGCCAAGTTATTTTTATTCAGCTGTATAAACCAAAATTATTTATTTTTATTTTATTTTTTGTTACTTTAATTTTTATTTGCTTGTATAAACCCAGCCTTAAATTTTATTTGTAGAAAATAATTATTTACAAAATACCATCAAAAAAGTTACAATACAAAAAATACTTAAAAGTAACTTATTTACAAACAGAAACTACTTGTTGTTTAAACAATACAAGTTTTGTTAAAACTTTTCGGACCTTTTCTCCAAATATACTTTCACTAATTTTTTTGCAGAGCTATGACTCCTCAAAGTGCTGTATGTTTTAATGATTGCTTCAACTAAAAGCTGGTCAAAACAGAGTCTTTGGTATTTAATAACAGTCTTAGAATCTCTTCAAATGCTCAGTAACCACTTTCTACTAATAGCAGCATCTGGTGGAAACCTATTGAAAGAAATAGAAAAACAATAATTAGACTTTTTCATTATTACGATACTTAATAATACTGCCATCAGCTGATGAGCAATTCAACATGGTTGCCTTAGGAAAAATAAACCCTTTTTCATAAGGGATACTGCTAATACAGGGTGTCCTAATTAACATGGGACACTATTGCTATCTCAGTAATTATAAGAACTATAAGGTTAAATTTATTAAGATTAAATAAGTTTTTAAGCTCATAGTTTTAAGTATTGCAATTTTTTGACAAATCTCTTTTAAAGAATTTATGTTTCTTTCTTTCTCCTGTCAACAATGTTGATTCCCCACACTGGTGAGCTGTAACCACCTCATGGGCCTTTCAGAATACAGGCAATGATCGCAGAAGTATTAAAGAAAATTGGCAAAAATAGGAATTATTTACCCTTACCTGTGATAGGAAAACGTATTTCCACTCGCAGAATTGCTGTTGTTGCAGCCGACAACAAAGCACTTCATGATGCAAAAGGGCACAGAAAACGTATATTAAAAACACAACACGTTATGCAAAAACTTCTTCATCTTCTTCTCGGTTACTATGGATTCGCGTCTTTACAGACGTCTATCCAAAGCAAAATCTTCGAAAACCAAGAAACGAAAATAAAGAAAATGGCGAATCTACTAACGTCAAGACCGTCAAACGTAGTGCTACCAACCAAAAACGTGGATAAAGAGAAAATAAGTTGTCACGTCATGACACTGTTTACACTGCCCCTTTGAAATCTAGTTAATTCGAACAGTTTTCTAAATAAATTTTTTTAAATACTCAAGAAACCGTGGTTTTATATTTTTTCTTAAATTTCGTCAAGCAGTGCTTGTTATATATTCATCAAATACTAAAATATTGAGTTTGCAACCACAACAAATTTTACTCAAGTCGGTTTACTCTGGTTCCAATAACACCAAACTGTCACTTCCATGAGGCAGTCATTTATTGGGAGAAAACCCATAAGCATTAGCAGTCTATTTTTTTGGTTATAAGGTTTGTGGCCTTACCTCATCGTTGAAATCTTCACTTTTGCTTTCCACATCTATGGATTACTTCTATTATTAAAGCAACGTACTCAATTAGAAGGTAAACAAAGTAAAATAATGTGTATTGACCGTGAAGCACCACAACAAAACCAAAACATAACCTCCCAACGTTTAACTCCGCCTAACCTACGATACGCGCGTTCCGGCCAAAAAAACAAAATGTAAAAATAGTGGCTTAAGAAAAAGACAAGGTAACAAAACAAGGAAAGGTATAAAAGGAAGCTAGAAACGTTTTTCATGACGTTTTCACTTCAGATTGAGGAATAGCAAAAAATCGGGACATTTTGCGTCCCGAAAGGGGTCTTTTCGGGACTCGGGACACAGAGGTCCAAATGCGGGCAAATCCCGAAAAATCGGGACACCTGGCAACCCTAACGCGTTCCCCATGCGCGGCCAATAGATTTACCCGAGGGGCTTTTCACTGGCAAAAATTAAAAAGTCTTACCATTTTCACCAGGTATTCCCAAGTACAGGGGTGTCCCATTTTCGATGGGATTCAATGGGAAACTCCGTTGTTATTGAAGATAGAGACATGCGGTTTGCGCATTACTGTCTTAATTTTTTGAGCTTTAAAAAAGGGTATTAAGAGATTTATTCTGTCCCTTTAGTTTTTGACCTACAAGGAAAAGTTGAAAAATGGTCGGAATTACCAATTGATGATATCTCCCCTAATTTAAGAGATAATTGAGTTCTGTAAAAACATGTCTGTGGCAACCTTTTTAGAAAAACACAATGGTCTTTTCGAAACTTTAATCTGACGTTTCATTTTGGAGATACCATCATCATAATCAAATATAATTTTTTTTATTTTGAAGTTTTGATACCGAAAAAATCATCTTCAGTGCATTTTTTTCTGGTACGGCCCTGTTCCATTTTATTATTTTTTTTTTGGGACCATTTATATTTAACTACTATGTAGTAGACCTGGACAAAAAAGATATATAGACATACCGGGTGAACCGAAAAAAAACCGGACAAATTGTTTTTTGCTATAACTTTACCAATTTAAATTTTAAAAAAAACTGTATTGATAAGACAAATAAGCCTAAAACATTCGCTTTGCCGCCATATTTAAATCCAATCTGGCGGAGAAAATCAAATGCCTAACTTTTTAAAAAAAAAGTTTTTCTTAATTGAAATTGTTGAAAGTTATAGCAAAGCAAAACACAATTTATCCGGTTTTTGTCGGTTCACCCGGTGTGTTCTTATACTATATCTTGGTTGTCCAGGTCTACTACAGGGTCGTACCAGAAAAACAAATGCACTGAAGATGATTTTTTTCAGGATAAAAACTTCGAAATAAAAAAAATGATATTTTATTATCAAACAAACTTAAAAAGAAATTGAAATATGAAGTAAAACGTTTTGGTCTGTATTTAACTTTTTGATCCTGATGATGGTATGTACGAAACGAAACGTCGGACTAAAATTCCGAAAATACCATTGTGTTTTTCTAAAAAGGTTGCCACAGACATGTTTTTACAGAACTGAATTATCTCTTAAAATAAGGAAGATAGTAGTTCACAAACTACAAGGGACAGAATAAATCTGTTAATATCATTTTTTAAAGATCCGAAATGTAAGACAGTAAAGCGAAAACCGCATATCTCTATCTATATATCAATAACAACGGAGTTTCCCATTGAACCCCATCGAAAATGGGAGACCCTGTACAATTATCAAATTATGCGGACCAATTTCAATGTGGTGGCTGACATTTAAACACAGAAGCTAAATGGAACTGTCATTGTCAGTGTCAAAAAACTGGTCTGCAGCAATAATTTGGTGTCGAGTGTATTCCCCAGAGCATTCCCAGGCAAGTGTACAAGTGTTCCCTTCAGTGAAAAGCCTCTTAGATTAGCTTATCCAAGTCCAGGTGACACCGTTCTCAACTAAAAATCCAGGTAACTCCTATCTTTTCAGTGCCCTTTCGACAGGTAAAGCATGGATTTTTGTCAGTTTGGTGTCAATATGGTCGCGATCTTAGAACATTGAACTACTAGAAGGAGCTTTTTTCAGACCTGGGGCAGGGTGTTTGAGTTCAATATCTTCATCCCATTTTTGTCATGTTAACCTAATATGTTTTCCCTGTTTTTAATATTATTTAAAATACCTTCAATAATTTTCAGTTCCGTTTAATAAAATGGTCTAGATATAGTAATAAAAATCTGTATGTTTCTATTAAAAAAAAAACTAAAAATGTATTCAAGTAGGATGTACAACTATAAAAATAAGAAAAAGGTGCTATGGAAATCCCTTGAAATTAATAACAAGCCGGCAACACAAATTTCCTGCCTTTGTTTACCAAGAATGGCCAAATATGACGAATTCTAACCTAATATTTAGTTAATATTTGAATTTAACGTACCTGTGAAACGAAATACTGCGGTCCCCCGGCTTCTGTTTCAACTTGCATATAATAATACACTTCGGAACCATTTTTCGCCACAAACTTCACAAAAATATCAAAAAAACACTATTGACAAGTGCTGAAACTTTCACTTTCAAAACAATAATGACATTTCAGGAAAAATCGAGAAACCGCAATAAACAACCAATGTTGCCACGTTGACTACAAAAGAAGATTTTTTTTAAGGAAACATGTTAAATTTTCAAAAAACGTCGAAAGTTTTAAATAGGTTTTAAGTATTATATATTGTGTATATTAGCTTTTTCAACATATATCTTAAACCTCATTAATTAATTAATAAATAAGCGTCAAAATTTAATCCAAATTTAATAAGTTTTTTGTTGCATAATTCTATTATTAAAATTGGCAACACCGATTTCTTTCTCCCCTTTCCCCACTGTAGATGTTGCACTCAAACAACCAGTGTAACCAGACATACCAGACTCCTTCTAGTAGTTCAATGTTCTAAGGTCGCGATAGTAGGTTAAAGGATACTAAAATGATAAAGAGTTAACTGGCTTTGAGACGGTGTTGGTCCACTGTGCATTCAAATGTCGTGAGACGCGCTACACTCTATTCCAAATTGCTGCGGACCAGTTTTTTGACACTGACAATGACAGTTCTATTTAGGTTTTGTGTTTCATTGTTAGCCGCCATATTGAAATTGGTCCGGAGAATTTGGAATGAGGTGTAAGACATAATGCTAATAAAAATGAAAATTTTGGGAAACTGGAAAAGGATGAAGATTAAACAAAGTGAATATTTTATAGAGTAATCCTTTCTGAATTGGGGAGAAACGAGCATTTTGCCGAAATTCGCAGTTTAAAGAGGCAATATCATGTACTTTTTCTCTCTCGCACTTGCACAGTGTGGATAGGCATTGTCTCTCTCGGTTCAGCCTCAAGATCAGGCCAGATCGTCTTGAAGAGAGACTGTTGCGCTATCTGATTTGAGAGAGATGACGTTATCTGTAATTACACGGGTGCGACAGAGATACATTTTCACGTTTAATTGCGAATTTTGAGTTTATTCTTAAAATTCCGGCAAAATGCTTGTTTTCCCCGATTCAGAAAGGATTACTCTCTAAAAAAATATGACTTTTCTTAATCTGCGTCTTTTTCCACTTTGTCAAACTTTTGATTTAAGTTACCCTACTCCGGCCATATTATTTTTGTTAGACTGCCCTATTCTTTTTGGACTAATTCAACCGCCCATCCCCCCCTTTAAAAAATTTTCTATAAATTAATAAAATATTATAAATTATCCCCCCCAACATTTGAGACTAGGTCCGCTCTTGCATAAAGTCCATAAGTATTAAATAAAATGATGGTTGGAAAAAGTCTTAAAAGGACTGGGAAATAGTAAAAACAAACAGAAATTTGTTAATGAATTTTTAAGTATATTAGTCAAGAAAAAGTATATTTAAATTTATTTTTGTAAATAGGCCCAATTCCATGTTGGACCCGTTGACACCGTTCTCAACTAAAAATCCAGGTAACTCCTATCTTTTCAGTGCCCTTTCGACAGGTAAAGCATGGATTTTTGTCAGTTTGGTGTCAATATGGTCGCGATCTTAGAACATTGAACTACTAGAAGGAGCTTTTTTCAGACCTGGGGCAGGGTGTTTGAGTTCAATATCTTCATCCCATTTTTGTCATGTTAACCTAATATGTTTTCCCTGTTTTTAATATTATTTAAAATACCTTCAATAATTTTCAGTTCCGTTTAATAAAATGGTCTAGATATAGTAATAAAAATCTGTATGTTTCTATTAAAAAAAAAACTAAAAATGTATTCAAGTAGGATGTACAACTATAAAAATAAGAAAAAGGTGCTATGGAAATCCCTTGAAATTAATAACAAGCCGGCAACACAAATTTCCTGCCTTTGTTTACCAAGAATGGCCAAATATGACGAATTCTAACCTAATATTTAGTTAATATTTGAATTTAACGTACCTGTGAAACGAAATACTGCGGTCCCCCGGCTTCTGTTTCAACTTGCATATAATAATACACTTCGGAACCATTTTTCGCCACAAACTTCACAAAAATATCAAAAAAACACTATTGACAAGTGCTGAAACTTTCACTTTCAAAACAATAATGACATTTCAGGAAAAATCGAGAAACCGCAATAAACAACCAATGTTGCCACGTTGACTACAAAAGAAGATTTTTTTTTAAGGAAACATGTTAAATTTTCAAAAAACGTCGAAAGTTTTAAATAGGTTTTAAGTATTATATATTGTGTATATTAGCTTTTTCAACATATATCTTAAACCTCATTAATTAATTAATAAATAAGCGTCAAAATTTAATCCAAATTTAATAAGTTTTTTGTTGCATAATTCTATTATTAAAATTGGCAACACCGATTTCTTTCTCCCCTTTCCCCACTGTAGATGTTGCACTCAAACAACCAGTGTAACCAGACATACCAGACTCCTTCTAGTAGTTCAATGTTCTAAGGTCGCGATAGTAGGTTAAAGGATACTAAAATGATAAAGAGTTAACTGGCTTTGAGACGGTGTTGGTCCACTGTGCATTCAAATGTCGTGAGACGCGCTACACTCTATTCCAAATTGCTGCGGACCAGTTTTTTGACACTGACAATGACAGTTCTATTTAGGTTTTGTGTTTCATTGTTAGCCGCCATATTGAAATTGGTCCGGAGAATTTGGAATGAGGTGTAAGACATAATGCTAATAAAAATGAAAATTTTGGGAAACTGGAAAAGGATGAAGATTAAACAAAGTGAATATTTTATAGAGTAATCCTTTCTGAATTGGGGAGAAACGAGCATTTTGCCGAAATTCGCAGTTTAAAGAGGCAATATCATGTACTTTTTCTCTCTCGCACTTGCACAGTGTGGATAGGCATTGTCTCTCTCGGTTCAGCCTCAAGATCAGGCCAGATCGTCTTGAAGAGAGACTGTTGCGCTATCTGATTTGAGAGAGATGACGTTATCTGTAATTACACGGGTGCGACAGAGATACATTTTCACGTTTAATTGCGAATTTTGAGTTTATTCTTAAAATTCCGGCAAAATGCTTGTTTTCCCCGATTCAGAAAGGATTACTCTCTAAAAAAATATGACTTTTCTTAATCTGCGTCTTTTTCCACTTTGTCAAACTTTTGATTTAAGTTACCCTACTCCGGCCATATTATTTTTGTTAGACTGCCCTATTCTTTTTGGACTAATTCAACCGCCCATCCCCCCCTTTAAAAAATTTTCTATAAATTAATAAAATATTATAAATTATCCCCCCCAACATTTGAGACTAGGTCCGCTCTTGCATAAAGTCCATAAGTATTAAATAAAATGATGGTTGGAAAAAGTCTTAAAAGGACTGGGAAATAGTAAAAACAAACAGAAATTTGTTAATGAATTTTTAAGTAACAGACAGTCAAAAAAGTTCCGTTTTTTTTTGGGCCACCCCGAGGGGGTAACCACTGTTGGCAATCATGTCACAAATCTTATGCGTTCACAGTCCCTTGCAGCCTCTGCTACTACCTAAACCTCACCAAACCCTGTCACTGAGATTCTTTAGAAATCTTTCGACAGTCTCCTGCAATCACTGACAATTCAACAAAATTGGCAATCATGTAACATTTTCTGAACTAGTGGTTACCTCCCGGGCCATCCTATATTAGTCAAGAAAAAGTATATTTAAATTTATTTTTGTAAATAGGCCCAATTCCATGTTGGACCCGGAAAAATGGAACTTGGAGCGCAGAAAGTCCGACACACCAACTGAAAATGGCTCTAAGTCATCCGAGGTGGCCGAAAACCGAGTAAGTTGAATACGTTCATAACATATATTTCATGTATATGTTGCATCGTCTCTATAAACTTTAAAATGGGGTTTGTGCAAAAAAATACTCCAGTTTCTCTTCTTTTTCGATTTTCCGAATATTACTCTAAAAGCATTTTCGAGCATATTTGGTAACTATGTAAAAAAATATTCGACCCTCTATCTTTTTTTTAAAGTAAGTAACACAAGGGGTTGACAACAGCTTCTCAAAATGGCGTATTTTGTTGTTCTTTTCGTGGCAATAATTTTTTTTTAAATTTTGAGTGATTTACGCGAGCCAGTGAGTTTAGAATTAAAAATAAAGACAATATATTACAATTTGTTTATTCTGACCCAAAGGCAGTAATAATTTAAAAGCTACAAATTAACTTAAATAGGATATCATCATCATCTGTTCTTTGCAGAAAATACTTACTTTTGTAGAATTTTTATACAATCCGCGAAGCCAGACAACTCTAGAAGTTGAAATGGAGCAATTTATTAGATATTTTAGAGAAAAGACTCAAAAAAGGCCAAGAAATACCAACTTTAAAAAATAATCAAAAAAGTAGGGTTATACGTCAAGTCGAACCAGAGATCAGATTTACCCTATATGTTCTATTTTCCCTGGTTTAAACGCACTCTAGAAAATTTGGATAACACTTTTTACTTTTCAGTATTTTTGACAATTTGATCGAGCATTTAAAACCTTCACAGCAACTAAAAAACTTCTGGATTTACAAACTATACACTTTTACATTCAAGTTTAAACAAGCAACATAACAAAATAGCGAGACACGTCAAAAATAATAGTAGTATTAGTATACGGGCGGCCCGTGGGCCTGGCAATTAGGCCTCTTCATGGGCCCTTTCTGCCATACCCCGTTCTTTACCCCTATGGCCCTACTTCAGCTGCAACTCTCTCTCCGGGCCTCCCTGTCTTCTTTACGAAGTTCAGTAGGTCGGCCCATTTGAGCGAGTGCAGGCTCTTCTTCCTCTATCGTGGGAAATCCCCACTTCAGCTGGACACACGGGATCTCCTGCTACCCTTATTTGCGTTAGTCAGCATCCCTGTCAGCAGTCCAATGTCCTTTCGGGTCTTGCCTAAGAGCCATTTAGTTCCGGCTACATTCGGACTGTCTGCACTTTGACTCTTGCCGCCAGGACGTTTTCAGTTCATTTTTCGCCCATTTGTTGAGCTCACTCTGTACCTGTTTCCTTGTTATTCCCAGAGTTCAACATATTGGGTTTCGGCCCCTAGTCTGGCAAGTTCGCCCGCTTTCTCGTTCCCTGGTATTCTTTTGTCTTGAGCCAGTGTTTGCAGTGCTCCACCAGACTACTGACTATATTGGGTGCATTTAGAGCCTTGAGGGCAGCCTGGCTATCGGAGCATATGTATACGTCCCTCCTGCCATTCCTGACCTCCGGTAGGATTGCTGCCATGATAATGGCATATACCTCCGCTTGAAATACCGTAGCGTGTTCTCCAAGCGGATAACTTTTCTGAACTTCTAGGCTTTCCGCGTACACTCCTGCGCCTGTTGTCTGCCTGGCTAACAGCTTAGAGCCATCCGTGTAGCAGACCGTCGCCTCTTTGTTTACTTCCGTTCGGAATTCTTCTCTTTGCCACTCATTCCGTTCTGGTATTGTGTGTGACCTTGTACTTTTTATCTCCTCCACGGAACCTCCATCGTTTAAGCGGTGCTTTTACTGGCAGTCTTAGGAGGGGCAACTCTTTCCCTCGACCACCAGATGGCCCTCTCTTGCCTCCCTGCCCTTCCATAGTCCCTGGTCCCTTAATCGCAGGTGCGTCGCCATCGCCTTCTTCTTGATCCAAGTTGGAAGCGAGGGGAGACCTAAGATTGTTTCCAGGGCGTGGATGGGGGTCGTCCTCATTGCGCCGGTTATCTTTCTGCAGAAGAGCCCTTGTAGGCTCGTGAGCTTTTTCTACAGCGGGCCACCAGACCACTGATCCGTATTGGACCCTTGGTCTTATGATGGCCGTGTATATTCAGTGTAGGATCCTCGGGCTTATACCCCAGGTTCGACCGACCACTCGGGCTTATACCCCAGGTTCGACCGACCACTCGGTGCAACTGCCCCAGGTTCGACCGACCACTCGGTGCAACTGCCCCAATGCCTGGACTTTAACGGTTATTCTGGCAACATGCTTGCTCCACTTGAGTCCCTTGTCCAGCGTCATCCCCAAATGCTTAAGTTATGATACCAAAGTTAGGGGTCTGCCGTACATTATGGGAGCTCTGAATCCCTCTAGTGCTCTATTTCTGGTGAATAGGATCATATTGGTCTTTTCAGGATTCACTGAAAGACCGTTTTGCCTGCACCAGTCTTCTATGATTCTTACCGACCTTTGCATTATTTCGCAGACTCTCCGACCGTTGAAAAAACATCCGAAAATCGGATTTTTATCCGCTGATTGGCAATACTGGTTTAAGGCTACAAAATGTTTACCGGGCAGAATATCGGAAACGAGAAAACGGAATCTGTTGAAATTTGGCAGGATTTTTTTTTTTTTTTGAATTCCTCACAACCGTATCCAGACTGTTTTTTGCTGGACTCTCTCATTTTCGAAATAAATTAAACATGGCTAACAATAGTCAAAAATCTTACCTGGCTTTTTCTTTAGCCTCGTCGATAATAAAGAAATCTATAACAGCAATTTTTGTGTTTTTTTATTTTTTGAAAAAAATACACCAAATTTTGAAAAATCCTTTGGATACGGTTGTACATTTTTATAAATCCTATTATCTGATAACAAAAAAGTTATGGTTTTTTTCTTTGTAAGCAATATTCTGCCGGAATTCTGAAACGCCAAGGTCACGTAATCTAGTAGGCCCAAGGAAACTGAAGCGAGTTCGATTGGAGTATTGGAATTCAGGTTCCGCATAGCCCCCGATCACTTGTCAAGTGATAAAAATAATACGGAAATTTGTAATTTTTTTGATGTTGAATAATGTTTTTTCTTTGATTTTAAAGAAGCATTAATAAATGGTTACGTTCCTAATAAGTTATACTTTTCTCACATATGGTGTTCGTACCGTGTTCTGAACACTGCACGATCTGACTCGAAATGGTATTAGTGATGCCACCTATTGTTGATCTTTCAAAAAAATAGCAAAGCAGTGTTGTCAAATCTATGCCGTTTTTCTGGCCTTAATAGCCGACGAGCCAAATAAAATGTGAAGTCACTTGGATTTTTTAATATTAGGTTGCAAAAAGAAAAAACTCAGGCTAATTTTTCTTTCTATCTAAATTTAAAAATGTGCACAAACCTCATAGTTTCGTTAACGAAAAACTTTTTTTTTTGTCAGAGACGTCCCGGGGACCCTAGGGAACGTATCCGCAAGGAGAACGACGGCATCGTGTTGAGTCCGCAGCGTCGCAGTTTCAACACCGGCTGTTTTGTTCCGGCCAACCGCGAGCCGACCAACACCAACAACAACGGCCGGCCGGGTGGGAGGGCCCACAGTCCCTTGGGCGGGAAAGGGGAGCCTGCCCATATGGGTATGTAAACTTCTTTAAAGGCGATTTTTAGTGTACAAGAATTTAGCAGCGCAACTTGCGATTTTTTTATTAGAACTGGTAATTTTTTTCCACAAAAAAAAATTAGTGGTTGCATTTTTTTGGCGAACAAAACCGAAACACCGGCATGGTCTTTACCTCTCATTTTACACGATATAGAAAGAGACAGGCGTGGAAGTTTATCACACGTATGCTAAGACTATTTAATTTTTTTTATGCAAACAAAAACAGGTGGCCGAGAAATACCAACCGGAGGCCGGAGAGTGGGGTCCGGTCGCATCCTTCGTGTCAACTGCGAAATGGAGAAAGGCGACGGCGGAGACGGGGGCGACTATTTCAACAACCGGGCCTCCGGTCCCCTGGGAGGGCCCATGAGGGGAGGCATGGATCGGGATGACAAGAGGGAAGATCGGTACGGCGAAAGGAGAATGTTCGGACGGGACTTTGATAATAGGTAACAAGTCTAAAATTAGGAAGTTATAGTCAAATTTTGGGGCGGGTTTGTAAAATCGACACTTTTTTGACTGCGGTGAAACCTCGTTGTCCACCATAACTTTAAGAAATAGATTTGAAGCAAAATATTTATTTGATAAAAACATTGTATAAACTTTGAACGATACATTTTTGAGATCCAAATATACAAAAATTAAAATCTTTAAGTAGCCCTTTTTAAGGAAAGCAATCTTAAAATTTTGGTTAGAATCTCCTTATTTTAATATCATGTTTAAAATCTTTATAAAATTTGAGATTTGATTTCCTAGTTATCGACATATCTGCAATCAAAGAATTATAGACCTGTATCATGGTTACCCATTTTTCCAAAATATTAGAAACAGTAGTAAAAAACCATATCGATCATATTGCAAAAAATTCCATTCTAAGTAAAAATCAATTTGGATTCAAAAAACAGAAAAAAACCACCAAAGCTATAGATAATTTGGTAAAAAACATTAATCTTATTCTAGACCAAAGAGATTGTTGATCATAGTATACTTGAAAAATTGGAATACCATAGCATTACTAATAACTGTTTTTTTTCCTACCTTCACTACTGGTAAATTTTTGTTGAAGTCGAACACAAAGTCAATAATAATTTGGAACAAATACAGTCAACATTGAGGCCACTTACATGCGGCGTACCCCAAGGATCCATATTCGGACCACTGCTATTTTTATTTATGTTAATGATCTTGACGTAAACTTTCCATCTGTTTTATTTACATTTTTCACTGACGCTCCTAAATCTTCTTCGAACAGAAAGTAGACAGCTTCTAGATGAGATAAATGATAACCAAACAAAAGAATTGGACAACTTATCGTTGCCACTAAAAATGGTAGTGTTACTTTTCAACCACATTTGAAATTTCTTGGAGTATACATGGACGATGCATTGAACTGGCAACACCATATCTCCTTCCTAAACAAATCTTTGAGTGGTGCAATCTATGCTATTAAAACTTCAAAACAAAATACTACTGAAACTTAAGGAAATTTCTTTTCAAAAATTAATAGTTTTTACACACAAGCAACTCCTAACTAGAATCTAAGTACTTATCTGATGTTTCGGCAGAAACTACTGCCGTTATCAAAGGGATTATTCTTTTCAAATTTTTTCGATTATTATAAGAATAACAGACAGATATTAATTTTTAAAAGAAATTTCCTTAAGTTAGTGGCGAAAAAAGTGGTTTCAGTATTATGAATCCGCCACAAACATATAGATTTATTTAAAACAAAATATATTTTTACAGCCTTTTACAATATGGAGTGGAATTTTGGGACCTTTTTGTTGGAGCAAAAGACACCTTCAAGGTTGTAGTCATGTAGGCCATAACAAAATGTTTACTCTGACAAACTTTTACATCTACAGAACTGCAATTTTACTGTTTAAAGAAAAAAAAAGGTTGATAATGCACTCAAACATTCACACCTACTCTACAAGAAACAATGATGCTTTTCTGCCACCAAATTTTACTTTGGAAGTAAAAAGAAGCTTAAGCTTAAAGATCTGCTACATACTGACAATTTTTATAATATAGACGAATTCTTTAACTATAGATTATTTTACTTACTTTCAAATTTGCTTTATATTTATTACTGATTTTCTTATTATTTATTTTTGAGTGTTTGTGTGTTGTCACTTTTTTAATTTTCATTTACATTTTTTGTTCCTACTATAAACTTGTAATGCTTACTTATTAAGCTCGACTTAATTTAATATTTTTATTATATGATAGAAATTGGATAAACATTCTAAAAAAGTGTTAAGATTTCAATTTTGGAAAGCGATTGTCTCAAAAAGTAAATAAAATGCTCCTTAAGATGTTGGGTGTCATTTTAAAGGATTTTTAAGGAGAATCTTGCCTTTGTGTTAAATTTCATTGTGTTTTCGTGTTTCTTTAGGGATAATAATTATAAAGACAGTGGAAGGAGGAACACCAGGTACAACGAGCGTCGCAGATATCCGGAAAATCGGGAGGAAATCGAGCCTGAATGGTAAGTTTTCGAAAAAACTGACGTTAAAAGCTGTTTAAAACACGTATTTCTTCAAACAAAGTAAAACTCAAATGACATGCAGGTTAGGTTAGGTTTGCTATGAGTGGTGCAAGTCACTCATCCCAACTTTCCTGATAAAAGAAATCAGTCTATTTGGTGAGACTTCCTCGAAGTTTTGGGGCACTTTCAACCCAGGACCAAATATTTTCGACCTTGTTTTTATTAATCCTTCGCAGTGGCATAGGATATGTACCGGCTTCTCCACTCTCCTCCACAGAATCTACAAATCGATGTATTGCTCACTCCAATTCTATGCATGTGTTGGTTGAGTCGGTACTGGCCTGTAAACAGACCTGTGATTATTCTCGGGCAGTTCCTTGTTAATTGCAGGAGCTGCTTTGTTCTACGTTTATCTGGATTATTACGAAACTTAAGTCTTTGGAGTGTTGTTCCGGAGTTGAGCGCCAGTGCTGCACCCCTTTTGTTTCAACCCACTCGGATAATTCCCTATTGACCATAGCTTTAGTTAGTCCAAAGCAGGGCTCTGGCCCTAAGAACGCAGATTCCTCTCCTGCCTTGGCAAGAGAGTCAGCTTTTTCGTTTCCTTCAATTTTTGTGTGGCCCGGGAACCATACAAGAGTGATTTTATTGGTTCCACAGATCTTTAGTAGAGTTTGAAAGCAGTTCCGAACTAAAAGTGATTGGATCTTATTTGAGCTTATTGCTTTCAGAGCAGCTTGACTATCTGATATGATTTTGATGCTTCTGTTAGAGTTGCCTTTGTCGGCTATTTCTCTTGCACAAGGTTACCGAGTCCAACTGAAATTGCAGCTCTTGAACTCGATACACCTGCTCCCACGACGTACTTGGTTTTTGATGCGTCTGTGTACCAAACGTGGTCAGCTTTGGTAAGTTGATTTATATTCCCCTCCCATTCTTCCCTCGCTGGAAACAGAACCTGAAACGGTTTTTCAAAGTTGTATTTTGGTAGGCTTTGGTCTATTGGCATACTAGGATTCGGTTATTACAAAATGCCTTAGTTAGCCCTGCACAGTTTCCCAATGCCTGACTAAGATGCTCCTGATTTAAGCTATAAAATGTTGCTAAAGTGGCTCTTGCCTTCTTCTCCACCCAGATGTGCAGCGGGGGAAGGTTAAGCATTACTTCCATTGTTTCCAATAGTTTTGTCTTAATTATGGACGTCATGATTTTGCATGCTGTTTGTTGCAGGCCTGCTAGTTTTTTCCGATCACATAAGTGATCATCGGTCTTAGTACCGTTAGATACAGGCAGTACATTTGTGTTCTTTCCATCTCCCACGACTTACCACATATTCTATTACAAGTCCAAAGAGCCATTTGTGCCTTCTGGATAACTTTGTTCAGGTGGGCATTCCATGTAAGTTTCTGGTCCAGTATCAGTCCCAGGTATTTCCCTTGTTTTAGGAAAGGAATACATTCTCCGCTAATGCTAGGTTCTATAAGATTTAGGTTTCTCCTTTTTGTGAAAGGTACAATGATGTTTTTTTTGGTTTCTCTTCCCTAGTGCACCAACCGTTGATTAGGTTTAGTATAGGACTACTAGTCTTATTGATTAGTCTAATATTAAATCTAATTAACTTAATGACAAGTTAAACTAATCACTTTTTAATTTTCTCTTATACCCAGCCTCTGGTTCCTCTCGACAAAGCGTCTAACAGTAATCCACATTGAAACATTCCGCTTCCCTTGGTATCTTTTTTCCATATTTGACATTTCTTGATGGAATCGTTCTCCATGTTTGTCAAAGTAGTCTAAGTTAGAGTGTAGAAAGTGTATTGTTAAGGAAATATTACATCACATATTTTCAAATGGTTGTAGAAGTTTGTCGACAATCTCCAGATAATTTTCTGCTCTTCTATTTCCTAAGAATTTGGTCAACACCATTCTAAAGGCTTCCCACGCATCTTTTTCTTTTCCCTCGAGCACAGGGTCAAATCACGAGTCCACGAGAAGCCTTCTTATTTGGGTTCCGCATATATTCCCTCTTTAAACTGGCTTCACTTTTTCACAAATTTTTGATTTATGTGATTGAAGTTAAATAAGGCAAGTTTGATATGTAACGCCGGAAGTAATATTTTATTTGTAGGAACTAAAGAATTCTTCACTCCCGGTCTTTGTGGCCAATTTCTTTTATAGTGATCGCTTTTAGCTCGGCTATCCCATTCGCATAGAAAACAACAGTATTTTGTATACCCCAACTTCATGCCAAGTAAAACAGCTACTACCTTCAAATGTGCACAAATTTGCCAACCATATTTGTTATATTGCACAGTTTCCAACAATAGCTTCATATTGAGAGTAGATTAACAATGCCTAGTAACTAAACATAAAAGAACAATAGCTCTCTGTCTCTGTCAGTGTTTTTTTTTTAATTTATTTTTATAGCGACGAGAAATCTGGTCTCTGGTGGTCTACCGAATGTGCCGGTGGGTGTGTGGATGGTCTACCGATTCATCCTCTCTTGAGGGCCCTACAGACTAAAACCCTCCGCTGTAGATTTGGTCGAAATAGCGGAAACATTCTCAGGAATATAACGTCACTATTTCGCCGTTTACTGTTTTAATCTCTTAGGTGCGTTCATCTTCGTGTTTAATTTTTAGAATCATTCTTATCATATCATGTTCCTGGTTCCATTTGTCGTCCATTTTCCTATTCGCTTTGTGTATGTCCTAAAAGATCCATGTTCCGTTAGAGCTTGGGTCATATAGTAATCCATTTTTTGGTGTTTGCAGTCTATCCATGTTTTAATGTCGAGAATAATTATTTTCGTCCATTGTCGTTTTTCGGTATTTCGGTTCCATCTTGCTTGCCAGGGTTCCAGTGGTTTCTCTTTTGCAGCTTCTTTGTTTTCTTCACTGTGTCCATTTTTATCTCCATATACAATTTCTTCGACCATTAGGTCTATGGGCGGGATTCCTGTGATAACCTGAATAGCTTCCGTTGATATTGTTCGGTAGCCGCAGGCTACTCTTAGTAAGGCTTTCCATTGCATTCGTAGTTCTGAACTCCATATTTATGGACTGCACCATATGTCACGATTAAATGGATTACACTGTATATTAACTTCATCTTGCTAGTACTGGGTCCGTTTATGTTGGGCATAAGTCTTTGGAGTTCAGCGAGTCTTTTAGTTGCCTTTTTAGTGGTTTCTTCTATATGCTTTCCGAATTTCTGGTTTTCACCAATGTGGATTCCAAGATATTGTATGCTCTTTTGCGGTTTTATGCGGACTCCATTTAGTCGAAACTCAATGTTTTGTTGGTCTCTTTTTTCGCTTAGTATAACGGCCTCGGTTTTTTCTGTTGCTAATTCTAGGTGGTTGTTTGTCATCCATTCGGTAATAAGTCTTGTTGCCTGGTTTGCTCTTTGCATAACATTGATCGCTGTGTCAGCCCTGACTATTACCATTAGATCATCCGCGTATCCTATTATGCCCACGCCCTTAGGGAGTTTTAGTGTAAGTATAGGGTTTGTCTCAGTCTAATCTGTGTCAATACGTTAAGAGCATGCGCCACCGTAAAAGATATATAGTTCGTAAACAGGTATACTGCCCGTATCATGTAAACCCAGAGAAAATAGAACATAGGGAATGGATATCCCAACCGACCAATCTAAAAATTTAGGGGTAACGATGCGATTGACAGTTTCATAGCTAAAAGGGCATAATGGTTGGGGAAACGTAACTTTTTCCATGATTTGACACAAGAGGTTGACAAGGACTTTTTAAAATGGCGTATTTTATTGTTTTCATTGCAATAATTTTCTTATTAAGACGGCAAGGAAAAGTCCTATTAATTTTTCACAAATTTTATTTGAAATCCCCTTTTTTTTTGCCCGGTTTCGACTAAAACGTCATTGTCAAGGAGGGAGTTGGATCATAAATCTGCCAAAGTAAAACGCAAAATAAAAACATGATAAAAATAATTAATTTAAAAAAAACTTACCTAACACATTTATAAAGTGCGGTATATAACACAGTAACATAAACATAATTTTAAAAACAGAAATTTCTTAACATTACGGAACTATTAAAATCATCGATGTACTGTTAAAATCAAAACATTTACGTGTTAAAAACAAAACAAAACTGAATGCGAATCAATTGGTATCATCGTCAGAGTACTGCTTGTATAAAAAAAACAAAACGTTTTTTATATAGGCGCGATATTTATAAATAAAATAAACTAAACAACAATAAAATGATCATTTTTGTGTGAGGGTATTAAAAATCAAATTGGGAAAACTGGGATATTAAAAAAGATTAAAAAAAAATTATTACAACCAAAATAAATCACCTTAAAAAAAAACAAGAGGAACCAGATCCAAAAGAAGGGACCAAGACAAATTAAAAAAAAAACAACAAAAGCACAATTTAGGGCTTAAAAAGATTTGCTATGTAAGCTGCCTCTTTAAAATGACTTTGTATGGGGTGGTTAAGAGAAACAACATCCCATGCAATCTCAAGTCTGGCAATCTCAATATTCTCAAGAGCATTAAGTTAGAGCCTTTTGAGGTTTTGTGTAAAATATTTAGATTGTTTTTTTTATCTCAAAGTTATGTGACTGCTCCCTCAAATGTAGACCAAAAGCTGATTTATTATTGTTAGGAGATCTAGGGTAGTTAGATGTTCACTAATCCGTTTTTTAAAACTTCTGCCTGTTTGACCCACATATTGAGAATTGCAATCATTACACAAAAGTTTGTAGACCCCACTGCCGTCCAGCGGCTCTCTCTTATCTTTAGTACGACAAAAAATCGTCGAAAAAGAGCAGTAAGGTCTAAAGGCAATTATAATATTCTTTTCCATGCTCTGAATAACATTGGCAATTTTTATCCTAAAAATGTTAAACATATGTAAGGAGAAGGTTGCCAGGGCGGGATATCATCTTTGTCGTATGTAGAGTCTGTCTGTTGCCTGTAAATTTGTCTAAATTTTTTATTAATCAATCTGTCAATGAGTTTGGTGTTATATCCGTTGTTGACAGCTATAAATAATATTTTTCTCTTTTTGAAAATCAAGCGGTAAAAGAGGTATTGTAAAAAGGCGGTGAATACAGGAATTAAAAGAAGCAATTTTTTGACTAAAAACGTGGTTGATTGTTATTTTTTAAATTCTGCAGGTTTTCCTCGGGTCCGATTTCCCAAAACGACACAATCGAACTGCGCGGCTTCGACGAGCCGGAAAAGCTCAAGAAGGTGGCGCCGTCTCGAATCAAGCGAGCCAAAGAGTGGGCGAGAAAAAAGACCGAGTCTCAGTCGAGCGCCACCGAGGAAAAAGAGGGCGCTATACAGGAGCTGGAGGAACCAGCCGGAGGGTAAGTGCCAGTAACACCAAAACCCGTATATAAAATAGGCTTATGCTCGTTTCTAGATTTAAAAAGTCCGCGATTTCGAAAATAAGTTAATAAATTACTTTTTGTTTAATGTAACAGCCTTAGAAGATTGAACTACTAGAAGGAGTCTGGTCTGTCTGGTTACACTGGTTGTTTGAGTGCAACATCTACAGTGGGGAAAGGGGAGAAAGAAATCTGTGTTGCCAATTTTAATAACAAAATTATGCAACAAAAAACAAAAAAGCTAATTAATATACACAATATATAATACACACAACCTATTTAAAACTTTCGACGTTTTTTGAAACTTTAACATGTGTTTTCCTTAAACATCTTCTTTTGTAGTGTGTGTAGTTTGCGGCGGTTTCTCGATTTTTCCTGGAATGTCATTGTTTTGAAAAGGAAAGTTTCAGCACTTCATCAATAGTATTTTTTTGTGAAAAGTTTGTGGCGAAAAATGGTTCCGAAGTGTATTATTATATGCAAGTTGAAACAGAAGCCGGGCGACCGCAGTATTTCGTTTCACAGGTACGTTAAATTAAAATATTAAAATTCGTCATATTTGGCCATTCTTGGGAAACAAAGGCAGGAAATCTGTGTTGCCGGCTTGTCATTAATTTCTGTGTGAATAGGGATTTCCATAGCACCTTTTTCTTATTTTTATAGCTGTACATCTTACTTGAATACATTTTTAGGTTTTTTTTTAGAGAAACAGATTTTTATTACTATATCTAGACCACCTAGGTCTGAAAAAAAGCTCTTTCTAGTAGTTTAATGTTCTAAGGTAACAGCGCTGACCGTGACATCAAATATTAACAACTAAACAAACACATTTGTCAAAAAAATTCAACGTTGCGTTTTTTTTTTAATTTTCCGGCGCTTATGACAGGGTTTCATATACTGCTGGAATACCTGGAAAGTAAAAAGTAAAGACATCATCTGGAAAAATTGAGGAGTAACTTTTTAAACCGCATTAGGTCCATCAAAAGTTTATTTTCTCAAACAACGAATAACGAATATGTTTTGTTCCCGTTCGTTTTAACCTTGAATAGTAAAGCGGTTTCATAGGTATTATTTGGTACTTTTAATAACTATTTTCTAACATCTATGAGATTCTAATAAAAAACACAAATAACAGTTGGACATAATGCGTTTTGATTCACCATTGTGTATATAATGCATTTTGTTGTGGCCGATATTGCACATAATGCTCTTTGTTGTAAACATGTGATAGAGAATAAAAAGGATAAACTTAACTGAGCGCAAAATAACACATATAAAATACCTTAAATGAAAAAGCAACACTTAAACACAGTGCTTCAAAAACCAAATTCTGAGTTAAATATGATCAACTTGGTCTTCTTCTAGGCATTCGCAGAAGTTTTCTTCCTCATCATCGTACCGAGCTCCTTCTGGACTTGTGGCGCAGCATTTAAGACATGGTCAAAGAAATTTAATGATGATAACGGAATTTTGCCTTCCCAATCGTTTCCAAATCTTGCTTGGAGCAATTTTTTAACATAATTTTTTCTTCTTTGATTAAGTTCAGGATAAATAAATCAACTTGTGTTTGTTTGTTTTTTCAACAACAAATTAATTATTTTTGATAGGCCATCTCCTGATCCGGTTCAAAATCAAGAGAAAAAGCCGACGGCAAACAACGAAGAGAAATCGAGTTCAGCCGATGTGAAGCCAAAGCCGCATAACGACCATTCGATTCATTTCGAAGATATTCTGAATAGCGATAATATTCCTGGCATTTTCGCGGTAAGTAAACACCATAATAACTACATTATGTTTACCACAGTTGGGATCAGACATAAGGTACCGTACCGTACACATAATGTTTCTACAAACATATTATTTTTATAACTTTTTCTTATCATTTAACTGCAATTATGAAAATTCGCTGGTTTGCTTTTGAAAACATGGAGAAACACCTTATTTGTATTCAAGCCTATACTCACAGGTGAATCCAACATTTGCCTGGCTCTGCCATATTGAAACGTCACCTGGGTACTATAAACGCTTTTTTATTAACAAAGTGGCCGAATCAGCTTTGAACGCGCAAAGCCGACTGTCGTATCTTTAGTATGTTTGCTAGACAAGGACAGTCTGTTTAAAAAGGAAAGGGACTGTCGGAACTTTAAGCCACGGCCATTTGATAGCTTTTTCTAAACAGATACCTACTCCCTACCTTCTGTCCGTAAAATAAACGCATTCTCCTCACACTCCACGAGTGTGGCGTCTACACAATTCATTGTATGCAAGAAAAAATGAAGAAACGTGTTGCACTGTTCATTTTCAAATGAATTTCTAAATTTTCTTCAATTTGTTAAGTTAGGAAAACCTCGCAACTGATTTTTTTTTTCGTTGGCCTTCCCGCTGACCAATAACAACAAGCGATGTCAATTCTAGCGGCACTAGAGTTCCTCCAAATTGGTATGGCTTCAGCTGATCTCGAACGGTATATGCTAACCACTTTTGGCAAACTGGAGCCATTTCTGAACGGCTAATGCCAATTTTGATTTGGCTCCAGCCGCCGCTGAACGCGCCCCATGTGTTGCCAGTGAAGAGGAGAATGATTTTCCATAAATCTAACAACTGATCGCGTTTCAAAGCGATTTATGAATGACTTGAAGGGTCTATTTTAGTTGAATCTCTTTAGTTTGGAGCCTATTCTTCCGGAAGTGTTTTCGGTTATGTTCAATAGAAACAGGCTAAGACTGATGTCAAGGCATTTAATAGTCTGGTGTGACTTTTGAACCGTTCATCCGATTATGATGAAATTTGTTGCGTAGATGTAGATTAGGTACTACTAGTTTATTTCAGGTCCATCAAGTTAAAAAAATAAATTTAAAAAGGGAAGCGAGCTTTCCCTCAAAAGAGTTGATGTTAACCGTAGACCCGGGTTTCGTACTAATGACTTCAGGAGCGGAGCAAATGGCGGTAGTTTTAAGAAAAGTTTGCCTGGTTGTTGTGAGTTTGAAAAATGTTTAATTTTACTGTAATATTTTTTCAGAACGGTATCGATGGCGGCGGCGATAACTCGACCTCGCGTTTCAGCCGCTGGTTCAGGACCAGTCCTCAAGACAAGGGTCAAAGTTCGAGCCGCAGGTCTTCTATGCAGGAGGAAAATAGCATTATTAAGGTAGATAATAAGTTCACAGAGTTGCAACAGTTTAAAGGGACCCAAACACTGCTGCAAACTAATTTTGTTGGAATGCTATTTTTTTCTTATTATTTTATTTTTTGCTAGCCGGTCGCTCGCTACTTCGTTCGCGTGTTTAAAATCGTACATTCCCTCTCTCCCTTTACCTTACCCCACGTTTATGAACTCAAACCTCCAGCCCCTTAAACCCCTCTATCCACTCGAATACCCATTTTGTCTGCGGTTTTTCTCAGTTTTTTTGCTTTAAATGGTGATAACTGTTGTTCCCGTGAACCGATATTGATGAAATAAATCCTATGTACTCCCCACAAATCTAATGAATACAGCACTAAAAGTACCATCAAAATCATCTAATTTATATATTATATTTAGAATTTGAAGAGTAGCAAACAACTTTAATATTAAAACGGCTTTTAAATCTAATAATACAATTCAAAGCCTTCTTAGTAAAACAAAACCGGAGAATTAACAAAATAAGGAATGCATTTACCAAGTTCCCCCCCCCCCTAAGTCATGTATATATAAAATATAGACAATGGAAGTCCAAAACACAGAGTTAATTTCAAGTAAATCATTGTCTCAAACTTTCAAACAAACCTTCCCAAAGCAAAAAGGAAAACAATTAAATGATGTTTTGCCCGGGGTGACTAGCGTGGGCTCGTCAGTGGATTCACTAGTCATCCTCAATTCAGACATCATTTAACACCATCGCACACTCTGACTTCCAACTCTGAAACACTCACAAATAGGCATCGTTCCGAGTGGTACTTATAATAAGTCGCCTGATACGGGTTCGTCCTGGCTTGTTAATCTTTCCAATAGGAGTTTGCTCCTAAGACAATTAAAAAAAGAAGTTAAAACTTCCAAATCAGTTACATCAACCGAAAAGAATCTAAAAAAGAAAAGATCAAAAGATCTTGGGAGGAAAGAACGAAATTTTAAAATTGGATGAGTGTTCCACAAGGAACACACAAAAGTCCAAAGCGAAAAGGGAAACAATTAAATGATGTTTCGCCCAGGGTGACTAGCGTGGGCTCGTCAGTGGATTCACTAGTCACCCTCAATCCAGACATCATTTAACACCATCGCACACTCTGACTTCCAACTCTGAAACACTCACAAATAGGCATCATTCCACATGGTACTTATTATAAGTCTCCTGATACGGGTTCGTCCTGGCATGTTAATCTTTCCAATAGGAATATGCTCCTAAGACAATTAAAACAAGAAGTTAAAACTTTCAAATCAGCCAGGACGAACCCGTATCAGGCGACTTATAATAAGTACCATGCGGAACGATGCCTATTTGTGAGTGTTTCAGAGTTGGAAGTCAGAGTGTGCGATGGTGTTAAATGATGTCTGGATTGAGGGTGACTGGTGAATCCACTGACGAGCCCACGCTAGTCACGCCGGGCGAAACATCATTTAATTGTTTCCCTTTTCGCTTTGGACTTTTGTGTGTTCCTTGTGGAACACTCGTCCAATTTTAAAATTTCGTTCTTTCCTCCCAAGATCTTTTGATCTTTTCTTTTTAAACCTTACCTTGTTGTTGAAAACCAAATCAATCAATTAATAATAAATGTTTGGTCCCTGATTTTCTTTTTTAGAAAAGGACTTTTCCCGGCCGAAAGATCCCAAAAGCACGAAAGGTATAAAGGATCGAACGAACCCGGGGAACGTTTCTAAATTTTCTCGTGAAACATTTTCAGGATCTCTTGAAGGATATCAACGAACAAAGCTCAATCCCCATATCGATCCAGGCTCCCGGAGATTCCGAGGCGTACTTCGCCCCGATATCCCCCGCGGGAGGTCCCATGCCGAAGCCAAAACCGCAGCAGCAGAGCAGTCAGCCGGTTAACATCATGGACATGTTCCAGAGGGGCAAGCAGCAGCAACAGGCGGGCAGCAGGGAGTTCGGGAATATAGGACCGAAGCCGGGACGTAAGTCAGCGCTAGAGACACTCTATACATTTGACAGTTGTTGTTTTACCAGAGGTGTGCAACTCATACTGCCCTCTCTTTCTAGTTTTTTTCATATTTGCCTGTAAAACCGATTTCCCCAGACAGTTTTTGAATGACTTTTGGTTAGTAAAATATGGCAAGCTTTAACAAAAAATTCGACTATTTTTATTAATGTTCCAGTTTGGTTAATGCATGATCTCTTTCCATTTTTCTTGCGTTTCTTTTTCCATTGGACAATGGAACAATACAAAGTCGTAGGCGCGAGTATTTTTACAGTTTCTTATACCGCAGTGCAATATTCGATTTTTAAACTGCATGTAAATAATCAAATTAAAAATTTGATGTACCTACGTTTATTAATCAAAAAAAATTCCTAACTACCAAATCGAGTTGCTTACCTCTGGTTAACTGTCAAAAATTGTATACAGGGCCTCTAGCTAAAACGAAAATTAGGAAATTAGATCAAATGGATGAGCGCAAAACAGCTTTCTTATTTTCTGCCAGAAATACATTTTTTTTATATCAGGAAAAACAAAAGTGAAGCTTTTACTTAATCAAATACAAATTTTCCATATGGTTGAGTAAATTAAAATAATTTCCCAAAGTCATTATTTATTTCTAGGTTGTATTTACATAGTGAAATAAACCAATTCAATTCTTTATTGGTGCTAATTATGCTTTCGTACTTACAGAAGTCAGTAATTTCGATTAGTGCTCTTATGAATTTAAAAAAATAAATAAAATTATAAACTATAAAACAAGAAATATAAAATTAAAAAATAACATTTAATAATTTTGTTAAAAAATAAATGAAGTACCTAATGTTTAAAAAAGATAAAAAAAACAAACCAATAATACAAAAACAAAAAATTGCCAAACATAGCCAATTTTTAAAGTCAGGTAATTGCTGTTTAAACTTACACAAAAGGTGAAAATACTAATAAAAATATGGTGAGTGCTTAAAATAATTACACATAATTATACCTAAAGAGCGAGAATATTTTTAATGAAGGGAAAATTTAGCGCCCAAATAAATTTACAGAAAAGATTTGTGGCGTAGAGGGCAACGGGTGAGGGAATAAATCTGAAAAAAGTTTTTCTAGAGGTCCCGGGTTCAAATCCTGGTCGGGGAAAAAAAAAAAAAAAAAAAAATTGGATCGAAGACGATCAGAGATTGTACTGATCGAAACGTCGTGTATAAATAAAATATAGACAATGGAAGTCCGAAACACAGAGTTAATTTCAAAACGCTATATGTCTTGTATCATTGGTTGATGGGTAAATAAAAATTTCGTACAACTAATAATTATGAATGTGTACCTCCTTGTCTTTATAACATGTCTAGGTTTTTAAAGCTGCAGTATGCTTCAAAGATCTTCCCACTACTAACAAATGAATCGGACGAAAGGATTTCCGAATAGCCAGTTAAAACCTCAGTTCCTCGGTAGCTCAGTTGGTAGAGCATTAGACTGGTATTCTGGAGGTCCCGGGTTCAAATCCTGTTCGAGGAAAAACTTTTTTCCGATTTATTCCCTCACCCTTTGCCCTCTACACCACAAATATTTTCGGAGAATATTTTTGTTTGTCCTAAACTCCCCCTAGGAGTATTTTGGAATCTCACTGATGTGAGCTGTCAAAAAAAGCCATTAAAACAAACGTCAAGGCCAAACACAATTGGAGTTTTGTGACCTGTTGGATGGATAAAAAAATTCACATTTTTTTTACTTCTATAGGTGTGCAAAAAGTTGAAAAATGAAATTTTTTACAGATTGGTTTTTTTTGTGTATTTACAGGTAAAATACTAAGCCTCGACGAGTTGGAGGCCAAAATGAGACCTGAAAGTGGCGGTATGCATCAACAACAGCAGCAAAAAGTTCAAAAACCGGACGAGGGAATGACTGAAGCTTTTAAGAGACTGGTAGGTGTAAGTGTCGCTTTGCTTTACTTTTTTACTAAGACGGCTGGAATCTTTGGTATTTTAATCGGTATCAAATTTTGTGCAAGTTTATTTGAAAAAGTCATAAAATTACTGAAAATAAAGAAAATTTTAAAAGATGTGCAAAGCATTTTTGTTTTGTAGTAAAATAATATACTATATTATCAACGGCTATAAAAAAGTGCTAAATTTTAGTTTAATCAAATTCTTATTATGCTTATTATAAGTTAGAATATGAACAAATTAAAGAACAACTTAACCTATATACATATACTCTTGTTTAAAAAAAAAAAAACGCATACATGCATTTTTCCTATCTTTATTAATTTTTAGTACTTATGGTTTGATATTCATTGAACAACTTAACAAAGGCAATCATACCATTCTTCACCCTTATATTTGTATCACAAAGACATATGCTGTCGCCGTCGCCGTTGGAGATGACTTAAATTTTATTCTTTTTTCTGGTCATTAGCAGAAACTTAATTAAACTGACTTCTTCGGAACACAATAAAAAGTCAATAATGCTCAGGGTATATAGAGACACCTAGGGCAGATGAAAAGATTCAAACATCAATTCAGTATAAATTAACCTTAATATTCTGATAAGAGATAGGAATTCAATATTCTTAAAAACCTGAACACATGTGAATTAACTTTTATTGTTGACTTTACCTACCTTTATTTTATCGTCTTTATAAAAAAAAACCTTGGAAAAAAACTTACAAAAACCTTCGAAAATATCTAATTTGAGATATTGGGCATTAACTACTTCATCAAAAGTATTTTAAATTTTGAAAATTAAAAAAAAAAACGTGTTGGTTGATATTTTAATCTAAGGATCTACTATTTTAAGCATATTTCATAAACTTCCAAAATATCACTTTAAATTATTAGAATTATAATCTTTTCAAAAAACATAAAATTTTAAAATTTTCTAAATTATTCTGCATAAACGTTTGTAAGATTATTAAAAAGAGTAGTGAATTAAATCTGAAAAGAAATCATAATGGTCAAAATTATTTTATACCACGAGTAACAAGAACACATAGTCAAAGGATGTTTATGTATTGATCACCAAAAATATTGAATTCAGTTCCAAAAGAAATTCAAATTTTACCGTTTAAAAAATTTAAAATAAAGGTAAAAGAATTTTAAAAAGACAATAAACAAAAAAGAAAGTGTCTAAATAATTAATTAGCAATAATTTTAATTTGTTTAAATTAACTTTAAAAAAATTTGAAACCTATTATATGATGTTTTCTATTTTTTACTAATTTTAAAAAGCACACAGGATTAATTTCCTTGCTTTTTGAAATGAGAAAATACTATGATTATGTTGAAATATCAAATACAAAATGTGAATTTAATAATTTTAAGGAAATTTAGAAATAAATAAAAAAAATGATATTTCCTCCTAATGGTAAAAACACACTAAAAACATTTTTTGACAAAATGTGGTTTTAAAAAGACTTCCAAACTGCTTAAAGCATCCTGAAATTTTAAAATATATAACACGGAAAAGCTTATGTCAATAAAAATATCATCGGACCCTCTGCGCTCTGCCGGACTTTCCCGCCCACAGGCCAATCGTGGCCAAAAGTGGTTGATACAGAATTCTCTGTCCCTATCGTTCTAACATCGTTTAAAAGGATAGAAAATAAATCGACATTTCTCGCCTTTGTTTTCGTTTGACTTTATTTGTAAATAAACAGTGGTTATTATTTGCCAAGGAGTTTTCGTTGGATCAGATATCTTGTCTCTTTTTAATCTAAGATTTAGATAGAAAAATGTGGGACAAATTATCCTTGCAAGCGAAATTTTCCATGAGTAAGACAAGGAAAGCTGTTAGTGTTAGCAAATACTCTCTTATGTAAGTCACATTCACTGATGAACTTTAGATTCAGCTATTTTTCATTGCATGGTTATTTTTTTTACAGTTGGCCCAAGCAGGTGTGCAGCCGTCGGCTACTCAAAACGGGCCTATGCACAAACCCCAAGCGATGAGTCTTATGGAGGTTAGTACTTAAAGAAGCATTTTGTCAAAATGGTTGGGCTTAATCCATGGCAAATCCTTTTAACCATTAAAGGTTATATTAGTTTCTATGGAGTCTGGTTAATGAGATATAAGCACATTTGTACCATATGCCATGTACACTTTTTCTTGCCATATTTTATTTTGTATTGTATCTATCTGTAGACCTTCTGTCAAAAGATATAGCCTAAAAAACTGACAGTGACTTTTCCATTGTTCGTAATGTTGCAAGCTTAGAACATTGAACTACTAGAAGGAGTCTGTCTGTCTGGTTACACTGGTTGTTTGAGTGCAACATCTAGAGTGGGGAAAGGGGAGAAAGAAATCTGTGTTGCCAATTTTAATAACAGAATTATGTCACAAAAAACTTATTAAATTTGGATTAAGTTTTGATGCCTATTTATTAATTAATTAAGGAGGTTTAAGATATATGTTGAAAAAGCTAATATACATAATATATAATACTCACAACCTATTTAAAACTGTCGACGTTTTTTGAAAATTTAACATGTGTTTTCCTTAAACATCTTCTTTTGTAGTCAACTTGGCAACATTGATTGTTTGTTGCGGTTTCTCGATTTTTCTTGGAATATCATTATTGTTTTGAAAGTGAAAGTTTCAGCACTTGTCAATAGTGTTTTTTTGGTATTTTTGTGAAAAGTTTGTGGCGAAAAATGGTTCCGAAGTGTATTATTATATGCAAGTTGAAACAGAAGCGGGAGACCGCAGTATTTCGTTTCACAGGTACGTTAAATTAAAATATTAACTAAATATTTGGTTAGAATTCGTCATATTTGGCCATTCTTGGTAAATAAAGGCAGGAAATCTGTGTTGCCGGCTTGTCATTAATTTCACTGTGAATAGGGATTTCCATAGCACCTTTTTCTTATTTTTATAGTTGTACATCCTACTTGAATACATTTTTAGGTTTTTTTTTTATACAAACATAGATTTTTATTACTATATCTAGACCCTTTAATTAAACGAAACTAAAAATTATTGAAAGTATTTTAAATAATATTAAAAACAAGGGAAAACGTATTAGGTTAATATGACAACAATGGGATGAAGATGTAGAACTCATACACCCTGCCCTAGGTCTGAAAAAAAAGCTCCTTCCAGTAGTTCAATGTTCTAAGGTTGCAAGTGTCAAAATTCTGGTATTCCTTCTTTAACAATTAGTCAACTAAAGAAAAACACGAAGAAATACCAACTGGCCAAGTTCGAAAATAAAAAATAAATATATAACCATTCACCATAAAGTTTTTTTTTGCCACCATTTATTCCCAACTTGTCATTTTGGTGAACTGCCATGTTTTTACATATATAGTATGTTTTCAAATCATACTCAATGTTGAGTACGATATGAAAACATATTAATATATTGATTAATAAATTAATAAACCCAAACCAAACATTAAAAAACTTAAAACAACCATTTGTGACATAGGGTTGGTCTACTTTTAAGCCTAAATTTTTTTTTTTTTTTGTCAGTGCTTCTGTTTTTGTTCTGTGCTTCAAAAAAGGCGTGGTAAGAAAGATGTTTTAAGGCTCGACATCGTTCGTCGTTATAAATTCATATACCGAAATGTAACTCCTGTTTATCCCAACAGATGTTAAACCACTCGCAGCAGCAAGACGAGGCTCGCCTTGCGGCCGCCGCCATCAACCAACATCCCCTAATAGGCGGCAACGTGGCGGCAGTCGCTCAGGCGGCCGCCGCTATGCAACAGCAGCAGCACCATCACAACGATCTCACCATGAAGGTAAGACACTTTTTTTCACACTCTCCGTCAAAAAAATGGAATGGAATCCGGGATATTCTGGACATAAGGGAAATGAAACCGCAGATTAGGCTTTTTTTTTTGTTAGCCTTTCTTTTTCTATGTGTAAAAAAGAGACCATTACGTGATTGATTTCGATTCGGAGTTCAGGAAGGGTAAAGCAAATGGTGATTAAACTAATAGGCAATGTTAACTCTTTAAAAACTTGCATTTTTATCTGATGGTTTGGTTTAGCCTAGTTGTATGTATGAATCTACTGATTTTAAAGATCGCAATTTAAACACATTCAATGAGCTTCAGGCTACTGCGAACATAGGGGGAATCAAGTCCAATTTACTCTCCGTGCTGTACGACCAAGGTGGATTCGAAGCACGCTGCAGTGTTATCTTTTAGAAATTTATTTTCTTTTTATTGTTTTGTTTTATTTCTGCCTTGCTTGAGAAACAGATTGGGAAGTTCTTAAGTGAAATAATACATTTTTAAAACTAAAAATGGATGTCTACGAAGTTGCGCAACAAGTACAGATGGTCAACTGGTACTATCAAGGCAGACCATTGAGACTTATTCAAGAACTTTTTTTGGAGGATTTTCTAAATCGCCCAGAACCTAGTTTATCAACGATTCATAGGTTTGTGCAGAATTTTGAAATGTTTCGTTGTGTAGCGCCAAGAAACCATAAAAAAAAACTACTGTTTTGAATGACGAGCAAGAAGTACGAGGTGTGATGATTTGCGCTGCAGTGGAGGAAAATCGAAAGTTAACTAGCCACCAAACTGCCGAAGCAGTTGATACGTCGTCAGCCACTGTCTTACGTGTTCTCAAAAAGAATGGTTCTTACAAAGCGTCAAAAACGCACCACTATCGTCGTATGGAATTTTGCGAAACAATGATGGAAAGGGTTAATTGTGCTGAAAACTTTCTGAGATCTATTCTTTTCACAGATGAAAGCACTTTTCCATTATTGAATCGTCATAACCCACACACGTTCGATATTGGTCGAGGGAAAATTTGCATTTGTATTTTTTTTTTTTAATGTTTGGGGAGTTATTGTTGGGGAACACGTAATTGGGCCATTTTTTATTTACGGCAATCTGAATGGTCCTAGATACTTGGATCTACTGCAGCAGCATATTATGGTTTCAACAAGATGGTTGTCCCACTCACAATGTTGGCCTTGTTAGGGAATATCTTGATAATTAATTTTCTAATCGGGTTATAAGTACACGGGGAACTATTTTATGGCCAGCTCGATCACCCGATCTTGCTCTTAATGGTTTCTATCTGTGGAGTTATATCAAAAATAAAGTTTTTTTTTTAAAGAAGGTTTTCAAACTATCACCCCTAACATGCTTGGAAACGTTAGAAGGGGTTTTTATAATAGGCTCGGATATTGTCTAGCCGAGCAAGAAGGACTTTTCGAACCTTTGCTCTAATTTTTTTTTGACTGGGAGAATCTTTTTGGTTTTTAGAATTATTTTATTTTGAGTACTTACTTTTATTTGTTTCTCCTTATTATTTTCATTGTAACACGTTGTTAGTGATAAATCTGAGCAGTTGAAAATAAAACGCTTTAATTTATCAGTGACAAAAAACAAGAAAATATAAAAATTTGCGTATTTATTGACCAAATTCCGGCTTCATTGACTACACTCCACATAACACCGTGGTTAGAGGCGTACTAAACATAAGCTGCGAACGGCGGCGAAAGGCGATCGCAAGCCTGAGTGTGCGGTGTCCCTGCATGTATGTACACTGGCAAATTGGACTTCTTCCGGCCTATGTTCGCAGTAGCATGAAGCGGTCTGTATGATCCAGGAAACTAAAAAATCCTGCAGACTACAAAACTTGATTTAGGCTTAGTTAGTAGTTAGTATAAGTATTGTAAGGTAGGAAAATCGCACGCGTATAGGGCAAAACAGCTACCAAATACCATTTTTGTTACTTTGGTCATGTGGTATGTGAAGTCACACAGTACATCCAACGATTTAGACCACGATTTGGCCTAAAAAAGTGTTTATAAGGTTGTGTCTGAGCAGAGAGCATATAAATCTAAATAGAGATGACACCTAATGGTAAATTTGCGACTCCGCTCAACTGACTTGAAAACCAAGTGGCGCAGCTATCGTCTTTTTTAGTTCTTGGCCTGAAAACTTGGTGCGCCACTTTCGCTTTCGCTATTTTTATCGATCCAAAGCA
Organism: Oxystoma pomonae; assembly: GCA_963921995.1. Taxonomy (NCBI): domain Eukaryota; kingdom Metazoa; phylum Arthropoda; class Insecta; order Coleoptera; family Brentidae; genus Oxystoma; species Oxystoma pomonae. The sequence continues at coordinate 66,208,872 of OY998171.1, forward strand.
TTGGCGGCGCACAGGAAAATCGTATTCTTTTGGACGAGTTCCGCGTTAGGAACTATCCATAATATCGATCGCCCGCGTTGCGCTGCAGACAACAGACCCGTGCCGGTACAGTCACCGACGAAATTACGTACCAACTTCCCCAAACATCATAAAAACAATGTTGGGAATTTGGAACCTTTGGTTGAACTAAAACAGATTTTTCCACAAACCAAAACTACACTTTTTTGCACTCGACGCGCGTTTCGCTAACAACGTTAGCATCATCAGGAGACGATAAACAATGACATTGTTTATCGTCTCCTGATGATGCTAACGATATGATTGTTTTCCATTGTTTATCGTCTCCTGATGATGCTAACGTTGTTAGCGAAACGCGAGTCGAGAGCAAAAAATTGTAGTTTTGGTTTGTGGAAAACAATCGTAACTTTGTTTTATCATAAAAACAATTTTGGAGAAGACTCCCCATGATGAGACTTGACACGGTTAGGTCGCAACCGCCTCTTTTGGATTAGGAGAACAGAACCATTGAAGGAATATCGAAGGAAATTTATCATATGAGACCACCTCACAATCACGTATTTTTCAAACATTCGGAAATGACGGGATTATTAAAATTTGAAGAAACCTTAGATAGCAAGATATTTAAAAAATAAATAAAAAACACTTATTTTTTTAAATTATTAGTAATAAAGGCTTGAAAAATATATACAATAAAAACTTTCTGCCAGCTCACTTAGCAACAAGTTCATTTAAAATTGCATTAAATATAAGTATGTATATTCATTCAATGCGCGGGATTATTTCCGTTTTAATTTTAAATGAATATTACCCCGGTTTATCCTGGCGCATTCAGCTAACAATAAAAAACTCGCTGTGAATCGCGTTGACTTGCTGGTGGGATATTACCATTACGTGTCCTCTCTATTTGGATTTATATGTTCTCTGGTCTGAGTAAGAACACTATTCAATTCAGATGCACTGAAGAGAGATGCCGTATGCCGGCTAGGCACCGTTGTCAAGCAAACAGCGCTTTAGTTTGTTTTATTCGAAGACGCGGGCATTAAGGAGATCGTACACGTAATTTTACTCAATTAATAACTTACCCAAGTAACAATTTGTCGACGTTTTAACGTTGCCAAAGGCGACTTAACGTTGTGTAAAAACGTCGTATAAACGTTCTAGCAACTTGGCGCCAATTTGGCGGAGATTTTTTGAGTTGTGTGGACGTTGCCTGCGACTAGAGTCGCTAGCAAAGTTTCCACACCGTCGCCGAAGCGACTACGACTGAAGTCGTCTGGATAATATTTTTATTAGTATAATTGATTTGAAATCAAGCCTTCCACGTCTCTGCAACCACAAATGGACTAATTTCCAAACACCATCTATCAATAATTCTAAAATACGTAGCTAGGTAACATATTCAGTTAATTTATTACATTAAAGTGACTTTTTCAAGGTTCCCACTAACTAAATTTAACAACGTACCCTCGTTTTCCGTCAAAAATGGACATTTTAGCTTTAAAAAATAAGGGGGCCTTCAGTCCTTTTTACTTTTTGCTAAATAATTTTTTTATTTAAATAATGAAAATTTAAAAAATGCTTTAAACCTATTTTAAACTGTAGCCAATCTAAAAGAATACTTAAAAATTTCCAAAATTAACTAAAATTCATCAAAATCCAGCAAAACACAAGATTCTTTTAACGATTTACACAAATGGTGTAGCGGCGCAAATCAGAAAAAGAAAACAGTATTGCGGCAATAATCATTTCTTGATTTCCTGAAAACCTAACCATTTTGCGACTAGAGGTAACCTCTATATTATAGTTGTCTTATACAGGGTTCCTAAGCAAATCCTTAGGGGGCCAAGCAGCCGTGTATAAGACGCAGACAAACGGAAAAGCACATTAGGCAGAAAAGGATGGGCATGGGGCGATGTTGTCACTACTTACACGTAGTAAATCCATTCCAGGTTGTTGTTTTCTAATGTTTTCCATTTTCATACCTTTAGGACTGGAATAAAAATTGTTTTTGCTCGACTTTAATACCAAACTGATGAAAGATATCGTAAAAAAAATATTTTTCGGCTTTTCATTTTGTAACCATTGTCCTTACGCACTGTTTACAGGCTGGGGAGTGAGATACATGCAAATGCCTAACCTAAAGCGTTCATACACGGCCGGAGAAATCGATTGAGATATTTCCGTAGAAACTTTATCAAGCAAATAGGACGGGTTGACGCCTTCGAACGTCCAACCCGGGTTTTGCACTTTGATTCGAAATGAAAAAGGAGGAACAGTCAGATGTGGGGCCGTGCACAAATTACGTAACGGTGATTTTACGAATTTTTGACCCCCTCCCTATGTAATGTTTTGTAACGGTTTGGCACGCCACTCCCCTAATATTACGTAACGATTTCAAGACCACTACCTCCTCCCCCCAAAAAAAAACTTTTAACTTATTTTCATTCCAAATTTTCTTAGTTTCACACAAATGCAAACGCTGTCGAAAACCCCCCTCCCCCTACGTAACTTTTTGTAACCCCCCCTCCCCCCTATGACCATTACGTAACTTGAGCACGGCCCCTGTAGTCTCAGTGGAGGAGGGCGAGAAAAAAATGTTTTTCTTAAAAATTATACTCTTTAGACCTATTTCTTTGCGTTCCCGAAATTACGTAATTTTTGAAAAAAAAATTGTTTTTGTTTTTATTTCGTGCTTTGTTTTTCTAACATTTTTGCGTTCGGCTAATTTAATTGAAAAATTTTTGCCTGCGGCGCCCTTTATCTTCTCACTCGAAACCAAGATCCCCGTTTTAGGAAAACTGATCCCGTCTATGTTTCTAAATTTTTTAGAATAAAAGTAAACGGTTTTTGTAAAGAAACAGAGCAAAATAAATCTTTTCACCCCTTTTTGGGTGTTACAAATATTGGCAGCCCCTTATTTTTCGCTTTTACCCTCCCGCTAGTTTTGAAGAATTGGTTCGCTACATGTTTCGAGATCATGTCATAAAACACCTCGAAAATATCAAATGTAGTGTAGGGCCAGCTTTATTTAAAATCAATAATATCGCCAGCAAAAAGCTCTGCAGGAAAAACAGCGTCGTTTATTGATTTCTTTGGCTGCTAGTGCTAGCTGCATGGTTTGGCCGTTTCCGGATAGGTGTACTAGTGAACAGAATGGAAAGAAATTTAACTAAAAGCGAAGATATTTCTTTCTAAACAACCTTACGAGTTTATCGCTCAGTATCGTAAATAATGGACCCTGCCGCCTCCTTTAAGCAATAAAAAGCTGTGGTTTGGACCTGAAAAAATCTAATTTTTCCTCGATCATCTCATGGTGTGGCCGCCATCTAGCGGAATTTGCAGACATCTTGTCAACGGTTATTATTGCAACTATGATTTAATCTCACAATGAAAGAGTGGCGACAATTTTTTCTCATGAAAGCAGTCCGGAGATAATAACAAACTGGCACCATTGCTCAATATACCTGTTTCTTTTATGCACGCAGAACTTTCTATGTCATTTCTGTTTGATTTATTGAAATCCTATCCCTAAGGAAAAACTTAGGAACCCTGTATCTATCCTTTATATTTATACAAGCTAGAAAAGGACATAGATACATAGTCTGACTCTTCGTTGCTTGGTATCTCCAGTCGGTCAGGGACCATAGTCTGACTCTGGGTCACTTGAGGGGCGTTACATAGTTTTTAGGCAGAAAAACAAATCAAACAATTACAGCTGCTAACAAAATTACGTCGCGATTTTTGATTTTGTGACGTCACAAACGTTTAGGGTCGTGGCCCCTGCATGGTCGGTAAATTATCTAACATAATTTTATCCTAATTCCCTAAACCCTCTTTCCTTCCTCGTAATACTTTTGCAAATTGTGCAAGACTTAATGAATATGGGAAACCCCCCTAAAAATATAAAAAATTAATGTTTTGTTATTTTTTACATTATTTTTGGAGTAAAACTGTTACAGAGCGCAGTTACTTTATAAAACTTTCACCCCCTTCTACCCCTTGCCGTGTTTTATTTATGGACGCAGCCCTTTTTTAGGGACGGTTTAACGGCGCCTAGTTTATATTTCAATATAGTCTGACTACTGACTCTAATATGCCTCTAGTAGACCAACTATGTTGACGTTGAGTAAACGGTCAGGAAACGTTAAACTAGGGTATACAAATTAACCCTAGTTAATTAACAACCTTATGGCGTCGTTGTGCCTTCGTTCATTGCGGTCGTTGAGAACCCCAGAATATTCCAGTAAAAATAAAAGTTGTTAGAGGGTTGCCAAATTACCCTAGTTAATAACAACGTTTTCTTATCCATCATAGCGGCCGTTGCACAAATGACTAGTTTTTGTAATTTATGCAACGTTAATTTTAGTGTATTTCTTAGTTATGGCAACTACGGCAACTAAAAATTGTTACTTGGGTAGAAGATCTTAAGATTATTTTTATTTATTTGATACTGAAGTGATGAAACTAAAATACCACAAAATATTTTTCGCGACTCTGTATATCTGAGGAGGGGAGAGGAGACCCGTTTCATCGGCAATTTTTGTAAAATAAAAGGGTACAAGAATCAGAATTTTTTAAAAAACACCCGCCTGTTATTAAATTTAACAACAGCTTTAAATTCGTGTTAAAGTTAAACAAGACGTGAACATGGTTACAAAAAGTGTTCGAAGTAGAAAGAGCAGAGGGTTGCAGATTGAAAGACTGCGCTAGGTTGTTTTCATTTTTTTTATTTTAAAAAAATTAATTTTGATTTAAATTTATTTCAACAAGATATTTCGTGAGAACGGAAAACTGATACGATAAATTATCTCGTTTAGTCGGGACTTTAGCGAAACTGGTTATGGGAGGTCAGGCTCAGACTTTTCGCAGTTTTATTGAAAGAGCAACGTCAATCAGTAGTAAAAGTTTATGGATGAATGGGCATTTTAATTAATTTAGCGGATCGCCTCAAACTAAAATAAGAAAATACTCATAATCACTGTTTCACGCTCTTTGAAGGCAACATTTATCGTTAAATTTGACGGGATATTACTTGGGAATCTTTTAGTTAATTGTGGGTGACATCGGCAACAGCTTATCGGTTTCTCAAGTTTATTATCTCTTTCGCTCTCATTTACTAGCCATTGCGCTTCTTTTTCAATATACGCTATTTCGGCACACTAGATAAGAACTATCGAACCCTGTATATTAAAAGGATAAAATATATGTTCTAAATCTCCTACGTGGAACATTTTTCAGTTAAAGGAAAAAGAGAGGCGTCCTTGTTCCGCAAAAATCAAAATTTTACATTTGTATGTTCTTTTTTTGTTGTAGAAGCCTTGAAAATGGCTTTCAACTAAGGCCGAAACACGTTGAGATTTGTATGTGAATAAAGTCAAAATTTTTTTAGAAAAAACTTGACTTATGAATTTTTGTGAAACAAGGACGCCTCTCTTTTTCCTGTAAAGGATAAAATATATTCTGGCCTGTTCGATTTTTGTACGAATGCATGTTTCTAGCTTCAGCAAGCTCAAATACAAAAACAACAAATGGACATGCTGAACAAGCTCATCAATGCGCCCTCATCGAGTCATCAAATGAGGGGAGCTTCGCCCCTCCTAGGGATGGACGTTCAGCAGAGCAGGGAGTTGCTGAACAGACCCGAGGCCCAGGCCATTTTGCAAGGTAAGAGTTTGGATCGTTCTTTAAGCTCATACTTTTTGTGAAAGAATAACGCAGGGTCGAAACTAACAAATTGTCAAAGTCAAATGGTGGGTGTAGGGTAAACAAAACGATTTTCCATAAGACGTAATGCTAATAAAAATAAAAATTTTGGGAAAGTGGAAAAAGGTGCAGAGAAACGAGCATTTTTCCGAAATGTTAGAAATAAACTCACTCTCATGTACTTTTATCTCTCTCGCACTTGCACAGCGTGGATAGGCATTGTCTCTCAGTTCGGCCTGAAGATCGGGCCAGATCGGCTTGAAGAAACAGTTGCGCTATCTGATTTGAGAGAGATGACATCTGTAATTACACGGGTGCGACAGAGATAGAGGGACATTTCCACGTTTAATCGCGAATTTTGAGTTTATTGTTAAAATTTCGGCAAAATACTTGATTTTCACCGATTTATAAAGGATTACTCTATAAAAAAATCACTGCTTAATCTGCGGCTTTTTGCCACTTACCAAACTTTTGATTTAAGTTAGCATTACGTCTTGTGGAAAAACGGTTTGTTTACCCTACAGCGTCCATATTGGATCGGCCATATTGTTTTTGTTAGACTGCCCCTATGGTTCCATTCTACTATGACTTCATTGATTAAATTAGCAGAGCAAAGATTTTATGAGAAAAATAAAAATTCATGATTACTTTGTTTATATGAGCCTCTTAAAGCGCTTTTATATAAAGACGGTTTGAAAATGTTGTATTAAAACCGATTTAAGCACTAAAACGATTTTATTTTAAAGCGATTTAAGAAAGCGGTTTATCAACCCTGGTTTTCCGAAAAATCTGCTGTTAACTAAGTTGTTTTATTTATTTTTTCTTTAAACTGACCTTAGATTAAAAAGAGACAAGATACCTGACACTTTCGGAGGCTTTGGTTATATTATTATATGGAACAATGTTTACCTTTCTGTTGTTTACAGTAAACACACCAGTGGCATACCTGCTTAAATATAAATTTACACATGGATTATATTATTAAAATTTTACTATAATATGAAATCTGCGGCGCGAAGCCCGGCAAGTAGGCCTCCCTGGGCCCTTTCTGCCCGAGCCTGCCCCTAATCCATCGCCTGCACCACTGGTCTGGCAGTTTGCTCATTTGGTCTAACTGTTCTTTTTGCAAAGTCCAGTATTTTGTCACATTTGAGCGTGTGCAGGTCCTCCTCATCCAGGGTCGGGAAATCGAATACCTGGTATCTCGTCCTCTGGTATGCCTCGCAGTTCGCTATAACGTGTCGAGATGTCTCCTCTGCCCGCCCGCAGGCCCGGCAGGTCGAGTCATTCTCCACCGCGATCCAGGTCATGTGCTTCCTTAGTCGGTTGTGGCCTGTTATGATACCTGTCAGCAGACCAGCATCCCTTCGCGATCTCCCCAGGAGCCATTTTTGTTTGGCTACATCCAGGCCCTTCACGAAGTCTTTGGTTTGTCTGCATCCTGTTCCTGCTCTCCAAGCAGTCGTCATGGTATCGTTGGCCTATTTGTTGAGTCAACTTTGCAATTGCCTCTTGGTTGTTCCTAGGAGTGGTTCCGGCCCTACATAGTGGGTGCTTGCCCCGATCCTGGTGAGCTCGTCGGCCATCTCGTTACCCGGCACCCCCATATGTCCCGGTACCCTCATAAGTGTCACTTGTTTGCCCTCTCCCAAGGATTCCAGTGCATCCGCACATTCCTCCACCAGGGTGTTGGTGATCTTGGGCGCCCTTAGTGCCTTTAGGGCTGATTGGCTGTCGGAGCATATATATACATGCTCCTCCCTACCGTTCTTTATTTCTTCCATGCCTGCAGCCATTATTATGGCAAACACATCTGCCTGAAAGACCGTGGCTTGCTCTCCGACAGTTTCGACCCGTCGGTGTAGCAAATCACGGCGTTCTCCTCGAACTGTTCGCGGAGGTTTTCACTCTACCATAGTTCCCTGTCTGGGATGACTACTTTGTACCTCTTGTTAAATCTCCAGGGGTTTTTTGGTCTTTGTGTTTTAATCGCTGTCATAGGGATTTCTCTCTCGACGATTTGGGCAATCCTAAGATGCCCCGCAGCTTCCCCTCTTCCTCTCCATTGACCTGTATCTCTCAGCCGGAGGTGGGTCGCCATCGCTTATTTTCTGATCCAGATCGGAAACGGCGGCAGTCCCAGAATGGTCTCGAGTGCCTGTATGGTGCCGTCCTCATAGCGCCGGTTATCCCTCTGCATATGTTTCCCTGTAGGCTCCTAAGCTTGAGGGTAGTAGTGACCTTCTCCACTGCTGGCCACCAGACTATGGATCCGTATTGGATCCTTGGCCTTAGTACTGCCGTGTACATCCAGTGGAGGTTTCTGGGGCTCAAACCCCAGGTGCGGCCAACCACTCGACGCAGTTGCCACATCGTTGCCTGCACCTTATTGGTCAATTTCGCAACGTGTGGTGTCCAGGTGAGCCCCTTGTCTAGGGTGACCCCTAGGTACTTCAGTTCTGAAACCAAAGTCAGGGGTCTCCCGTACATCTTGGGTGCTCTGAATCCCTCCATTTTCCTTTTTCTAGTGAACAGGATCATTTCTGTCTTCTATGATTCGTACCGCCCTTTGCATTCTGTTACAGACAGTGTTTAGGTGGTGGCCTACCACCTCCACGTCACCGTCGTCGGCGTATGCTTGGGCGTCTAATCCTTCCTCTGTTAGGCGTTGTAGGAGAGTATCCATGATCAGACACCACAGGTGTGGGGATAAGCAGCTGCATTGTGGGACCTACTAGCTAAAAATTATGTTATTGTGTTTGTTAATTTTGATATTTTTTCTGGTCATTAGCAGAAACTTACCTTTACTGACTTCTTCAGTACACAATAAAGTCAACAATGCTTAGGGTATATAGAGACATATAGGACAGACAGAAAGATTTAAATATCAATTCGAAGGGCAATAAATCAACCTTAATATTCTGATAAGAGGTAGGAATTCAATATTCTTGCAAACCTCAACACATGAGATTTAACTTCTATTGTTGTTTGCAAGTTGATTTAAGGACTTTACCTACCTTTATTTTATAGTCTTTATAAAAAAAACCTTCAAAAATATCTTATTTGTGCATTAACTACTTAATCAAAAGTATGCTTTATTTTATCGTCTTTATAAAACAAAACCTCGAAAAAAACCTAATAAAACGTGTTTGTTGATATTTTAATCTAAGGATCTACCAATTTACGTATATTTCATAAACTTTTTTTTATTTTCTGTGTACCCTTAGATTAAAAAGAGACAAGATACCTGGTCCTTACGGAATGTTTACCTTTCTGTTGTTTATAGTAACACACCAGTGGCGGACCTACTTAAATAGAACTTTACACAAATTTTACTATAATATGAAATCTGCAAAATAATTTAAAAAACATGCAAAAAATAATTCTGCCAATTTGAGCTTTGGAAGCTTCCTAACAATAAATGTTTGTAGTATAATTTTATACAAAAGAAATGTATTACAAAGTTTGTATATGATTTATAGCATTTTCAATTTTCAACACAATAAAATTATGCCAAACATTAAAACAAAGAAACACCGTTCATAGCACCTGGAACAAAAAAATAATATTACCCACTAGCTAAAAATTATGTTATTGTAACAAAATCAAGCGAGCTTTCCCTCAAAAAAGGTAATGATAACCGTAGATCCGGATTTCGCACTTATGGTGCTTATCAGTACGGTGCTAGGAATTAGGAGAGAGAGATTTATGTAAAAGACAACCATCTGTCAAATTGCAGAATCGGCAGATGTACCTTCAATTTGAAGGAAAATTAAGCGTCTCTACGGAGACAGATATAGGGATAGGGAGGGGAGGGAGATAGGAGATAGCTCGCTATTCATTCATAAGAGGTAGAAATTCAATATTCTTACAAACCTGAACACATGTGAATTAACTTTTATTGTTGTTTGCAAATTGGTCTTTATAAAAAAAAACATTCGAAAATATCTTATTTGCTCATTAACTACTTCATCAAAAGTATGCTTTATCTTATCGTCTTTATAAAAAAAACCTCGACAAAACCTTATAAAAACGTCCGAAAATATCTCACTTGACTCGATATTTCTCACCTTTGTTTTGTTGTGATTTTATTTGTAAATAAACAGTGGTTATTATTTGCCAAGGAGTTTTCGTTGGACCAGATATCTTGTCTCTTTTTAATCTAAGAAACTGACATATTTAATTGCATTTAATGAAGGACATATAAACCCTCGGAGAAAGCGATTTTATTTAAAAGCGTCCTTATATAAGCCCTTTTAGGTGCCGTATAAACCTAGTAAGTGACTTTGCCACATTAGTGTAATGGACTTAAATTTGTATTAAATTTAATTTAAAATTTTGGGATCTTGACATTTCCAGGATACTGTGGAACATTTTAATCCTATTACTCTTATTGTATTTTACAGGTATGAACCCCATTTTGTCCTTTTACAATTATTTTTGAGCTGGATTTCTTCCCTCTGGGTTTTACAGAGTGTAAATGGTTACTTTGATGGGGGTTAGGGAAAACTAAAACGAGAATCGAAAACAGATATTTTTTTGTCTAATCAGTCGTAATTTTTCTTCAAGGTATTTAGATATTAACTTATAATTTTTTACCGCACTACTTGGTAAAGAACGAAACCCGTTGAAATTGATAGTTCGGAGAGCTGACGAAAAAAAAAGGGCAGGATTTTTGGAAAGGCTAATATTTTCCTTCAAGTATATAAAAGGACTCGGCAACGCCTGACTCTGGGGCGATGGTAAAGTTGCAGGTATTTTTTGCGCACCCCGAGTAGAAAAAAATATAAATATACAATGGTAACAAAAACGCATTTCGATTTTTTGCTAGCTACTGCCTTTCTCCCTTTTGGCAGTAGTTGACCTTAAAATATAATAAATACGATTTAAAAAATATTTTGTTATCTTAAAGGGATGGGTCTAGAAATGATGATAAAGATATTTAGAATTTTAGCAGATTTCAAAAATGTAAAAAAACTGGTTGCCTCATTTAAAATGGACTCCTACCCGTTAATTAAAAGAAAGAACCTTATTTCTTCAAACCCGTTCAATAACATTCAATAACAAATTCAAAATTTATAAGGCCCGCTTTTTTAATCGAACCATTGTTCATCAAACTCGTAATTAGTAAAACCCATTTTTAATAAAACACGGAATTTGTCAAACCATTATTTTTCAAAACCGGAATTCGTAAAACCCGTTGTTTATCAGAAAATTTTTGCTAAATTGATTGCGCATTCGCCAATAATACATGAACGGGAGGCGTACACGCAGGTGGCGCGGCGTGTCGATACATTTGTCGCTACTGCGCGCGCATACTTGTACAAGTAGCGTTCAATAGTTTGTGTATAGATGTCACTTGCATTCCAATTAAGAACAAATTTCTGATAAGCAACGGGTCTTACGAATTCCGGTTTTGAAAAATAATTGTTTGACAAATTCCGGGTTTGATTAAAAATGGGTTTATTGAGTGGGTTTGAAGAAATGAGGTTCGGATAAAAAATTGATTTAACAAATTGCAGTTTTAATAAATCGTTCTTACGATGAAAATTTTTATTAAATACGGTCTGATAAATTCCTGGTTAATAAATCTATCCTTATATCGTTGTACAAAGTTTAAATTTTTTTGATCGTTTACTTTCCAAAATATTCTAAGACGCTCATCTTGGGACACCCGGTTATAAAGTGGAGCTGAGGTCACGTGTTCTATCATTACTCTGAATAAATTAATTTTCGGCCTTTCCAAAACATTTTGAATATACCGATTAATTGAAAATTACTAGTTACATGTATGGTTCATCCTAAACATATCAGCCTTTCCTAAACCCCTGCTCTTTTTTTTCGGGCGGTCTTGGACACCTATAATGAACGCTTTGGAACGTACACTACCAGTGGAACCTACATTTAAAAAATTGTGTTTTTTTACCCTTTTCAAAGGTCTAAAGCGCGGAGAAATCACCACCCAAAACCTGTACCAGCAACTGGCCAACCCGGCCCTGCAGCCTCGTCACCGCGACATGCTGCTGACCATTATAAAACTTCATAACGCCGGCAGCGCCCTCCAGCAGGCCGGCAACTCACTACACGCCGCCGCCGGTAATAGCTTGCATCATTCCGGTAATTCGGCCGGTAACAATCATTCCATGCACTCTTCCGCCGGTGGTAATCTTCTTTCTGCCGTTGGCGGTCTTCACTCTACTTCCGGTGGGAATTTTAACTCTGCGTCTGCCGGTAATAATCTTCTTTTGATTGGTAGCTGTGCGTGCAAGCTTTGCTTTGGGTTTGGTGGTGCTCTTACCGAATTAAATTTCGAAAGCCGTTGCGACTTTTTTTTACCTAATTTATTAATCTCCGAAGCTAACGAAACGATTTTGAAATACCAAACGCATTCATTTGCACAATTATAACTTTTTTATTTCTGGCCCGATGTTAACAAGAGATACATCAGTACGTTTGGGAAAGATAAGGCTCAAAGCCGTTGCGACTTTTTTTTACTTAATTTATTAATCTCCGAAGCTAACAAAACGATTTTGAAATACCAAACGCACTCATTTGCACAATTATAACTTTTTTATTTCTGGCCCGATGTTAACAAGAGATACATCAGTACGTTTGGGAAAGATAAGGCTCAAAGCCGTTGCGACTTTTTTTTACTTAATTTATTAATCTCCGAAGCTAACAAAACGATTTTGAAATACCAAACGCACTCATTTGCATAATTATAACTTTTTTATTTCTTGCACGATGTTAACAAGAGATACATCAGTACATTTGGGAAATATAAGGCTAATCGCAAAAGTCAGGTTTTTTACCAGTGGCACGACTAAAAAATTTGCATCAGGTGTCAAAAACACCTATGTTATGTTTTAAAATTGTCCACAATCTTGTATTTTCATAAATTGCCAATTTTTCGCATCAAATACTTAAATTCTAAAGCCTTCGCTTTTCAAAATGGTTAAATTTCTAAAGTAACGGACAGACAAAAAAGTTCCGTTTTTTTTGGGCCAACAACAACAAATCTTTCGCCCTGAATAATAAAATAATAGCTGACGAAAATCTGAAAAAGCCATGGCAAAAACCAAACAGACAAATTAGCTTCCAAAACGGGAAAATAACAACACGGCCTAACTTCTAAACTACGATTTCGAGCTAAATCCACCTCATCAGATTTGTTTCTGGAGGAATTCTTGTGCAAGATCAACTTACGCAGGACAAAAATAAATGATATTCCTCTAAAGCTTAGTAAGTGGCTATAAAAAAGGCCTTTGGCTTGCAAAAGGTGGGGAATAAACGATTTTGAAATATGTTATAGACGAATAGACTCTAATAAAAAATCCAAATTTTCGACCTTGGGGGGGGGCGCTGCTCTCGCCGCCATCTTGGATTATATGTGCAACAAACTCTTTTTTTTAGCTTTATTATCCTAACAAATTGGTTATTCAAAAAAAATGTTTAATGGCAAAGTTACAGAGAATAAAATTATCTACATTTTATGTATTTACACATTTTGTTGTATGTCTTATAGGTTAAAAGTTACACAGATAGAAATATGAAGTTTATAAAAAAAAACGTCACACACAATTTTACCCTCCTATACGAAGGTATCAGGAGCGTGCTGAAATCTGTAAACCTGTGTGGCCAATAATTACGCTTCAAAAGCTGATTTAGGTACCTATGCACACGGTATGCATGCATAGGTGTCTAAATCAGTGACCTTTTGAAGCGTAATTATTGGACACACAGGCTCACACATTTTAGCACGCTGACGCCGTCGCGTCGTATGGGAAGGTGTGTAAATATGCCCCCGGGTAATACATTTTATTGTGTTTTACTCATTTCCCTACCACCATGAGGTACAGTTTTTTCATGTAGTATCCCCAGTATACCTAATCCACGACTTGTTGATGGGTGTATTATACTTGACAATCTCTTGGCCTTTCGCTTCAATTTCAATCAAAGACGGTTAATTCTTCAGTATATAATTCGTTCATTATAAATCTCTGATCATCTTCAGATAATATCAGATATCTGTGATCATTATTAAGTACTTAAATTTTCATTCTTTTTGAGGGTCCGGGACGATTTTTTCTTCTTGGGTTTCGTCTGGAAAGTCCACACCAAATAACTGCTCGCCTTCTCCTCGGTCGATATGAACTACAGTGCCGTTATCACATTCCCTGCCATTACAAAAACCACAGATAATGGAACAATTTAATTTTTAATAATGCCTTGGAGGCCGGTCATGGGAAACAGACCATTTGCCTCTAATTTCCATCCCCGCTCTTCGGCATTTATTTATTGAAAAGTATAATTGTATATTTTTTAGAAATTTCATCTTCGTGTCCATGTAACTTTTTATCTGTTAGGTATACAAAAAAGTGTAAACACACAAAAAGTAGATAATTTTATTCTCTTCAACCTTGCTATTGAATATTTTCCGGTGGGGTAAACCTGTACGAAGATATAGTTAAAAAAGGAGTTTGTTGTCCATAGTACCCAAGATGCCGGGGCAAGCGGCCGGCGTGCCCCCTAGGTCGAAAACTTAGATTTTTTTTATTAGAGTCCATCCGTCTATAACATATTTCAAAATTGTTTATTCCCCACCTTTTGCAAATCCAAAACCCCTACTATCTGGACTACTATAAAAAAAGGAAGTGCATTAATAATTTAGACAAAAAAAAGAAAAATCCGAAAGTTTAGTTTAATTTTTCAAAGCTAACCATACAGTTTTTAAATGGTGGGCAAGAACACCTGATATCTTTTTGTCATCATCAGGTCAAAGAGTGGGACAAAATTACTAGTATAAAGGCACAAAAAAAACGGCAGAAATAAAAAGCTTCAATTTTTCTCTCGTCTAACCCACAACCTAACGACCCTACTAATCTTCTAATCTAGCGTCGGCTACCAACTTGCTACCGGGCGCGGCCTCTAACCTCTTGAGCGGCAATAGCCTGCTGACCAGCGGCAACAACTTGCTAACCACCGGCAACAACCTGCTAATCACCGGCAACAACAACTTGCTGTCGGCCGGCAACAGCAACCCGACTTCGGGAGGGCCTAGCTACGGGTCGAGCCCGCGCGTGCTCAGTCCCGTTCCCCCCTCCATGGGGGGACAACAGCATGCCCTCTATCAGCAGCAACAGCAGCTGCACCAGCAGCAACTGCAACAGCAGCTCAGGGTTTCGCCCCTGCCGCCGAACGGTAAGGCTCGACTGCGCAGTTTGCCTTTGCTTTAAAGTGTGCTTATTCATCGTCGTAACAGATTTTCTTCTATAGAAAACGGAATTTGTCGTTGATTTGGTGAAAAATCGAGAGAAAGAAGTATAAACACGACCGGTCACTTCACCTTTCGTTGTTAGACAATGTTGACTTGAGAGTAAACAAGGGGTTGACAATAGCTTTTCAAAATGGCACACGGATGTAGAAACCTTGGATTACTAATACCTATGGGAAATTTTTATGAAAATCACTGTCGCGTGTCTTCCGCTATTTTCGCCGCCTTGTTGTGGTGATTTGGGTTGGCGACATTGGTTTCCTTAATTTTAAATAGTAGTGTGGGAACACTGACTGTCAACAGTGTCAAAATATGATTGAATTTGACATTTTTTTGAAAGGTTATTTTTGTTGTTGTTTTTTAATACAAAAACAAAAAAGTAAAGAAACAAGTCATAAACAAATGCTCCAACGGTCACGCCATGTATCTCTCTCATTTGGTCTGGGGAATGTGCAGGTTTCGAACAAATAAATCACAATATGGAAACATTGCCCCCCAATTTATAAACTCAAAGGGTACTGTTAAGCCACACGTTATAAATTGTAATAAACGCTCGGTTCAACCATTGCTGCTGGCGCTCCCGCTGAAGATACACCTTGATTACGTTGATCTGAATCTGCACAGGGACTAAAACAGCTAAGAACAGATGCACCAACGTGATACAGTAATAAAAAATAAATTAATAGAGGGAGATACTGACTTTGATAATAGCATACATGGCTCAGCTGAAAGCCAGAGCCATGGCAAGTCAAGCAACATTTAGCCATCACAAAAAAAGGACATCTTTGGCACATGGAGTCGAGCATGGAGTTTTACAATGTTTGAAGACCTTGGCGGAAAAACCTATTAACTAACAACTGTGTCGACCATACCTTCCCTAAGTTAACAAGTTATTACTAAGCTATCCTTGAGTTTTGGTAAGTTTTCAGCATTCAACATTTTTTTTGTAGCTCTTATCTTTTATAAAGGATGTGGGATTTTGCTCAAAACTGCATATGTTGTAGGTTTCATTGTCCTGATAAAAATCTATCATTGCTCCACAGTGATCTGGTATGTGGTTTTTGAGATACTGCGTTCAAAGTTAAACATTTTGGTATTCTGGCTTTTCCCTAAAATCAGTTTTTTGCACTTTTTGTGAAAATGTAAATAATATTTATGAACCAAATTGTAGTCTGAGAATAAGTAGCAGAAAAATATAGGTTGCGTCGCACTGACATCACAAACATAAAAAATATTAAATTCATATGACCAAGAAATGACTTTTTTAACAAAAGGCAAATTTCAATTGTTATGTTGCCACTTAGTATTTAACAAACATGCTTCAAAACAAAAACTTTTGTAACATTTTTAGCCATTTTTGTTATTTGTTGCTATGGGGCAATGATAGATTTTCATCAAGATAAGCAAAATCACACAGAAAGCCAGTTTCCATATGGAAAGTGCATCATCCTTAAAAAACGAATCTACAAAAAAAAAATGTCAAATGCTGAAAACTTACCAAAACTTAAGAATATCTTAGTAATAACTTTTTCTGCTGAGTTCTTCATAATCGGAAAACTTTTATTACAAACATTGTTAACAAAAAACAATTGAATAAATAAGCGTAAAAATTTAGATATTAAACAATGCTAACATTAAGGTTTTGTTAATAAAGATTAAAAAATAAATATTGACTTTTCTTTATTTCTAGTAAACTGGGAAAACATGTTATAATTACTGGTCTGAAAATCTCAAAAAAATCACAAAAATTGACAATGAAATCTTAAACTACTTACTTAAAATTATATATAGAAAGTTACAAACACATGGAAATGACAACAAGAAAAAGAAAAAAAAAATATACTGATAAAATACATATTAAAATTAATTTTTTTAATGTTCTTTTTAAAACTCATGAAGTATTGTTCTAATTTTGTAAAAGTTGATGTGCCAAAGATGTACTTTTTTTTGATCGCTTGCCATCGCTCTGGTTTTTAGCTGATCCATATATGCTATTATCAAACTCCGTATCTCCCTCTATTCATTTATTTTTTTTTGTCTTCTAGGCCTATAACAACCTTGGATTTATAAACTGTTGGCGCATATCTGTCCCTAGACGTTTTAGTTCCTGTTTCAGATTCAAAGATCAACTTAATGAAGGTTTATCTTGAGCGGGAGCGACAGCAGCAATGGTTGACAGTACCCTTTGAGTTTATAAATTGGGGGTCATTTTTCCATCACGAATCACCTACCAACTTGCACATTCCCCAGACCAAATGAGAGAGATTATCATGGCGTGGCCGTTCAAGCATTTGTCTGTCTTTTAAATGGTTTTTATTGCTTGGTTCTTCACTTTTTTGTTTTTCTTAAAAAACAACAACAAAAATAACCTTTCTAGAAACGTCATTTTTTGACACTGTTGAATGTCAGTGTTCTCACACTACTATTTAAAATTAAGGAACCAATGTCGCCAACCTAAATCTTCACAACATGGCGGCGAAAATGGCGGAAGACACACGGCAGTGATTTTCCCACAAGGGTATTATCAATCCCTTTCTTTTTTACATCCGTGAAATGACATATTTTCTTACATTTTTTTTTTAATTTTGAGTGATTTCCGCTTGCCAGTCAGTTTAGAATTAAAAATAAAGACAATATTGATACCTTATCAGTTCTTTGCAGAAAAAACTTAACTTTTTGTGGAATTTTTATGCAATCCGCGAAGCAGGACAACTGTAGAAGTTGAAATGGAGCAATTTATTAGATATTTTAGAGATAAGACTCAAGAAAGGCCAAGAAATTTCAACCTTAAAATTTAAATGGAAAGTTGGTGATATTTGGACACGGTTGCCGATTTTGATTAACAAGGTGTCAATTCCTACTAAGTTGAACAAGCTGGATCCAAAAATGCTAACCATTTTGACAGCTGTCAATTCCTGATATAACCTTTTATACTTTTCTGCCGTGTCAATAAAGAAGAGCGAACGTTACAAATTTGCGATTTTCACTTTTTTGCATTTTCATGATATATATCATCATAGTTTTATTTTAAACCACTTTTTTATTTTTTTTTATTTTAAATATTAAAAAAATAATAAATAAATTCAGCGAATGTGCCATGAAATCAACTTTCAGATCAAATTGTTGGGCAAGAAGAGCGAAAGCAACAGTCTGCAGCGAATGGGCACCTTTTTCGGTCAAAATAATAAGTAAGAAGAGCGAATGACACACGTTTTCTGCACATTCGCTGTTTTTCCGTAATTATTTTGTAATACAATCGCTTGGAGGCGCGCCCTCACACATTCGCTGTTCTTTCTTAACAATGTAATTTTCACGCCTGTTGTGTGCGCAAGCGAATGTGATGTATTCTTATTCCCTCTAGTTTTACATTATAATAAAATATTATTTTTGGAACCAAATTTAGTTTATTATTAGTTTCTTACCTTTAAACTAGAAAATATTATTATTTTATTTATTTTTACCTTTTTTAATAAAGTTAAAGTGCGGTACAATTTCATTATTATGTATTTGATTCATTGATTGATTCGTTTGTGAGTGTGCCAGTATGGTACTGTCCACTGTGACCACTATTGGGTCCATTGTGGCTCACTTAACATTTTTTGTTTCTACAGAATATTCAGCCCCTTAAAGAGGCTCGCAACTTGATTTGGTGAAGCATCATTCAGGTCCAGTCCGTTGATCTGTGGTTTACCGAAGATACGTTAACGCTGACGTGCAATGGCCGGACATTCACACAGCACATGTCTGGCCGTCTCATCATACTCCATACAGAGCCTACATTCGGTGTCCTCACTTAGACCCATTCTGTGTAATGGTACTTTCAGCCTGCAGTGTCCGGTGTATAGATCATCCATTGTCCGGAAGTCCTGCCCTGTGAACTCAATAAGTTTCCTGGCCCTTTTCTCGCAGGGTTCTGTAATGAACTCTTTGGAATGTGCCAGTCCCGGCGATTGTCTCCAGTATTGGTGAAACTTGTTTTGCATCCATTTTTTACGGAAAAACTAAAGAAAATTAAAAAAAAATATATTAATTTTTAAAGAAGTTAGAGCTACTTTTAAGAATCAAAAACTTCAAATGCGTTTTGTCGGAACCCAAAGTGACAGCTGTGGGGACATGTCATTTGTTTTAACTAACAAAAGTGTCCAATTTGGCTTTTATTTAATGTACCAATAGTTTATTAGCAATAAATGCAAGTGAAAATCTATTTACAAGTGACAGATTTCGACATCTGTCAATGCCTGTCAAAATGAAAGCATCAATTTTTTTAATTTTTGAGATTTTGTTTTATACTTTTGTCCGAACCCTGAGTCCAAAAATTGAATTAAAAGTGACAGCTGTGAGGACCTGTCAAAGTGTCCAATTTAGTTTTTTTTCTTTAAAAACAGTTTATTATTAACTAATACACGTAACAATCAATTTACAAGTGACATTTTTTGAAAGTTGTCAAATGCTGAAAATAGGATAAAGGCGCTTTTTTAATTTTAACAAACAACTTTTACACTTCACTGGGATACAATCCATTTTTTAAGTTGTCAAATAAAATGACGGTCGTGTCAGAAGTTTGAGCAGAAAAATCCTTCTGTTATTTCTCTGTAAAAGTGTTGTTTCTGACAAATCTGGGTTATTTATACCATATTTTTAAATGGTTTTGATTTTGACAGATGTCAAAATCTGTCACTTGTAAATAGATTTTTACCTGTTTTAGTTATCAATAAACTGTTTTAAAATTTTAAATAAAAGCTATTGCAATTGGACACTTTTTTTGGTAAAAACAAATGGCAGCTGTCACTTTTTTTTGGACTCAGGGTTCCGACAAAAGTATAAAAGATCATATGGCATGTCACAAAATATCAAAAACTAAAAAAAAATAGGTGCCGTCACTTTGACAGGAATTGACAGCTGTCGAAAGGGTTACCATTTTTAGATTCAGCTTTCTCAACTTAGTAGAAATTGACACCTTGTTAATCAAAATCGGACATGGTTTTCCTGCTTTTGGATATTACATGTCAAACTTTGACAGCTATTTTCGACTCCCCTGTCATAGATCCAAGGTTGTGCCCATGGTAAGAAAAATTTTCCATTTAAAAACTGCGTGGTCCTTTACCCAGGGAATATAAATTTACCTAACCGTTATGCCTCTCAGATTACCCCATCCTCTCGTTCAAAATTTGTCACTTTTTCTTTGGTGATATCCATTTAATATATGTTCCATTTTTCCTGGTCTTAATAAACATATAACAATCACGTGATTATGACAAATTCCGTTTTGTTTCGATGATGATGTTTTAACATGTAAAGATTCTGATTGTGGGGTTTCGTTACTTCTTGTTTGCTTCTGACTGTATCTTTTTTCTTAGCTTTCTTGTTCTTTTCCAGCCTCCTTGTTTTTGTTTTCTTGGGCTTGCTTTTTGGAGTGGTTGCACCTTCCTTTTTTTTTGCTTATTACTTTTCCATAGTGCTTAAAATAGTGTTTTGTAAGCCATGGGACTAAAGTGTAATTTTATCTCTCGACGATTTACAGTGTGACTGAACCGCTTCGGGATAAAAGAAGCCACTTTAGTCCCTATGTGTAGAATGAGTATATAAAGTAAGTCGCTCCTGCTGTATTTTTTTTTAAACCAATGAAAGGATTTGGTCGAAATTGGAATCCTTCCATTGCGAAAGGCTAGTTATCAAATGCATTTTCGTATTTATTTTTATTTAACTAAAATATTTATTGATTTATTTATTAAAAAACTAGAAACTACAAAACATGCAAATCAAAAACAGCGATTTAAAATCCTGAAAAATATTTAAAAAATGTATTTTTTTATACCTTTATCAAAAACCGATCCAAAAAAACTTTTTTTGATCACGGGTGCAAAAAAAGATTGAAGAAATCTGTCCGTTTTTTACCCAAAATTAAAAAAAGATAGCGGGAAATAGTAATATTGAAAAAATTTTAATTCTTGTCTAAAAATTGAGCCACTTCTGTCAGGTTTCACCAAATATTTACGAAAAAATCATTTAAAAACATCGTCAAAATATCAAACTGTCAAAGATTAAAATGTCGCAACAATGAACGTCACCGAGTAAAGGCACATCGCTCTGGAAACCATTATTTAATTTACCAGCTGCCTTGATTTATAGTGTAAAGAAGGTGTGTTGCAAAAAGTGCTTTTCGTTCGAGATTTTTAAAAGTATTTTCCTGTTTTTCTTGGATTTTTTGATAAAGGTATTAAAAAAAATAGTGTTAAACTGTCACTAGTTGTGAAAACTACTATTTTCTTAAATCGATAATATAACTTTTGCATTTTCACTATGACCGCTACTCACTGATTTAAAAAAAATTGAGGAGACAGACTTTATTTCCTAACTGTATAATATAGTTTTTTTTTAATTTAGGAAATCTAAAGTTTATACTATTCTTTTTTGTTACACGCAGCTTATTGTGTATCTCCAATAATGGCTACAAGTCCTGGTAACACTTTAGCCGTCCCTGGTGAGTTAGATGCCAAAAAGGAAACGAATGCTTTTGATTTTTGCCGGAAAAATCAAAATTACAAAAATTGCCTATTTAAAAAAAATATTTTTGTTTTTTTCCCTAGCTATACACCAAAGGATTCCGTCTCCCAGAGAACTGCAGGTTCACACTCAAAACATCTTGCAGAGGGCGCTGATCAAGAAAAAATTAGAGGAACAGACTGAAAATTACAGGTATAAGGTCTCTTTTTTACCTTTTCGGTAACGATTTTTTGTTCTTTATAAAATGTTACTCGGAAAAATTATTAGCTAATATTTATAATTACCGACTACCCTATGGCGTTTAAAACAATGCCAAAAGACAACCCATTTTTTACTTGTTTTTACTTATTTCTATTACTATTACTACTGATAATGCTAAAACTCCTGCATTTTTCTTGTTTGGGCTTGCCCAGGGCGAACCTTGATTTTTAAATTATGTTTTCTGTTTTTCAAAGTTATTATTGTTAGACATTTTGCGATCCTTGGACAATTATAGTATCTCATAGTTTTATAATTCGGTATATACATCGGATCAATCAGACTGCTCCAAATCTTTTGGCAATTCGAAGCGGAGTTAGGGGAGGTAATCTGGCGCGTTCGGTTAATGAATCCAGATCAATCGGAGCTTGATCACCCTGCTCCGAATTTTAGATGGATTTTCCAGATTAATCTAAACTTTTAGGTTATGTTTCCTTTTCGTTTTGTTTGGAACTTTTTTGGATTTTAGGTAAAAGTAGTGGAAAATCAAAACAATTTATGTAAGCCTCAGTCATAAGGGAGATTGAAAACGCTCGGGCCATCGGTAACGACTGACTCGAGCTTTTTTAATCGATAGCTGAGGGGTGATTTATAAATTCGACTTGAATTTAATGGCACATTTTGAAATGTTCTTAATCGTGGGACTTTTTCTTCAGCATAGCCAAAGAGATTGATGTCTTCTGAACAGTTAACCTCGTCATCATCGCAATTTGTCCGTGCACTACAGCACTAATAGCCTTTACAACCATGTTATTCATGGTACCTTTGAGACTCAAAAGCCCAGAAGCCGACAAAAAAAAACCTAGGTTAGAAAGTTTTAAATCTGAACACTTTCGGTAATGCGACTTGCTCGGATTATTCGACGATCAGCTGATCAAAAATCGGTCTGATCTGCGATCTATATACCGAACTTAGCTACAGATACTTTCAAATGTTAATTTTTTTCCAGAAAAAAACAAGAAATGCAACGCGGCGTCAGCCCCAATCCGATCTCCAGTGGAGCCAACAACACCCCTAAAAGTATCTCTTCCCCCACTCCTCTCGCGTTTACCCCCACTTCAGTATTAAGAAAGATGACTGCCGACAAGGATGAAGGTAAGCAATACATTTTTTTGTGGTTTAGGGAAGCAAAGTGCACTTTTTTTCTTCCATTTTAGGAATAAAAGTGTCACTTTTATCCCTAAAATACAAAACAGGGAGTAATAATAATTACCAACCTTTGATTTATCTGGAAAATACGACGGTAGCACTTTTCTTCCTATCCTATTTCAAGTGAATCCTGGTGCATGTTTGGTTTTTTCTTCTAAACTAATGTCAAATGCATATTCAAAAAATTATATAGGGTGGGCCGCAAAATTCCGCACTTTTGGGATTGGCTTTTCGAAAAGATAAAACGTTAGAGTTTTTCGATTCGGTTAAAAATTTACAACTTTCAAAAAATTCAAGATGGCGGACAGTTTTAGAAAATGTGTAATTTTCAACCTCCCTGAAAAAAATTTGTGTGCAACACTGAACAAACTCTAAAGCTTTCACTACAAACGCTCATTGTTTCTGTGTATATTGAAGTATCATTTAATTAAATCAGTTCGGTAATAAGAAAGTTATTAGTTTTTTGACTACGAGTGTTTTGGCTTCGCACTGAAAAGAATCACAAAATTACATACATTTTTCATATGCTATGTCTTTTGACCTAATTATTTAATTAAGAAAAATACTAAGAATCTAAATACCCATTACTTTTTTATTTCTTATCCGATTTAATTAGACGATACCTCGATATACGAAGAAAAAAAAAGAGATTTGGAAATACTAATTTTTATTTTGTCCAGTGTCTTACTTAAAAAAAAATAAGTCGTATAAAGTCGAAACTACTTTTTTTGGGTTTTTCGCCACTAAGTTAAGGAAATTTTTTTCAAAAATATGTTAAAACCCACTGCGTAAATTCCTAAAGAAAAAAATTTCTTCGTTTGTCAGTGGTTTTTAAATAAGATAAAAAATTTGCCTACACACACGCAAATCCTAACCAGAATCTAAGTACTTATCTGACGTTTCGGCAGAAATTCTACTGCCGTTATCAAAGAATTTTATCCTTTTCAAAAACTTTTTTCGATTCTTTTTTAAAATATCTGTCTGTTGTCATACAACTGACTGACTTTGACTGATATATATTTTTCAAATATTAACTTGACAGTTTGGTGCGTCGATAGTAGCCAACAAGGTATTGGGTGAATTTAGTAAAATTTAAAATCAAAATTATATTTGTTTGAGTGTTTTCGATTTTAGATTACATTATAAAAATACAATATTTGTATTTTAAAATATCAATTATAAAAATTATCTTTTGACTAACTTTAAGAAAAAATACATTAGAAACCCAAAGAACATCAATGCTATTTTTTTAATTTATTTTAAAAAAACCTTTTTGAAAATCTTGTTTTAAAATTGGAAGCCAAACTGTATTTATATCAACTGATATGCTAGCTATGCATTCATCTTCATTAAGATAGATGCAAGCTGCTTCTTTGATTTTTCGTTTAATTTTGTCTGGTTCTTTTTGTAATATACTGGTTTCTCCCCACATTACTCTATGATCATTTTCAAAAGAATGTTGGCAAATTTTAGACTTCTCCCAGTCTCCCTTCCTGAGGTAACCCTTATGGTCATTTATTCTAACTTCAAGAGGCCTTGAAGTTTCTCCAATACAAAATTTACCACACTCGCAAGGAATTTTATAAACGATATTTTTTGAGTTTTGCTCAGCATTTAATGGTTTGGTTTTGAGAAACCAGTATATTACAAAAAGAACCAGACAAAATTAAACGAAAAATCAAAGAAGCAGCTTGCATCTATCTTAATGAAGATGAATGCATAGCTAGCATATCAGTTGATATAAATACAGTTTGGCTTCCAATTTTAAAACAAGATTTTCAAAAAGGTTTTTTTAAAATAAATTAAAAAAATAGCATTGATGTTCTTTGGGTTTCTAATGTATTTTTTCTTAAAGTTAGTCGAAAGATAATTTTTATAATTGATATTTTAAAATAGAAATGTATTTTTATAATGTAATCTAAAATCGAAAACAATCAAACAAATATAATTTTGATTTTAAATTTTACTAAATTCACCCAATACCTTGTTGTCTACTATCGACGCACCAAACTGTCAAGTTAATATTTGAAAAATATATATCAGTCAAAGTCAGTCAGTTGTATGACAACAGACAGATATTTAAAAAAAAAATCGAAAAAAGTTTTTGAAAAGGATAAAATTCTTTGATAACGGCAGTAGAATTTCTGCCGAAACGTCAGATAAGTGACAAACGAACAAATTTTTTTCTTTAGGAATTTACGCAGTGGGTTTTAACATATTTTTGAAAAAAATTTCCTTAACTTAGTGGCGAAAAACCCAAAAAAAGTAGTTTCGACATTATGAATCCGCCACAAACATATAGATTTTATCTAAGGCGTATAAAAGCTAACCCTTTTTAAAACTATCCGCCATCCTGATTTTTTTTTTAATGTCAAATTTTGAACCAACACACGCAACTCTCATGTTTTGTCTCTTTAAACAATATTTTTTTGTTAATTAACTAATCAGGCCAAAAGTTACAGCAAATTAAAAAAATATGTAATTTTGTGATTTTTCCAATGTTAAGCCCAAACACTCATAATCTAGAAGCTTATAACTTTTTCATTTCTTAACCGATTTAAGTAAGTGATATCTCAATATACACATAAACAATGAGCATTTGTAGTGAAAGCTTTAAAGTTTGTTCATTGTCGCACATAAATTGTTTTCAGGGGGGGTGAAAATTACACATTTTTTTAAAACTGTCCGCCATCTTGAATTTTTTGAAAGTTGTAAATTTTTAACCGAATCGAAAAACTCTAACATTTCATTTTCAATTTCAGATTAACGTCATATTTTATTTGTCAAAAAACCAATACATCCTCGCCCATATTTCGCCACTCCCAATAATAGTTCAATGTTTTTTTTTTTTAATAGGCAAGGAAAACAAGGCGGACAACAATGCCAAACAAATGGGTCGCCCATTGACCGGTATGAGACCGCAAACTCAACCAGTTGTACCTAGTCAAAACTGGAACCAACAGTTTTCCAGTGCCATGTCGAAACAAGGTATGTACACTTCGCGACACATAAAACGCATACGCCGATTTTATACAGACCGCTTCAAGCTACTGCGAACATAGGGCGGAAGAAGTCTAATTTGCCAGTGTACGTACATGCAGAGACACCGCACGCCTATCAGTGAAGCAACCAACACTCAGGCTCCCGATCGCCATTCGCTGCCGTTCGCCTTGTATTTAGTACGCCTCTAACCACGGTGCTGTGTGGAGCGTAGTCAATGAAACCGGAATTTGGTCAATAAATACGCAAATTTTTATAACGTAATTTTCTTATTTTTTGTCACTGATAAATAAGAGCGTTTTATTGTCAACTGCAGCAGACTTATCAGTGACTACGTGTTACAATGAAAATAATAAGGAGAAACAAAATAAAATAATACATTCTAAAAACCAAAAAGATTCTCCCAGTCAAAAAAAAATTAAAGCAAATGTTCGAAAAGTCCTCCTTGCTCGGCTAGACAATATCCGAGCCTACTATAAAAACCCCTTCTAACGTTTCCAAGCATGTTAGGGGTGATAATTTGAAAAGCTTCTTCAAAAACAGATAGAAGTCATTAGGAGCAAGATCGGGAGATCGAGCTGGCCATAAAATAGTTCCCCGTGTACTTATAACCCGATTAGGAAATACATTATCAAGATATTCCCTAACAAGGCCAACATTGTGAGCGGAACAACCATCTTGTTGAAACCATGTTTCACCAAATCTTACACCTAACAACTGCCTAGCAGGTAGATCCAAGTATCTAGGACCATTCAAATTGCAAGTGCCGTTAATAAAAAATGGCCCAATTACGTGTTCCCCTACAATACCCCCCCCCCCAAACATTTAGTTTTTGGGGATACTGTGTTCTTACGTCAAAATACAAATGCAAATTTTCCCTCGACCAATATCGAACGTGTGTTGGGTTATGACGATTTGACCATCTGCACTTTTTGTTTTTTTTTTAAATTTTTTAAAAATGTATTATTTCAATTAAGAACTTACCCATCTGTTTCTCGAGCAAGGCAGAAATAAAACAAAATGAATTTCCAAAAGATAACACTGCGGCGTGCTTCGAATCCACCTCGGTCGTACGGCACGGAGAGTAAATTGGACTTGATTCCCCCTATGTTCGCAGTAGCTTGAAGCGGTCTGTATGCAATATGTCCTTTACGATTTAACAACCTGTTCTGTCACAAAGTGTCAGAGTCTCATTGTCATGTTTTGCTGTCACAGTCTTGTCCAACTCAAAAATGTCACGTCAGCTATCGGAATTCGATAACTAAATTTTATCAAAGTTAGATGGAGGTTGGTCTGTTGGTCGGGTTGCCGATCATTATGGACCAGACAAGTCCACTATAATAAGACTAAAGAGAAAATACAAAGAAGAAACTGGCTTGACCAAAGTCAGCACACCCCAACAGGATCAGCGAGTCCCTAATTTCCTGGAAGAACACCCATTTTCCACGGCCAGAGACGAATAAAGAAGTCGAAGTTGAGATGTCGTGTTGCAGCTAAAAAGATACGGCTAAGTGAAGAAAAAAGCAAGCCAGATTACTTTTTCAAGACAGGAGAACGAATTTTGGCGACAGGTAGCTTTTACCGCAAAACA
The DNA here is from genome assembly GCA_963921995.1 of Oxystoma pomonae. Lineage (NCBI taxonomy): Eukaryota > Metazoa > Arthropoda > Insecta > Coleoptera > Brentidae > Oxystoma > Oxystoma pomonae. Next base: position 66,236,372 of record OY998171.1, read on the forward strand.
GTTATCAAAATTTAATATTGTTCCACGGAATGCTGACCATTTGATGGGGCTAATAGTTTAGCACACTCCATGCCAAGGGGTTTAGAAAAAATTATTCAAGCAAATGGTACAATGACCAGATACTAAAGTTAATACTTTTGATTTTTATTTATCGATAATTTTTTTTATTTCAATTTGTCTTTTAATATTTTGTTGTTTATAAAACTGATCCTGTTGATGTGTATTGACCTTTCTATGCAACCAACTATAACAGTATATAAAACAATTGTTCAATCTCGATATGACTATTGTGCTACAATTCTTTATTTTTTTGACAATAATTTTGCTGATCATTACTGCAAAAACTGCAAAATAAACTATGTTAACGACATTGAACTGGATGTCTGTATCATGTCGTTTTAAATATTTTGTGTATTTATTTATTTATAAAATACTAAATAATCTGTGCCTGACGTATTTTAATAAGTTTATTAGATTCAATAGGGACATTCATAGCTATTCCACCAGAGAAAAAGAAAGAAATAATTTCTACATTTCCAGAGTTCAGACACAAAAATGTGCTAAGCTTTTTTTATTTATAATTTTTCAGTAGGTCGTCCGATAGTCAAAAACAACTATCAGCAGCCCCAAACTCCTGACCAGTTCTTCTCCCAAGTCCAGGCGGCCCAGCAACAGCAGAATCAGCAACAGCAACGCCTGTTCGTCGCGCAGCAACAGCATATGTTGGCGGCTCAGCAACAGCAACAACAGCAAAGGTTATTTTTAATTCCCTACGCGAATGCGAAAAAAATGGGCGTTATAACAGGGTTCCCACTCTTCTCTGACTGTCAGTGAAAGTCAGTAAATGACGAAAATGAACTTTGAAGTCGGTGAATGTTAGTAAATTAGTAAATTCGCCCCTTTAGACCTTCATTTTTTCATTCGGATAGTCAAAACAATAACAATCATCCGCAAAAAAAAACACTTTGCGATGCCTTCGATAATAACAGGTGATCTACTACCGTTTTAGTGACCTTTTATTGTTTGTGGCGACCATTTTGTCAATTAAGGTCGTAGTTACAATCTGGGGAATGTCGGCCTGATTTTTTTGCAAAATTTTACGTCATTGAATTTGTTTTCCATGGCAACGTGGAGATTTTTTAGCACCGGGTCAAAAATTTAAGGTTAGGTTACTGATTTTGACTTTTCGCGTTCTGCGCCGCTAAAGCACATAAGTATTTTTTACTTTCGCTTTTTTCGTAAAGTGTGTGTGGTTTGACCTAAAAAGAATAAATGGTATGATGGCATTTTAATAATTGATCTACCCAACTATGTATTAAATTAATTGGGTGTAATGTTTAAGGTTGCATTTACAGGTGCATTTATAATTGAATTGGAAACACTCCCGCTAGCTGATACCGACAACAGGTTAACTTAAAAGCATGCAGATTTAAAAATTGGCTACTGGCGCTAAACGAAATATTCGTATGCTATTTTAAACCGGAGCGTCAACGACTAGCAAGAGTCTTTCCAACCTTTAAATGGAGCTTTACTGACCTGTTTTGTTAGTACTCAAGTATCCGTGTGTTTTTGAAACTGAGGTTGGGATCTAAAATCTATCATTTGCACTCCAAGATTTCACTAGTATACTTTCACATAACTATGCCGCAATAATTTAAATGAAAAAAAATGGTTGAATCAAAATAAAAACAAAATTATGTGGGGTTATGGGCGCCGAATGTTTCTATGCGAATTCCTAGTAATCCCAGCGAGCCAGTAAAGTTCTCTTGGTTCTTTGATAGACTCGGGGTAATGCCCGCGCAGCGCTAGGCCTTTTTTGGTGGGCGACCGCACACGCGGAGTGGTTTCATATTTGTTTTAGAACAATGTTTTTAAAACACATTTTTGAAAGATAAACATAACCTCGAATGGTTTTCTGTCAGAAAATGTAAAAATACTCTTCTGTCCCACTGCGTACCGATTTAAAGTTTGTTGACAAAACACCCTCAGTTACTATGGAATCGTATAAATTCTGCGATCTATCGTCCAACACTTGAACGATTTTATTCGCTAAAGCAAGGAAAAATAAAAAGGAAAAATGTAATCCAGAGGAAATTATAAGTATTTTTCTATTTTTTTTTTGTAAATCGGGTTTGTTCTAAACCACAATTATTTTGAGGCTTTTGGCATAGATGACAGCACCAGAGCTTTTATTTTGAAGAAAAACTAACTGAGAATTTTAAAAAATCCTTCAGATATTTTTGTTAAGCATTTAAAAATGATCACCCTGGCAAAATTTCCCTGTGCACTCTGGCAAAAGATTAAAAAATTAAAGAACAGGGCGTTGCCAATTGTACTTTTTTTCATTAAAATCTGGGGAGAAACTATAGCCTTACGAAAAGGGTACTAAATCGGAAGTCGATTGCTGGCCTGTATCGTAGCATCGCATTGCTTTATTAATTCTATTAGTGGCCTTATTTATTTCGCCCTTTTTTCTTATCTTCTTTGCTAAGCAACTAAAAGCCATTATTAATATAAGAATTAGAGGTTAGAATTTAATTTCACAACAACAATGTTATAATGTTTTTTGCGAATTTTTTGTTTAACTTTATTATGAGTGACGAAAAATGGCGCAAAAGAAAACATAATTCCAAGACAGCTGGTAAACCAAATTTTCAGTTATGTTACCTATTTCAGACGACCGAACTCAGTTTCGATGCCAAACTACCAATATTTTGAGCAATCCATGCTGCCAAAATGACCAATCGCAATGTATTAGCAAAGTTTTTAAAGGCGCAGAACAATAAACTTGACAATACCCCAACAGATCTGGAAAGTCAGTAAATTTCAAATGAAAATTTTAGTGGGAACCCTGAGGTGGTTTTTTGGAGAAATTCGCATTTTTGCAAGGACTTATGTTTTGTAAGGAATAAAATTGTCGGGGGGGTTCAATTTTTTTTAAATTTTACTCGTTTAACATGCAGAAAGCCTATGATGAACCAGCAAAATATGGGCGGTATGGGCCAGCAGTTCGCCCAGCAACACGCCGGCGTGCAGAATCAGTATGGCAACGCTCCCCCTCAATATCAGAGCAGTGGCAATACCATTACGCAGCAGCTCACTTTGCAACAGGTAATTTATTGGGCGAGTTTTTAAATCCACCGCAAACTTTTGTTTTTTTGTAACCATAACTGTTTAAATCAAAACAAATAAAAATATACAACAGGCCTTGATGTAGATATTTATTATTTTTAATAGTTGAGGGCTCAACATCAGCACAGACCGGCCAATCAGACTCAAGCTCAGCCATCATCGGGACAACCGACGACGGCTACCCAATCGCAGCCAACCCAAAGAGACGGATCTCAACAACCCGCCAATCAGCAACCGGGGGGAAATAGTGGAAACACTGTTGGCGGCTGGCAACAGAGTAAGTTTATTTGACACATTAAGAGTTTACCGTGGATTAATTTATTGATTTACTTGTGACTGTGCCACTGGGAGGATCACTTTTGAGATTCGAGTTTTAGTAAGTTTATCATAGCCGTAACTACTTTCTTTTGAGCAACAAAGACGTCTTGGGCTTCCGTTGATACTCTAAGCGTTGACTCACACTGTGCATAGCATACTGTGAGTAACTGCTGCTTGGTTAGTACTTGACGTAGGTTCCTTAACTGGTAAGACGCAGAATGAACCTTTGAAATGACTAATTGACAATGATCTTTCCATTTTCAAACATAAAAACCTCGATTCATTATCAGTTTTGTATAGTATGTTGTAGTATGCCGATCTGTGACTTGCCCAATATAAACTGTCTCGCAGGCCTCTATACAGAGTCTGAATTCGGTACTCTTAGCTTGGGATGTCCGGTATATAGATCAACCATTGTCCGGATCTCTGACCTGGTGAGCTCAATGAGTTTTCCGCCGAGGTTTTGTAATGAACTGTTTAGAGTGTCCCATTCCTGAAATTCTCTCCATTACTGGTAAAACTTATGCATCAGAGTGCAGTGGTTTCATGTCCGGATTGTCCCGGAATTCATAAGTGTTTATTCGCTGAAGGGCATTCAGTGTATCCTATAGGATTCAAGAGCCGTAAAGGCTGCTTGACTGTCGGAAGTTATCTTTATTGATCTGTTTCGCCAGTTTAGAGTTAACCATAAGTGTAATAGGGAACTTTTGCACCTCTTATGAACAATCTCCGTTGGTGTATTTTTAAGGCAGCATTTTTAGTTTTTGCACGCTTTTGAACGAAAGCCTCTCCTTGGGCGGAGCCAACTTCTTAAAATTCACGGTTGAGTGATTTCCCATAGTATATAAGTACGTAGCCTTAGGAATAGATTGTAGTTTGCACCTGAAGACGATCAGAGATTCTACTGATCGAAACGTCGTATATAAATAAAATATAGACAATGGAAGTCCGAAACAATGGAACTTACAATGCTGGATATCTCTCAGACGAATGAATTTTTCTTAGGCAAACCACCACAGTCCGAACCGCAACAGACGGCCAACCAACTCGCCCGTTGGTTCTCGCCCGATCTGCTAGAGCGCGCCAGGGGCGGCGAACTACCCTCTACCGCCAACTTGGCACGTCACGCCACCAGCTTGGAGGAGATCGAACGCCTGGCGGCGCCACCGGTACACAACTAAGCGGCGAAGGCGCAGGAAGAGTCGTCGGGGAGTTTTTGAGGGTTGTACATAAGATAGGACGGAGTGAGTTTTTGAATATTTAAGGTAGGTGTATTGTGTGTGTTTATCAAAAGGGAGAATTTGAAAACTTCCAAACGTTAAAAAGGGCCAAAGTAACGTTCTTTTTTTCGTTTGAACAGTGAGCGTTTAATTTTAGAAATTTGCTGATGTTTCCAGTTTTAAATAAAGTAGTACTAGATTAATTTTTGTACTTGATGACGCAGGGCGGCCACCGGTCATGAAATCGTAAAAAGTACTTTTGGAAGAGGTCATAAAAAGCTGTAAAAAATTTCATAGTCTATCGAAAGAAACAAAAAAGTACATTAAAATCTTCTCCATGAAATGCTTGTAAGTCATAAAAATTGAGTAAGCCCTTGTCTTGGTAAATTTTTGAACCCTTATTTACCGGTCATAAAAAGTAATAAATTTGTGTAGTAAATGGTCATAACTTACATTTTAAAAATGACATTTCAACTGATGGTCGCCCTCATGGTGTTCACTTGTTTGTTTATGTTTTGCTTGCCGTAAGCTGTTGCCAAGTTACTACAAATTTTAGATGCATGCTTTAGAACAAGATTTTTTTTGACATTGTTGACAGATGCGCGTGCGCAGCAGCAGATTTAACGCCGGCCGTAATACTGTGACGACCCGTCTTCATTTGTGAAAGTTTTAAAATCGGATACAGCCCGTCCGTATTTTGACTTTGAAAAATATAATTCAAAAACAGAACACTAATCAGGGCTGAATTAATTTATTGAAAGTCTGAAATTTCCAGTGATCTCAAAAAAAAATTACACGAGCGTTTTCCTTTTTCGATAAGCTTTCCTACAAGGTGTCACAAGCGGGGTCTTATCATTAAAAAAAAATTAGAAATCTTAGTTGACGCCTTTTTGAATTGTTAAACACTACCATAAAGGCAATCAAAGTTGGCAACATTTGAGGCGTTCCAAAATGTCCCTAATAACAAAAGATTAACCACATTTTTTTGATAGTTATACAAAAAAATGTTTTTTCTTCGCAATTTAAACGCATATATCTCAAAAACTAATTGCTAGATTTTTAAATATTCAGATTGTATAGAGAAATTTAAGAGGCCTTCAAAATAAGGTGTCCGTTGACCCACTTTCTCTATTTAATTTGTGTTTGTTTTGTTCAAAATAGTACTGAAAGCAGTATTTTTTCTTTGCTCCATGGTAAATTGAAAGGGAAATATCTCGAAAACTAATTGCTAAATTGTAAATTTTTTTATTTTACTGGCCTTCAAAACAAGGTATCACTTAACCTACTTTCCCTATTTTAATTCTGACGGTGAAAGTCCAAAGTTTCAATATTGCCGAAAAGTGTCCCCTTGAATAACAAATCGACGTGTTTGACGTTTTTTCCAAAATCGTACTCGAAAACGCCCCAGTTTCGTTTTAGTTGTTACACCCTGTATATTAAGCTTGCGTATCTTTTAGCAGTGTCAAAAATTAAAGTTAATTTTCGGGTTTATCGGCATACGTGTCCATATCTCTATCGAGTCGACCTATCGAACAGGTGTACTTTTAAACTAATGGCGAATGCGTGACGGCTCCAGCTGATCAAATGCGTCAAAACATCGTTTCTTATGCAAGGACGGTCGTAACGTTACGACTCCCTTATCGTACCTAACGTACCACCTGCTTGATTGGTCGACTCGATAGAGATAAGGGTAGGAATGCGGATAAAACTGAAGGTTAACTTTAAGTGTCTAATGTCTCTTCGATAAATAAATAAATAAAAAAATCATATCTTATCACACCATCTATTAAAATGGGGTTTCACTTATTGCGCAATACTTTGGCTGTAAATTTTCTCTTGCAAAACTTTTGCCAGACATTTACTCCAAGAGTGTAAATTGAATTTTTTCGAGACACATTGCGTATTCCTTGTTTTTCGATTTTTTTAAAATAACCACAGACCCTAACAAAAATAACGTCACCGAATAAAAAGACACATCGCTATGGTGTGCGAGAAGTTCTCCTCGTTCGAGATTTTTAAAAGTATTTTCCTGTTTTTCTTGGATTTTATGATAAAGGTATTAAAAAAAAATAATGTTAACAACTCGCGGCTAAACTTTGCTTTTTTTTACTCGCGTTTTTAAATACCTGCGCTCGTTATTTAAACCAACGCTTGTAAAAAAAGCACTATTTTAGCCACTAGTTGTTAAAACTACTATTAATGCTAGCTGGTAGAGAAAGAACACAGCAATTTTTTGCGTTAGGTCTTTTGGTTTTTTATCGCCAAATTCCTGTTAAAATCTTGGTGCAAAAAAGGCCAATAAAATTGACTATTTTTGCAAAATTTCAAAGTAGATTTTGTGAGAAAAGTGTAGATGCCACAAAAAACTTCATAGAACACTTTTTGCTCAACTTAAGATTCTATACGATTCAAGAATAGACGCACTGATAGAAATTCTGCTCCCAGAAAGTAAAATTCTCACGCTACTATGCTTCTCCGTGGTCCAAATCTTCGGCTTAAATCGGTTTCTATAACTTTTGCCCGATATTGATACAAAGTTATTCTATTGGTCTTGACTCCCTGGGGCCCAGCTCGAGAATAAGGGCGCTGATGTCATTTTTGAGGTAAGATTTCTCGTTTTAATCCCGGTTTCTTCGTCGTTTTCCTAATTTTCGTTTTTTTTTTCAGATCTGCCAACATTTTTTTTTAGAATATTTGCCGGATCTGCTGCGCACTCCATTTAAAAGCAAAAAAGACTTTTTCCATGCCAATTCCTCATTAACTATTTCAAAACGTACTATTCCTAGAGACTTGTCAATTTAAAAAAAAAATGTGTTTTTTTCTGGTACTCTGGCGGTATAAGACACGTTTTTCTCGGCAAAAAAAATTGTTTTTTTTTGTACAGGGTGGTCGAAATTCGAGGGGACAGTGGGATTTTGGGTATTTCTAGAGGAGATAGCGAAAAACTAGTATCCAGGGTTATCGATTATAAATGTAACACTCTCTTTTCTCTGTTAATATGCATTTTACAAAAAATAGTCATGAACAAAAGTTGTATAACTTTAAAATAAACTATAATATTTTGCATGTCAAAATTGTTCAATGTCATCGCATATGTCAAACATCAACTTTCTTATTTTAAATTGAAAACCTTATATACCGGGTGTCCCAAGGTGTATACTCTCATCTTTGCAGTGTTGCCATTTGCAGGAAAACTTGGCAAAAACTTTGTTATTTTAAATTGAACACCCTATATATTTTTGCATTTTTGGCTTCTACAAAATATTTTAGGTACATTTTATGCATAATGTCCTACTGCTATTAAAATATTGACAGGTGAAAATTGACATTTTTTTAACTTTGACAGCCTGTAACATCGGAAGGTTAAGGATAGAGCAAAACGGTTTTTACATTCCTATCTAGGTTTTTCACAAGCTATCGTTTTATACTATTTTTAACCGAGGGTTAAACTAACCTTGGGATATTTTAACCCTGGGTTTAGATATAAAACGATAGCTTGTGAAAAACCAAGATATGAATGTAAAAACCGTTTTGCTCTATCCTTAACCGTTTCGATGTTACGAGCTGTCAAAGTTAAAAAATGTCAATTTTCACCTGTCAATATTTTAAAACCAGTTAATGTACATAAAATATACCTAAAATATGTACAGGGTGTTCAATTTAAAATAATAAAGTTTTTGCCAATATAGAAAGTGGTTTAAGAAAAAAGAACGGGTTTTTTAAAACGCATAAATTATAAGGCATCCGCCATTTTCGATTGTCAGAAAATGTTATATTTTTGACATTTACAAAACGAAGCCTTTTTGTATTAGCATCTGTAAAGTGGCCTTGTCAAAAAAAAATTGGCGAAAAGGTAACGAAATCCGGTTCAGTTAAATTCGGTTTCAGTTTTATTTTATGCAAAAAGTTGGTATACGAAAAAACCCATAGTGTTTTTTATTTCTTAATAGAAATTTTGATAAAAAAAAAGATCAAAAGATCTTGGGTGGAAATAACGAAAATTCAAACTTGGATGAGCATCCCACAAGGAACACACAAAAGAGAGATATGAATAAACGATGTTTCGTCCTGGGTAACCAGCGTGGGCTCATCAGTAGTTTCACTGGTCACCCTCCACTATACATCATTAAACACCATCATACAATTTGATTTCCAACCAGTCACAAATAGGCATCGTTGCGTTGTGAGTGGTTCAAGGTTGGAAATCAAAGTGTATGATGGTGTTTAATGATGTATAGTGGAGGGTGACCAGTGAAACTACTGATGAGCCCACGCTGGTTACCCAGGGCGAAACATCGTTTAATCATTTCTCTTTTTGCTTTGATCTTTTGTGTGTTCCTTGTGGGATGCTCATCCAAGTTTGAATTTTCGTTATTTCCACCCAAGATCTTTTATTTTTTTTTAGTTTCTTTTCGGTAGAAGTAACTGATTTGGAGGTTTTTAGAAATTTTGATGTTACATGGGTTTACAGAAAGTAAATAGAAAATTTTTAGTGGTTGCAAAAAAAATATACAAAGTGTCTAAAAAAAAACCCAACGGTTTTTTAGGATGCATAAAACTTTTGGACATCCATCATTTTGAATTTTTGATAAATGTCATTTTTTGACACATTTCCAAAAAGTGTATTTCATTACCTTAACTATGTTGGGAATTTTGGAACCTTTGGTTGCACTAAAACAAAATTATGATTGTTTTCCACAAACCAAAACTACACTTTTTTGCACTCGACGCGCGTTTCGCTAACAACGTTAGCATCATCAGGAGACGATAAACAATGAACTAAATTAATCTACGCTCTATCTTATATACAATCCTTTAGTGGGCGGAGATAAGACTAATAAATTGTGATTGATCACGATTTTTAATCCTACCTCCCCTCAACCAAAGAATAAAGTGTACTAAACGGGATAGGTCCTCTATCTTTATTTAAACTATTTCTGGATTTAATGATTTCCATACTTTCATATGCATTCAAAAGTCTTTTGTTTGGTACACTTTTTAGAAGTTTTAGGTTATCTAATGTGAATCTATGATTGTTTTCAAAAGCATGCTCGGCCACACTTGACTTTTCTGTTCTTCCGTATTTTAAGTGTGCTAAGTGTTCTTTAAAACGTGTTTGAATAGAGCGTCTCGTTTAGCCAACATATTTTTTATCACAATCCATGCAACTAATTTCGTAAATTCCACTTTTTTCTAGAACTGTAGTTTTATCCTTGGGATTTCCTAGTAAGCTTCTTATTGTGTTACCGGATTGATATACTAATTTAAGACCGGTGTTATTAAATACTTTCTGTAATCCTTTCGTATAATTAGGATTATACGGAATTAATTATTATATTAATTATTATAATTAAATACGGAATTAAGAATATAGCTGGCGAAAACGGTTACGACGAAGGCTTAATAAATAAGCTGATAAATAGACATTCTTTTCAAAAGACCTTTCGGAATTCTACCTTTTTCAGACAAAAAGATACCTGCGACTCAAAATTTGTATCAATTCCGTATAATCCTAATTATACGAAAGGATTACAGAAAGTATTTAATAACACCGGTCTTAAATTAGTATATCAATCCGGTAACACAATAAGAAGCTTACTAGGAAATCCCAAGGATAAAACTACAGTTCTAGAAAAAAGTGGAATTTACGAAATTAGTTGCATGGATTGTGATAAAAAATATGTTGGCCAAACGAGACGCTCTATTCAAACACGTTTTAAAGAACACTTAGCACACTTAAAAAACGGAAGAACAGAAAAGTCAAGTGTGGCCGAGCATGCTTTTGAAAACAATCATAGATTCACATTAGATAACCTAAAACTTCTAAAAAGTGTACCAAACAAAAGACTTTTGAATGCATATGAAAGTATGGAAATCATTAAATCCAGAAATAGTTTAAATAAAGATAGAGGACCTATCCCGTTTAGTACACTTTATTCTTTGGTTGAGGGGAGGTAGGATTAAAAATCGTGATCAATCACAATTTATTAGTCTTATCTCCGCCCACTAAAGGATTGTATATAAGATAGAGCGTAGATTAATTTAGTTCATTGTTTATCGTCTCCTGATGATGCTAACGTTGTTAGCGAAACGCGCGTCGAGTGCAAAAAAGTGTAGTTTTGGTTTGTGGAAAACAATCATAATTTTGTTTTAGTGCAACCAAAGGTTCCAAATTCCCAACATATACAAAGTGTCTAAAAAAAAACCCAACGGTTTTTTAGGATGCATAAAACTTTTGGACATCCATCATTTTGAATTTTTGATAAATGTCATTTTTTGACACATTTGCAAAAAGTGTATTTCATTACCTTAAAACAAAACAGTCCGGTTTTTTGTGGTCCACCCTATATCTAAAATTTCGATAGATCTGTTCTTCCTTATTCCAAAAATATGTTACCTTTGTCCTGAACGGTCACTAAACAATTTTAGAAAAACGTTGCCATAAGAGCAATGCGTTGAACAAAGAACCGCCTAAAGATAAACCCTACATATGGTATATTTTTGGAATCGGGAAGAAAAAATCTATCGAAGTTTTAAAAAATATACAGGGTGTATAAATTTGAAATAAGAAAGTTGATTGAATGGTTTTTCGGCGACAAAACTATCAACTTAGTGTTATATATCAAAAACCAAAGGTTACACATAAAATCTAATTTGACAAAAACGTTTTACTTTAAATTGTCTATAGAAAAGCAATTTACAACAAAAAGAAATTTTTATTTATAAGAGAAGTTATAGGTCAAATTCTACAATGCATATTTTTCAAAAATTAAAAATGTATTGTGATGACAAGTAAAACAGATAAGATATCGCGCAGGAGTAGGCGTGGCTAACTGACCTCACCTGGTGAGAGACAGCATTCAGTCGCCATTCTTATTATGAAGTGGTCGTTTGTTTAATAATTTTTCAGTGAAAAAAATGTTGTGCCGACAACCAGACAAAACGCGTGACATTAAGTTTTTTAGATTTCCAAAAGACAAGAAAATGGAAGGTATATCGAAGCATTTTTATAGACGCCCGCTAGGGCCAATATTTCATTTAAAGTCTTACTCAATCATTTTTGGGGATTTTTGACACATGGATTGACAAACGTCAAAAAAAAATAAATGATCGTTTTTCCTTTTCAATAAGCTTTCCAAGAAAAGTTGTATGTGAATAGACCCCTTTCTGAGGTTCCGTGCCGAAAATTTTAGTTGCTAAAAATCTTTGTAGATATGTTTTTGGATTTTTATAAAAAACAAGTTTCTAACCCGCTAGGGCCAATATTCCATTTAAAATCCCCACCCTGTAATTTATTTCCCTTGCCTCTTACCTCGTCATACCGCTTACCTTATGGAACTCTGAATTCAGCTTTACTCCCTCACAATCCCCCACCCCTTCGTTGTTTAAACCTTGTACTTTTTGATTTGAAATTGTTACTTTTGAAAAAGAAAAATTGTTTTAGATTCCTGACTTAGTTTCCTTTAGTTTGATACCCCACAACCCATACTTTAACAGGTTAAAATATTTATCGGATACAGGGGGGTGTGTGCAACCACCCGTGTGAATTTTCCAAAAATCCAAAAACACCTATTCGTTAACTTTTCAAGAAGAACCTAAATACGAATTTTTAACTCTACATTGATTTAGAACTTAAGTAATTGCGAGTTATTTGTACCCCTTTAAAACACACTCACCCCTATTTCTCAACTCCCTGTCTGAATTTTAAAAAATGCCGAAGCACGTGTTTACTTATTTTATTAGTAGAGTCTACATACCACCATACCACGTTTTTCGTTTTTGACATAAAGAAAATCCTTTTAAAATTTCAACCCCTATTTTTACCCCTTCAGGGGTAAAATAATAAAAAATATTTTCTTGGTGAGCTCCTCCGTTATCAACCCAAACTATCATCAAATTTTCATGTTTGTGGATGAACTGGTATCAGCTGTGCGTAGGTAGTTCCCTGTTCGTGCCACAAAAATCTCACCAGGTGACGTCATGCGCGGATATAGACGAATTTTGTGTGTGTATTAGTTTTTCGGTATCTCCTCTACCCAAAGCCCCACATCCTCCCGGAATTTAGACCGCCCTGTACATACCAAAAAAAAAATCTGAAAATGTGATAGTGTTTAAAATTTAAATGTATAAAAAGCCAAAATTCTTTAGAAAAACGTTGTTTGAAGTCTCACATAAAACTTAAAATAAAAATGGAATTATCAATAGTTTCCGAAATTTAAAACATTTTGCCAGTCAATTATTGTTTTCCTTAAAATTAAAAAAGGTTTTTGTGAGACTTTTAAAAATCTGATGAAAACCCTTTCAAAATGGTTACATTTTCCTACTGAAAAGTTATATATTATACATATTGTGCAGGTGTGTTTAAAATATTTTTAAATGTTGGGATTTTTTTATTTAGAATTTATTTTTGTTTTTAAGAATTGATTTTTTTTAAATTTTGGTTTGATGTTTTTTTAGAATGTTTCGGTTTAATTTTTGATGTCTACGTCTATAGTAATGTAACCATTTTAAAGAGTTGTACCTCGTGATCCTTTATCAACTCTTAACCTACTTGAAGGATACAAAACTAGATCATTCTTTTTACATTTGACACCTCATTTGTCAAATTTGACAGGTGCGTAATATTTTATCTCTATAGCGCTTTCGTTTATTGCTCTAAAACCCAGCGGCGTCATTTCACATTTCTCTTGGAGAGGGCATACCTAATTTCAAAAAAAAAATTGAACGAAAAAAAAACATTTTAAAGGGATTAGCGAGGGTGAAAAATCACTTTGTTGACGCCAAAATAACTCAAATAAATATAAAAAAACAAAAAAAAAATTTTGGTAAAACATACATATCAAAAAAAAAAAAAAAAAAATATCTTTTTTTTTGGCTGTTAATAAACTTTTTGTGGGCCAAAACAGAAAAAATGGATCGAAAAAGAAAGTTAATTGAAATTGAAGAAATGTTCCTCAATTCCTCTACTTCCTCTGAGGAGGAAGAAATGTTTGTCCAACTTGTACTCGATAGGGGTAGCCCCCAAAAGCGGACCCAACTACGCAAATACTTGTCTGAGGTGGTCCCCGATAATACTGAGGGGCAAGTAGTCAAAATAAAAATACTTTTGAAGGCTAGGTACAAACGACTAAAATACTTTTACTTTTTTAATTAATATTCTGTTCTGTTTTCTCTTTGTCAGAGAGCATATAAATCTAAATAGATATGACACCTAATGATAAATTCGCGACCCCGCTCAACTGACTTAAAAACCAAGAGGCGCAGCTATCGTTTTTTTTAGTTCTTGGCTTGGAAACTTGGTGCGCCTCTTTCGCTTTGGATCTTGCTTATTTTTATCGATCCAAAGCAGTGGCGGCGCACAGGAAAATCGTATTCTTTTGGAGTTTCGCGTTGGGAACTATCCATAATATCAATCGACCGCGTTGCGCTGCAGACAACAGACCCGTGCCGGTACAGTCACAGGTCGCGAGGTTATCGACCCCCTCTCCGACGACTAACTTCCCCAAAAATGTTGCCCTGCAGCGCCAGTTTTTTTTAAATTTTAAATTAAACGTTACTCTTTTGCAAGGTTTCGTCGGTCAAATTTTTTCTCTCCCTTTCGGAGAAGACTTCCCATGATGGGAAGTTACGTCACAACCGCCTCTTTTGGATTAGGAGAACAGAACCATTGAAAGAATATCAAAGGAAATTTATCATATGAGACCATCAGTTTTCACATACCTTTTCACCCATTCTGATCTCCTAATCATGTATTTTTCAAACATTCGGTGGTTTGCTGGAAATTTTTTTTATAGCAAAATTCAAGTAACCTTGGATAGTAAAATATTTAAAAAATAAATAAGAAATCACTTATTTTTTACTAGAGAAACCCTAAATTATGTGCTCTCTGCTTTTTCTTAAATTATTACCGGTTATAAAGGCTTGAAAAATATATACAATAAAAATTTTCTGCCACCTCCTTTAGGAACAAGTTCATTTAAAATTGCATTAAATAAAAGTATGTACGCCAGTGATAAATCGATATTCATTCAACGCGCGGGATTATTGCCGTTTTAATTTTAATTAAATATTATCCCGGTTCATCCTGGCGCATTCAGCTAATAATCAAAAACCCGCTGAGAATCGCATTGGCTTGCTGGTCGGATATTACCATTACGTGTCCTCTATTTAGATTTATATGCTCTCTGTCTTTGTGAACTCGCTTCTGTCAAAACATCATTTCGTATGCAGGGATCGTACCTAACGAGGTTTTCGTACATTTAAGCAGCTGAATTACATATGTTGTAGATCTCGTCGTCCTGATGAAAATCTATCATTGCCCCACTGCGGTTCAGAGTTAAACATTTTGATATTCGGCTGTTTTTCCCTAAAATTAGTTTTTTGCATATTTTGTCCCTCTATTGTGTGAATACAAATAATGTTTATGTGCCAACATGTAGATAAGGAGCAAGTCTAAGATTAAGTAGTAGAAAAATATAGTCAGCTTCAGCTTTTGCCATGCATTGTCGTCGCAAACATAAAAAATATTAAATGCATATGACCAAAAAAACCATCTTTTTACTAAAAGGCGGATTAAAAAAAAAACAAGCAGTAAAATGTTTTTTATTTTTGTTATTTTCATTGGAATATACTGATATTGACCACTTAGTATTTACCAAACCTGCTGCAAGATAAAAATTTTTGTAACGTTTTTAGCCGTTTTCAACGAATAAAAACACTATGCTTAAATAAACAATAATATATTAAAAAACGAATGGATATTACGTTTTTTATACAATATTAAGGAATTATTGAAATTGTGCCTACTTAGCGCCGACCTCAACACATAAGCCCTTATTGAATAAATTATAAAAAATAACTATTATATCTCAAAATAATATAAAAAGTAAAAATTGATTAGGCATTTAATTTAGGACTTATTTGCCCCTAAGGCAAAAGTTGGCACTGGTTTATGGGTGACTGTGACATCAAATATCAGTGGTGTGCAGGGAGGAGTTTGCCCCCCCCCCCCGGAGTCATTGAATATCGAATCCTCAGAATTCATTTTTTTTTTTTAAAATCAAGAATAGAATGGCTACTAAGACTATGCTGTTGCTCAATCCTCCCCCCCACAAAAACCTCAATCTTTCCAACAGAAACAATTTCTGCTTACGCCGTGTGGTTAATATTACTCTATAAAAAACCTAATATAGTATTGTATAAGCCTAGTTTTTTATTTATTTTTGAGACGCCACTGCACGGCTAACAATTCCTAAGAACTCTGGGATTTTACTAAAATATATCTTTTGTTCGTAGTCTTTTATACTCATTTTCAAGTTTATTGATTACTAAACTCAACAAAAAGACGCCTTTTCAACAAAACTGGCTTAAAATGTTACAAACGTTTTTGTTTTGAAGCACGACGTTCGTTAGATACTAATGGTTTGTTCGAGTTCGTCGAAATTTTCTGTCCTAAACAGTCCGGAGCATGCGCGCTTAAAAAAACGCGTTCTGGTTCGACCACAACTGTTCTGAACTGAAAGTTTTGTGTTAGGGTTACTACCGAAAATTTGTCCAGGAACGGTTCAATACTGTTCTGTACAGTCCCCTGAAGCCGGGCGCCCCCCTCCTCCAAAGTAAATTGAACTGTTTAGGACTATTTTCTGACGCATGCGCAAATTCATTTACGCATGGAAAGTTTGTCCGGAAAAATAATTTTTTCCTTGAAAATATACCCAAATAAATGGGATTTTACAAAAAATAATAAAAAGGCAGAGTGCAATCTTGTATTATTTTATTATCCGCCTGTATTTTTATAAAGGTTTTGTCGAGGGTTTTGTATGGTGTGGCCTAAAGAAGAGAAATCTTCTTCTTCACTCTATTATTATGGCAATGAAAATGCGTTCGGGTTGGTCCAAAAATTGTAAACTGTTAAGAACAGTCCCGTCGATTGCGCAACTATCACGCGCAGTTCTAAAACGTTCTAGGACAGTTTTAAAATTCGGAACTCGAACAAACCATAAGACGCCAAAAGCAAAGAGGTGAACATTTTATAATCACTAGCTATATTCCATTAAACATAACAAAAATTAAAAAACTTTCCACCGTTTGTTTTTTTTTTAATCCGCCTCTTATTAAAAAGATGATTAATCTGACTTGCTACTTATCTACAATTTGGCAAGTAAACATCCCAATGAGCATTTTCAGAAACCTCTGGTGAGAAAAATTTATATAATTATTATAAAGAGGGTTCCATTAATGCCCTAGGGTATTTGGAGGTTTCCGACAGGAATTGAGTGTGTATATTTGTTTTATTAAAGGTTCTAAATTCATGGTACCCTAAGGTAACATAAAACTGGCGTTAACATTATTTCCACGGACATCTTTATAAAAATTAAAGTCATCAGTAACAAAAGTGATATAAATTGGTGTTAACAATGTTTCCACCAACATATTTATAAAAATATAAGGCATCAGTGACAAAAGTTATATAAATTGGTTTTTGAAATCTTTCTGTTAGCCCATCTATAAAACCGTAAGTAACTATCAATTAAAGATATATATATTGATTTTTAAAATGTTGCTATCAACTCACTTATAGAAACTTAATTAACCAACAACAAAAAGACACTTATAAAAACTTGGGAACTCACACACAATAATTATATAAATTGGTGCCTGTAATATTCTTATGTTTTATTCATAAACCTTTTTTGCCCATTCTTTCTATAATGTTTTTATTAATTTCTTTGTATAGCGGTTATAATACCACTGTTTTTACAACAAAAAAACAATTTAATTTATAACAAAACCATAAACAAAACAAACAAGATTTTTAGGTTAATTTTGTGACATCAAAAGGCTCGTTTTTGCGACTATAAAAGGTGCGTTTTTGCGACATCAAAAGGCGCGTTTTTGCGTACACCCTTCGACCCCGCAATCTAACTATCTTCTTGAGTTAGTTACCTCTGACAGTTATGCGGGGTTGAAGGGTGTGCAGGCGGATATTTTTCCTGGTATGTGTAGTATGCTGGATCTCTCAGACGAATACATTTTTGGAAAAGAGAATAATGGTAACTATGTTAAGCTCGCAGAAACGGACCTTCAGTGTTCAACACTGCGCCATCTGCAGCCTTTTGTTCCAACTAGCATCATGTTTTAAAACGTTAATAAAATAGTGTTGAAGGAGGTAAACAGTGGTATAATTGTATTGTTTTTTTTTATAGAATTGTCGTAAATTTTCGCCATTTTGGATTCCAGCAATAGGTTTTTGACAAAAATAACGTTATTTATGGGGTTTTAACATGTGTTTTAATCGAAATATTGCTTGTTTAGGGTTAAGAACAAAATACAAAATTCAATATTTCTCCCAGAAAGCAAAACACATATGTGAAAAAAAAGTATTATTTAAATGAATATTTTTTTCCCCGTTTTCTCAAGTATTTTTGGAGACCATGAAAATTTTGTGAGTGTATTCGAAAACTATACAGTACACACGGGACCGCAGCTGATTATCAGAGTAGGATGACTCGGAAAACAGCTTTTATTTATCCTATAGTATATAAATATTCATATTCCTGCTTCACTTATCTCACTTCCATTTTAATTTATTTTAGAATTGGTAAACACCATTTTATAAATTTTTTATTTTAAAAAGAAAAATAATAATACATAACAAGCAAGAGGAAGAAAGATGGAAAATTTATATATCTAAATCGATAAAAACCTTTAATTTGTTATGTAGTGTTGTTAGAACAGTTGTAAAACCTTTTTATAATAATATCTAGACTTGAGGGTTTATAAGGAATTTTTATAAAATCTATATGTTGTTTTTCTATCCATTACTATGTACCATAAATTTTTATAAGCTGGTGTTGGTCAGTTGTTTTTCAAGTCTTTTTTACTCATTTAAGAGATATAATAGAGTTATAAAATTATCATCAACACTAAATAATATAACTTTTGGTTATTTTATGAAGGTTTTATATTATTTGCTGTAATTTCTATATAGACAAAAATGCTCAATGGGATTATTTATATTCGCACAATAGAGGGGCAAAAGGTGCAAAAAACTAATTTTAGGGAAAAACAGCCGAATACCAAATTGTTTAACTTTGAAACGCGGTATCTGGAAAACCATAAGTTGTATCGCTGTGGGGAGATTTTCATCAGGACGACGAGATCTACAACATATGCAATTTTGAGCGAAATCCCACAGAAAGCCAGCTTCCTTTGACAGAATGAGTTATCAAATGTGAGAAAATTAAGCTTCCTCTAGTAAAAAAAGGCTTAATTCCAAGTAAAAGTTAATACGGGATCAAACTGTACCTTGTAAAAAAATAATTGTACAGGTTGTCCGAATTTTGAGGAGATTAAATGGGATGATCGTTTATCGTATGCGTAGTTTTTGGTAAGTTGTAGTTATTGAGGTATGGAGAAAATTTTGACGTGACGAATTTAATAAGCAAGATTTAATCCCATAAAAAATCGGACACCCTGTATTTCTCTTATATAGAACTGATTTAAAACGTTGTGTTCCTTTTTTTAAAATGCCAATAGTTGTTTTCCTTGTATGTCGTACGGAAGATAAAATTGGGATTTTTTACTGTAAAAAAATATATAAAACAAATACCCCAAAATAAAAATTACATAATTTTTCAGAGAAGGGGACGTTTGAAAAGTATTTATGACATTTTTTTATTATCATTTTAATAACATTCCCATCAAAATATAATAAGTGTTCGTTTCAATGGACCTGCAAAACGTTGTTTGAAAGGGCTATTTTATGAATTGTCAACTCGAAAAACGCTGAAAAAAAAAATTAAAATTTGTTAAAGGTGTTAAAAATATTAACTGACAAAACTAGGTGGCATTATTAAAAAAAAAAAATATTTGTTAAAAAAAATTTCATGTGCCAGTGATTTTTGTCTGTATAGGGAGAAACAAACAAAAGTGATTTTTTTGTAAATATAAAGTACTACCTATGATATGAGATTTTGTCGCATAACTTATTATATTGACATTTTTTTGTTTGAAAATTGAATGAATAAAGATTAAATAAAAACTCATGTTATGTGTTTTATTTTAATAAAAGTTGGTTAAAGGTGTTTTCGATGTACACGGTGGTCCAAATTCTACCCTCTTTCCAATCTTCATCAAAAACTGATCAGCTCATCGCCTGGTGCCAAACAATGTTTGTGCCAAATTTAATAAAAACCAGTTTAGTGGCTTTTAATTTATCGCTTTCCCCACAGACAGAGACCATCACAAAATTTTTGCATTTGGGACGTTTTTCACCAAAATAACTCATTTTAAGTAGAAACAAAAAAGGTTTTTTTCCGATCCTGATAGCCTCCATATTTTACGGTCCAGTCCAAAGTTCTGAAGTTTAAATCGAGTCTGTGAACAATACAGTAATCTTTCTCATAAAATGTGCAAAAATTGCCTAAATATACAGACTAGTTGCTAAATATTTTCTAGAGGCCCTGTATACGATTTTTGATAAGGCTATAGTTTCTCCCCAGATTTTAAATAAAAAAAAGTACAACTGGCAACGCCTTTTTTTAATTTTTTGATCTTTTGCCAGAGTGCATAGGGAAAACTAAACATCAGAATTAGCTGAAATTTTGCGGGGGTGATCATTTTTAAATGCTTAACAAAAATATCTGAAGGATTTTTCAAAATTCTCAATTATTTTTTCTTCAAAATAAAAGCTCTGGTGCTGTCATCTATCCCAAAAGCCTCGAAATAATTGCGGTTTAGAACAAACACGATTTACAAAAAAAATAGATTACTGTCTGGATTACATTTTTCCTTTTTATATTTCCTTGCTTTAGCGAAAATAAAAACTAAGTTTCCTTTTTTCTAAAAGCCTGTGCACTCCGGAAAAGAAAACCGATCAATCAATCACACTTCATTGAATTTGGGAGACACACCCTGTTCAAGTGTTGGACGATAGATCGCAGAATTTAGAACTTTAAATCCGGCCGCAGTGGAACAGGAGAGTATTTTTACGTTTTTTGACAGAAAACCATTCGAGGTTATGTTTATCCATTACCCTCTCCACATAGGCCGATCAGCTCTTATCGTTTTAGTGTCCTTTTATCCACCTTCGCCGCCATTTTGACAGAAAACTAATGGATTATCTGTCACTTTTGAGTGAAAATGGCGGCGAAGGTGGATAAAAGGACACTAAATCGGTATGAGTTGATCGGCCTATCTGGAGAGGGTACTGGTTTATCTTTCTAAAATCTGTTTTCAAAAACATTGTTCTAAAACAAATATGAACCCACTCCGCGTGTGCGGTCGCCCGCCGAAAAAGGCCTACCGCTGCGCGGGCATTACACCGAGTCTATCAAAGAACCAAGAGAACTTTATTGGCTCGCTGGCATTACTAGGAATTCGCATAGAAACATTCGGCGCCCATAACCCCACATAGTTTTGTTTTTATTTTGATTCAACCATTTTTTATTTAAATTGCGGCATAGTTATGTGCAAGTGTACTAGTGAAATCTTGGAGTGCAAAGGATACATTTTAGAACCTCAGTTTCAAAAACACACGGATCCTTTAGTACAAAACAGGTCAGTAAAGCTCCATTTAGAGGTTGGAAAGACTCTTGCTAGTCGTTGGCGCTCCTGTTTAAAATAGAATACGATTATTTCGTCTAGCGCCAGTAGCCGATTTTTAAATTGTATTCTTTTAAGTTAACCTGTTGTCGGTATCAGCTAGCGGAAGTGTTTCCAATTCAATTATAAATGCACCTTTACTACGTAGTTGGGTAGCGTTTTTTTAGCAGATAATTCTGCAATAAATGGTTTTCATTTAATTTAGTATTTTAATTGGTTTATTAGCGGCGCAAAACGCGAAAAGTCGAAATAAGTAACCTAACCCCAAATTTTTGACCCGATGCTAAAAAATCTTAGGTGTGTTACTGTGGAGAAACATAAATAAAGTCTCCGCGTCGCCATGGAAAACAAATTCAATGACGTAAAATTTTGCAAAAAAAATCAGAGGCGTTTTCTCGCGTTGAAATTGTTTAAAATGTTTTTAAAAAGATTGAAACATTTGTTTTCGCGCGTTGCAACGGTGACGTCATATCTAAACGGGTTAAAAATATTTTGAAACGGAATCCACTCTAGTTTCAAAACTGACGCGTGCGTAGAAGATACGTCAAAATTCTACATTTTTGTTTTAACCTAAGATTTTTTTTTGTTTTTGCGTGTAAATGGATGAAAAATCGTATTCTAGATATCTTGTTAGCCATTCTTCATGGTATCCCTGTGGTCTTATATGATTTTCGGGGCTTACAGGAACAGTAAATAAAAAAACTTTACTATCCATGTAGCTTCCATTGCTTGCCATCTACGCTACTAAAAATGGCCGTACACTCAAGGGTTTTGTTAAATAAACCAGTAGTTGATCCATTTAAATTTTAAACACCAAAAAAATAAACAGAAAAACAAAAAAGTGAGGTTAAACTAAACTATGTCAGCGTTTTGAACTCCTCATTTTTTCTCGGTTCTAAATGATGACGTCACATCTAAATAGTTTCAAATAATATTTCAAAATAATTTCAACGCGAGAAAACGCCTCAGGTCGACATAGTTAAATCGATTTCCCATACAGTGTTGCTAAAAACAATTCCCCAGATTGTAACTACGACCTTAAAAATGGAATTTTGCTGTATCAAAAACTGTAGAAACACGTGCCTCGACGGATTTGTATTGTTCCGTTGTTCAACGGAGAAAGAAGAGTGGAAAGAAAATATGCATTTACCAATAATAAAAATAGCCGAATTTGCGAGGTAAGTGAGCTACAATGAGGAGCATTTAGCATGTAGTTTGTTAATAAATAACACATTATGTTTCCGTGTATTATTGTAAGAAAGACTAAAAAGAGTAAGGAAAAATATTGATCGATATCTTTATATTTTACCTATTTTTTACATTTTTCATATCTACCGTGTATATTCACTGTTTGCCACAAAGCATATACCAACCCAACTAGCAATTTTTAGTTGTGCAAGTTTTAAAAATTAGAATTGCACTAATTTTAAACGTTGTTTTACAGATAAAGAATAGTTATCATGGCGACGGTCGACAACGTCGACTATTATACGACGCCTAAACGTTTATCATAACTTCAGTCGCCATCACAACTATTTATGACCGTCTATTGTACTAACAGTAATTCCTTAGTTGTGAAGGCGCCGTTTTCTGGCCGGTTTGTTGGAGACGCGGGCGCGCCTGTTTTCATCTAACCAATTTTTCTGTTATGTTTGCAACAAACCAATTTTGGAGCACTGCTGTCTGTCATAAAACCGTCAATTAATTCAGTAAAAGTAACTAAAAAGTGTTTTGTAAAGTTTCTATTAGTTTTGTTTGAACATTTTGCACTATGAAAAGGAACAAATGGTATAAATATTCTTCGATATTTTGACATGTGACAGCTGTCATTGAAGGTCCTGTGTAAACAACAAGGACGGAAATTAAAATGATGTTCGTTTTACAATTGGTCCTGGTTCTGGTTGAACCAGAACCGCAACCGGTCCTTTTGTTTTAAAACAATGACGTTACATATGCAACCCGGTTATGAAATTTTAGAACCAGCCTGGGAGGTTGGTTCGGCCCTTTGGTTGTAAACATAACCCCTAAAATTTTTCAAAATTATAGATAGTCTTTTTTTGAGTAAAATCAAAGGTATCTTAATAATATTTTAAATGACGTCATTATTTTAGAACCGCTGTCAAAATTTATGTCAAAATAATTTCAACCAGGACCAATTCTTAAATCGAAAATCCTTTAAGTGAGCAGCAGAAAGCCAAACTGTGGAGCAATTTCGATTGGGTAAAAATTGAGGCGTGTTCGCGTCTTTTAAGTTAGGGGATCAGTTCAAAACAAAGTTAAGTAGTTAAAGCGTCGAGATAAGGGACTCCTTTGGTTGTCATAGAAACTAATAAGTGCCGCCATGATTGATTGTAAAAACCATTGTATGCTAATATGTAAGCAAACATTAAAAATTATTTTTTTTTACCTTTTTCTACAATAAACTACGATCTTTTTGCATGTAAAAATTCGTATTTTGTTCTTAGGAATCCTAGGCAACACCTTCAGAGGTTTTTCGAAGTTATTTTTAAGTCATGATTTTTTTTTAATTTCATAAAATCATCTTAATCGAGGGCGCGCTTGTTTTTTAAAACTACGACCTGCACATTTGACAGTAAACTACCGTCTGTTTATATATTTTGGCATTGGTTCGCATGTTTTGATGATGCAAAACATGATATACGACATAGAATATCATTTTATTTTAATAATATTATGATGTTAGAAATAGTTTAATTTGTAGTCGAATAGTTTAATTATCATTTTACGTAATGAACAATCTTTTGAACAAATAATTGTACTCCAAAAACCAATGAACTATTACTTCAACTGTAGTCGCGATCGGGACGTTGACTCAACCAAAAAATCATCCACCAAATTGGTGCAAAAGTGGGTGGTGTTTGAGTAAAAGTAAACGTTGCGACGCAACGTTGGCACACGGTGCACAACGTTGAATCGTCGACAAATTGCTAGTTGGGTAT
The DNA here is from genome assembly GCA_963921995.1 of Oxystoma pomonae. NCBI lineage: Eukaryota > Metazoa > Arthropoda > Insecta > Coleoptera > Brentidae > Oxystoma > Oxystoma pomonae. The sequence goes on from OY998171.1 coordinate 66,260,607, forward strand.
GGATTGTAAGAATAAGAAGAAAGTATTAAGAAGGAGAAACTGTAAAGCATAGTAAAGTTTGGCCAGTCTCCTTATTTTTGTGTGTACAATGTCAAAAGATCTAACCTGCAATTCGAAAACGTCAAAGTCAGTTGCAATTAGCAAAACTTAAATTCAACAGATCTGCAGCTAACTTCTGCTGTACGCATTTTATGTGGCCGGAAGTGTACTTATATAAACTTAATATACACGCCCTGGAACAACACCGTTCTCAACTAAAAAGCCAGTTAACTCATTTTCGTTTTAGTATCCTTTGGCCTATGATCGGTGCCATATTGACACCAAACTGACAGAAAATACATGTTTTACTTGTTAATTTGGTTATAAAAATGGCAGCCACATTAGGCTAAAGGGCACTGAGGCGGTAGGAGTTAACAGGCTTTTTAGTTAAGTACGGTGTTGAGTGGTTCATCCCTATGACAAAATGTTTATCCAGTGCCACTCTTCAAATCTAATCGATTTCAAAATCAAAATAAACAATGCCAGTGTCAGTTCAATGTTTTCGATTAGATTTTTTATTTAAAAATTCGTTTTGTCGGCAATTTTAAGAACTTTTTCGAGTTGTTTTTTGCCTCGTATGTATCATCGCCGAGGCTCCGGTGTTGAATAAGTGCTGTTGCATACGGAAAATCATTTTAATTTGCAATTTATTATTTCTTTACTTTATGTGTTTGATTATAACCATTTAAGGCGGATTTACAGTTCCATAAGGTAAGCAGTAAGGTGCAAGGAAAATAAATTAGCAATGTTATGCTGCTCTTACCGCTTGCGTCTTATGGAATACGATACGACCAAGGATCCAGTACTAAACACTGTGCTGGGACTACCGCCGCTCCCCCTCTGGATCGGAGGGGAAGCGATGGCAACGCACTTAACAATCAGAGATGCGTGGCTGTGGAAAAGGGGAAGCGAAAAGGCCGGGCACCTGGCTATCGCCGAGATGGCGGAAAGGGAAATACCCCTTTTAGCATACAGGATCGGAAACCTAGAATACAAAATCAATGGGAAAACAGGAAGTACAGTGTAATCCTACCACCTAGAGAGGCATGGATTAGGAACGAAGTCGACCTTTCAGGCAATACCATGATCTGCTTCATAGATGGATCGAGGCTAGCAGACAAGGAATCGACAGGAGCAGGTCTATTCATTCAGGGAGATAAAGAAGAGCTACCCAGTAGGTCGGAACGCAGCCGCACGAGAGGAAGAATTAAGGGCCGGAGCAGAAGGGGAAAAAGAGGTTGAACTTGTCTGGGTTCCAGGACACATGAGGATTCCAGGTAACGAGATGGCGGACAAGCTTGCAAGGAAAGGGTCACCTTAAGCATACGTCGGACCCGAACCGTGTCTGGGTTTTACTAGAGGTCAGATGAAATCTGCCACTAAAATATTTTAGCCCCGGGGATAAAAAAAAGTACCATTTTAGTCACTGAAATGAGGGAGTAAAATACGTTTTTAGTCCCTGAAGTAAAAAAAAAGATGAATTTATGGAAAATGCGAATGGGCGACGCGCAGTTTGGATTTTGTGGTGGGATCGGTACAAGAGAGGCCCTGTTTGGCATTCAAGTCTTAGTTTATGAGAAAGCGTTTGATCGAGTCCAATACGAAATGCTCATAGAATCGCTAACAAAAGTTGGTCTAGATGACTGAGATCTAAAGATAATCGCTAATGTATACTGGAATCAAACTGCTCAAATAAAGTTTGATGGCCAACTGTCCGAAGAGGTCCAAATAAGAAGAGGTGTGCGCCAAGGTTGTATATTATCTCCGCTGTTGTTTAATATCTATAGTTACAATATAATGGAGAATGCACTTCAAAACTGCGGAGAGGGTCTGACCATAAACGACATAAAAATCGACGACGACACTGTCATAATAGCAGACACGCTGGAAGGCGTGCAAGAGTTGTTGTTGAATCAAATTGCTGCCAAAAGTTCGCAATTTGGGGTTAATTTAAATGTTGGAAAAACAAAATGGATGGTTATATCCGAGGAAAAGAACATCAGAGGCATCTTAGAAGTAAATGGGCAGCAAGTCAAACGAATTCATACAAATACTTGGGTTGCCTCCTCAATGAGAACTGGGACAACATGCAAGAAGTTCGTACAAGAATTGTGTAGTCATGATCTTAATACCACTCTTCGAATTCGTGTGCTTCGATGTTATGTTTTTAGTATCTTATATTATGGCATGGAAGCATGGACACTGACTGAGGCCATGTGTAAAAAGTTAGAGGCATTCGAGATATGGTGTTATCGTAGAATACTAAGGATATCTTGGATGGACAGAGTAACTAATGTGGATATTTGCTTATAATAAATAAAGACCTTGATGTTTTGTTTACCAACGAAAACTTGAATATTTTGGCCTTATTTTGACAAATATAAACTTTTAAAATTGATAATAGAAGGCAAAATTGAAGGCAGAAGAGGTCCGGGTCGTAGACGGATATCATGGCTTAAAAATCTTCGACTGGTATGGTGTTAATTAGTACTATGGCACTTGAAGAAGAAGATCCAGAGGGTAATGCGGCTTCGGTGATGAACACCATCCGGAAGGAGGCAGGGATGAAGTAAATTTTCTGCGTTTAGATTTGTGTGCGTGCGAGAGTAAGGTTGATTGATTTTTCTGATTAAAAATATACCCATTATACTTTTATTTTAAAAATTAAAAACAAGGATATTAAAATAACAGAAACGTCAAATAACCGGACCGTCAACGTAAAATCTGTACCGAAAAGGCTATTCTGGATGTAAATTGGCACGGCCAAAAACTATCTAATATCTATTTTTAAAATTTATTTCAGGATATTAAAGGTGGAAATAAATTTTTGCTATTGGCAGAGAATATTATTATGTTTCCTGCAACTCCGTCTTATGCTGTAAATATTTTAAACCATCGACGGAGATTCCAAAAAAAAATACAGGCAAAAGAAGGAAGCTTGCTACTATTTTATTCTTTCAATTTTATGAGTAGCATATACTTTTATGTCGTTTTTTGAGAACTACAAGTGCCAAATAGAATAGGTCCTTAGTTGACTATTGTTTGTGGTTACCTAATTAGACATTTTTTCTGTAATAGCTAGAATAATAATAGCGATTGATTGCGGTAAGCATTTTAACTAAGCTTACTTTTTAAACATTGTTAATCTGTATGCTTCAGTGATCTGGAGATCTGTCAGCCTTCGACAGTGTTTCAATTCACAGAAGGATCAGGCTGGGGGCTGTGGCTCAACACCGTTCTCAACTAAAAAGCCAGTTAACTCATTTTCGTTTTAGTATTCTTTGGCCTATGATCGGTGTGATATTGACACCAAACTGACGGAAAATCCATGTTTTACTTGTCAATAAAGGGCACTGAGGCGGTAGGAGTTAACTGGCTTTTTAATTGAGAACGGTGTTTTATGGCTAAACTAGTTAATACTGAACTGTCGAAATTGCAGTATTGTTTGGTTAGCCATCCTGCAATAGTCTATTAAAGTCTAGATGTTTACGGACAAGGCGACGAAGGAGCCGATCCCCGAATTTGTAAACGAGTATACTTTAATGACATTTCACGGCCGTGTATCGTACAACGTTTTATTTCAAACTGTTTTATGGCCAAGCCATGATGACCCTTAAAATAGTTTTCTTAATTACCTGTTAAATTATTTTTAGATGTGCTAAAATACACTTTAGTAGGACAGGTTTTTTGGTAAATTTAAAGACTGTAAAGAACTTTGATTGAAAGAAATTAATACCAGCTTATGTTTTACACACTTTACACTTTGAAAAATTACAATTTTTGCTGTTTTTTGGATAAAAATTGCAAAATAAAAATCATATGCATGATACCACTCAAGGTGACAGACAGATGACATAACAGAAATTTTTAGTAAACATTTGCCTTAAATTATGTCCATCTTTCTCTAAAATACTTTTTTTATAGCCTGCTCTCTCTTCAACAACCTTAAAAATTTTTGCAGGTCACACAAAATTCTGCCCTCTCTTTCTAAATACTTTTCATTTTAACAAAGAAAAAATCTTTTTTGGCAGTACTTTTTTTGAACGCCTAAAAAACGGTGAAAACTTGTAAAATTTGAGTGTTTTATTCTAGAAATCGCAACTTTGGAAAGAAAGTTTTAAAATATGAGCAATATCATGGCATAAAAATGTAAAAAACGTAGTAAAAAATTGCTTCATCAAAAATTTTACCCCTTAAATTATGCTAAAATATTTTAAGCCTTAAATTACCATCATGGCTTGGCCACTATATTTTTCGTTTATAATTGTTTCAACTGTGACTTCAACTGACTGACTGACTGACTGACTTCAACATTTCCATCACTTGTTTTTAAAATCAAAATTTTTTTCGAGTTCGGTGGCATCGACTGATAGACAGATGAATCGTGACGTCATCACCGATGAATATCAGATTGGCCATCCAATAAAGAAAAGCTCCGGTTTTTGCAGTTTTTTCGTAAACGATGAGCTCTCAAAGATTTCTAGTGCAGGTCACTTCAGGTTGATTTAACAGCTGAAGAAATTGAGATCTCCAACAGTATGTAGTAATTCAAGCTCATCTCCGAAGAACTCTTCAGAACTAGCGACTATTAAAGTTAAAAGTCGGTTCCCATCTATGCGTTTCTCATGCGTGGCTCCCCTGACTCAAAACACGCATCACGTTTTTTGGGTGAAGGGGGCCGCGCATGGGAAACGCGTAGGTGGAAACCGGATGTAACATTTTTTTTTAATAATATTTTTTTAAGATTTTATAACAGTTGTTAGTTAAAACACTTAATTAAAGTACTTCATGCCAGTGCAATATTTACCCTTTTTTTGTATTGTTGCTACTCATTACAGGTGAAAGTATATACAGCAAGGGATACAATACGTATCATCAGCTGCAGTGTCAGGGAGCCCCCAAACCCAGGGAAAATAGAACATATATAGGGAATCGTTATCGCCAAAGAAAAAGTGGCAAATTTTGAACGAGCGGATGGAGCAATCTGAGAGGCATAACGATTAGGTAAATTTATATTCTCTGGGTAAATTTGATCTCTGGTCCAACTTGACATATATATAACCCTACTTTTTTGTTTACTATTTCTTGGCCTTTTTGGTGGTGTTTTCTCTAAAATATCTAATAAATTGCTCCATTTCAACTTCTAGAGTTTTCCTGCCTCGCGGATTGTATTGTGTAACAGAGGAATAAACGAATTGTAATACCTATATTGTCTTTATTTTTAATTCTAAACTCACTGCCATTATTGTCATGAAAACAACAATAAAACCCTGAGCATAGAAAAAATGACGTTACACCTAATTTTTTAGATTGGTCGGTTGGGATATCCATTCCCTAATATGTGCTATTTTCCTTGCCTAAACCTTACCTGGCTGTACATATTAAAACAATTATTCAATAAATATACCTAAACGCATTACAGCACAAATTGTACAAATATTGTAAAATACCGTGTACCAAATTAGTGCTAGGTATTTTTGTGCTATGTGTGCTGGGATAGTAAATGAATAATAGTCTTTAAAACGAGAATATTTTTATTATCATAGAATTGCAAAAATCACTTATAATTAAATACACTAAAGTAAAATACCTAGATTGCCAAGTCGTTTGCAAATCTAGTCTCTTTAGATTCTTACTATGACTTGCTTTGTCCTAAACCAATAAAGCCTTATGCTTGCCCGACGGTTTACTAAGTCCTGTACAACAGTTTTCAAGGGGGGACTTGCTGCAGGTTGGGGGACGTGCGCGGCAAAGGGGACTTTGCACACACACTCAGTCCCAGTTTATCGATTTCTCTCCCCCCCCTGTCCCCTCTGACCCAAGGTCTGGGCCTGTAGAAAATTATCTTTATGCGCTTGCTGCTGGCTTAAAACGGTACAAAATTTTATTTAGTTTGCAGCAAACTATGGGTCGAACACGGGGGACGAATAAAACGTTGAAATATTGAGGTTAGGAAAATTGGTCATTTGGATACGTAATGGCAACGAGGATCCTAAGCTTATATCCTCGTTGGTAATGGCTTACGCAGTGACGTCATTGAGTGATAATTTTTGACACTTCACTGGATAAAAAGTTAAGTTAGGTAGATAAAAGTTCTGTTTTTTGGCCGTATATGGATTTTTGCGCCAGAAGTGAAATTTTTGGCTAGAAATAGTAGTGTTAATTATTAAGAATTTGAATGCTAAACTCAGCTTAATGACTTAGGGCCTGTTTAGTTAACTTTTAATGGACAGCGTTTAATGCGTAATGTGTAATGATTAATTATTAGGGGTGTTTACTCAAGTTTTTATGCATAATAGTTAATTACAATTTGATACAAGGAATAATGTTTTGGTTGGTTGAATTTTATCTGTTTTTTTTTTAAATAAATGAACAATAAATATAAATTATTTGAAATGGCTTTGCTTTTTTATACAATGTTTACTTAGAGTGACCATCATTTTTTAAGAGAAAAAGAATACATATAAAACAATTTTTAAAATAACATTCATGGTAAAAGTTATCTACACCCTCCCCTATTACAGCTTTTTTTAAAGGGGGTGGCGGTTAGTAGGTATTGGTTTGGATTAGTCAAGTCTTGATTCTAGATTCGATTCCCACATCAAAAATAGTAGTTTTCACAACTAGTGGCTAAAATAGTGGTTTTTTTACAAGCGTTGGTTTAAATAACGAGCGCAGTGAGGTATTTAAAAACGCGAGTAAAAAAACACAGTTTAGGCACGAGTTGTTAACACTATTTTTTTTAATATCTTTATCAAAAAGTACAAGAAAATAGGAAAATACTCGAACGAAGATATCATTTTTTACGCGTTTTGAACGTTGCGTTGACAAAAAAAAACTAATATTGTAACAATCAATGATATAGAGCTGCATAATTCTTTAAATATTTTAATCTTTTTACGATTTATGTAAATATCAAACTTAGCTTATGGCAAATCACATTTTTTAAAAATTCCGTCTTAAAAAGCAATTTATCTATATTTTAATACGGCATTGTATTTTAAGATAAGACAAACATATTTATTTGAAATATAAGTTTATTTTAACCTGTGACGACAAACAAATTATTTACTTCATATTCGGACCTGTATTCTTGCAATTAAAAACGGTAAGTCTTGTCAAAACGTTTTGGCAAGCGCCCTTAGCCTTTTTTAGTAGAGGAAATGAAGCTATTTATGATGAGCCAAAAATAATTAATTTGTAACATTTTTTTTTTGGGCCACTATGTATGTTTTAAGAAACCGTTAAGTCTCTAACTGCGCGTCGAGTACTTCATTAAATTAAGGGGGGTAAAGGAGGCCAAAAAAAATTAAATATCTCAAAAACTAAAAATTTAAGACTTTGTAAAAACTTTTTCTTGGGATGGAGGGGGCTACAACTATAAATTTGGGATCAGTTGATTGCTACTGAATTTTGTGACAGTTTTGCATATCAAAATTATCAACAAAAAAAACGTCAAAGCACTGGCTGAGCTGTAATATTTTTTAAAGTAATGGTAGAGCCATGACGAACCTTAAAATAAATTTGTTAAATACTCGTTAAATTATTTTTAGATGTGCTAAAATACACTTATACTAGCCACCTCATGCCTTACACACTTTACGCTTTGAACAATTACAATTTTTGCTGTTTCTTGAATAAAAATTACAAAATCAAAATTATATGCACGACCCCACTAAAGATGACAAACAGATGACAAAACACCCAGTAAACACCGTTATGTAGAAATTACGTAAAATTTACACAACAGATTTACCTTGTTACGTAAATTTAAGGACACTCAGAGGTCACAAGAAGGTTAAATTTAAGTCACATTAAGGTGCGAAAACTGCATATTGCCATGCGCAGAGAGTTAAGTAAAAACTACGTACATTTTACATAACAGGTTTACCTTGTTAGGTAAATTTAAGGTCACATAGAGGTCACAATTATTTATTAATAAGGTAAAATTCGGGTCACATTAATGTGCGAAAACACTGCATATTGCCATGCGCAGAGCCCACCTAATTCTTACATAAATGTGATGTAAATAAAATAACATACATTTTACATCCATGTTACGTGAGGGTTAAGTAAAAACTACGTATATTTTATATAACAGGTTTACCTCGGTATGTAAATTTAAGGTCACAATAGGTTATTAATAAGGTAAAATTAAGTCACATTTGTCTGATGACATGCGCAAAGCGTCAACTGTCGGTGATTAACGTAGGTCTGTCGGTGACACGGTCCCTAGAATTCTAGAGAATGTGCGTTGGTGGTTGCTTAACATGGTCTGATTTAAGTGGCGGAGAAGGTGATTCTTATAGAGAAGTACCGCTATCTTGTCAATACCTCATCAAAGTCCGCATTTTAGTTTTGAAATATCTTTGTCCTTTATATATAGATATATATAATATTATCATCCACTGTACAGGGAACATAGTGACATACCGCCATCTCTACCTACTAGAAAGAAACTATTAAGCAGTGGTAATTCCTTTCATTTTCATAATATTTTTGTAAATTTTCATGTGACATAAATCGCGTTATAGAGCGTTTACCTCATTTAGACGTTATAAATATTACATAAAATGTTTTATATAATAGTTATGTAACATTTGAAATATAAACTTTAGGACTTTAATTTGACTTAAATTATTTTAAAGGGAATTTACATAACTTGAATTACATAATTAATACATAAAACATGTTATGTAACAAATATGTAAAATTGTAAATGTAAAGTTAAGGTTCAAACTGTTTCATAATATTTATTTAAATTTCAAAATTTTAATGTGACGTATATCATGTTATAGAGCGTTTACGTAATTTAGATGATATAAATCCTAAGTAAAATATTTTATATAATGGTTATTTAACATTTTAATTGTAAACCTAAGGTTCAATTGATTATATAATAATTATGTAAAATTTAGGACTTTAATTTGACGTAAATAATTTTACAGGGAAATTACATAACTTAGATGACATAATTAATACATAAACAATTTTATGTAACAATTATGTAAAATTTAAAATGTAAACTTAAGGTTCGCACTGTTTCATAATATTTATGTAAATTTCAAAATTTTAATGTGACGTAAATCATATTATAGAGCGTTTACGTAATTTAGATGATATAAATATTACATAAAATGTTTTGTATAATACTTACTTTCATTTAAAGTAAATCATTTTATGTAACGTTTACGTAAATTAGATTAGGTACTTAAATATTACATATAATTTTTTATATAATAGTAAAATAATAATAAGTAAAAAAATTAAGGTCCCACTATTTACGTAATATTGACGTAAATTTTAAGAATTTATTAATAAAGTCATAGTATTTACCTAAAATTACCGTTGCTTATGATGACTTAAATTTATAGTCAAAGTTTTGACGTAATATTTACATAATTTTTTTTATGAAAATATTTAATGTGAGATTTACGTAAATATGATGTAACATATTTTACATAAATATATGAACCTTAGATTTACATAACTATTAGGTTGTAGTCAGAAGTGTGTCAGAAATTTTTATTAAACAATTGCCTGAAATTATTTCGATCTTTCTCTTCAATAACCTTAAATATTTTTCATTTTAATAGAGAGAAAATGTTTTTTGGCAGCATTTTTTTTTTGAACGCTTAAAAAAACAGTGAAAACTTGAAAAATGTGAGTGTTTTATTATAGAAGTCGAAAGTTTGGAAGAAAATCTTCAAAATGTGAGCAAAATCATGATATAAAAATGTGAACGCTTAAAAAAACAGTAAAAACTTGAAAAATGTGAGTGTTTTATTCTAGAAATCGAAAGTTTGGAAGAAAATCTTCAAAATGTGAGCAAAATCATGATATAAAAATGTGAACGCTTAAAAAAACAGTAAAAACTTGAAAAATGTGAGTGTTTTATTCTAGAAATCGAAAGTTTGGAAGAAAATCTTCAAAATGTGAGCAAAATCATGACATAAAAATGTGAAAAACATAGTAAAAATTGCTTAAACAAAAACGTTACTCCTTAAATTATGCTAAAATATTTTAAGCCTTAAATTACCATCATGGCTTTACCATTACCTTATAAGAATTAACAATTACATTAAAGTTCAGTTTACAGTGAGGACTCAATACATATCAAAACTGAGAGTTTTGACGCGCATACACTGAGTGTATCTCTCTCCTTTATTTTGATACAAAATAGAAAATGATAGAGGCGCACCAGTGCATCAAAAGGAAAACGTTATTGGTAACAATAAAATGACAGTTGTAGCCCCTTCCCCACCCCAATAAGAAGTTATCATCGATTTTACATCTGCTTTAAAATGTCTTTCTGTGCAGAATTTTCTACTTTCTTTGGTGCCCTACTGAAATTTTCCCATCGAATCTCATTAAAAAAAAATTATAAAATTCTTGTATGATTTTTTATCTGGATTTGGGTCGGTTTTGGAACAGATTTCGAAGAGACCTTAAAAGATTTTATCAGATTTGAGGAGGTTTTATCGTTATGGTGATTTTAGAAGATCCTATGGGTCTATGATTTTGGAGGAGATTATATGAGTTCTTGTGGGATTGGTTTCTAGAAGATTTGAGAAGCTTTTATCGTTATGATAATTTGAGAAGATCTTATGAGCGAGGAGATTTTATGGATTGGTTTTGGAACAGATTTCGATGAGATCCTACAAGATTTTATCAGTTCTGAAAAATTTGTTTTTTTTTTAATTTCATTCATTCATTCATTAAAATCATTGATTTCCGCATCGTGTTTTCGCTAAAGCTGTCGAAATTGCGCTTTTAAAGTCGGCCAACTTGCTCAGCTTGGTTATCGTCTTTTGGCCCAAAATTGAGTGACGAGATAGCCAGTTGCACCGCATGTATCTTTCTATCTAATTATGAATTCTATTAAAGTTATGTTATTTGTCAGAAACCCAAAGTGTAAGTTTTTAGGTATAAATATGTTAAAAAAGTAACGTTTGGCTCATGTATTATTTTTGTGACAGCTGTATGCAAAAGAACACTTTTTTTAAATCTCTTTTTATAACCAAACTAAACCTATATTTAAGACTTTTATGGAACACACTGTACAGAAAATGTGATATTATATTTTATAACCAGAAAATTTTTATTTTATAAACAAAAAAGAATCATATCATTGCTATAGAATCCGGACATTGCTAAAATCTTCTCGAATATCTTAGAAATTTATTCGACAAGAATCCGCATAGAATCTTCCGGAATATCCTAGAAACATATCCCACCAAATTCATCGAAACTTCTCCAAAATCATTTCCCATATACCCGATAGAATCTCCTAGGATCTCACATAAATTTGTCCCAAAACCCTATAAAATCTTCTTGCCCATAGGATCTTCTAAAATTACCATAATAAAAGCTCCTTAAATCTTCTAGAAACCAATCCCATAAAAACTCATATAAACTTGTCTAAAATATCGGATACCCGAGCAAAATCCAAATTATGATGAAAACTCTAAAAACCAATCGCAGAAAAAAGTTCTCCATAATCTCTTAGGATCTTATAAAAACCGATCCCACAAGAACCCATAAATTTTTTTTCAAAATCATTGCGCTTATAAGATCTTCTGAAATTATGAAACTGATAGAATATCATCAAATATTCTAGAAACCGATCCCACAAGAACCCATAGAAACTAATCCAAAATCATTCCTCATAGGATCTTCTATAATCACGATACTGATAGAATCTCCTCAAACATCCTCAATACCCCATTCCCATCAAATCTTCTTCAAAAATGTGTATTTGTGCGTTCATAAAATCTTCTCCAAGCCCACACCCTTATACAAACTGATAAAATGTCCTAGACTTCTATTTTATAAAACAACTTTGATTCTCATAAAAGTAACTAGTCTTATCCAATCTTATAAATTATTCTAAAACTACAAATTGATAAAATATTATATATTTCCTATATAATCTTCTCTGCTTCTAGAAGATTATAAAATATTATAGAAAAAAATATTCGCCATGTCATTGAATCTTATAGAACTTATAAAAATATGATAAAAACTTCTCCGGTCCCGATGAGATTTGAGGGGAAAATTTCAGCAGGGTGGTTATAGATATTTAAATACAAAAATCGAAAAAATGCTAAAAACCTTTATCGCGCGTGGAAAAATAGCCGTTACAATTTTTTCCCTTTTTAAAACTCTGCCTGTATTCTTCCATGTCTCTCTATTAGAGAAAGAGGGATATAGCATCGAGCAGCAAAAACTAAATCTGTGGATCTGGCATTCACTTTAGAAGAGTTCCAATTTTCAGTCATAGATTAAAGATTTTTTTTATACCTTTATCAAAAACATGATTTTAGTAACTGTCTGGCAGATAACTAAAGCATGGCTTTTTTGGTTACCGATGCAAAAAAACTTTTTTTTTATCACGGGTGCAAAAAAAGATTTCTGTCCGTTTTTTACCCAAAATTAAAGAGAAATAGCGGAAAATAGTAATATTGAAAAAATCTAATTATTGGTGCTTAAAAATTAAGACATTTTCGCCAGTTTTCATCAAGTATTTACGAAAAAATCACTTATAAACATCGTCAAAATATCAAACTGTCAAAGATTAAAATGTCGAAACAATGAACGTCACCGAGTAAAAAGGCACATCGCTATGGCAACCCTTGTTATGTCATTTACCAGCCGCCTTCATTTATAGGGTAAAGATGGTGTGTTTTGAGAGAAGTGCTCTTTGTTCGGGATTTTTAAAAGTATTTTCCTGTTTTTCTTGGATTTTTTGATAAAGGTATTAAAAAAAAATAGTGTTCACAACTCGCGGCTAAACTGTGCTTTTTTTACTCGCGTTTTTAAATATCTCGCTGCGCTCGTTATTTAAACCAACGCTTTTAAAAAAAGCACTATTTTAACCACTAGTTGTGAAAACTACTATTTCTTTACTCTAATGATGGATTCACTTTTATTTAAAAAAAAAAAACATACTTTTCCACCACTTTCAACCGTTTTTCACAATCGATTTTTTTATTAATTTAGACGAGCTATAATTACTTTCCGTTTTATTTAAAAAAAAATATAATTCTCCCCCCCCCCCACCCACTTTCACGACAAAACTAAAAAATCTAACTCACAAACGAGCAATAAAAGTCGATTCAATTTTTTTTAGTTTTTATGTAGATTGTTATTCCCCTCAAACAACGAGATTATCTACTAAAAATAGATTCCAAGTGCTAATAAAGATTATTTTTCAAATGATGAACATAAACTGAGAGATTTTTTTTTTAATACAGGGTGGTTCATTAACTGAAGAAACTTGAAGAAAAAATTTTCTTACACAAATTTGGGCTCATATTTTTTTTATATATATCCAGTGGTCACCAGCCGTATTTGACAACGCTGGTATATATTGTAAAATAGGTACAAGGTGTTTGTTTATAACTGGAACACTCAGTATCTTTTTTATTAATGAAAATTCAAACATTTCTTGGCAAATCGCAACGAAATTAAGCGCTATAACAACTTTTTTTTTTGTTGATCCCCTTGTTATACAGGGTGTGGCAATAAACCAATTTTTGTAAATAGAATACCCAGTATATTTTTGCATTTTTGAATTTTTCAAAAAATTAGCTTTACAAAAATTCCAAAAACTATTGAAATATCTGTTGTAGTTTCTGAGATATTTGCGTTTAGAAAGGACCATCTGATCAAGTTTATATTGTTAAAATAAGTAAATAAATTCATGGCCCACTTGGTAGCTTGATGAGTTGGTCATTTCCAATGTATTTTCATTTTGACAATTATTAAAACTTAAACGCAGATATATCAGGAACTACAAAAGATATTGAAATAGTGTTTAATATTTTTGTAAAGCTAATTTTTTTAAAAATCCAAAAATGCAAAAATATACAGGGCATTCTGAAATTTTTGAATTGAGTTTAGACCTACCCTTTATTCCAGTTATATACAAACACCCTCTACAATATACCTACCCACTTGGCACAAAATGTGAAAAACAAACATCTTTTTAACGCTTAACAGGCGGCTTTCTAACGTTTTTTGGCGTTGGAACGTTAGAATCACATTAAAAAAACGTTTTTTTCACGTTTTATATAGAGGATGTGCCAAAAGTCCGAGTACACCCTAATATCTCCAGAACCAAATTAGGCAGAGAAGTGTTTTACAAAAAAGTATCTTTTTGGATGCTAATCATCGCACCCGTTATTAAGGAGGCGGAGCTAGAGCGGCGACGATACTTTTTTAAGGGAGATACGCCTGTATATTTTTGAAAATTTAAATAGACTTCCTTCCGTTTCCAGAAAAAAACTAATATGTAACTTTTTTCTCTAACGGTTTTTAAATAAAATGGGAAAATCATCTCCATAAGACCAATGAGTTAAACAAGAAAACAGATATTCCGTGATTCTTTGTCTAAATCATTGTTCTTATTTAAAAGTTTTTGTCAGTTTTAAAAACCGTTAGAGAAAAAGGTAACATATTAGGTATTTTTGCAAACAGATTGAAAAGCTCTATTCAAATTTTAGAAAATATACAGGGTACCACATTTAAAAAAAGTATTCTCTCTGCCCTAGCCCTGTCCCCATCCTAAAAGCATTAGCATCCAAAAAGATAGTGTTTTGTAAATCATCTAATTATGTGAAATTTTACTTCTCTGTGTGGCGGACTTGGATTTTTAGGACACCCTGTATAGAGAAAAGTTAGAAAGCCGCCTATTCAGCGTTAGAAAGATGTTGTTTTTCACGCGTTTTAATGTTAGTGCTGTTTTGTGCTAAGTGGGTAACCAAAATAAGAAGGCTTAAAAGTAGAGATTTTTTTCTGTCAGTGATCTCAGCTCAGGAAAAATCGATGTGACGTCCTAAAAGGGCCATGTTGCAGTACTTAAACTGCAAGCAGGAGGCTCCCCCCATCTCCCAATTCTGATGTTTATTGAACTTCAAAACGTATGGACATCACATGGCCCATTTTGAACGTCCTCTGCCAAAAAAACCGCGTCAAATCTTTTAAAAAAGTTTTACGATATTTTAAAGTGATAAAAATTAAATCTCAGAGCAAATTTTTCCATCAGTTTTTACAAGAAACACAGCCTGGCTGGTCGAATCTTATAAAACCCTATGAAACAGCATAAGAACTTACCAACTTTCATAAGAACTTATGCGGTTTTTTTTATCTGGTCACGTCAGAAAGGTGCATATTTTATACGCATATTGATTCTTATTTTCTTCTCTAGAAACGAAAATATTTTCTTCTTTACATTTTGCGTTACGTATGAATAATCCTAGATGATGTCTTGAGTGCAATGTTCCCAGACAGCATAACTCTGTCCCAAGGATGTCCAGTGGAGAGTTCTCTGGACAATGCAGCAGTCCATTGGACATCCAAATCTGTAAGAAATGTTGTCCAAGGTGTATCCATTGAATAATACAATTGTCAAAACGTTGGACGGCTCTTGGACATCCCAAAAAAGTCCAAAAGTTTCAATATTTTGACTATTGTACCACTATACTAAATCCAATGGTTATCCAGTGGAACGAAATTATGTCCGAAAGTTATCCATTGGCTCTCCAAAAAGTATCTTTATGGTTCACTGTTGGAAAAAAATTAATAATTACAATGTGTATCCGTTGGTCTAATTTTCTTAGTACACTGGATATATTTGTTCCAATTGATATCCAGTGGACAGTTTTGTCAAAACCACTCCAACATCATAAGTCTGATTGTCGATCCCCGAGGATGGAGTTCCTAGCAAAGGATGGGTATTAAAATACTAAAATACCAATTAGTCTAAAATAATGAAAAATACTTACCTATAATATACAAATGATTCGGCTAGATTTGAGAGAAATGCTATTGTTCGGAAAAAAGACATATTTATTAATGTGCCAACTAGGCTAAGCCCGATTGACATAGATTTTTTGATAAATATTCAATGTTTAGTCAATGTATAAAAGTACACCACTTTTGCAGATGGACCAGAAAACATCGTTATCCATTGGATATCCAAAAACTAACTGAAAAAAAAGCAGTTCTTTTTGTATCAAAATTGGAAGTCCTTTGGAATCAGTTTTTTTGTCATCCACTGTATTGTCCAATGGATGTCCATAAATGGTCCATGAACAATGCAGGTGGTTCTAGACAAAAAATGGCTGTCCCATGGACAATTTGAGCTGTCTGGGTTGTGACCTATTTTCCTCTCTAGAGAATGAAACACTTTTCTTCTCTTTGGAATTTATTCATACAGGAAAATAAAAAATACAAAACATAATAAACAGCTAAAAAAAGAGAAAAAATCAACCACAAAACAAGCGTAAAAACAATCACACTACCCAGGTATACTTACAAAACCAAATCCTCTTCCAGGTCAGGGTCAGACGGGATAGTGCTTTAAGAGGAAAATGTTTTGGTCTCTAGGGACAAAAATAGAAAAAAAGATTTTTAACAAAAAGTAAGAAGGAAATTCGGCGACTTTCACACAAATATCTCACTTTCTTCACTTGTTATGTAAAATACTATCTTCTCGACTATGTTACAACTAGTGCCCAAATTAGAGCAAGTTTGAATTTTTAAATGAAACACCCTGTATTTTATTAAATTTTTGAATCGGCCTTTCCTTTCTAATCCCAAATATACCAAATATGTTACCTCTATCTATATTAATTTGCGAGAAAAATGACAAAATCCTTACCATAAGGCCAATGTGCTAGAGAGAGAATACTTTAATCTCTCTCTAACACATTATGCTTATGGTGAGGATTTTCGCATTTTTATTGCAAACCAATATGGATAGAGGTATAGTGTTTGGTATTTTTGAAATTAGAAAGGAAAGGGCGATTCAAACGTTTAACAATATACAGGGTGTTTCATTTAAAATAACAAACTTGGTGTCAAAATTTGACATTTAGCTATTTTAGACAGGTAACTTAAAGTATGCAAACAGTTATTTTTGATGTAAAATGAAACTGCTTTTTCGCGCAATGTGTGGAAAATTACTTTGCAACACATGTGCGGAAAAGTATGGTGACAGTTAACGTCATCGTACACTTTACCACTCATGTGCGGAAAAGTACTTTTTCTACTCGCATGCGGAAAGTACTCACTTTCCTCACTTATTTGCGTGCGGAAAGCTGCACTTTTCCGCACCGAGTGCGGAAATGAATTTACCCCCATACTTTTGCGCACTAGGATTTTTAATTATTGGCTTTTTTTTCTTTACGTCTGTTTGTCGGCACATTCAAGTGGTCGTAGGAAAAAAAATTGTACCTAACGTGCGTAAAGTGATTGTTCCGCCCTTGATTTCTGGCCAAACTCCACTGAAGCGTCGTTTGTCCATCTAAAATCGCGTGAGGAAAAGTGGCACTTTGTGGCACATGTGCGGAAAAATTTCTACACACGGGTGAAATTTAACGTTTTCTAAGGATGCAAATCGTGTGAAATCATAAAGGTATAACTTCATAATCATATAAAAGTATAAATCATAAAGGTATAAGTTTAGTGAGTTCTCCAGATTGACGATTATTCATATTAAGACGGAAAGGAAAAGTTCTATTAAGTATAAAAATGGTGTGGGTTTTGTAAGTATTTTCTTTTTTTTTTAGAATTTTTTGATAAAGGTTTATACCTTTTTTACCAAAATAGTAAGACGGCAAGGAAAAGTGCTATAAATTCTTCACAAATTTTATTTGAAATCCCTTTCATCCTAAAAAAAAAGAAAATACTTACAAAACCCACACCATTTTTATACTACATATCAAGGGTAGCTGATTCTTTTCATTCGGTGACTTTACACTGTTGTCTATGTTGGGAATTTGGAACCTTTGGTTGCACTAAAACAAAGCTATGATTGTTTTCCACACCAAAACTACACTTTTTTGCACTCGACACGCGTTTCGCTAACAACGTTAGCATCATCAGGAGACGATAAAAAATAAACTAAATTAACCTACGCTCTATCTCATATACAATCTTTAAGTGGGCGGAGATAAGACTAATAATTTGTGATTGATCACGATTTATAATCCTATCTCCGCTCAACTAAAGAATAAAGTGTACTAAACGGGATGGGTCCTCTATCTTTATTGAAACTATTTCTGGATTTAATGATTTCCATACTTTCATATGCATTCAAAAGTCTTTTGTTTATATATGATTGTTTTCAAAAGCATGCTCGGCCACACTTGACTTTTCTGTTCTTCCGTATTTTAAGTGTGCTAAGTGTTCTTTAAAACGTATTTGAATAGAGCGTCTCGTTTGGCCAACATATTTTTTGTCACAATCCATGCAACTAATTTCGTAAATTCCACTTTTTTCTAGAACTGTGGGATTTCCTAGTAAACTTCTTATTGTCTTACCGGATTGATATACTAATTTAAGACCGGTGTTATTAAATAATTTTGTAATCCTTTTTAAAGAACACTTAGCACACTTAAAATACGGAAGAACAGAAAAGTCAAGTGTGGCCGAGCACGCTTCTGAAAACAATCATAGATTCACATTAGATAACCTAAAACTTCTAAAAAGTGTACCAAACAAAAGACTTTTGAATGCATATGAAAATATGGAAATCATTAAATCCAGAAATAGTTTAAATAAACATAGAGAACCCATCCCGTTTAGTACACTTTATTATTTAGTTGATCACAAATTATTAGTCTTATCTCCGCCCACTTAAAGATGAGTGCAAAAAAGTGTAGTTTTGGTTTGTGGAAAACAATCATAGCTTTGTTTTACACTGTTGGTCATTTTAATTTCTGAAAGTTTTTTATTCGGTCGTATTTTCAAAATGATTTTTGCTGAATTTTACTTACTCTCTGCAAATAACATAAGCATGGCTTTTTCTTAGAGTGCAAACAATATTTTTATTATTTTTTTTTTGCACACGAATAATGTCAAAAAATTTTATGGCCGATAGAAGAATTTGGTGCGATTTTGAAAACGCAACGGCGAAACAAATGACTTTTTGTAATTTTTTTAGTTTTTTGAATTTTTTGATGAAGGTCTCGATGAAGGTATTAAAGAAAATAGTGTTTACAACTCATTGGGTCCGTTTTTTAAAACCAAGCTTGTCTCAAAAACTATTATTTTTAGGTATGAGAACAATAAGAAAATGCATGGAAAGATATAAATAATTTTTTTTTTAAAATTCCGTTTCATCCTGACTGCTCTCAAAGTGGATCACGTTTTCCGAACTTACAAATCAAAGATTTCTGCCTGTTCTTCTATATAATTAGAAATAATGTGAAAAATTTCAAGTAAAAAACTCAAAATTATGTAAAAATACGGTTTTAAACTTTTATTGGGCCAAATTTTAGACAAATTTAGGGTCTTTTTAATTAGATAACTTATTGAAAAAGGCACATTTTATAATTAAATTATCTCTTGATGCAGAAATAAACTAGGTAAATCTACTACATTGGGGCGATTTTTCAAAAAACTATAATCTCTTGCACATAGTTAAAAAAAAACTTGTATGAAGGGGAATTGAACAAATAATTTTCAAGCTATCCACAACCTATGAGGATAATAGTGGTCTGTATGACAATTATTTGAAGAAAAAATAAGAAAATTGGGCGACTCTTCCTTAACAAAATATAGTAAAAACTACAGAAAGTGACCTTAATTTTTAGAACTGTTTAAACATCTGGAGTAGGGAGATTGACATTTGGAAGAGGAAAAAATTTCCACACCCTCTTGGCTTTTTTCCAAAGCTAAATAAGTATAAAATTGGATAGCATCATCATAAGTCAGGAAAAAGCATGGCATATAGGCTTTAAAATGGTATATATGTGTATCTTCTGGTTAGAAACCATCGAAGTTAAATATGTTATTTTAACTACCTACACCCTTTTTTTACAAATAAAAATACTAAAGTTTTCTTATAAAATTCGTTAATTTATTTCCAAAAAGACTGAAAATTTTCTAAACACTATTATTAGCAAAAAGTTTATACATTATTTAAGTAGAAGCATACTTTTCTAAGAAAATTTCTTACCATAATGTCCATTTTTTAATTCACTTAAGTAGCAATAACAGTGTTAACCAAGGGGCAAAGCACTAGTCAAAATTTGCACACCAACTATTTCAACCACCAATTTCAACAATTTCGCAGCAGTTTGCCCAATAAATTTCAAAATGAAAGCTTTTGACTATGTTCCTGTCAAGTCGTAAAAATGCCCTCTTGAATTTTAGTCCTTCAACAATTAAAAACTGGTTGTCTCTGTCATAGACAAAATAAATGAGACCTTGTCAAACAATCTTTATATTTTGCAAATAACTTATCAAAAATTTGCCTTTGATTTTTGGAGAATTTATTGGTTTACAAAGTTTATGAAGAGGGCCGTGGAAATTAGTTTCCTAGCAACAAGAGACAGTTGGTTAACAAATAAAATGCGTCACTTTTTTCGGATTGTTTGAAGAAAAAAATCAAGAAAATTGGACCCATCCCAAAGAGAACTACAACTATAGCGCAAAAGTGATGAAAAGTAGGGTACTTCAGCAAGAACTATTTCAACATCAAAAAGGATATTGGCATTTGGAGCTAGTGAAAGTATATTACACCTTATAAATAAACCACCAAACACCCTGCAGTGTCCTGAAAAAATGTCCACAGGGTTTTCCCGTGACAAAATACTTCTCGAAAGGGCAGAACAGGTATCACTTTTAAATAAAAATTGATTTGTTTAACAAGCCAAATCCCTCCGGTCATGCCATAATTAACTCATTGCCGCCATAATTAAAAAAACCATCCAAAGTACACGAAACAACGACGTCACCACCAAATTTGACAATCTGTCGCGGCTCTTTTAGAACTAAACTGCTTACTATTCAAAACTAAGCACTAGGCACTTTTTTGGGTAGGACTAGGTAGGCAGATGGTAAAATATCGGTGTGTAATAATCCACGGGCGATTTTTGTCTACCTGCGAGAGACCTCTCGCAACTATACGACGTAAACTTGCTCTGCTGCATGACGACAAACGCTTGAAACAACTTTTCGATGAATAACAAGGGAAAGGCAAACTACGGGCCGCCCTCGATTCGTGTCGGTCCGACTTCGGTCGTGCCCGCTCGTTGACGTATCCCTTGTGCAGTTCACACAGTCGAAGATGGAAGCCGCTAATAATCAGCTCTTCGCGTTGTGCATTTTTGACTAGAAAAAATGCCAGTTTTCCATTCGTTTGCAATCAAAATTTTGTACGATTTAGTGAGATAGTTTAGTATTAAGTATTTTGTGATATTTTTCCAAGGTAGGCTTATAGTAATAGTGCTGAAATTAGAGCTGGAACGAGGTACGATTTAAGCGGGAGTTTTTAGTAGTAGTCGTGTCTTTAGCCTCTCGAATAATGGCGTAGTACACACACTGAGTTATCAGATAGATGTTTCGTAGGCACAATGGTTAATTTTATTATATAGAATATCGCGAAGGTGGTTGAAATACTGCATATTTGTTGTTTTTGTTGTTGTTTTATTGTGGATTTTTTTGAGAGACCCGGTGGTTATTATGTTTGACGTTTTAAAAAGAAGATGCATATTTTTGTCAAATTTATACAGGCAAGGGTGGGTACAATATATGGGCTCTAAAATTATGTTGCATGCACTTAATTTTGCTGACTTTAAAGCATCAGGCTAGGTACTAATATTTAAATCAAAGCTTGTTGTAAGAACTACCTAGAAAATAAAAAGCAATAAAACTTTAATTTTATAATTAGGGATTTTATTAATTTTACTCAGTCATGTATAGTTAATTAAAAAAAGTAAGGAAGGGGGAAATATTTTTCTGCGTCTGCGCAGACCAAGTGTAATATGCAATGCAGACGATCTTTATAGTGACGCCATTATCAAGAGTTTTTGGTTGATTTATTTTGGAAACGACAGTTTTTGGGTGGACGTGTCTTTAGCACTTGAGTATTTTACTAAAATGATAGATTTTTCTCGTGATCATGCCTTAAAGATAAAGGCGCGCGTGTTGGCTTTGCTGATAGCTTTTTACAAAATTGTGCAAGAAACAATTCTCACAACGCGTTTTTAAAATGGCGGCTGCTGGTTTGAGCTAGTTTTGGTAAATCAACTTCTTTATAGTGACGCGACGCCATTATCAAGAGTTTTTGGTTGATTTATTTTTGGAAAAGACTGGTTTAATTTTTTTTGGGTGAGCTGTGTTTTTACCACTTGGGTATTTTAGTAAAATCGTAAGTAAAATGATACCTATATTCGTGTGATGTTAAAGATGGCGCGCATGTTCGCTTTAATTGGTGCTAGTTTTTGACAAAATTAGTTTACATATCTTGATATTGGGCAATAAATAATTCTCACAGTGCGTTTTTAAAATGGCGGCTGCAGGTTTGAGCTACTTTTGGAAAATCAAGTTCTTTATAGTGACTCTACGCCATTATCAAGAGTTTTTGGTTGATTTATTTTTGGAAAAGACAGTGATGTAAGGGTTTTTGGGTGGCCGTGTCTTTAGCACTTGAGTATTTTAGTAATCTCGTAACACACGCCTTAAAAGTATGCAAGAAATAATTCTCACAACGCGTTTCCAAAATGGCGGCTGCTGGTTGAGCTAGCTTAATCATGTTTTTTATAGTGACGCGACGCTATGATCAAGAGTTTTTGGTTGATTTATCTTTGGAAAAAATAGTGGTTTAAGTTTTTTTGGGTCAGATGTGTGTTAACCACTTGGGTATTTTAGTAAAAACGGAAGTAAAATGATATATTTGTTTGATGTGGAATAATATAACAAACATCTCGTGACAGACGCCTTAAAGATGACGCGCGTGTTTGCTTTAATTGCTGCTAGTTTTTGACAAAATTAGTTTACGTATCTTGATATTGGGCAAGAAATAATTCTCATAGTGCGTTTTTAAAATGGCGGCTGCTGGTTTGAGCTAGACGCGACGCTATTATCCACAGTTTTTGGTTTTGATATTGGGCAAAAAACAGTTGTCACAACACGCTTTATAAAGATGGCGGCTGCCGGTTTGAGCTAGCTTTGGTATATATCTAATTATGCTTTTGTCATATAAAATTTTACTTTTTAAGAATGTTGATTATTAAAAATATTTCTTGTTATACTAAATTTGATATTTATAGTTAAAAAAAGTGTTTATCATGAAAAGTTAAAGAATTAGAGATCAATAAAAGCTTATAAAAAATAATAAATAAATATTATCACAGCACGTTTTCAAAATGGCGGCTGCTGGTTTGAGCTAGTTTTCCATAGTATTTTGTCAAAGATTAATTTTTTAGATTAGAAAAGGGTTAATTATTAGTAGAAGGGGCCATATTAGTTTGTGTCTTACATTTAAGATTAAATGAAAAATTTAAGAATGAAGAGATCAATATTAGTTTATATCTTGGTCAAGAAACCACAACACATTTTTAAAATGGCGGCTGCTGGTTTGAGTTCTAGCCTTTTTGGTCATATGAAATTTAACTTAAGATCAGGAAGGGTTAGGTTTTAACAGTTGAAGAGGGATAGTCTTGATGAGCAAGGTCCATATCTCACTAGACGCATTTAAAATGGCGGGTAGTGATGGTATGAATCTAGCTTTGGTAAAATTAAGGTTTTTTTTAATACATTAAAGAGTGTTTATTATTATTATTATTATTATATTACGTTACGTTAAGTATACCTTGATGGGGAAGAATCGAAACATATCTCACTAGACGCATTTAAAATGGTGGATGTTAGTTTGAGCAAGCTTTGGTAAAATCGTGTTTTTTCATACAAATCTTTAATTTTTAGAGTGTGTTTATTACTAAAAGTAGTGGGTGTAAGAGGGCAATATTAGTTTATTTCTTGATAATGGACCAGAAATAATATTAGAGATCACGCTTTCAAAATGGCGATTGCTGGCTGTTTGAGCTAGCATATGAAATTTCCCTTTTAATGTTAAAAAGTGGTTATTATTAAAAGTATAATCATATTTAATAAAATACTCTAATTAGTCTAGGCAATTTTGATAATGCTTTTTAAAATGTCATGAGTTTTGCTTTAAATCTTGATAACTGTGCGTGCATTTTTGTAAAATTTTGTATTTTATTAATGTATGAACAGTATTTTGTTCACAAATTACGTTGTTTAAAATATTATGTGGGCTGCAAAATCAATTTCTAAATTCACCTTCCTTATTTTTCTACTTTTTAGGTTTATTGAGTTTCTGAATAGAAGTTAAGGATAGATTTCGATTTTTTACATAGAAGCTTTCGCGTTCGTTATTCAATCACCCTTATTTTTAATTTGATAGAAAATTCGATAGAAAAGACTACTCTTTAACCGATTTCAAAGCCATTCAGAAACAGTCGCGAGTCACCACATTTTCAGCAGTCGATTGATCCCGATAGAATGACGCTGCAAACGAGTGTGTTAAGTTTGGAAGCGAAATCTGCAAGAGAGTACGCCTTTCTATCGAATTTTCTATCAAATCAAAGATAAGGTCCATGATATTAGCTGTCAGCAATAAACAAAAAAGTTCTTAGTTATAATTACTATAATAATTTTTAGCGTATTTAACGACAGTAGCAGTATTGGGTGTGGATAACCATACCTAAGCATCGCCAGTCGCGATTATGTTTCAGATGGGTGACCGCAAGGAGTTCCCGCTTAATTCGGCTACATATACTTTGCCGTGTTAGAACTGGAAAATGGAAGGTTTTTGTGGATTTTCCTATCATCTTAGGCAAAAGCTTTACCAGTTCGAACTGTGGATATTCCCTGCCCGAGACTAATAATAATTGCAAACCCTTCCTTACTCAAACAATGCTTTTGACAGCTCCCAATAGGGTGTATATAAAGGCGGGGAATCATTATTATTAGGGACTTTTCAGTACATAAAGTAGGCATAGCCTGACTTTAATAAAGTCGACACTATTTTGAAAATACCGCATATTTTTAGGCACACACACCAATCTGTTATGAAACGACTAGGAACAAATCCTAGCATTTTTCAGGAAAGTTTCACGTACGTTTTTAGGGTGCTTATTCTTGAAGTGAGAGAAAGGAGTGCTGAAAACATTTCTCTCACAAAAGCGCACCCGATTTTTAAAAAATCTCCTTTTTTGTTTAAAAGTTTGAGACAATGATGTGTTTGAAATTAACTCTGTGTTTCGCACTTCCATTGTCTATATTTTATTTATGCACGACGTTTCGATCAGTATAATCTCGATCAGTACAATCTCTGGCTACGTTCTTATATACTAAGGGAAGTCACTCAACCGTCAAGTTTAAGAAGTTGGCTCCGCTCAAGGAGGAGCTTCCAAATAGTTGGAATTTCAACAGTTGGTTTACGGAAAATACCCTGATTCTGCCCAATAAAAGCAGCTTCAAGGAATTTTCGTTTCTTCCAGTGTGACTCCTTATACAAAACCTTTACTGTCCACTTCATTCGGTGTTGTTTTGACCATGCATGTTCGGCGATTCCTGATTTCGTTGTTTCACCTCTTTGGGTATTCGTCTGATGTTCCTTAAGCTTAACAGATAGTAGTGTTTTTGTTTCGCCTATGTATGATTCACCACACTCACAAGGAACTTGATAAATGCATTCCTTATTTTGTTTGTTCTCCCGTTTTCTTTTACTAAGAAGGCTTCGAATTGTGTTATTAGATTTTAAAGCTGTTTTAATATTAAAGTTGTTCGCTACTCTTCGAATTTTCTCTGATACCCCTTTAATGTATGGAATTGTCACGAATGCATTTGCCTGGTTTTGGTCTTGTAATCTCTATCCTTTTCTTATTTCGATTTCCAAGTCATGAGAATTGTTACAAATTTGAACGGATCTCTTATACAAAGTTCTTGTTAAGTATGCCTCGTTTGGTGGTAGCAGAATGATTTGAACCATGGTTTAAATATTGTCCTGTGTGACACAATTCGAAGCCTTCTACTAAAACAAAACCGGAGAACAAACAAAATAAGGAATGCATTTACCAAGCTCTTTGTGAGTGTGGTGAATTATATATAGGCGAAACAAAAGACCACTATCTGTTAGGCTTAAGGAACATCAGACGAATACCCAAAGAGGTGAAATAATGAAATCAGGAATCACCGAATAAGTGGAGGATACAAAATGATGATATATTATGCCCGATCAATAAGTTTTGTCCCAAACAGCTAAAAGGTATCTCCGATACGGATAAGTAAACAAATTTGAAACAAGCTGAAAGCACCTGCTTGAAATAAACTCGTTTCGGACTTCCATTGTCTATATTTTATTTATACACAACGTTTCGATCTTCAGGTGCAAACTACGAAGTCGATCAGAGATTCTACTGATCGAAACGTCGTGTATAAATGAAATATAGACAATGAAAGTCCGAAACACAGAGTTAATTTCAAATACATCATTGTCTCAAACTTTCAAACACACCTAATGCTTGTGCCGTCCTTTAATAAAGTCAGGCTATATCAATTTTATGTAGGTTTCGATAAGTCCATAGTGTTATAATTATTATAATATGATGCTTAATAAAAAATTTGAAATAAATATATATTTTTCATTTTACATCTCTTCACCCTTGACTGACTTGTTTGCAGAGAAAACCAAAATGGCGGACACTGAGGAATACCACGTGAAATTAAAATCGCTTAAAAAATATGTTCCCTTTTTGGTGAACATGATGGAGGACCTCAGGATCAAAGGCAATCGCGAGGCCCAACTGAACAAGATTCAAAGTTTGCATGATATGATCACTGATGATAAAAAGAAGTAAGTTAATTTTTTTATGTATGAACTAGTAAAACCAAAATTTTTTAAAATCCCCGACTACTAGCATGCAAAGTTTTTTAAATACTACCCCCATTTACTCCGGCCCTAAAGTGAGTTTCTTTTCTTGACCGAACTGAAATAAACTAGAACCCAGTTTAGATCTACACACCAAATTTGTGAACATATCTCAAATTCCTTGACATCTTTGTGTAGAAAGCGTTTTATCTCTGTAACTACTTAGCCTATTTTTATCGAACACAAAAAGCGCATTGAAATCGGTTCACCGATTCGAGAGCTACATGCACACACAGTCATGGAGCGTTCGCGTCGTTGCTTAAAAGTTCTGTTTAAGGAGTAAAATTGTAAATTTTTTGGAGAGTTTCCACCCACTAAACACAAATATATTCATAGCACATTCTAAGAATATTCCTCCGGAAGATTGGAACATTCTTAGAATAGTCCTAAAAGGTTCTACGAACATTCACAGAATGTGAAAGGAATAGCTTACAGCAAGGTGTTTTCAAGTGATTAGAACATTCTTAGAATGCAAAATAAATATTCTTCGAACATGAAAATAATATTTTTTTGGAAAAATGACCGGAATATTCCCGAAATCTGATTACTAAAAATATTTATTGGAATTAATATTCGGAAATCGAATATTCTTGGGATATTTCAAAGGAACATCCAGAAGGGAATATTTGCGGAATGATACAAGAATATGTCAAAATATATACAAATATTCTTAGAATATTATATGGTAAATATACTTAGCATAAACTTAAGTAATATATTCTTAGAATATAAATATTCTGTTTGTGTTTACTAGGCAAAAGTAGCTCAAGTTGCTGTTAATCGATTGGCAAAACCTTTTTCAGCCAAATTCTGCAGCCATATGGTTTTGGCTATTGTCGATCAGAACTCATTTTTCGGTTTTTAAAACCATATAGCTTTTTCTCCTTTTTTAAAACTACGTGTCAAATAATAAACCAAATAGTTTTTCAAATAAAAAAAAATGGATGATATAAAGATGCTTTTAGGGTAATATTTTCCTGCGGGAGTCACTGTACTGATAAATATTATTAGTTTGCCTTTTCAAAATACACACGCTTAAAAAAATTGCAATTTTTGCAGTTTTTGGTAATGATTTGTTTAAAGTTGTGTTTCAGAAATCAGAAAAATATAACATAAAAACACAAAAGTACTTAGGCCTAAACTAATTTTAATTCAATAAAGTCGAAAATTTTAAGTGATTATCAAAATATTTACTGATTTTGATTTTCATATAAAATCGGGTTTTTAAAATGTTTTAAAAACAAATTCTAAAATTCCAACCAATTTACTGTAAATTTCAGTTGAGAAAACGTTTTTCTGTGCTGTGCTACTTGGGTTGGTATGCAAATGAAACAAAATGAAACCAAACGAATGGCCGCGGGGGTGGATTGACGCTTAGAACTAAGGAACTGGGCTTAGGCTCTAGTTGGTCCTACGTATATCCAGTGGATATCCGTCGGCGTATATATGGACGTATATATTCACGAACATATACATGAAACGTACTATGTATATGTGCTCCATCAATGTATATCCATTGTGTATCTTACCCATATAAAAAGGATATATATACATTGATGGAGCTGCGTCGGACGTCCAAGTGTGATAAATAATCAACTCTGATGGATGTCCACGGTTCCCTCGGGCCTTCGCCGGCCCGATGTCGATTGCCGAATTTGCCGTCATCGGCATGACGTCGATTTAAGACATCGGACCAGCAGTATTTTTTGTCCGTTTTGCGATGTAGGCCCAATGTATGTTTGCCGACGCAACGTTAGACAGTAGCCCGCCGTCGGACCAATGGTAAATTTTACTTTTTGCTGACACCGGCATACCGTCGCCGTACGATTAAGATCCGATATGGTTTAACCACATGGAACCGACCATCCGCCCATATAGCTGCTTAATTTGGTAGGTCTAACGTAGGCAAGCTGGTCTCGGCCCGACATCGGTAAACTATTCAAGTCCGACATTGGTTTCCTAAAGCGGTCCAACGTCGGCGATTGACGAAGGTCCGTCGGTGGTAGCTTAAACCACAAAGGTCCGATAATGTGTGGATAATAAGGCCCCACATCGGCCTCTCAAACCAGGCCGACGTCGGTGATTGACGAAGGTCCGTCGGTGTTTGCTTGATACGATCCGACATTTGCAAACCAGTTGAGGTGGTTTAAGTGGCGGAAGAGGTGATTCTTGTAGAGAAGTACTACCATCTTGTCAAGTCCGCATTCTAGTTCTGAAATATGTTTGCTCATTGTATAAATAGACATTACCGCCATCTCTACATACTAGGAAGAAACTATTAAGCAGTTTAAAAATTTTAATGTGACGTACCATCGTCTGTTGCCGGTTATCGACCAATCGAACAAAAATCTGATCAGGACATCGTCGGTCCAAAAGCAGATAAAGTGCGTTTCGGTATAATGTCGACTATAGTAAATCGGACCATCGTCAGTTGCCGATTCTCGACTAATCAAACAAATTTCTAATCGGACCATCGTCGGCCCTAAAGCAGATAAATTGGTGGTCGGCATAAAGTCGACTGTAGTAAATAGAGCCAACAACAGTTGCCTATTCTCGACCGATTACACAAAGTTCCAATCGGACCGTCGACGGCCACAAAGCAGATAAAGTGGGCGTCGGCATAAAGTCGACTATAGTAAATCGGGCCATCGTGAGTTGCCGATTCTCGTCCGATTAAACAAAGTTCCAATCGGACCGTCGACGGCCACAAAGCAGATAAAGTGGGCGTCGTCATAAAGTCGACTATAGTAAATCGGGCCATCGTCAGTTGCCGATTTTCGACCGATTAAACAAAGTTCCAATCGGACCATCATAGGCCCTAAAGTAGATAATGTTTGCGTTGGCATAATATCGACTATAGTAAATCGGTCCATAGTCAGTTGCCGATTCTCGTCCGATTAAACAAAGTTATAATCGCACCGTCGTCGGCCCTAAAGCAGATAAAGTGGGCGTCGGCATAAAGTTGACTAGTAAATCGGGCCATCGTCAGTTGCCGATTTTCGACCGATTTAACATCGTCGGTCCTAAAGTGGTGTCGGCATAAAGTCGACTGTAGTAATGTGGACCTCCGTCAGTTGCCGAAAACTGGAAATCGCAATCTGTCCAACATCGGGCCAGCGTATAGTCGCCGATGACGACACACTGCAGACGTTGTGGACATTGGTTCGATTCAATGCCGACGATTTGTGTTTGCTGGGTATACACGCGACATCCATGGTCATCCATTGTATATTCAATGGATGTACTTTTGCTATTTGGGTACACTTTCAAAACTATCGTGAAAAAGCGAATCCAAGTTTTTTTTCGTTGGCTCTGCCTTAATTCAATACGCAAATACAAATCGTGAAAACGCGGATCATACCTATTGAACGAATGAAAGTTTTGGCCAGACTTGATTTGACAGTTTATTCTTTGGGTGAGATAACCAAACTTTTATGTTTGTTTTCTAATTTTCGAAATTAAAGAAAAAACGGTAGGTGCCTGTCAAAAACCTAAATCGTGTTCAAAACGCGCTCAAATCGGTTTATGAAAACCGAAAAGTAAATCGTATTGAAAACGTGGTCAGTTCCATGTGAAAAAACTATGTATAGGCTTTCGGTTGGAATTGGCTAGGCGTTTGATATATTGAGATTTGTTCTCTCTGATCAACATTTAAATGGACCTCTTGTTCCGACCCACGGTTTCAGAGATATAGGTATTGAAAGTTGGAGGTTTCAGATTTTTGGGATTTTTCAGTAAAATCAGTTTTTTGCTTATTTTGTTGTATTCGAGTAGGTCACTTGCTACTTCCGGTACACCAGTTTTTAGTTACGTCACTTCCAGTAGCGGCACAAACTTGAAAAACGTAAAAAACTTTTTTTTCAAAATGCAATTTTTCTTAAAATTGCTGATTAAAAAAGAACAAATGGTGAAATATTTTCATCACCAAAAAATAAAACGAAAGAAAAGGATAACCCATTCCCAACGCCCATAGTGGAGTCGCGCAAAATTGCAACATTCTCCACATGTTGTACCACGAACTGGCTGGGAACCAGATGGAACCAAAGCAAACCAGTCAGGCTTGTAAAGATGTTAACAATTACAACTATAAGAACTCACCCGGAGTACTACAAGGATACGTAACGGGGGCGACTTGAAGACTAGACGCAAACATGTGTTTCACCCTTCCGGGATCTTCAGTATGTCAAAATGCACCTAGGGGACTCGAATATTCGTCAACACAGAAGACAAAGCGACCCAACCCCATGATATGTTATAGAAAAATCTTCAGAAAGGAAAAAAAGGTATCCTACATATGTATAAGCTCATCGCACTTTGTGAAAAAAGCCCTTGAAGGTGGAAAATGCTCGGGTTATTGTCTCCATTTCTACTATGTGTATGTGTATGCCATGCTAGAGACCAGAAGGCTCAGCCGATTTTAACAAAAGTAGTACCGCTGAATTGCTCTGAGTCTCAGAGGTACTATGTGTCATATATTGTTCAAGAAGAAAATCAATATGGCGAATGCGAGCCGCCATTCTGCCATTTTTTTATACTTTTGAGATATAACTTACAAAAATACGGGCGTTTTTCACAAAGTGTGATGAGCTTATACATATGTAGAAGATTTTTCTATAACATATCAAAAAAAATATATATTTTACAGTTTG
Organism: Oxystoma pomonae; assembly: GCA_963921995.1. NCBI lineage: Eukaryota > Metazoa > Arthropoda > Insecta > Coleoptera > Brentidae > Oxystoma > Oxystoma pomonae. Next base: position 66,292,047 of record OY998171.1, read on the forward strand.
TTCTTTTTTAATCAGCGATTTTACGAAAAATTGCATTTTGAAGAAAAAATGTTTTTTAAGGTTTTCAAGTTTGTGCCGCCACTGAGAGTGACGTAAATGAAATATGTCAATTTTTTCAACTGCATTCGATAGCCTGGTTCTCTACCTAAAAACTGGTGTACTGAAAGTAGCAAGTGAGCTACTCAAATACAAAAAATAGTCAAAAAACTCATTTTAGTGAAAAATCGCAAAAATCTGAAACTTGCTTGCCGCTTGCAGGCTCGAAGAGCAATCGGCGCAGCACTTGATAGCAGAGTGCGATGCATATGCCAGATCAAGTCAGCTGAAGTGGGGATTTCCCACGATAGAGGAAGAAGAGCTGCACTCGCTCAAATGGGCCGACATACTGAACTTCGTAAAGAAGCAGGGAGGTCCGGAGAGAGATTTGCAGCGGAAGTAGGGGCATAGGGGTAAGGAACGGGGTATGGCAGGAAGGGCACATAAAGAGGCCTAATTGCCAGGTCCACGGGTCGCCCCTATTAGGATAATCATAACATCCAGCCATTTTGATTTCTCAGAAAAACCATAATCGTGGAGTTCTTAAAATCCGCTTTGTTTGTCCATGTGCTCTTAATTTTGTCTGCGCAGTTTTACCTCTGCATGCGCTGTTTTGTCAGGTCCATAAAAGAAAGTCAAACTCTAAACTAACTAAACGTGCTTTTTTTTATTTTAGGTTAAAGTTAGAAACCCTTAACAGATGCGAGGAAGTTTTGACCAACATTTACATCAAAGTGGTACGTAATAAAGATGTATCGACATTACTTAAATGTCCAGCAAAGCGCTATTGATCTCAAAACCGCATTACTAATTTTTTTTTGTTTTTACGTAGAATCCCCAAATCAAAACCAAGATCAGCCTGGGTCCCGCCTCTCCTGGCGAGCCGATCGAAATTCCTGACAGTCCGTCGCGGGAAGTTGACGAGACTCCCAGGAGTCCCAGTCCTGATCCTGACGAATTCAATTTGTCATCCCGCCCGGTGAATATACCGACTGAAAAAGTGCACGATACCTATTCGAAACGGTAATAATTATTTTAAACTAATTTAATTCTAGAACAAAATAGAATAACCAAGTATAATTTGCATAATTTAATATATAATTTTGCCCTTCTTTGTTTTGATGTTATTTTCTTGATATTTTAGATCAAAATATGATTCTACCAGAAACCGTAACATTCCAAAGATTGACATCTACGGGGCGGCAGCTTTTGATATTCTTTTGTTAGACAAGCATAGAAAAGATTCGCCACCGCCTTCGGCTAAGATCCCAGACATTTCGAAACCCCCCATCAGCTTGGACGACTTGAAAAAACTTGAGGACGACGTACAAGATAAAATAACGGCAGTCCATCTAACAACTAGACCTATAGACGAGCTAGAACGATATAAAAAAGAGTTGGAACTTCAACTTACAGTTGATAATGTAAACAGATCCCTATCGCCTAAGAAACCCTCGGAAATCAACACTACAGTGAGAAACAAATTAGATTTAAGCCACATTAAGAAAGCCAAAGAAGCAAAATCTACTTCATCAAGGTGGTCAGAAGACAGCAAGTCGAAAAGCGACACGGACAGCCCGAAAATGTTTTCAAAAGTTTGTAAAATTTCCCCAGACAATGTTGTCCAAGAACGTAGTTCTCCCATGGTTCTATCAAGGATAACCACTCCTCCAGAAAATACTGACAACAGATCACCGGAAGAAAAAAACAGTAAAGATGAGAAAATTGACAAAGACTCAAAACAAGATTCTAAAAAAGCGAAAGAGAGCTCTAAAGAAAAATCCAAAAATGATGAGAAAAAAGATAAAGATAAAAAATCAGATCGCAAAGATAAAGACAAAAAACGTGATAGCAGTAAGGATAGTCGCGATCGTAGCAAAGATGGAAAAAAAGAATCTTCAAGTAGCAAGGGCGATTCCAAGAAAAAAGATGAGGCTAAAACAAAACCAATTTTAAACGCTGATAATCTTGCCGTTGAAATAAAGACAAGTATAATGAGCTCGCCCAAAGTCGACGAAGGTTCACGAAGTTCTCTGGACAACAAAAACGAACATAAAAAATCTCAGACTATATCTAAGAAAGAGTCGAGGAAATCTTTTGAGGAGCAGCTTATTGCTCCAGAACAGCAAAAAACTTTCAAAAGATTAGCCGATAAATACAATCCTAAACCGAAGAAGCCATCCTCTGATGACTTTGACAAGCTTGTTTCCAAAAGTATAGAGAAAAGCATGAAAATATCTCCAGCCAAAGTGCCTGATATTTTTGATAGGTTAGCTGAGAGTACCGACCTTGAAGAAAAGCCTCAAATAGTGAAAAAAATGGACGAGCCTATTCCTCCACCTGCGAGTCTTGTTAGATTGGCCCTAAACAAACCATTGCCTGAACCTGAAGCGCCCAAAGCCGTCCAGTTACCAGAAATTTTACAAAAAATCTTTCAAAAGGCGAATAAACCAAGTGTGGAGCCTCCGAAAAGTGTTGATCCTCGAATAGACCCTAGGAAAAACATCAGAAGCGGACCAGCAGATCCACGAAGGCGAAATGATGTTCCTAAACCACCTTTACTGTCCAGAGATCCCATGTCCCATATGGAAATGGTCCCTCCTCCTAAGTTCTCCATGGAAGTTGGCCCTCCCTTATTATCCCCCCCTCAGAGAAATATTCCCTCTCTATTATCGCCTCCCCAGCAAAGCAGTATGGTATCGCCTACTCAAACATTTCTACCTCCCAAGAGCTTGCTACCCATTTCAAATCAAGGATTGTTGCCTACTCCAGGTGGCAGATTTCAGCCCTCAAATTTAAATTATACTCCTAGTGGTTTAGATTTCATTCCACCCTCTCCGTTGGTTGATTTTGCATGTCCTTCACCAAGAATGGATTTTGAGATACCTCCATCGCCAAATATTGAAGCACCACAAAGATTCATGGCTCCTGACTTTTTAGAAAACTTACGTCCACCGTTTCAAAACGTCAACTTTTTAAGCAGAGAACAATTCCCAAACGAAAAAATAGGTCTACCGAGGTTTGGTGGTCAAGGAAACCAGTTGGATCATGGAAATTCGTACGATACACATCGTATGAACCCGTACGAACTGCACAACCAGTCGGTAAATTTTTACCAAGTAAACAGCTACAATAACATGGTTGGAATGCCAGTTTTGCAACCAGAAATACCTCATTTAATGGCAGAACCCAAGCCCTACCTTCCAGAGCCTACTCCCTTTCAGGACAGAGGTTGGAATGATAATATGCGCCAGCAACGTTCTTGGAGGGACGACAGACGACCTGGAGATGCTCGAAACTACAGAGAGTATCGAGAAAAGAAAGAAAAAGAAGAGCGTGAAAGACGAGATCGCGAAAAAGAGAGAGAAGCAAATACTAGAGACCTTAGAGTTACCAAAGATCTGAAAAATGATTCTACAGAAAGAAGCAGTGATAGAGACACGGATAGATCCCACTCAAAATCTAGCGGGCACAAAGAGCGCAGTAGAGATCGATTGCTAAAAGAGGTCGAAAGAGAGAAACCGTCAAAATTGGAGAAAAGCAAATTTGATAAAATATATTCTAAAACCAATAGAGACAGAGATAGATCGAGGTCCTGTTCGAAATCTGGCAGCGAAGAGGAGATTTTTGTTTCACCTTTAGATAGTTTATATGGTAACAAAGAAGATAAACGAACAGGCAGAGGTTACGGAGTACAAAGTTTCCGTATACCAAAGAAAAATAAGGATGAGAGGGTGTCCAAAACCAGAGAAAAAGGCAACGATAAAGAAAAGGAACCTAGAACTAAAAATAGATCTGATAGAAAAATTATTGATAGTGACGAAGATGATAATCTGGCGGATAATCTTAGCGACATCGGTGCACCATCTGATAACGATGCTTTTTCCGATCAAGAAACCGTGGAAATGGAGCCCGAGTGTAAAAAAGGAGCAATCAAACCAGTAGAGGTTAAAAGAAAGGGCAAAAAAACAACGGTTAAAGATACTGTGGAGACAGATAAATTAGAGCAAGCGCTATCTGACGACGATGTGGTCGTGGTTAAAGATGAGATGAAAGAGGCAAAGAAAAAGAAAGTAAAACAAGAAGAAGAAAGGAAAAAACAGAAAGAGGAAGCTATAAAAGCGAGACAAGCAAAGGCTAAACAAAAAATCATTAAGCCTAAAGAAGATCCTGTCATTAAGATTGAAGAATCGGAATCGGAGGAAATAATAGAAATCAAAGACGAAGAGAAAGAAGAACGTAAGAAAACCTTGCGAAAAAAACCGGTAAAATCACAGTCTTCAGTAGCTTCACCTACAAAAAGACAGCCAGCTCGCAAAGCTAAAAAGAATTCGGTACCTTTGCCCATTGTTGTTAAAGAAGAGTCTGAAGATGAGGTCGAAGAAATTACTACAGAGTCTGAAATAATTGACGTTGAGGATGATGAAGAGACTCGCAAAGAAATTGAAGAATTAGAAGCTTCACAAATCGCGCAAAGTATAAAAGAAACTGTAGAACCAGTGGTACCGTGCCATCAAGGCGCTACAAGCGAAGAATTGGACTTATTTGAAAGCGAGTACGTTTTAGAAGTCACTGGGGACATAAATAAGTTTTTTAAGCCCATAGAAATGGAAATTAAACAAGAAATTTGTTACGATACCAATAAAGAGGCATTTGAAAAAAATTCTACACAAGATATTATACAAAAACTGACAGCTCCTATACAAGAGACTACTACTCAAAAACCGACCACGGTAAAACCAATTTCAAAAAGCCTTAAAAAGAGTTCTTCAGTGGAAGAAGAGGCACTGAAAAGAATGGCGTTAATTAATAAACTTTCCAAGCCTAACGAAACATCTGTGGCGGAGACAGCTAAACCAGTAACCGACGAAAGTGAAGCTGACGCAGCTGCGAAAGAACTATCAGAATTATTAGAAACCTCGAAAGATCCAACGACACCGATGGAAGTTAGCCCAATTCAAACCACCCCGAAAGAACTCGCGGCAATTGACCAAAACTTAAAAGATATAACCACACCCATAGAAGTTAGCCCAATGAAAACTGCTCCGAAAGAACTCAAAGAAACTGAACAAAATTCAAAAGATGTAATTACGCCCATGGAAGTTAGCCCAACTAAAATTACTTCGAACGAACTCACTGAAACTGAACGAACTTTGAAATCCGTAGAAGTTAGCCCAATTAAAACTACCTCGAAAGAACTCGCGGAAACTAAACAAAGTTCGAAAGATCTTACCACATCTATGGAAGTTAGCCCGACTAAAACTACCTCCAAAGAACCTACTGAAACTGAACAAACTTCGGAAAAATTAACCACACCCGTAGAAGTTAGCCCAATCAAAATTTCCCCAGCGAAACCGATGGAAACTGAACAAACTACACCAACAGAAATGCAGTCAATAAATCAACCATCTGTCAAAGCAGTGGAAGTTGAAATACAGGAGCCTACTTCATCTCAGGATGAACCAAAGACTGCAGCTACCAATGAGAAAGTAATGCCAGAAGTATTCAAATCAGCTGAAGTAAGCTCACAAGAGTTGGAAAAGAATACCGAAGTTTTTAAACTACCCATTGAAGCAGAGAGTTCTAAAAAACCTGAAGAATCGGCCGAACCTAGCGAACCTAATATATTGGCTCATTTCTTCGAGAACCTGCTCAAAAGTAACAACAAGCAAGATAAGAAGGCCGCTCTATTTTCTCTAATTCAGACATTTTCCGATAGCTTTACTGATAAGGAGCTAAATAAGATCACGAAAATCATTCGAGTCGACCAAAACGAAGACAATTCGGACGAGGATTCTTCTAGAAAAGATGAATCGGAGAAAAATGACTCGAAAGAAGACACAAAAACTGATGAACTAAAAGCACCAGAAGAAAAAGTTCCGGAAGAAGAGACTCCCGTCGTGGGTTCTACGACCGAGGAGGAAGTTCCTTCAATCAAACTCAAAATAATCAGACGGCTTTCTTCTACTTCAGAAAAAGAAAATCCAGACTGTGACACTAGCGTTGTAAAAACCACACAAGAGGACAGTTTAAAAAAAGAAAATTTAACAACTGTCAAGGCTCCAAGTGAGCAGACCGTAGAAGAGCCAGTTTTAGTATCGGTCGGGGAGAGAATCAAAAATCGCAAACGAAATTTACCACCTTCGACCAAAGGTAAAAAACATAAAACCGAACTGGATAGAATTCACGATGATATCAAAGAAATGTTTATCAGAGATGGCGTGCTTACAGCAACTGGAAAAAGAATGACACGCATGCTTAAAGATGATCCGAACGCACTGTCCCCGACTAAATCAACTGAAGCTATTCTCGAGCCGCCCAAAACTTTACGTAAAAAACTCGGGTCCAAGTCTAAATTGAAAGACGACTCGGAAAAATTTAAAGATGTACGAATTGTACTTTCAAAAATACCCGACAATAAGTATAAAATACAAACAAAAAGGGTTTTGCGCTCAAATACTAGCTTACCTGAAGATGATAACGTCACAGAGAGTAATGAATCGGAAGAAAGCGATTCAGAATCTTCTGAGCCGAGTGACTCGGACGAAAGTGAGAAGGTAGAAGAAGACAATAAAAAATCGCAAAAAAGCGAAGTTCATCAACCGAAAAAGACGACCAAAAAACGAGGAAAGTCCGCCTGGGCTTTGGGCATCATTAAGAAAACGAAAAAGAAACCTTCGCAGCTTAAATCGAAGGAAAATAGTCCGGAACGAACCTTATCCCCATATATGGACAACAACGCGTCTTTGGAAGAAGATCTGGACAAACTGTTTGTCGAGCCCGACAAAAATTACTATTATGACCCGAACAATAAGAAAAAACTAACTTGCAAGCTTTGCGACTTTAGTGGAATGTTCATTACCACTCACTATCTAAAAGAGCACCCGCACTCGGAAATTTTGTGCTCGCGATTTGCTCCTGAAATGGCTGCGGATGCCAAAAAAGATTATCAGCAGAAGAAAAAACGGTACGAGGCGATTATTAACAAACGGTTAGCCCTAAAGTATAACTATTCTTGTAGATTTTGCGGATATACCAGTCAAACCCAACCGATTTTCTTTTACGAGCATTGCACAACGCACACGGGCGAATACCGACATCAATGTGGTATTTGTCAATTCTATTCTGTCACTGGCAAGACCTTAAACCAGCATTTTTTGAACGCTCATCCTGGCGAAGATAAAAACGCCGTTAGAGAAACGTACACCAAAGCCATCATATACGGCTATATTTGTGGAGAATGTAACTACGTCCAGTTAAAAGAAAACGCGGTTGAAGAACACATTAATATTTATCATTTGGGCGAAAAACCAAAAATTCACAAAATAAATATGTCTAAAATCATGGATCCGGCTTTAGAAGACCACAAAACTGATTTAATTTTAAAACCATCAACTCCGGAAACTAGCCAGCTACAAGATAATACTCCAAAGATAACTAAAAAAGAAACTGCTGAAGTGGAAGAAAACGTTAAACAGAAGAAAAAGGTTAAAAAAGTCATTAAAAATACCAGTAAAGAAACAGAAGAAAGTGTGACCGATAGTGACGTGCCTGAGCAAAAAAATCAACCTGAACCACCTAAAATCCGAAGAAAACCCGGACCGAAATCTAAAACTAGACCTCTAGAATTGTCTAAATTGCCCCCTGAAACTCCAAGTGAAGTTGAAACTGAAAATGAAGAGCAAAAGATCATTACTCCTCCTCCCGTTCGAAGGAAACCAGGTCCGAAATCAAAAACCCGTAGGAAGTCTATTGCGCCCGTTGAAATGAGTGAGAGCGACAACCAACCAGAGCCCGAGACGACCGATTCCGAAATTAGTAAAGAACAACTCGAGAGTAGCGCCTCGGAAGATCAAAATGCTGGCCCTAAGCCAGCAAAGATTTTTAAAAAAAGAAGATCTTTAGAGGCTCTTATTTGTAAGGAAAACGGTGAAGATTTAGACACTGTGATAGCTCTTTCGAGTCGCAGTAGCAGAGCAGCGAAAGAAAAGGCAAGCAAACATATAAAATTCTTTATTGAAACCAACGAGGGGTCTCCTAGAAAGTTAAAGGCTCTAGCTATTAGCCAGAGAAAGAGCAGTGAGTCCAAAGAAAGTGAAAAAGAGATGAGCACCTCACTACCGTCCGAAAAAGAAGAGTTACCACCTAAACAAAGTGACACCAACGTTTTTACTTGTATTTCTGATAGCGCTCAAGAAGAGAAGAACATTAGGGAAGAACGCCTGAAAAAAATGGAAGAACTGAACAAATCACTGAACACTAGATCATCAAAACTCGATTTTGTGGAAAAATTAAGCAACAGACTTACCAACGAAGATATAGTTTCGGTTAAGATTAAGGAGGAGGTAAAAGAATTGGACACGTCACTTGAAAGACCCGAAACACCAATGCCAGTGTTGGAAAAAGAAGTTCCTACCGGCCCCATGACAACTCCAGTAATACCAATCTCTGCACCTTCACCTGGTCGTAGTGTATTGACCAAACCAAAAGCGCCTTTGGAAATTGCAACGAAAAACGCAACTCTTGAAGACTCTAGTCTCATACCATCTGTAAACGTGAACTTAAGATCGAACTCCTTGTTCCCCGATATAATTCAAAAGTTGCAGGGCAAAGTGGGACAACCTCAGGAATCGACCAGCGCTTCAAATGAACACATTCAAATAGGAAACCTAATCAAGGCCACTAGACAAGACAACGCCGTCGTCTTTTCCTGTCACGCCGCCAAGTGTTATGTATCGACCAAAGACCGAATGGTTTTTCAGCTGCATTGCAAATTCGGCCACAGGGATATATCAATGGGAGAAGCTTGCCTGTGCGACAAGTGCGGTGTTAACATAACCAGCACTCCGGACACTACCCTAATGGAGAATCTATATGATCATTTAATGTACGCGCACTCAGATTTTCTTGAAATTAGTGGCAATAAACCAAAAATGTTAAGAATGAGACGACTTAGTGGGGATAAACTGTCTATTAAACGGGAAGAAGAAGAAATGGAAAATATAAAGAAAGAACGCGTAGAAGAAGAACCCAATAACAAACCAGAAGAAACGCCGTTGCCCATGGATACCACCGTTCCTCTAAACGAACCGGTCATTTCTCAAGGCACCTTGGAACCGGTGGCAGATAGTCCGTTCACTTTTAAGATCGCAGAGGTCATGTCACTTGCCTCTGACTCGCAGGCCTCACCAGAAGGATCACCGCAGAAGCAAAATATACCTCAAAAACCAACTGTAGTAGCTCAGACTGCGACGCTTTCACCTCGACCGGCTCCGATCGTTCAACAGCCTCCACCATTAATGCTAATAAGCCCCAAACCTCCAACTCAACACCAATTGGTGATCAAGGAAGCGAAATTGACGCAAGCGGAGTTAAACAAGCCGAGAAAGGCGCCCAAAGCGCTAATCAAATTCGTGGAAACGCCGGCCGATTTGTACAAGTGTCCTCACTACTATTGCCTGTTTACCACCAACTTCAGGGCGTTTTTAGAAAGGCATTTGAAAGCTCACAAGTCCGATACGGAGGTTATGATACCCTGCGTCTATTGCGACATGAAGACGCCTTGGGAGCACGTGCCCATGCACATCGACATACGTCACGCGCACTGCAGGTTCGCCTGCTCCTTTTGCCTTTACCGGTCCTGGCTGAAAGAGTACGTTTGTCTGCATCAGGACAATCTTCATCCCTGCAACGAGTATTCGGTGATTCAGCTACCGCCGCACAAGGCAGCTAAAAAGTTTTCCGTTGCCGATTTGAAGATCGATCCCAGGACTTTGTGCGAGCCATTCAGGTGTCTCTGTGGAGGTTAGTATATACACACATTACGTCCAGTTGAACGAAAAAGCCACTATTAAGAAATGCCATCCTATCCTTTTATCAGCACGAGTGTATTTTTTTGCTGGTTTAAAGGACCACGCACATACATACATACAATAAAACCGGTTACGGTTAAATTGCTTTATACTGTAGTAGTTATAAATGCAAAAAAAATGGGGGTCAGTCGGGCCGTTTGGGTCCTACGACCCTTTAAAATCTCTACTGCAGGACCCCTTTAAAATTCACAAGTCAATATGGGCGTATGTAGGAATACATACATGTGTAGGACAGAATCTAATGTGGCCGCTATGGTTTGTCATTTTTATTCAAATATTGTCGAGTTAAGGGGTGTGATATACCTGATGGATTTTAATGGACGCCAAATCGGAAAATTGCATTGTCATTTAATTATTATGACGTATAAGTGCAACTTTAGAACATTGAACTACCAGAAGGAGCTTTTTTTCAGACCTAGGGCAGGGTGTTTGAGTTTAACATCTTCATCCCATTGTTGTCATATTAACCTAATACGTTTTTCCCCGTTTTTAATATTATTTAAAATACCTTCAATAATTTTTAGTTCCGTTTGATTAAATGGTCTATATATAGTAATAAAAATCTATGTTTCTATAAAAAAAACCTAAAAATGTATTCAAGTAGGATGTACAACTATAAAAATAAGAAAAAGGTTCTATGGAAATCCCTATTTATACTGAAATTAATGACAAGCCGGCAACACAGATTTCCTGCCTTTGTTTACCAAGAATTGCCAAATATGACGAATTCTAACCCAATATTTAGTTAATATTTTAATTTAACGTACCTGTGAAACGAAATACTGCGGTCCCCCGGCTTCTGTTTCAACTTGCATATAATAATACACTTTGGAACCATTTTTCGCGACAAACTTTTCACAAAAATATCAAAAAAAACACTATTGACAAGTGCTGAAACTTTCACTTTCAAAACACTAATGACATTCCAGGAAAAATCGAGAAACTGCCACGTTGACTACAAAAGAAGATGTTTAAGGAAAACACATGTTAAATTTTCAAAAAGCGTCGAAAGTTTTAAATAGATTGCGAGTATTATATATAGTGTATATTAGTTTTTTCAACATATATCGTAAACCTCATTAATTAATTAATAAATAAGCGTCAAAACTTAATCCAAATTCAATAAGTTTTATGTTGCATAATTCTGTTATTAAAATTAGCAACACAGATTTCTTTCTCCCCTTTCCCCACTGTAGATGTTGCACTCGAACCAACAGTGTAACCAGACAGACCAGACTCCTTCTAGTAGTTCAATGTTCTAAGAGTGTAACAATATAAGATGGCAGATAATTCACATTATTGCTGTTATTACAAGTTTTAACTGTCAGTCTGATGCAGTCGGAGAATTATATTATTATTTTAAGTATATTCAACTATTTTATCCTTTCGTGTGTCAGAAAATATGAAGGGCACCTGGGCTATTGCCACAAAGTGGTCGCTTAACAGTTATTTTCCTAACAAGTTCAGAAAGCGGCATTTTTCCGCACGCGATGGCAGTTGCAGGAACGACTCGCAAGCCATCGAGAGGGAAAAGGCACTTTACGCATATTCACCATAATTCGAATACGCATCTTTTCAAGGCATAGTAACTCCAAAAAATACCAGGTTTTGGTAGAATTTAATAATGCAGCAGTGGTCGGATACTATTGCACGTGTAAATCTGGAGCCAGTACTGTAGGAACATGTTCCCTTGGTGCCAGTGTTCCACGACGCGCACAGGCATAGTCATGTGGTTTAACCGATTAGAAATTAGCTTCAAATACTTTTTTATTTATTATTGGGTTTCCAGTCACCTTTAATTAAGTTTTAGTGCATTTCCTTATTTTGTAAATTTACAATTTCTTTACTACTAATGCATTAAAACCATAAAATAGTTAAATAGTATGCTTTAAAATAATAATATAATTCTCCGAATGTTTGTCGTCAGTTTGTTGCCCAAAATTTCACGCTAATTCGACGTGATATTGATCACGTCAAATCTTGTTATCAAATTAGACGTCAATTACACGTGTGGTGACACATCTGGTTGCCTGGGACCTGGGGCCACTTCGATGAGATTAACTCAAAAATTCTCCGCTCATTTGCATGGAGATGGACTCGTGAAGCCGAAGGCGTTGAATGCTCAAATGGACAGAAAGCGTCCGGGGCTAGTAAAGTGTTCCTATAAAGCAGACAGTTGAGAGAAAAGACACTGCTCATCAGTAGCGTCATTTCAGATTTATCTTGGGAGGAGTTAACTTCAAAAAAAAATATGACAAAAAAAACACTTTAATGATGCCAAAATAACTAAAATAAACATAAAAAAGGAAACAATTTTTTTGGTAAAACATACATTTAAAAAAAAAACAAAAAAGCTTAAGACCTAATCACTAAATTAATGGTTTAGTGGGTAACGGCAAAGTTAGGTCAAACTCATTAAACACGTTTAATTGATTTTTGCGTGCCAATACGTGATACTAACTGACACCTCTGCTGCTCATACAGCGGTTCGAACATTAGGAATGCCCCTTGTGTGCTGCACTGATCCGCTCTTATATTAAATACCACTAAATTGATTAATTCTCCTTCTTTAATTTAAAAAAATAACAATTTTAAAAACTGGACAAGTGCGGAAGAGAATAGTTAAGCAGGGGACTTGTCCCCAACTGCATTCATTTAATCATTATAGAAAGGGGGGAGGGGTTGGGTAAATAGGGTTTTATTCGACTCGCCATCGCTGAAATATGAGGAAATGATAACTCGCTTAAGACACACTGACCATTTTATTTTTTTTAAATTGGGCGCTTATTTTTAAAAAATGGGGCTTCCGGTCAAAATATGGGTAGGATCCAAATAATGGTCTAGTTTGACTCGGGTGGCCAAAAAGTTCTGTCGAAAGAAAAATAAATGACGGACAAAAATGTTTCTAACAATCCCTAAAAATAACTTTGGGTCTATTTTTTCTCGTTTATCTTCTCCAAGATATTCAAAACAAAGTTATAATTGTTTTCCACAAACCAAAACTACACTTTTTTGCACTCGACGCGCGTTTCTCTAACAACGTTAGCGTCATCAGGAGACGATATACAATAAACTAAATTAACCTACGCTCTATCTTATATACTATCTTTTAGTGGGCGGAGATAAGACTAATAATTTCAACATCTTCTATCTGCTTAAGTGCGGAAAAATGGTTTTTACGCATGCATTTGCGTGCAAAAAGTTAAGAGTCTTAAGATATGTTTAAGATGGCGGCATGCGGCGGCTTTGTATTTAAAAAAAATCAAGTTAGGCTTGACAACGTCAAACTTTTGCTTAAGAAACGGCGTCATTTGCTGCCAGATAATTTTATGCATTCTATTAGGAACACAGTGTAAACAACCGGAAAATTTTTTATCATATTCGTTACCGGTAACCCCAAGTTAGCCTAAAAGCATATAATACACGAGTAATTTGATTGGTCAAATACAGGTACCAATGGATACCTATCGGTACCAACATATTCGTATCAAGCTTTTAAATTGAATTTGTCCAGAAAAAGTTTGTATAACCTACCCATAAGTTATTTTAAATCACATTTGGTATTTCACCAATATTTCAAAAATATATTAAAAAGCATTAAAGGTACCTACCATTTTTCTAATTAATGGTAGAGGATGATTCACTATATTTTGAACCCCTGATTAGTGCCTTTGGTATTGATGATAGAAAAAAAGTCTAAATAGAAAAGTTTTATAATTTTTTAAGAGCATTCTAACCCATATGACAGATTTGTCAAATGCCATTTCATATATCAAATTTAGACATCAACTTTCTTATATTAAATGGAACACTCTGTATAAATAAAAAAATATGACATTTAGCCGATAGCCATTCCCAATGTAATTTGTGCAGGGTTCCTTGAAGCCGATCGGATGTCAGGAAGTTGGTCAAAATTAAGTTGCAAGTTTCCACCCGAACATACATATTTAGTTACATAGTTATATACATACATACATTGCAAGTTAAATAAAAGCTTGTAAAAACACATAGTTCTCGCAAAATGTGTAACAATAATAACTTTGAGAAGCAAAGAAAGTAATGCAAAATCAGGATTGGCCCTGGGCGAGACCAAAGGCGAAAAATCTACTGCGTATGCCTGACGCAGTTTACACGAGCCCAGAGGAGTTTTTGGTTCTGCATTTTTGCCAGGCTAACTTGATTGGATTGGCTTTTTTTCTGAAAATGCAAGGGCAGGGCCGTTATTATATCTTTATTATTATTTTTTTTATTTTTCGGTTTTTCAACCGACCATAATACCCTTAAATAATTTTAGGCGGTACCACAAAAGAGTACCTCTACGAGAACGAGTTCAATGAGCACCTGAAGCACCTCCATCCCGGTAGCACTTTGCAGTGCGGCTACAAGGGTTGTACCGTCCTGCTGGCCACCAACCGCTTGGTCAATCACTGGTCCTCGTTTCACGGAATATCCACCTACCAGTGCGGGTACTGCAAGATGAGCAGCAAAGAAATCGTCAAAATGTACCATCATTTCGCCCAGTTTCATCAATGGATGGGGCCCGATATTTTGGTCAGGATCGGGGACTACGTGTTGGATATTGTAAGTGAAAGGAAATTAAAATGAAACCGCATAACAGTCCTGAGGCAAATCCAGGGAAAATATCGCGGATGTAGAAACCTTGGATTGCTAATACCTATGGGAAATTTTCATGAAAATCACTGCCGCGTGTCTTCCGCCATTTTCGCCGCCATGTTGTGGAGATTTGGGTTGGCAACATTGGTTTCTTTAATTTTAAATAGTAGTGTGGGAACACTGACTGTCAACAGTGTCAAAATATGATTGAATTTGACATTTTTTTGAAAGGTTATTTTTGTTGTTGTTTTTTAATACAAAAACAAAAAAGTAAAGAAACAAGTCGTAAACAAATTCTCCAACGGTCACGCCATTTATCTCTCTAATTTGGTCCGGAGTACGTGCAGGTTTCGAGCAAATAAATCACAACATGGAAACATTGCCCCCCCCCAATTTATAAACTCAAAGGACGTACTGTTAAGCCACACGTTATAAATTGTAATAAACGCTCGGTTCAACTATTGCTGCTGGCGCTCCCGCTGAAGATACACCTTGATTACGTTGATCTGAATCTGCACAGGGACTAAAACAGTTAAGAACAGATGCACCAACGTGATACAGTAATAAAACATAAATTAGTAGAGGGAGATACTGACTTTGATAATAGCATATGTGGCTCAGCTGAAAGCCAGAGCCATGGCAAGTCAAGCAACATTTAGCGATCACAAAAAAAGTACATCTTTGGCACATGGAGTCGAGCATGGAGTTTTACAATATTTGAAGACCTTGGCGGAAAAATCTATTAACTTACAACTGTGTCGACCATACCTTCCCTGAGTTAACAAGTTATTACTAAGATATCCTTGAGTTTTGGTAAGTTTTCAGCATTCAACATTTATTTTGTAGCTCTATCTTTTATAAAGGATGCGGGATTTTGCTCAAAACTGCATATGTTGTAGGTTTCATTGTCCTGATAAAAATCTATCATTGCTCTACAGTGATCTGGTATGTGGTTTTTGAGATACTGCGTTCAAAGTTAAACATTTTGGTATTCTGGCTTTTCCCTAAAATCAGTTTTTTGCACTTCTTGTGAAAATGTAAATAATATTTATGAACCAAATTGTAGTCTGAGAATAAGTAGCAGAAAAATATAGGTTACGTCGCACTGGCATCACAAACATAAAACATATTAAATTCATATGACCAAGAAATGACTTTTTTAACAAAAGGCAAATTTCAATTGTTATGTTGCCACTTAGTATTTAACAAACATGCTTCAAAACAAAAACTTTTGTAACATTTTTAGCCATTTTTGGTATTTGTTGCTATGGGGCATTGATAGATTTTCATCAAGATAAGCAAAATCACAAAGAAAGCCAGTTTGCATAAGGAAAGTGCATCATCCTTAAAAAACGAATCTACAAAAAAAAATGTCAAATGCTGAAAACTTACCAAAACTTAAGGATATCTTGGTAATAACTTTTTCTGCTGAGTTCTTCAGAATCATAAAACTTTTATTACAAAAATGGTTAACAAAAAACATTTTCACAATTGAATAAATAAGTGTCAAAATTTAGCGTTAAAAATTAACATTAAGGTAAATTTAACCTAAGAATGTCTTCAAAATGTCATTTAGATATTAAATAATGTAAATAAAGATTAAAAAATAAATATTGATTTTTCTTTATTTCTAGTAAACTAGTAAAACATCTTATAATTACTGGTCTTAAAATCTCAAAAAAATACTGGCTACAATGTCACAAAAATTGACAATGAAATCTTAAACTACTTACTTAAAATTACATATAGAAAGTTACAAACACATGGAAATGACAACAAGAAAAAGAAAAAAAATATACTGATAAAATACGTTTTAAAATTAATTTTTTTAATGTTCTTTTTAAAACTCGTGAAGTATTGTTCTAATTTTGTACTTTTTTGTGATCGCTTGCCATCGCTCTGGTTTTCAGCTGATCCATATATGATATTATCAAACTTCGTATCTCCCTCTATTCATTTATTTTTCTTGTCTTCTAGACCTATAACAACCTCGGATTTATAAACTGTTGGGGCATATCTGTCCCTAGACGTTTTAGTTACTGTTTCAGATTCAGATCAACTTAATGAAGGTTTATCTTGAGCGGGAGCGCCAGCAGCAATGGTTGACAGTACCCTTTAAGTTTATAAATTGGGGGTAATGTTTCCATGTTGTAATTTATTTGTTCAAAACTTGCACCCAGACCAAATGAGAGAGATTATTATGGCGTGGCCGTTCAAGCATTTGTCTGTCTTTTAAATGGTTTTTATTGCTTAGTTCTTCACTTTTTTGTTTTTGTATTAAAAAAAAAAACAACAAAAATAACCTTTTCAGAAACGTCATTTTTTGACACTGTTGATAGTCAGTGTTCCCACACTACTATTTAAAATTAAGGAACCAATGTAACCAACCTAAATCTTTACAACATGGCGGCGAAAATGGCGGAAGACACACGGCAGTGATTTTCCCACAAGCGTATTATCAATCCCTTTCTTTTTTACATCCGTGTTAAAATGACACCAACTAAAGCCAAACCCAGCATAGTCACCAAATTTGATAAAAATTAGTCAAGTAGTTTTTGAAATATCAGCGTTGGTTACAGACAGACATACAGCCAGAAAAATGTTCAGAATTGTCAGAAAGATATACAGTATGTATATACCTACGTGTGAGCTCAGTGTGAGAATAAAACTTATAATACTGGTCTGTGGGATGTTCCAACTCGTGACGAATTTCCTCGTGCACAATTTCGCATGTCCCTTTAGATAATTTAAACCTCTTTTTTAAATCTACATCGTCGTACTCCTCAAAGGATTTGTTCTATGATGAATAATTTTATCATCATCTTCATCCAGTTGATTCACTAAATATTTAACCCACACCTAGACCGCCGGTAACGGTTAAACCGAAGTTTTTTGATAAACTGCACATATAAAATGTAAAAAGTCGACATCCGTGGTTTAAACTGAGATTTGACGTAACCGTATTTTTAAACCTTTTCACCATATTGGCAACGTTTGGTGTTTGATGAAATAACGTCAAAATTTTCAACGCAACGTTGCGCAAAATAACGCAACTGAACTCAAAAACCAGCATTACGCACTAAGGTATAGCTGGTTGCATATCTTTTGCCTCATTTTTTTGTTAAATATAATACTATAAATCCAAATATTATTAATTATTAAACTTTCAGTCAGAAAATTCTCTGATTCAAAATAATCAGTGAAAAAGTCTTGCAAAAGATAACGATTTCTATTTAAAAATACCGATTTTCAAAGATCGCTCTGACAATCCCAACACTGGCAACACTGCTCAGGTTAAATTTTTTGTCAGAAGCCATCACTTATTTGTGTGGCTGCGTTAGGAGAACTTCAGATCAGCAAGTTTATTGATCCTAAAAGAGATAAAGGTACTTTTTTATATTTTGATAACATACTTACACTTGAAGATAACCAATACTTAATTAAAATATATATGGACTAAAATCCGAAAAAAGTACCGTCTGGTCGCTCGACTTGGGACGGTTTTTAACTTTACGAGCAGCTGCCTAAAAAACTGTTCATCTGTGTTGTATATTTTTGATACAAAATTTTTAGTCTTGATCGGTAGTTATAATGGGTATTACTTAATAAATGAAATATTTAATTATTTTTCCAGTTTAGTTTTAAAAACTTATTTTCATCATTACTTCTTCTCAAGATGCAAATGCACCAAAAATATGGCAAAAAAAGGAAAAACAAGGAATTTAAGATAAAAGCTTTGCTTTATTTAACATTTTAATTGTAATGGTAACAAGCAAAGTGGTAAGTAAAGCCATGATGACCCTTTTTTTATGTTATGTGAAATCACATTTCGCGCATGACCACGATGCCATTTTTACGAGTTTTCTCCATAAGCCTACTTTATTTAATAGTGTTTGGATCTAGGGTAGGCTGTTCATTAAGCAGTAAATTGTGGCTCAGCTAACTTATGTCACGTTATTTCCTGTATAAACAGCCATTTTCCTTATGTTATGTTATGTCGTGCTATGTCTTATCTTATTTTTCTGTATAAACCCAGCTTAAATTGCCGTCCGGGCAATAAGAAAAAATAAAATTTGGTAAGGAAAAATTTGGACTGTTTTCGATGGAGTTGATTGGTTAAAAAAAAAACAATGACATTGTGGGCTTCCCCAATTAATGTTTCTAAAATGTTCGGTCTAAATGTGATCTTTAACTAAAGTCCAAAACAAAGTTTACCTAATCTTTTATCATGTTCCTTGCCTTATATCTATATGTTTTTATAAGCAATTACACTGTTTACGTGCTATATTACTAATCACAGTTCGCCTAAGCTACATTTTCAAGAAAAAATTGAAAATGAACTATCTATTTTTGAGATATATAGGTAGTCCTAGCAATAATTAAATAAAGAAAAAAATCTTTGAGGGGGCATTCCTATAATTTCGAAATTCTTATAAAATTTTCTTTTTAAAGATACCCCATATAGGGTTCAAAATCTAGTTTTTGAGATACCTGCACCAAATTCTTAAAATTTCAATTTTTAAAAGCAATTATCTCACTAAATAAGGTAACCTAGAACAAAGTTATGATTGTTTTCCACAAACCAAAACTACACTTTTTTGCACTCGACGTGCGTTTCGCTAACAACGTTAGCATCATCAGGAGATGATAAACAATAAACTAAATTAACCTACGCTCTATCTTGTATACAATCTTTTAGTGGTCGGAGACAAGACTAATAATTTGTGATTGATCACGATTAGGAATATAGCTGGCGAAAACGGTTACGACGAAGGCTTAATAAATAAGCTGATAAATAGATATTCTTTTCAAAAGACCTTTTTCAGACAAAAAGATACCTGCGACTCAAAATTTGTATCAATTCCTTATAATCCTAATTATGCGAAAGGATTACAAAAAGTATTTAATAACACCGGTCTTAAATTAGTATATCAATCCGGTAACACAATAAGAAGTTTACTAGGAAATCCCAAGGATAAAACTACAGTTGTAGAAAAAAGTGGAATTTACGAAATTAGTTGCATGGATTGTGACAAAAAATATGTTGGCGAAACGAGATGCTCTATTCAAACACGTTTTAAAGAACACTTAGCACACTTAAAATACGGAAGAACAGAAAAGTCAAGTGTGGCCGAGCATGCTTTTGAAAACAATCATAGATTCACATTAGATAACCTAAAACTTCTAAAAAGTGTACCAAACAAAAGACTTTTGAATGCATATGAAAGTATGGAAATCATTAAATCCAGAAATATTTTAAATAAAGATAGAGGACCCATACCGTTTAGTACACTTTATTCTTTAGTTGAGGGGAAATAGGATTATAATTCGTTATCAATCACAAATTATCAGTCTTGTCTCCGCCCACTAAAAGATTGTATATAAGATAGAGCGTAGGTTAATTTAGTTTATTGTTTATCATCTCCTGATGATGCTAATGTTGTTAGCGAAACGCGCGTCGAGTGCAAAAAAGTGTAGTTTTGGTTTGTGGAAAACAATCATAACTTTGTTTTAGTGTAACCAAAGATTCCAAATTCCCAACATAGTTAAGGTAACCTAGGACGTTGGGTGTCATTTGGATTTTTAAAGGAGAAATTCGCGAAAACACATAAACAAAACCGTCAGATTTATTTTGACAGCAGGTCGCCACCAGTATTCTTAAATAAATACAATGGATATTGCTTAATTGTTAATTTTTAAAGTTAGATATAGGGAAACCAGTTGTGCTGTTTACTCAATGTTTAATGCTTAAATTTACTCCTACACACCCCTTAAACACAAAAAAATTAAGTTATCTTGAGAGTAGGCAATTTTTTAGAAGGGGGCAAAATTAGTACATGATTCGAATGGTCGAATCACTTTCCCAAGCAGAGGGGTGTGTACCTTGATATAAAGCTACATACCCCATAACAAACAAACAAAAATCTTAGGAACCGATGGTTTTTGTAAAGTAAAATTACCCTTCTTTAAGAGTACATAATTAGTACAAAATTATGACATATCAACTGTCATTAAATCTATCTCCTCCAACCCCCCCCCCTTTTAAGTGCGAATAACTCCGTTATTCATTAAGTACAACATTACTATAATCTTTTTCTATATGATCAGTGCCCTTTGATAGTGTCGCAAATTCTCTTTTTTAGAACAAAGAACTGGGCTACTCTTCAGAAGCCTTTGAAAGACTAGCCCACATCACTAACCTTCCCAGCAACGTGTTGGCAATTAACCGACCCAAAGGTTCGAAAAGCATCAAACTAAAACAACTGTCGAACGCCGCCATGACTCAGCCTACGGCAACAACGGAATCCGTCGCTTTTGCCGTTGACAGCTCGCAAACTTTGACAGCTGATGTCGGCAACAACAAAACCACCACTATCAGTCCTACTAAACCGCCGCCTATGACTACTTTGACGAACGCGACCGGTCAGAACATTCACTTGATTGTGACGCCCTCTACGAGTGACACAAGCACTCAAAGTAACTTGTATTTGGTGCCCTCCGCGGACAGCGATTCTACAATCACTCTGCATGCCGCAGAAAACACTAAATCTTCACCGGTTAAAATCATTTCTATCGCTAAACCGTCACCGAAAGAAAATGTGGCAACATTGCGGCCTCTAAAGTGTCCAAACGTCACTGTAGTAGATTCTACGCACAGTGTTTTGAGTAGAGGCCTCGGCAAAAGCAATTCACCTGTTGCATCTAAAGCCACGCCTACTACCGAGGGTGCCAGATCGAAGGAGGTTGTTACAGCGCTGCCGCCTAGTGTATCTTTGACTCCTGTAGCGCCATCTACTGTTTTAAAGGAACCTACTTTACCGCCGAGTCTGTCCTGGACTAAAGTACATGATCCTAATAAAAAGACTGATTTTGCTGAAACTCGAGGAATTGCAAAGGGAGCTGCTGATGGCGGGGAAGAAGTTTTGGCTAGAAGGGAGAGCGAAGGTAATATTTAGTTTTTTTTTGTGCAGGGAGGTTGGGTTTTGACAAAATATTGGCAGGTGGGATTTAGTAATAATAATAAACCAAAAAAAAAGGGAGGTTTGGCAGACAACCTCCCCAATTTCGATAATTTTTAGTACATTTATTCTACCCATAAAGGGGATGAAAAATCCCAATTTTTAAATTTTTTGACTATTAGTTTTGTTTAAATTAATTCTTAAAAATCACTAAAACTACCAACTTTGCTCAAACATGTACAGATTGGCGAAAAAAAAGTAGGACATGTAAAATATATATTTGCTTTTTTTAGTATGTCACCCTATACGTTCAGATATTTATTGGTTTGGCCACCATTCGTCCTTTGTTTTATTTACTATTATGACAAACACAAGTGTCAAATGTATCAAGGTAAATAACGAAAGGTTAACTAACAAATGACTAACAATGTAAATTTTCATTAATATAGGTTGTTATATTTACCCATATTTCAATTCCGTGTCCTACTTTTTTTTCGCCAGGAGTGCACATACTTAAAGAAATTGAAATATCTCGATAAATTCTTAAACTTGGACAGTGGTTTATAGCTCGTTTTAAAGGTATTTTTTTTCGCCGAACTATTTACAAAATTTCAAGATGTTGGGTTCATGAGAAAAAAATATTTTAAAAATTTTGAATTAAAAAAAAAAATGAGGTCATGTCATACTTCATTAAAATGGCATTTAAAATACCTTAACACAAGCTATCACTCGCTTTTGTAGTATGTATAGTTCTCAAGATATTAATATTTTTATAAATGCCTGTAAAAACAGTCAACTTTAACCAAATGTGCAGGTACAAAAAAAAGTTGTTTTATAGGTATTTTAAAGCCCATTTTGATAAAGTATCACAGGACCTATTTTTTTTTGAAAAAATTATTTTCAAATTAGTTTCACAATTTTTAAAATATTTTTTTTTATGAAGCCATGAATCCATCTTGAAATTTTTTAAATAGTTTGGCAAAATATCCAGAAATAATTTTTTTTTTAATAAAAAATGCTGCTTTTCAAAAATTAAAAAAAAAAGTTTTTTTTTACTTTCAATTTTTTTTTAAACAAAGAGTACATCATGTGATACCTAATTCGAAATACCTTTAAAACGAGCTATAACGAGTAATTGGATCATTTACACCCTGGATAATAATCTATATTTCTAAAAATTACTTTACTGACAAATTGTCTACAAACTAAATTTATTTATTTGTTCGTAAGATCCAAAAATTCTAAAGTTTCTTGTTGGAATCTCACAAAATTGCTTTCCTGAGAAATTGTTAACAAACTTATATTTTTGTTAGTGAAAGAGCCTAAGTCCAAATCAACCTGCGTCATAGACACCCCGAGTCCTATACTGTTGCCGGAACCCGACGAAAACTCCCTAGACGAGCCGCTATTCGACAACATAGACATCAACACCGACAGTCCGGTCGAGGATCCGCTCAGCATCGAACCGACTATCCCTGCGATACCCCCTTTCGAAGACCACGCCTCGGGGGAACCCAGCGAAGACCCTTTGAGCGTCCCCACCGCCGCTCAAGATCCCCTGAGTTCCGAGGCCGAGTCGGTCAGCAGTGTGCCGCCTAAGCGAAATTCGAGGCTCACCAGGTCGCTCTCGAACGCTTCGAATTTGGAGGACGAGACGAATCTGGAGAAAACGGGCTTAAGAGGTAAGGGCTTATAACGTATCCCAACTAACAATTGTTATGTACTACAGGGCAGTTCTGGCATGTAAGTGCCTTATAAATGTCATCAGATTACCAGTTTGCTGTGTTACGGTTTCGAAAAACTCATCTAGGTGTTAAAAGCAATTTAGCGATGATTATATTGTTGTAAGAATGTTCTTACAGCAACGGTTTACAGGAATATTCTACAAAAGCTCTGCTTCTTTCTGTAAGAACATTTATATGGTGTTACTATAGAGCAGAATTGCCGCAGAGTACTTTAGGCTCTTAAAGTATTGTATAAGAGTGTTTTAGGCCCAATAATACAACAATTTTTAATCGAAAGAGTTCCATGAGTTTTTAACTGTAATTTTGGTTTTTATAAGAATGTTCTTACAGCAACAATTAAAGGAATGTCCTATAAAACTGCTTCTTTCTGTAAGAATATTTTTACGGTTTTACTCTAGATCAGAATGGCTGCAAAGGACTTTAGGCTGTTAAAGTATTGTATGAGAGTGTTTCAGGCCCAATAATACAAGAATTTTAAATCAAAAAGGCTCTATAATTAGTAATTTTGCTTTATGAAGATACATTAAAAAAGCAAAAAGGTGATAATCAACATATCCGATCTTTCTAATAAAACAAAAATGCACGTAAGTGGTTAATGGTGGATGAAAATAGCTACTTTTCTAATTTTTCCTTTGTTTTATGTTATCCTCATAATTGGTCATTTGCCCAATTGAAATTAAACGTCATTTTTTACATAACCTTAAATAACAAACAGTAAACAGATTAGGTTTATAAATCCGCCTTAAACAAAAGTCTGAAAATATAAACATGGACCACTCAAATTGGAAAAGATGTGGATAATGGAAAACTATACTATACTTGCTATATGTATGTTATAAATATTTACAACAAGACGTCCATCTTAGAAATGTTCTGTCTTTCTATGAATTTAACAATCTATCCCAAAAGCAACAAAAACCTCAATTACATGAAGGTATATTATATTCTGTGTATATTTTGTCACTTTTTATTTTTATTCACGCAGTATTTTAAGCTCCAAACAAAGTGTTCGTTAACAAAATTATGGTGTACGTGTTTCGAAATACGGAAAGTTTTTGCGTAATATTTATTTATTGTCAAGAATCAAGAGTTAAAACCCCATTTTGTGATTTAAATATTTATTCAAACCATTTAAAAAATATTTCTTCTCTTACTTTAGGAGTTCAGGTTCTATCAATAGAAGTAAAATACTCTACTTCCAGAAGAACACCCTTATAGATATGGATAGGTGTTTAAACTAAAACATAAGAGTTACTCAGAAGTAATTTGCTCTATATGGTGGTGCCCATTTTGCACTTATAACCGGCCTTAATGAAACCCGGAATTTGTCAAACCATTATTCATCAAAACCGGATTTCATTAAACTCGTTGTTTATCAGAAAATATTTTGTAAATTAATTGCGCATTCGCCAATAATGCGAAGGGTAGGGGGTTGGTGGCCGGTAAGAATAGATTCACAAGACTACTCTTGATGCGTGTATTCTTAAATACTATAAAGAAACAACAAAAAACAACATCTTAAAGGTCGGAAGGGAAAATTACATTCATAAAAAATGTTCATTTTATCTTACAAAATTTCAAAAATATATATCTATTCTTACCTATAAAGAAACAACCAGGCACTTCAGGTGATTTAGCGTACAGCTAAACCCACTAATTAAAACCGGAGGGTTCGTTTTTTTAAACAGTATTTGAGAACTTTAAAACGTGGGTGACCGATTCACCCTCTATGGTACCAATACCCCGAACTTTATGGCGCGCAATTGCTAAAATAAAAGTTGGCAAGAGTATAAAGAGAGACAAAAATACCCCGTATTTAAATAGTAGTAGTAGAAAAATTAAATAGGTAAAAATGTAGTAGTTGTTTTGTTATTGGCGAATGCGCTATCAATTTAGCAAATATTTTCTGATAAACAACGAGTTTGACGAAATCCGGTTTTGATAAATAATGGTTTGACAAATTCCGTGTTTTATTAAAAATAGGTTTTACAAATTACGAGTTTGATACTGAATGAGTTTGATAAACAATGGTTCGATTAAAAACGGCTCTGTTAAATTTCGAATTTGTGATTGAATGGATTTGATGAAATAAGGTTCGGATAAAAAATTGGTTTGACGAATTGCAGTTTCTATAGTTTTCCCTGTTCCGGCAAAAGATTAAAAAATTAAAGAACAAGGCGTTGCCAGTACTTTTTTTACCTAAAATCTGGGGAGAAACTATAGCCTTAAATACGGTGTGATAAATTCCTGGTTTGATAAAACATAGGCGTTCTTAAAACGTTTATAACGTGTGTTTTCTCTTAGGTTACCAGCTTTACCGCTGTGCCATCTGCAGCATCGCGTTCTCGAACGCCAACGACTTTCGACAGCACGTCACTCAATCCGTCAGATGTCGCAAGGAGGGCAAACGACCGTTTCAATGCGCCCACTGCGACAAACTGATCAAAACCTCCGTCAAACTGATGCAGCACGTGCATATACACGGCGCCCTGAGGTATTCCTGCTCGTTGTGCAACGCCAGGTTCGCCATATCTTACACAGCCAAGTAAGTGGATTTTTTGTGGTTTTAGAAGACTAAAGGATTTACTAAAGCTCAGGTCTAATTTAAACCTATGTCTGTCATTTCTTTGACAGTTTTAAAAAGAGGACAGGTATAGGTCTAAGGGGTTACATAGGCAAACATTTTTTGGTGTTAAGAGCAGGTTCTACATTTTGAGGAAATTTGAGTCAACGTAACTTTTGCATAAATAAACCAAACTTTATGAACGATGCATCGCTAAACGTCGAATGGTAAAGGCTTTCTAATTTTTATTAAAAAAGTTAACAGGGTGCTCACAAAAAAGTTGCAGATCTGTTTTTAAAAATCTTGTTTTATACTATTTTCGGCATCTTGGACTTTTGGCATTTGACATTTTTTATATAAAAATCGTAAATTTTGAACAGTTGTTGTTGCATAAAGGCTTACTCTATAAAAATTCGATAAAAAATTAGAAAGTTATTTAAAAAAAAAACATTTTTTGGTACCTATTTAGAATAGGTTCTGTTTCTGTTCATAACTTTTGTATAAGTAAACCGAATTTTATGAGTGGTACCTCGTTAAACGTGAAATAGCGTCAGCTTTCTTACTTTTATAAAAAAATACAGGGTGGTAAAAAAACGTTTCAACTCTTTTTAAAAAAATGTGACTTTTATTTTTTTACCCCATCTTGGATTTTTGATATGTAATTTTTTTTTTAAATTTATAAAATTTGTTTAGTTAACTTTCCAAAAAGCTAACATTTATAAAAATCGGTTAAGGAACAAAAAAGTTATTAGAAAATTAAAACAGTCCAAAATTTCAAAGCCCAGCCTATATAATTAATAATAACGTTAGAAAGAGTTCCAGCAACAATGTGATAAAATATTTACGCAAACCATTTATAATTATTCATTCCAAAGCAATGAAAAGTTTGTCCCTAGGTTTTACCGTCATTACCATGGACGACCTGAAACCACCTCGCGACAGGTTTAGGAAAAACAAAAAATATTTGGCAACACTATTAAAGTCGCATGCTCAGGGCAAGCTTTGCAGTTGTCAGACAATTCTAGAACTTGCAGTATCCAGCAACCCTGGAACCCAGAACGCTTTTATAGCGTGTCACTACCAGGGACTCTTAAATCTATTATTATTCATTTATCAGTTTATAGTAGTGCAATTTTTTTTTAGGTAATATATTTTCATTAAAGTTATTTTCTCACTATCACTTTATAAAATGTCACTATCATGGACATATTTTCTAGTAATAAACATTCACAATCGGCTGAACTTTGAACGTAAGGCACATTTTGTAAAAACTAAGATACGGCTTGGAACGTTTTTTTTTTTAAAAAATTTTGTCGAATACTTATTACTTCGGCATTTCCTGAGCTAAGGTCACTGACAAAAAAAAAGAATCTCTACTCTAAAAACCTCTATTATCGCTTCTAGAATGCACATGAAAACTCGCCATCAGGTGGCCCAGTTGAAAATCATCCCGGTTACACCGCACCAAACGAATCCCGAAACCGATTCCTTCGTAGTACGGCCGGTGCTGGCCCTCCAGCCTCCCGCGATCGAGAGGCCATCTAGCGGGCGGGACAGCAGCGCCGGCGAGAGCCCAGGCAAAAGCGCAGGCGACGTGATGACATTCATGCCCGACCAAATCGAGGGCATCCCCATCAGGCAGATTTTCACGCAGAACGCCAAATGCGGCTTGTGTAACTATCAGACGAAAGTTAGGGTAAGTTAGTTCATGCAACCGACAGAAGTGCTGTATGGTCGGTCACATTATCGCATTCAACCAATTCATTGTCATTTCAGGTGAACATATTGAGACATCTACAGATGCATTCGGACGACAAGTGGGTCCCCGATACGGCACCAGTCAATCCGGTACCTTGCCTGGAAAAGAACGAGAAGATGTTTGACAAAATGATCAATCTGGCCTCTAGCTCGATAGAGGGAAGAGTGGGTAAAGGTTAGCATTAATTTGATGTGATTTTAGGATAGCTTTGTTTATGCTGGTGTTCACGTTACTATTTGGCCATTCTGTCTTTAAGGTCGTAGTTACAATCTGGGGAATTGTTTTTAGAAACACTGTATGGGAAATCAGTTTAACTATGTCGACCTGATTTTTTTGCAAAATTTTACGTCACTGACTTTGTTTTCCATGGCAACGCGAAGACTTTATTTATGTTTATCCACAGTGGGACACCAGAGATTTTTTAGCACCGGGTGAAAAATTTGCGGTTAGGTTACATATTTTGACGTTTCGCGTTTCGCGCCGCTAAAAACCAAGTAAAATACTAAAATAAAGGAAAACCATTTATTGCAGAATTACCTGCTAAAAAAACGCTACCAAACTACGTATTAAAGTAACTGGATGTAATGTTTAAGGTTGCATTTACAGGTGCATTTATAATTGAATTGGAAACACTCCCGCTAGCTGATACCGACAACAGGTTAACTTAAAAGCATGCAGATTTAAAAATCGGCTACTGGCGCTAGACGAAATAATCGTATTCTATTTTAAACAGGAACGTCAACGATTAGCAAGAGTCTTTCCAACCTCTAAATGGAGCTTTACTGACCTGTTTTGTTAGTACTCATGTATCCGTGTGTTTTTGAAACTGAGGTTCTAAAATCTATCCTTTGCACTCCAAGATTTACATAGTGTACTTGCACATAACTATGCCGCAATAATTTAAATTTAAAAAAAATCGTTGAATCAAAATAAAAACAAAATTATGTAGCGAGCCAGTAAAGTTCTTTTGGTTCTTTGATAGACTCGGGGTAATGCCCGCGCGGCGCTAGGCCTTATTCGGCGGGGAATCGCACACGCGGAGTGGGTTCATATTTGTTTTAGAACAATGTTTTTGAAAACACATTTTTGAAAACACATTTTTGAAAGATAAACATAACCTTGAATGGTTTTCTGTCAGAAAAAGTAAAAATACTCTTCTGTCTCACTGCGGCCCGATTTAAAGTTTTTTGACAAAACACTTGCAATTACCATGGAATCGTATAAATTCTGCGATCTATCGACCAACACTTGAACTGCGTGCATCCCCCAAATTCAATGAAGTGTGATTGATCGGTTTTCTTTTCCGGAGTGCACAGGCTTTTAGAAAAAGGAAACTTAGTTTTTAGTTTCGCTAAAGGAAGGAAATATAACAATTATTTTGAGGCTTTTGAGATAGATGACACCACCAGAGCTTTTATTTTGAAGAATAATTGAGAATTTTGAAAAATCCTTCAGATATTCTTGTTAAGCATTTAAAAATGATCACCCCTGCAAAATTTGATCTAATTCTGATGTTTAGTTTTCCCTGTGCACTCTAGCAAAAGATTAAAAAAATTAAAGAACAAGGCGTTGCCAGTTGTACTTTTTTTTATGATTTTGATGATCAAAAGTTAACTTATATTATTTTCAGAAAAAGACGAAGAAAAACTTCCGGAGTACGTGCCGAGCCACTGCCGCTTCATATGTTGCGCTCAAAATTGCACCTATCTCTGTCTAGAAGAAAGCAATCTACGTCACCACATCATGGCGTTGCACAGCGACGAACCGGAGTTCAATTGCGGTCATTGCAAAAATAAAATCGAACCGCCGGACGTCGACAGTGTCATAAAACATTTGAAACTCCACTCCTTACACCTGTACAAGTGCAAATACTGCTCGTTCGTACACAATTTAAAACACAAGGTGGAAAGGCACGTGTCGGACGCGCACTCCGACCTTCCCGTCAAGGTTGTGACAGTCAGAAACATGGACGCCGAACAGGAGAACGAAAGATCCGTGGAAACCGTCAAGGAAACTAACGTAAACAAAACTCGACCGTGGAAATGTTGTTTTTGCAAGTACGCGACGACCACCGAAGACCTTTGCCGGAATCACATCTCGACCAAGCACAATCTTAACTCTCAGTATATGTGCGCGTTGTGCACTTACAAAAGCGACGAAAAACACACTTTTAATAATCACTTTATCGAAAAACATCCTCAAAAAGGAATGGATATAATCTACGCTTATCATTACCTCGAAGACGAGGTGCCTAAAGAAGACGAAGCGCCCGTCGACAACTCGCCCTTGTGGCAGAGAGATAAGCCCCGAGTCAGGCACATTCGAGGGATTTTGTTCGACGAGTCCTCGCCCCAACCGGTGACCAATAAAAGTCCCAAAATCAAAGGACCGAAACCGGGTCCGTCCGTCTTCAAATCTAACAGTAGAAATCTGTTCGACGCCATCGACGCGGTTGCTCGGGGCGAAAGCCGCATTGAGAACAAACCGTTCATGACTTACGAAAAAAAAAACAGAGAAGAATCTAGCAGTCACAAACCGCTCGTAGCTTACGGAAAACAGAACAAAGAAGAAACCAGCAGTCCCAAACCGCTCATCACTTACGAAATTCAGAACATAGACGAATCTCGCAGTCTTAAGCAAGCTGTCGATCTGCAAAATGACGTGGTCAAAAGAGCGCAATCTGGGGATCTTTTGGCGAAGATTACCAACAAAGAAAAAGGGCCCATTAAATCGGCGAAAACTCTCCAGGACAGCGATCCTCTCAAGTTACCGGCCACTAAGAAGTCGTCCGTGGCGCAAAATAAAGCTTTGCAAAGTTCACCTCGAAATGTTGCGACTATCGTTGAGCCGGAAGAAGACGCTCCACCAACTTTGACCAACGTCGAAGGTGACAATGACGTTAAGGAAATCCTACCCACCTTGGAGGAGATAAATAAAATTAAACAAGGTTAGTGGAATATTTGTTTTGGTTTCTCGTAGTTCTATCAGCAATGCTTGCCTCAATTCAGCTATGATTAATTGTACCACTGCGACAACCATTCTATTTGGCCCACTTTTGAGATTGTTCTTCACCCGCCGGAGAGGCTTTCAACTTGTTTCGGTTTGAGTCTCGCCTGGAGACCCACGATTCTCTAACACATCAAGAATAAATGCCCTGCGTGCGGTAAATTGCTTCGTTGCCAATTTAATTTAATTAAAAATTCATGTTTTTTGTACTAATTGATTTTTTCTCTAGGTTCTAACGACCCCATAATCATCATCGACGACGACGAAGACGATGACGTCATCGTACAACCCAAACCGCCCGCGCCGGAGCAACGCGGTAAAAAACGTGGTGGAGGCGCCACGGATTTGTTGCAAGAAGCGCTGAAAATGGCGAAGTTGGACGAGATGGACCGAACCGACGTCGACGAAGACGGGATTCCGATCACCGAGTACTCGGAGGAGAGCCTGAAGAAGATGTTTGGGGAATTTGGCAGCCCCAACAACCGTCAATGGAAGTGCCCCCTGTGCCTGCAGTTTAGATCGAAGCGAATTAGCGATTTTATTTTTCATATTTTCAAGGATCTGAACGTGTTTAGGTTAGTTGAAATTAATACTCACTTTTTAAAAGTTTTGAAGGACTGACTGAAGGCTAATAAAAACCTTTTTAGTTACCATATCAAATTACGGGGCTAGTTTTTTCCCTTGTGCCTGCAGTTCAGGTCAAGCGAATTTTATTTTTCACATTTTCACGGATCTCAATATGTTTAGCTGAGTTGGTACTGAATTCTGGTCTTCATTATGTTTTGCCGACGTCATTTTTTGGCATTTGAAATGTCAAATATAGAATATTTTGTTTGGTAACCAAACGGTGGTGTTGGCAGTTAAAAAGACAGAGCCGTACCTAAAAAATGTATTTTCTTTTTATCAAAATATTTATTGCTTAAAATAAAATTTTGAAATAAACAGCTACGCGAATAATTTAAG
Organism: Oxystoma pomonae; assembly: GCA_963921995.1. Lineage (NCBI taxonomy): Eukaryota > Metazoa > Arthropoda > Insecta > Coleoptera > Brentidae > Oxystoma > Oxystoma pomonae. The sequence continues at coordinate 66,323,564 of OY998171.1, forward strand.
CCTTTTTTTTAAAGCTAAGGTCATCAAAATGGGTAGTTTTTCGACATTTTTGACAACTCTGCAACAAAAAATTTGTTGTTAACAAAAAAAAATTGCCACAGACATGTCGAAATTGCCGCATCGTTTGGTTTTGTTTGTTCGCGATTTTGTTTGAGAATCTAAAAAAAGTGTTTTAATTCGATTTTAAAAGCTTGCAAAATATTCGATATGAATATAATAATAATAATAATAAGAAGAAGAAGAATCGAAACAAAAATCAAAACTAATTAAACATTTATTTTTTTGTTGTTACAGGTATCAGTGCAAAGCTTGCAAAGACGAGAGCATCACCTTCAAATACATGATAGGTCATATAAAAACCCATTTCGAACCGCTCACCGAGGACGACATCGACATTTTGCCCCCGAACAACAAGTTGGAAACGTGGATACAGATGGTGCTGCGAGAACAGAGCATTGTTATTTCGAATAACATACAAAATATGAGTAAACCAGTAGCGCTGGTCGACGAGAATATCCCTTGTATGTTTTGCAGTCTCAGGTAAGAGTCCATCGACATATTAACCTAAGACTAGGCGGGGCCTTTCGTTCATAACCTACTGTATAGATATCTTTAACAGGGATTTACAAATTAATGCGGGCTTCACAAACTAACGCGGGCTTCACAAACTAACGCGGACTTCACAAACTAACGCGGGCTTCACAAACTAACCCGGGCTTCGCAATTTATCGCGATTACCAAGGACGATATCGAAATTTTACCTCCGGACAACAAGTTGGAAACCTGGATATAAATGGTGCTGCGAAAACATATAACTAAACTCCATCGACGCATATTAACCTTAGACTATACTGGACATTCCATTTATAAAACACAAGATAACCGGACGTCACAAATTAACCAGGGCTTCACAGATTAACCGGGGCTTCACAAAGTAACGCGAGCTTCGCAAATGAACGCACTAACCGAGGACGACATCGACATTTTACCCCCGAACAACAAGTTGGAAACATGGATACAAATGGTGCTGCGAGAACAGAGCATCATTATTTCGAATAACAAACAAAATTTGAGTAAACTGGTATAGCGCTGGTCGACGAAAATATCCCTAGGATGTTTTGTGGTCTCAGGTAAGAGTCCATCGACATATTAGCCGAGATATTAGACTGGGCGAGGCATTTCGCTCATAACCCACTGGATAGATATCTTTAACCGGCCTTTACAAATTAACGCGGGCTTTACAAATTAACGCGGGCTTCACAAACTAACGCAGCCATCGCAATTTAACGCGATTACCAAGGATGATATCGAAATTTTTGCCTCCAAACAACAAATTGGAAACCTGGATACAAATAGTGCTTCGAGAGCATATAAATATCATACCGGTATCGCTGCTCGGCGAGAATATCCCTTATTTTCTAGTCTCCGGTAAGAGTCTATCGACGCATATTAACCTTAGACTAGACTGGGCATTCCGTTTATAAAACACAAGATATCCTATAACCGGGCTTCACAGATTAAGGCAGGCTTCACAAAGTAACGCGAGCTTCGCAAATAAACGCGCTAACTAAGAACGACATCGACATTTTACCTCCGAACAACAAGTTGGAAATCTGGATCCAAGTCGTGCTGTTGTACGTTTTGTAGTCTCAGATAACGGGGCTTCGCAAATTAACGCGGACTTCTCAAGCTAATACTATCTTCGCAAATTGACGTGCTTACCAAGGACGATATCGAAATTTTACTTTCGAACAAGTTGGAAATCTGGATACAAATCGTGCTGCCAGTAGTGCTGGTCGTCGAGAATATCTCTTGTATGTTTTCTAGTCTCAGATAACGAGTCCATCGACGCATATTAACATTGGACTAGAGTCACTAACACACTAGATATATACCTATAAGGATGCTTCACAATTTATCGCGGGCTTCACAATTTAACGCGTGCTTCACAAATTAACGCAGGCTTCACAAACTAACACGGTTTTTACAAACTAACGAGAGGTTCACAAACTAAAGCGGGCTTCAAAAATTAACGCGCTCACCGAGGACGATAAAAAAACGGTATTTTCTAATCTCCATTCATTAATAATGTTTTTTCTAGATTCCCCAACGCAGCGGAAGCTTCGGAACACATGTTAAAGCACTGGATAACGAAACCCTTCCTCTGCATGTACTGCCCCAAAGACTTTTACACCCGTTTCGAGTTGCGCCACCACCAAACCACCAGCCACCCCAACCTGAAACACGTTCTGACCAACATAAGCCCGACAGTTTCCGAAGCTATGCACAGGTTAGCCGAGTACCTTGCCTAGATGTAAATCTTTATTTTAACGCGGTTTGCAGCCAATGCGCAATTGATCCACCGTTAATATCGAGAAATTAAAAACGCTTTTGTATCAGCTGTTCACTGTGAATCCCAGTCCTTTCAACCTTGTACAGTCTTCCCACTCTCCCTGACTGTCAAAGGACCTTGAAGTCAGTAAATTCGCTCCTTTAGACCTTAATTTTTAACAGGTTATCTGATTTTGACAATTAACTCGTATAATAACTGCATATGTGGCCTTATGTTCGTTAATTTCATGATTTTTTTTCAAGTAATTCGATCATTCTGATTCATCTGTTTCGTCAACTAAACATTAGTTAGAAAGAGTGAGTAGCTTGTGTAAATGTAAATTTAAAACAAAGATACGTTGGCCGGATAGTCTAAGCAGCTTAAAGCTTTCACTAAAATAAGAATTAGAGGTTAGAATTTAATTTCACAACAACAATTATTTTATGCTTTTTGCGATTTTTTCTTCTTTTTTAACTTTATTATGAGTGACGAAAAATCGCGACTAAGAAAACATGGTTGCATTTTTTTTTTCAGGTTTGACGACGGGTTTAGAAAACGGCCCTTGGCCACCTCGAAGCAAGATTTTCCCGTCGCCAAAAGGATGAAATTTAACGAAGACGCCCGCGTGGCCGCGCCACACACGGAAACGATCAATATTGTATCTGTGAATGACATTTTGAATAAGGGCAAGGAAGAGTCTTCTCAACAAGGTAAGATGCTACGTGATTTTTTTTTTCGGATAGGTTTTACCCATATAACTATGAGATAATAGCGGCCCTTTCGTTGCTTTTCCCGAGAATAATTCTCCCAATCAAGTTGGGCTGGAAAAACCCCAGAAACGAGGAGTGTAATGGGCAGGCGCGTCGATTGTCAGTAGTGAAAGTAACTGACAACTATCTGACAGCGGAAATTTAGGTTTATGTTTAATATTTTTTGTTTACTTTTGGAAAATGTATTAAAAGAGTGGACACTACCGTAAAAAAAAATAAAAAGTGTTGTCCAGTGTTTCCCGTAATTTGGAACAAATTAATAAAAAAATCAAAAATCAGGATCTTTGAGGCTTAATTGGTGAGTATTTTAATGCGTAGTTTAGTTTAGAAGGGAAGGTCTAAGATGCACAAAGAGGCCATGTGCTTCACATATTTATTTAAATAACGCACGCAATCACAGAAAATACCGCCACAAAATTTTTAATCTCGAAAACACCACAATAACATAAACAAAATGGAAAACCACACCTCGTTAAAAATGTAAACTTTTTGACGATGCCGAGTTTTCTCAGGAAGTGGGTTCGGCACTTGGGCGCCGTGTCCTCATGTAACGGGTTTACTTAGTGGATTGATACTAGGTTAAACTTGCGGTTGGAAATGTTTTATCCATAATATACAAATAAATTTAATTAAGGTCGTAGTTACAATCTGGGGAATTGTTTTTAGCAACACTGTACAGGAAATCAATGTGAGAGAACTTTATTTATGTTTATTCATAGTGGGACACCAGAGATTTTTTAGCACCGGGTCAAAAATTTGGGGTTAGGTTACTTATTTTGACTTTTCGCGTTCTGCGCCGCTAAAAAACCAAGTAAAATACTAAAATAAAAGAAAACCATTTATTGCAGAATTACCTGCTAAAAAAACGCTATCCAACTACGTATTAAGGTAACTGGGTGTAATGTTGCATTTGCAGCTGCATTTATAATTGAATTGGGAACACTCCCGCTAGCTGATACCGACAATAGGTTAACAAAGCATGCGGATTTAAAAATCGGCTACTGGCGCTAGACGAAATACACGCATTTTATTTTAAACAGGAGCGTCAACGACTAGCAAGAGTCTTTCCAACCTCTAAATGGACCTTTACTGACCTGTTTTGTTAGTACTCAAGTATCCGTGTGTTTTTGAAACTGAGGTTCTAAAATCTATCCTTTGCATTCCAAGATTTCACTAGTACAGTTGTACATAACTATGCCGCAATAATTTAAATTCAAAAAAAATTGTTGAATCAAAATAAAAACAAAATTCTGTAGCGAGCCAGTAAAGTTCTCTTGGTTCTTTGATAGACTCGAGGTAATGCCCGCGCAACGCTAGGCCTTTTTCGGCGGGCAACCGCACACGCGGAATGGTTTCATATTTGTTTTAGAACAATTGTTTTGAAAACACATTTTTGAAAGATAAACATAACCTCGAATGGTTTTCTGTCAGAAAACGAAAAAAATACTATTCTATCCCACCTGATTTAAAGTTTGTTGACAAAAGCCTGCAGTTACCATGGAATCGTATAAATTCTGCGATCTATCGGCCAACACTTGAACTGCGTGTGTGTCCCAAATTCAATGATGATGATTGATCGGTTCCGGAGTGCACAGGCTTTTAGAAAAAAGGAAACTCAGTTTTTATTTTCGCTAAAGCTAAATGTATTCCAAAGGAAATTGTGAGTATTTCTCATTTTTTTTTTTAAATTGGGTTTGTTCTAAACCGCAATTATTTTGAGGCTTTTGGGATAGATGACAGCACCAGAGCTTTTATTTTGAAGAAAAAATAATTGAGAATTTTGGAAAGTCCTTCAGATATTTTTGTTAAGCCTTTAAAAATGATCACCCCTGCAAAATTTCAGCTAATTCTGATGTTTAGTTTTCCCTGTGCACTCTGGCAAAATATTAAAAAATTAAAGAACAAGGCGTTGCCAGTTTTTTTTACTTAAAATCTGGGGAGAAACTATAGCCTTAAATAAAAAGTTTTCGGACAGACGATGTCGAAGTCACTGTCACTCAAATTAATTCCTTGTCATTAAATTACCGTAAGGTCGCTACGACACTGGCATGGCTTTGTTAGTGCATGCGCAGTACATTTTTCTCCTGTGGGCCCAAACAGAGCCAAAGCCAACCGCAATTTTGAATTTTCTTTTTTGTTTTTCAAAGTTATTTTCGTTACACATTTTGCGACACTTGGGCCGTTATAGCATCTCATAGTTATATGGTTTTACCGGCGTTCCTTGAAAAAACGTAAAATTCAGAATCATGCATATTTTAGCAAAACCTAAAAAAAAATACAAAAAAACCGCGTCAAATCTCTTCGAAATTTTTACGAGATTTTATAATGTCTTATCAGGATTTATGTTTTCTAGGCGGTATGTGAAACAAACTCGTAAAAACCGTGACAAATCTCGTAAATTACAGGTTTTTTTTAACCAGTTTTGACTAGAGGCTCTTATACAATTTGTGACAGTTATTGTTTTACCAGAGTTTAGCAACTCGATTTGAAAGTTGTGAGATAGTTTGCAACCACCGGCAATAAAGAATTTTGTCACTGTCACATTTTTGGTTAATAAACTTGCATCAAATATTGTTATTATTTCAAGAAAAAAAGTAACAAAAAGATAGATCAACAAGATTTTTTATATTTCTCTATTACTAACATTTTTAATATCTACAGTGAATCTATCTCACTGTTTTTTTTTGTCAAAGCATGACATATTTTACTAACCAAAAAAATCAATCTTTTAAAAACTGTCTGGAGAAATTGTAGAACAAAACATCAGTCCATTTCATAAAATCGGTTTTACATGCATATATGAAAAAAACTAGAAAGAGAGGACAATATGAGTTCCCCCTCTGGTAAAACAACAACTATCAAATGTATAGAGGGCATCGTAGTTTTGACGAGGAAGACCTGGCTCGTAGAATCTTTTTTGTCTTTTTAAAGTGAAAGGTTGTTACGATGAAAATTTCCGTTAAAAAACCCATTTGTTTAGCCTACGATCTTACCGAACCGAGCACGAGCGGCGGCGCCAAAAAATCAAACGACGACGACAAAAACAACACCATAAACATAGACAGCGACGAAGACTTGGTAATGGTGACGAAAACTGACGAGTTCGTCCCGAACGAAGACGAAGTGTACGCGTGTATGATGTGCGCCTTCGTCACGGACAGGGAACTATCCGTGACCAAACACTTGGAAGCGAATCACGGCTCGAAAAGCGTGACCAAGTTCAAGGTGTTGAGCAAAAAAGAACCCGAAGCGTCGAAAGATTTTCTGGCTTGCAACGTGTGCCACCAGGTCTTGCCCGAGCTGAAACTGAGACTGCACTTTATCGACAACCATCAGGCGCTCAGGTGCGCCTATTCGCCCTACGTTTTCACCTGTAATCTGTGCGCTTCAAAGTAAGTTTATATATTTTAGTTTGTTGTTAGCCTGTAATAGTCGGAGAGCTTACAAAAAACAGGGGAAGAGTTTTGGAGAGGTAGATGCAGGGCCGGTGCCAAAGCTGTTTCCGATAACAAGTATAAAATAAAGCGCCCTCTAGCCAGTAAACTCTACAGTCCTGATATATGGTAAAGGTATAATCCGTCCTAAAACTATCAGTCTTTATAAAACTCTTGGACTTTTTTCGCTTGCTCTTGGGCTATAATAGTTTTTTACTGGGCGAGTTTAGGAAACGTAGATATTTGGGATATGGGGACACCTTTCACTGGGGCGAGTAAAGTTGTTTTCGATAACAGGTATAAAATAAAGTATCCTCTAACCAGTAAACTGTAAACTCTATAGTCCTGTTATATGGTAAAAGTATAGTCTGTCCTAAAAATATCAGTCTTTCTAAAACTTGCATTTTTTTCGCAAGCTCTTGGACTATAATAGTTATTTAACTGGGCGAGATTGGAATTGGGATATTATATATAGGATAGTAAAGTTGTTGCCGATAACAAGTAAAAAATAAAGCGTCCTCTTTTATATGGTAAAAGTATAGTCCGTCCTAAAAATATCAGTCTTTCTAAAACTCTTGTACTTTTTTCGCGAGCTCTTGGAGGCGAATGTCTTGCTTGTAACGTGTGTCACCAGGTGTTACCTGAGCTGAAACTGAGGCTGCATTTTATCGACAAACATGAGGCGCTCAGATGCGCCTATTCGTCCTACGTTTTCACTTGTAATCTGGGCCTGTATGCTTGAAACCCGTGCCCGAGAGTGTGAAAAAATTTCGCACTTTTCACCTGCTTTGAACCATATGGTAAGTGAGAGCAGCAAATATAGTCACCGGTGAATACTCACCTCACAGGTCGTCGTGTAATAGTCGGAGGAGAGCTTACGAGAAAAATCAGGGGAAGAGTTTTGGAAAGGATGATGTTTTTAGGATTTTTCGACCATACAAAAGGACAGTAGGGTCAGCTGGATGTGGGGATACTATTTATTGAACTTTAAAGTAAAGTCATCTAGCCAGTAAACTCTACAGTCCTTTAATACGGTCCTAGTATAGTCCATCCTAAAAATATCAGTTTCAACGTGCAGAAGATTTTATAAGTTGAATCCATGATAAATTTAAACTTACTAGTGGACAAAATTCGAGAGGATTGTGCCAACGCTTGTTTGAGCTACGGCTTATAACTTTCTTATTATTGAAACTTTATTTTTGGAGTAAATTGCTCTTGTTTTACACTGGACTTTATCTGTATCGTTTAATTTTTGAGATATAACACTAAGTTGGTTTTTTCTTATGAAATGACCTATTTTTTACTCTATTTGTTGTTTTTTATTTTCTTAATTATTTTTTTTTGTTTTTTCACTTTTACATTTTATCGTCGCTTTTCTTAAAAAGTACATAATAAAATTAAATAGGTAAATAATAAAAAAGCGAAAAATAAAGAGTTAGTAAAAAATATGCGGTGTTTTCACCATCATTTCGCTTTCAGAAATACCCGAATTAATCTTATAGATCCTGCAGTTTCTTTTTCATATCTTGTTTTTGTCCTAGTTTAAATCTAGAGGTATCCTATTGTCTATTGATACGAAATTAAGGAAAATACTAGACAACACTTTTTTTAAAAAATTTACGGTAATGTCCACTCTTTTAATAAATTTTCCAAAAGCGAACAAAAATATTTAACATAAACCTAAATGTTCGCTGTTACATGGTTGTCAGTTGCTTTCACTACTGACGCAATCTACGCGCTTTCCCGGTAGACTCCGCGTCTCTGGATTGTTTCCAGGCTAACTTGATTGGGAGAGTTATTATCGGTACGCATTTTTCTCGAGGCAGGGCAGGTTATATCTCATCTCATAGTTATATGCTCAAAATTAATTCTCTTTTCTTTCTCCCAATCCCAGGTTCACTCTGCTTCGCAGCATGAAAATGCACTTCACCTCGAAACACCAGAACCAGCCGCTGGACTACAAGACAATCGAGGGGTACGTCAGCAGCGGTAAAAAGGGCAGTACTGCAAAAGGTACGGTCGCAAAGAATCAGCCTAAACAGCCGAAAGTTACCGCTAGTACTAAGGCCACTAAATTGTTTGCGAACAACTTACGGTTGTATCAGTGCGTGTTGTGTGACTTTAGTGGCGAAGCTAGGACGCCCAATCCGATGCGGAGTCATCTGAAAAGTATGCATTTGAAGCCTGTCGCGTGTAACGTTTGTAGAGAGAGGTTAGCGTTTTGATTTTTTTCTTTTTTGTAGTTCGAATGCTTGTAGCATGTAGGAGTATTATCAGACCGTTTTTTGTTAGAAATTGCACAAGTGCATCAAAATTGCCGATAAAATTTACATAAAATGTGTTTTTTGTAATTGCAAGAGTCGGTTTTTATATTTTCGCGAAAAAGCCCGACCCCGCAAGAAAAAGGCATTTTTGTGTCCTCAAAGTTAAAAAAAAAAGTTGTTTACATTGAGTTTCCCAACTACACCTACTGTCACCTCGTTAAAAATAACAAATCAAAATTATCTCGATCTAATTTTCAAATTTCGAAATTTTTACGTGGTAAAGACATTCAAAAGACCTTTAAAACAAGGTATCACTTGACCCGCTTTCCATATTCAAAATATAGGGGTAAAATGTGTCTACCTTGAAGAATAAAAATTCGACGTGTCCGAGGAAGTTGTTTTAAAATTAACACCCTGTACACTTCCGGCCACATAAAATGCGTACGCCGATTTTATACAGGGTTCCTAAGATTTTCCTTAGGGATAGGATTTCAATAAATCAAACAGAAATGGCATAGAAAGTTCTGAGCGCACAAAAGAAACAGGTATATTGAGCAATGGTGCCAGTTTGTTATTATCTTCGGACTGCTTTCATGAGCAAAAATTGTCGCCACTCTTTCATTGTGAGCATAAATCATAGTTGCAATAATAACCGTTGACAAGATGTCTGCAAATTCCGCTAGATGGCGAACATCTAATCTAATTAAAAATTAGATGTTTTCAGGTCCAAACCACAGCTTTTTCTTGCTTAAAGGAGGCGGCAGGGTCCATTATTTACGATACTGAGCGATAAACTCGTGAGGTCGTTAACATTAGAAAGAAATATCTTCGCTTTTAATTAAATTTCTTTCCATTCTGTTCTACTGTGACATCTATCCGGAAACGGCCAAACCATGCAGCTAGCACTAGCAGCCAAAGAGATCAATAAACGGCGCTCTTTTTCCTGCAGAGCTTTTTGCTTGCGATATTATTGATTTTAAATAAAGCTGGCCCTACACTACATTTGATATTTTCGAGGTGTTTTATGACATGATCTCGAAACATGTAGCGAACCAATTCTTCAAAACTAGCGGGAGGGTAAAAGCGAAAAATAAGGGGTTGCCAATATTTGTAACACCCAAAAAGGGGTGAAAAGATTTATTTTGCTCTGTTTCTTTACAAAAAAACGTTTTTTTTTACGAAAAACTTGAGCTCTGCCACTTTTTTTTTCTTCAACTTTCTCGAAATTTTCGTCATACCGTAGAAAAAAATTATTTCCCCCATGGTCATAGTCTACTTTTATTCGAAAAAATTTAGAAACAGAGACGAGATCAGTTTTCCTAAAACGGGGGATCTTGGTTTCGAGTGAGAAGATAAAGGGCGCCACAGGCAAAAAATTTTCAATGAAATTAGCTGAACTCAAAAATTTTAGAAAAACATAGCACAAAATAAAAATGGCGCCGCTTACAATTTTTTTTCAAAAATTACGTAATTTCGGGAACGCAAAGAAATAGGTCTAAAGAGTATAATTTTTGAGAAAAAAATATCAATTTTCTCGCCCTCCTCCACTGGGACTACAGGGGCCGTGCACAAATTACGAAATGGTCATAGGGGGGAGGGGGGTTACAAAACGTTACGTAGGGTGGAGGGGGGTTTTCGACAGCGTTTGCATTTGTGTGAAACTAAGAGAATTTGGAATGAAAATAAGTGAAAAGTTTTTTTTTTTTTGGGGGGGGGGGGGTAGTGGTCTTGAAATCGTTACGTAATATTAGGGGAGTGGCGTGCCAAACCGTTACAAAACATTACATAGGGAGGGGGTCAAAAATTGGTAAAATCACCGTTACGTAATTTGTGCACGGCCCCACATCTGACTGTTCCTCCTTTTTGATTTCGAATCAAAGTGCAAAACCCGGGTTGGACGTTCGAAGGCGTCAACCCGTCCTATTTGCTTGATAAAGTTTCTACGGAAATATCTCAGTCGATTTCTCCGGCCGTGTATGAACGCTTTATGTTAGGCATTTGCATGTATCTCAGTACCCAGCCTGTAAACAGTGTGTAAGGATAATGGTTACAAAATGAAAAGCTGAAAAATAGTTTTTTACGATCATCATCAGTTTGGTATTAAAGTCGAGCAAAAACAATTTTTATTCCAGTTCTAAAGGTATGAAAATGGAAAACATTAGAAAACAACAACCTGGAATGGATTTACTACGTGTAAAATGTAGTGACAACATCGCCCCATGCCCATCCTCTTCTGCCTAATGTGCTTTTCCGTTTGTCTGCGTCTTATACACGGCTGCTTGGCCCCCTAAGGATTTGCTTAGGAACCCTGTATAGTGTATTATGACCCTCGTAACTCGGTAACCTTTTAGGTATTTCAAATTGACAAAAAATGTGACCGTCAGGTTTTGTTGTTGTCATACGTTTTAAAAATGCCCCAACTAAATGAATTCGAAAAAGCCCAAATTTTGGCAAAATTAGACGGTGTGTTGGACGAAACAAGGCTACAATTGTAAGAATAAAAAGAAAGGATCAAGAAGAACGAACTGTTCGACGAAGGCGAGGCACGCACTGGCTTGACCCAAGTCAGTACGACTCAGCAGGATCAGGAACTGATCGACTTTCTTGAAGACGACCCATTTACGATGGGCCCAGAGGCGAAAATTGAGGCACATTTTCCTGGATCCATAAGAACGACGCGCAGACGGATAAGCCGTACGTTCTAGGCTTAGATGTCGCGTTGCTGCCAAGAAAATTTTACTTAGTGCGGAAAAGAAGCAAGCCAGGTTAATTTTTGCAAACTAAACAGGTGGTGTTCACGGATGAAAAAATCTTTTCGTCCCACAATGACAGCAAACAAATTGGTGTATATCGCCCGCCACAAACACGCTATCTCGAAAAATATATTGCTGGGAACGAAGACCGGGCTGGAAGATTTTCCATGTATCTGTGGAGTTGGATATCGGCGAGAGGACATTTACGGCTGAAGTTTATGTTGATATGATGAGAAATGTTATGCTTCCAGACGCAGCCATTCTTCATCTAGAAGGTTTTATGTATCAACAGGATAACTGTCCTATCCATACCGCACGCATTTCTAAACAGTGGTTCCAGCAAAACAACATCGAGGTTTTGCCAATGCCGGCAAAAACTCCTCACGCCCATTCCATGGAAAATGTGAGGGGCCTTATAGCAAAAAAGTTATGAAATTCCACTTAATGGAGCTCATAGTCAGAGGGTACGACGAAGTCATTGTTTCAAATCCAAATTTATTTCAAAATTTAGCAGATTCCATGCCACGAAGACTGGAAAACTTTATCGGGGCTGGCGGGGCAATGACACGCTACTTGTTTTTTTTTTTAAATTTACGTAGTGTTCTTTTAATAACCTCTTTTATATTTTGATCATTTTTGGTTGTCTACAAAGAATTAGATTACTCAAATTTACCGATCCTGCAGAGGTCGCTGACTATGATTAAGTTATTGCTTTCCTTTCGCCAAACAGTTCCTCCTCCTGAATACTTTTTTCTTATTCGCACAATTGTGGTCTTGTTTTGTCCGTAATGAGCTTTAAGAATAAGTTTTTATAATAAAATGTTAATTAATCCTTATTTTTGTGTTTACAATGTAAAAAGATTTAACCTGTTATTCGAACATGTCAAAGTCAGTTACAATAAGCAACGGAATTAGCAAAACTTAATTCTACAGATCTGCAGCTAACTTCTGCTGTACGCATTTTATGTGGCCGGAAGTGTACGTAAATATATCCAAATTAAAATAAAAAAAAATATAAAAACGAATCTTTATGAATTGATTGATTAAAGTCATTGTTTTAAGGTTGAGTATAATAACTGATATTTTTAATATTGATGTCTTGGAGAATAGAACGCTGATGCATTAACATTCTATAAAGTCCTTAATGGGGTATATTTTTGCCCTTTTATCCTTCTCTCAATTGATTTTCATACCATTAATAGAAGAAATAACTGGCCAATGTTTCTTATTCCTTTCCATCGTAAAAATTATGTTTATTTTTCCCCTCTTAGGGCCGGTTTCTCAATAGCAAGTGAGCGTTAGCTCGAGCAACATAAACTTGTAAAAATCTTTAACAAGCGGGTTAAAATAACTCCAGGGTAGTGGCCCTCTATACATTTGACAGTTTTTGTTTTATCAGAGGTGGGCAACTCGTATTGCCCTCTCTCTTTCTAGTTTTTTTCATATTTGCATATAAAACCGAAATGGACTCTGGTTTTGTTGTATCTTCTATAATTTCCCCAGACAGTTTTTGAACGAAGATGACTTTTTTTTAGTAAAATATGTGAACTTTCACAAAAAAACATTAGGTAGATGTTAACGTTAGGTAGATAATATAATAGTAGTTTTCACAACTAGTGGCTAAAATAGTGCTTTTTTGAGAAGCGTTGAAGAACACTATTTTTTGTAATACCTTTATCAAAAAATCCAAGAAAAACAGGAAAATGCTTTTAAAAATCTCGAACAAAGAGCACTTCTCGCAAGACACCATCTTTACACTATAAATCAAGGCGGCTGGTAAATGAAATAACAATATGGCTTCCACAGCGATGTGCCTTTTTACTCGGCGACGTTTATTGTTGCGACATTTTAATCTTTAACAGTTTGATATTTTGCCGATTTTTTTAAATGATTTTTTCGTAAATACTTGGTAAAAACTGTCGGAAATGGCTTAATTTTTAGGCAAGAATAATTAGATTTTGTCTATATTACTATTTTCCGCTATTTCTCTTTAATTTTGAGTAAAAAACGGACAGAAATCTTTTTTTACACTCGTGATAAGAAAAGGTTTTTTTTACATCGGTAACAAAAAAAGTTGCTTTAGTTATCTGCAGACAGTTACAAAAATCATGTTTTTGATAAAGGTATAAAAATTTTTTTTTATTGATCTATCTTTTTGTTACTCATTTTCTTAAAATAATAATAATATTAATTAAATATAACTTATCTTACCTACCTCGCAAATTCGACTATTTTTATTAAGTTTTCAGTTTGGTAAACGCATGATCTCTTTCCATTTTTCTTGTGTTTCTTTCTTCTATTGGACAATGGAACGTCTTAGGTGCGAGTATTTCTACAGTTTCTTATACCGCAATTTATTCGATTTTTAAACTGCATGTAAATAATCAAATTGTACCTACGTTTATTCAAAAATTTAGTTGGTAACACAAAAAAAATATTAACATTTCCCTAACAACTGCCAAATCGATTTGCTGCTTACCTCTGGTAAAACAATAACTGTCAAAAATTGTATACAGGGCCTCTACTCCAGGGTAACCAGGGCTTCAAGGTGAGGGTAAATTACCTTCCCTCAGGGTTAACCTAAAAAAAGATTGGCTGAAAATAGCAAAAAGCTGGAATTTATAGCACGAGTTAATTAAACCCGCTATTGAGAAACCGGCCCTTACACGCACTTTGAGATTCTATAATAATCATGAGCTTGACCCATTCTCCGGCAATGCTCGTACTAAAATTAAACGGATACTAAAACGCTGATTTAATTGATTAATTTTTTATTGTTTATATATTTTTTTTTAATTTTTGCGATTAATTTTTGTGATTAATTTTGGTAATTTTTTTTATTATCGGTAATACTTCTACTATTTTGTTAGTTTAGTTAACAAGTAATTCTTCTATCTTTTTTTTTTCATCTTCCCGATTTTAATAATTTTTGGTACACTGATTCTATTCATAAAATAAAAAATAAAATAGATTTACCAAAAATTTATTTTGTTTAATTTTGATGGCATGTTTTTATATTTAGCTAATTGAGAAAAGCACATTTTTTATTTAGATTCCGTTAACATTATTTTTTTTATAGTTTCAGGAACGACGCGGAAGCCATAGCGCACCACAGGAAATGTCACGACATTGACAGCCAACCGTCTTACACAGTCTTAGATGGCGTTTTGAAAGAGTACCTGGAAACCATGCGATTTATAATTAAAATGTCGACGCCCGCCCCAAGCGTCAAAAAGACCGCCAGGAAATCTACAGGGTCATTTCAAACAAAGAAAACCGACGATTCCTTAGATGACTCTGAAAGTTTGACGTTGGCAGCTCTAGAACGACCGGATAGTACCGACGCTAACCCGTCACCAGTGAGAACCACCTTGCTGGTTAACGGTTCTGAAAAAATAATCACAGTGGAAGAGTTGGGAACCTTATTTCCGCTAGAAACTTATGTTGATTTGACCGAAAGTCGAGTTTCCGAAGCATTTGAAGTGCGCGACTGAATTAATGAAAAGAGAAACAAATGTGATGTTAAGATTTGTGAGAAATCAGTAAGATTTTAAGATTAAAACATTGGTTAGTTATAACGTACGACTCAGGTAAGTTCGGCCACAAAACGAAAGGATTTATTAATATGGTCATACTTTATTATAAGATATCAGAAGTGCGTTCCAAAACAGCTGATCTGAGATGTTTCCGAACGCGATCAGTGCTAAGATTGGTTGGGTCAGCGCCACCTGTAGGAAAAATGTTTTTCTTCAAATTTGCCCTCTAGATGGCGCAGGTTTGGTGCACTTGTTTATTTAAAATTTGTGCCGAAACTTATTGGAGACATACGTTTCTATCGTCTAGATAACCTAGGCGGTCCCACCTCAATAAAATCAAAAAACGATATTACCAATTAGGTGCTCTTTAAGTGCTGATTTGGTCCTCAAACTAAAAATTAAGTGGCTAGGACCGCTAGGTTAACCTTAAGCCATCCATAATTCTCGGAGAAAAATTTATTGTGACTATTTCCAAATTAGGTGCTATTTAAGTGCTTCCTAAAGTGGAAAAAAATGGAATTTCATTGGTAATTTCACATAAATTCGAGATAATAAGCATAAAATACGTTCAATTTAGGAGTTGAATAAAAATTCCAAAACTCTGGTTTTCGCGCGTATAGAAAAGATTTTAATCATTTTATGCGTATGATCTTGAATCGGTCTGAAATACCATGGAATTTTTTTTTCCATTTTTCTCCAAAACGAAAAGAGCACCTAATTTTCTAAAAATGGACCAAATTAGCACTGAAATTGCTCTTTATTTTAAAATAATTAAAAAGTTTATCTGAAGAGGTGTGCCTGTGGGACCACTAGGTTTATGTTAAGTTAGCGGTCCCTACTTATTATTTTACCAAAAAAACTTTTTTTTAAGTTTTGATTTAATATTCGGGGAGCACTTAAATAGCTAATTTGGAAATAGTAACATTAACCTTATTCTGGCACTATCGTTTTTTTTTATTTTATTGAGGTGTTACCGCCTAGTTTATGTAGGTGTTTCTATCTCCAAAATTTATAATGTATATAGTAAAAAAAACGCTGTGATCGATCTTTTGTAAGGTAGTTAGAGAGCTAGATTGTTTTTTGTTCAAGAGAGAACGTAAGTTTTTTGAGCATTAAGTTTTTGTTAAAAAAAAACTTTACTTTTTTTAAGTTTTCAAGTTTATGTAAACCCCTTTATAATAATACGTTTACATGGGCGGCTGAATCGGTTTTCAGTCATCCATAAAAGTTCGACGTTTAGTTACAAAAACCAGCGAAAAACAAGCGAATATAGGTTAACTAACTATGAACCAACTTGCAGCCATTCCACGATTATGGGGAAGATTACATGATGATATGTTTAATTTAAAAAAATAAAAAGTTGAGTCTTTTTTGGTTGCTTTTAAACATTCTTTTGGTAGGTACTTTTTATGCTGGTTTCATAAAGTTTCGTAACTAAACGATCGAATATTTAATATACCTTATTTTTTGTACAGTCTCACACGAAATAAAATACTGCTCGTTTTTTATTTACAAAGAAATTCCTTTTTATTATTATTATTACTACTGAGTATTTGCAGTAATGAATATATATATTTTTTTTTAAATCATCATTGCAGTAAATTATTTTGCAAGCGTCTGCACAAAACGAAAGCAGTTTTTTATAGTCCCTAAGAATTGGGAAGGGTATTTAATTCCCAACAAGGATTGCCACCAAAAATTGAGAAAAAAGTTATGATTAACCTGAGTAGATATGAGAAAATAATAGGTTAAGTTTCTAAAATTTAGTTCTTTTTTGTTCCTTCTTATTATTTTTCTAAAAATAAATTCAAAATATTCTTTGATAGATATGTGTGTGATTTCTGCTCGTTTTTTTAAGTTTTTGCTCTAATTATTTTTTAAAAATCAGCAATATAAAAATGTTCTGAATTTTATCTTTTTTATACAGGTTTTAAAACAGTACCTTTTTCATTAAGCAAAGCTTTTTTTAGTTCTTGTCCGATTTTTACGAATGATACCTCTTTGTACACTGATAAGATGTGGCTTTCCACATGATGAAATCAGGTACACTTGATTTTAAAAAAAACGCATACATGCAGTCACAAAATTGACCTTTCTAAAAGTGTATAATATATACGGACTACCAGCTAAAATGCCTAAAAACTTCAAAAGTACGACAATTTGTCATATTGTTTAAAAAAGGTTTCTAAAACTAAAAATATTTTAAAGGCAACCTTATTTTTATATTAAATTTTGCATAATACTAAAAAATCAGCAAAAATAATGTTTTAGTAAAGTCTTTATTGAACAATATCAAATTATCACTGGAGTAACGGACGAAGGATGTTCTATAAAGAGTGCGGTAACCCATTTTGGAGTTGATAAAATAACAATTATACGATGGAAACAGCGTTGGACTGAAAAACAATTCGACGAATAGGAAACTTGGATTAGGACAAAAACGATGGTAAACTTAATACTAATTATTTTTACTTAAAAAAGAACTATAATAAATAAGTTAGTATTTAATAGGATCACCATTTTTCTTTATTACAAGCTGCAAACGTATGGGCATTGAAAAGGTTAAATTTTGAAAATACTGATAGTCTTCTGAGAGCTGATCCAAACCCAAACCTCTAGCACTAAACCAACCCCACATGTTTACAGAAAAATGTCCAGCTTTTTTAATTTGGTTGTATATTCGGGTTAAAATCTAGAATTTGGTGGACGATAAACTAAAATTCTCCTGCTGCTTGAAGATGATTGAAAAATATTTTCGTCAGTGAAAACCACCCTCTCCCAGAAGTCATTATCACGAAGAACGTTGTTCAGTGCAAAAATCACTAGCCTGTTTTTGTTCTTCTGTTAGAAAAGGCTTCTTTGCAGCAAATCGACAAGAGACTTCTGATTTCGTTACTCTTCTTTTTACTGTTGCTAAAGAACCCGGAAATAATGTCAAATTAGCTGCTTCAACCAACGCTGAAAAAGGGTTTTGTCCGAGATGGTCAATAAGTCTCTCATCTTGCACTTCAGAACTTACTTTACAATCCAGCGCTTTTTCCATCGCATTATCGTCATTTTATCAACTCCAAAATGGGTGGCCGCTCTTCTTATAGACCAGCCGTCTTTTATATAACTCGAGTGATAATTTGAACTTTTGTAAATGTTGATATCTGTGGCATTTTTAGGGATGTCACACTGAATTTTAAGCTGTCAGGCATACTAAGCTGGTGGTGCCTTATAACAGTATACACTAATGGAAAGCTAAATTTTGTGACAGAAAAAAATGCATGTAGGAGTTTTTTTTGAAATCAAGTGTACATTGGCTTACAAAAAAGTTTGGCGGGAAGGAGTCATGCTACTGCGAACATAGGCCGGAAGAAGTCCAATTTGCCAGTGTACGTACATGCAGGAACACCGCACACCTATCAGTGGAGCAACCAACACTCAGGCTTCCGATCGCCGTTCGCCGCTGTTCGCGGCTTGTATTTAGTACCCCTCTAACCACGGTGCTATGCGGAGCGTAGTCAATAAAACCGGAATTTGGTCAATAAATACGCAAATTTTTATAACGTAATTTTCTTGTTTTTTGTCACTGATAAATTAGAACATTTTATTTTCAACTGCTCAGATTTATCACTAACAACGTGTTACAATGAAAATAATATGGAGAAACAAAATAAAGACAAGTTCTCAAAATAAAATAATACATTCTAAAAACCAAAAAGATTCTCCCAGTCAAAAAAAATTTAGAGCAAATGTTCGAAAAGTCCTCCTTGCTCGGCTAGACAATATCCGAGCCTATAATAAAAACCCCTTCTAATGTTTCCAAGCATGTTAGTAGTAGTAGATCCAAGTATTTAGGACCATTCAAATTGCCGTAAATAAAAAATGGCCCAATTACCTGTTCCCCTACAATACCCCCCCCCAAACATAAAAAAAAAATATATAAATGCAAATTTTCCCTCGACCAATATCGAATGTGTTGGGTTATGACGATTCAATAATGGAAAAGTGCTTTCATCTGTGAAAAGAATAGATCTCAGAAAGTTTTCAGCTCGATTAGGCCTTTCCATCATTGTTTCGCAAAATTCCATACGATAGTTGTCCTCGGGAAAAATTTGATGCGTTTTTGACGCTTTGTAAGAATGATAACCATTCTTTTTGAGAACACGTAAGACAGTGGCTGAAGACGTATCAACTGCTTTGGCATTTTGGTGGCTAGTTAACTTTCGATTTTCCTCCACTGCAGCGCAAATCATCACACCTCGTACTTCCTGCTCGTCATTCAAAACAGTGGGTTTTTTATAGTTTCTTGGCGCTACACAACCAAACTTTTCAAAATTCTGCACAAACCTATGAATCATTGATAACTAGGTTCTCAGCGATTTACAAAATTCTCCAAAAAAAGTCCTTGAATAAGTCTCAACGGTCTGCCTTGATAGTACCATTTGACTATCTATACTTATTCGGCAACTTCGTGAACTTATCAATCTGTTTCTCGAGCAAGGCAGAAATAAAACAAAATAATAAAAACAAAATAAATTTCCAAAAGATAACACTGCAGCGTGCTTCGAATCCACCTCGGTCGTACGGCACGGAGAGTAAATTGGACTTGATTCCCCCTATGTTCGCAGTAGCCTGAAGCTCATTGTATAGGCCAGAGCTTCCCGCAGAGCTCAAAAAACTAAAGAATCGGACGAGAATTAACAAATCCCTAGTAGAACAAAAACTAAAGGTTTTTAGACCTGGTTTACACCACTTAATTCGTAGTCGTTGAGTTTTATTAGTTCTTGTCCGATTTTTAGAAATGATACGTCTCTGTGCACGACAAAGACGTGTCTTTATGGCAAATGTCTAAAATCGAGTACAGTGGCGCACATAAAATTTTGGCGGGTGTCTTAAAAATAAGAAAATTTAAAAATCATGCGTCTCTTGGATTTTACCGAAATGTCAATTTTGACAAGTTTCATATAGTGTGCTTTTAGCAGAAACTAAAATCACAAAAATCAAACTTACCATAGCAAAACTACAGCCGAAACAAAAAATAACGATTTTTTTGGCCCACCTTATATTTTAAAATATGCGCGTACTCTGGGGCCGTGTTGGCCAAGAAGCCACTACCATCACCAACCCAGCGGCCATTTGCTCCACCACGCTGATGCCAAAATGTTTGTCTAGCATCATGTGAATTCCGACATGGGCTTTTTTATTCTTCCAACACAGTGTTGCCAATTGGCGGACTTTAGTCCGATTTGCGGACTTTTTTATCAACTGGACTTTTTGTGGACTTTTTCTTCCATCGGACTTTTTAAATAAAATCGGACTTTTTGTTTTCCGAATATTGTGTCTAGAGTACAACACCGCGGTGCCCGCAAATAGACGAAATAAGTACCACGTGATCGTCAGGCTTAGTCTAATTAGGTGACCACGGGACCATTTATTGGTTCGCAAAAACGTTTGTGAACAACAACAAAAAAAACATAAAATGACAACACTGCTTGTAACCGAATCAGGGGCCTTATTGCCTTACTTTAAAAAAAAAATCACTTTTATGGGTTTTTCAGACTTTTTGTCTGTTGTGGGCGGATCTTTCACTGTTTTCCCGTTGGCAACACTGTTCCAACAAATCGTATGGAATTTTCACCTTGAGCTCTACGTGGTTTTCCAAAGAAAAGTGTTTGGAAAAATCTTGCAAGTCCTTAATCCTGTCCGCGTCTTCTTGGATTCGACAGCTCTCGCACAAAACTGGAGTTACTTTTTCAAAAAGTTTCTCATTTAAAATCTCTTTTAATTCGTTATGTAATTGCAAGAAAGCAGAGAGCATATAAATCTGAATAGAGAGGACACGTAATGGTAATATCTGACCAGCAAGTCAACGCGATTCACAGCGAGTTTTTTATTGTTAGTTGAATGCGCCAGGATTAACCGGGGTAATATTTATTTAAAATTAAAACGGCAATAATCCCGCGTGTTGAATGAATGTCGATTTATCACTGGCGTACTACTTATATTTAATGCAATTTTAAATGAACTGGTTGCTAAGGAAGCTGGCAGAAAGTTTTTATTGTATATATTTTTCAAGCCTTTATTACTTGTAATAATTAAGGAAAAAGCAGAGAGCATATATTTTAGGTTTTCTCCGGTAAAAAACAAGTGTTTTTTATTTATTTTTTAATTTGCAATTCTGCTATAAAAAAAAACATTTGCCAAATTTTAATGACCCCGTCATTTCCGAATACATGATTAGGAGATCAGAATGGGTGAGAAGGTATGTGAAAACTGATGGTCTCATATGATAAATTTCCTTGGATATTCCTTCAATGGTTCTGTTCTCCTAATCCAAAAGAGGCGGTTGTGACATAACCGTGTCAATTCCCATCATGAGGGGAGTCTTCTCTAAAAGAGAGAGACAAAGAAATTTTGTTCAGAAACTTAACACCTGACCTGACCTGCGACTGTACCGGCACGGGTCTGTTGTCTGCAGCGCAACGCGGGCGATCGATATTATGGATAGTTCCCAACGCGAAAATCGTCCAAAAAAATACGATTTTTCTGTCCGCCGCCACTGCTTTGGATCGATAAAAATAAGCAAGGGCGAAAGTGGCACACCAACTTCTTCTTCTCTCTTTTTATTGGCTCTATCTCTTAGTGAGATAATATGCCAGCTCAAGTGGTAGAACCCAGGATTGTCTGACTAAGTCACCTGTGTCCTGAAATATACATATAAACCCCCCTACCCGCTCACCAGATCGGTCCGATGAGCACCCCCTAGGAAGGCAGTTTTCTTTTCCTAGAAGGATTTAATTTAGACCTAAACCCCTTTGTCGAGTTTAGGGATCTTTAACGTGCTCCACTATCAATATATGGATCGCACGGGACCGTCCTCTTAACGTCTTCTCCGAGGGACGGTATGGAAACGAATTAGCCTGCCTTCTAGCTAACTCGGGCTACTCCGCTTCATACTGCGTTTTTCCTTAATCTTACAAAATTCTGTAATTTTATAAGAAAAAGTCCAAGTAGACTAACTGCAAGATCCGGGACTTGAAGCCGGCATCTTCTGCTTGAAAGTCGCGGCGTTAACCCCGACACCAAGCAGGCAGCTGTGGCACACCAAGTTTCCAAGCCAAGAACAAAAAAAAAACGATAGCTGCGCCACTTGGTTTTCAAGTCAGTTGAGCGGGGTGGCAAATTTACCATAAGGTGTCCTCTCTATTTAGATTTATATGCTCTCTGAAGAAAGTGTGCACGAGATTGGGATTTTTTCGGATTTCTTATCGTCTCTGCGTATTTTTTTGAGGTGTTTCCCCTCGCACAGAGGGCTGGCTATTGCGAATATTGGGAGCCAAAGGGAAAACGAGTATTTTTCCAACAAAAAAACTTTATTTGTAATTTTTTTGTTCGATTGATTTTAAAAAGTTTTACTTAGCGTTTTGTTGAAACTTCAGAAATAACTTTTTTTTTTATTTT
The DNA here is from genome assembly GCA_963921995.1 of Oxystoma pomonae. Taxonomy (NCBI): domain Eukaryota; kingdom Metazoa; phylum Arthropoda; class Insecta; order Coleoptera; family Brentidae; genus Oxystoma; species Oxystoma pomonae. The sequence continues at coordinate 66,346,102 of OY998171.1, forward strand.
CGACCCTCATAATAAACATTTATTCTTATTTTAGCTTTGCTTATCACTCATCAAAATACTTGCACTCGCTGCTTAAGAATCGGTTGGATCGCCTTTAGGAACTCCTGCTCGAATTTCTTGTTGCTAAATCTGTCACACGATGCTCTGGCTTTCTCCCTTATCTCTAATATCTCGTCCTCGCTCGCTTCCACGACGTATTTTAAAATATGCGCGTACTTTTCGGCCGTGTTGCCAAATCTCGACCCCTTCGAGGTTTCGATAATGTCCAGCAGAGGTCCGGCCGAGCGGTGAACCACCACCACCAACCTGACAGACATTCGCTCCCTCCAACAAATCGTTGTATGGAATGTTGACCTTGAACTCTTGAAACTTTTTTTGTTTCGACAACTCCCGTACAAAACTAGGGTTGCTTTGTCAAAAAGTTTCTGGATAAAAATCTGTCTTAATTCGTACAAAGACTAATTGTAATAAAGTGTGGACTTTCTCGGGCCGGAACCGAGCCAGAGACGAGATTGGGATTTTTTGGATTTCTTATCGTCTCTGCGTATTTTTTGAGGTGTTTCCCCTCGCACAGAGGGCTGGCTATGGCGAATATTGGGAGCCAAAGGAAAAACGAGCATTTTTCCAACAAAAAAACTTTATTTGTAAGTTTTGTGTTCGATTGATTTAAAAGTTTTACTTAGCGTTTTGTTGAAACTTTAGAGCCATTTAGAAATATTTTTTTTTATTTTCGACCCTCATAATAAACATTATTCTTATTTTAGCTTTGCTTATCACTCATCAAAATACTTGCACTCGCTGCTTAAGAATCGGTTGGATCGCCTTTAGGAACTCCTGCACGAATTTCTTCTTGCTAAATCTGTCACACGATGCTCTGGTTTTCTCCCTTATCTCTAATATCTCGTCCTCGCTCGCTTCCACGACGTATTTTAAAATATGCGCGTACTTTTCGGCCGTGTTGCCAAATCTCGACCCCTTCGAGGTTTCGATAATGTCCAGCAGAGGTCCGCCCGAGCGGTGAACCACCACCACCAACCTGACAGACATTCGCTCCCCCACACTGATGCCAAAATGTTTGTCTAAATTTAATCCCTCCAACTTTTCTTGTTTCGACAACTCCCTTACAAAACTAGGGTTGCTTTTTCTTTAAAGCAGAGTTGGCTGCCCAGTGGATAACCAAAAAAGCCCACTGGGTTTTTTTTTGGTAAAAACCTCTTAAAAAAAAACACGTAGGGCTTTTTTAAAACTGGATTTTTTCATTATTAATAAAATAAATAAACGTAAAAAAGGTATATTATTACCAGTCGTTTGAATCTGATCGTAAGGTTCGATAAACTTTGACCAGTTGCAAATCTTTTCCTAATCCCAAACAATTTCTTATTTTATTATTCCAAATAAAACCATAAGTTGAAAAATGTCTTTCAATGGATGCTGCAGTAGCTGGGCAACAATGCAAATTATAAAAAAAAAACGATTCTGGTTCAGTATTTACAGACTACTTTTATTACTGGATTCTATAACCTCAGTCCATTCTGAAGCACTCTTTCTAGCGCGCAGTGGGTTGTGTTTTGTATAAAAAACTCAGGTTTTTTCCAACCCTGCTTTAAAGGAACGTTCTAGAATTTCTCGTTTTTTCTCCAAAGACTTCAAGGTTACCACCAGCATCTTGTTGTCTATTTTTTTCTGGAGCAAAGGGGGGGGACGATTGCCCCCCGCCCCGCCCCCTGGGACGGCCACTGCCCCTACGAGGTTTCGATAATGTCCGGCAGAGGTCCGCCCGAGCGGGGAGCCACCACCACAACCTGACAGACATTCGCTCCACCACACTGATGCCAAAATGTTTTTTCTAACTTTAATTCCTCCAACAAATCGTTGTATGAAATGTTGACCTTGAACTCTACGTGGTTTTCCATGGATAAATGTTTTGAAAAATCTTGCAAGTCCCCCGCACAAAACTAGGGTTACCTTGTCAAAAAATTTTGGTCAAAATCTCTCAAAGACTGTAATTGTAATAAAGTGTGGACTTTCTCGGGCTGGAACCTAGCCAGAGACACGGAGGGCTAGCTGTTGCGAATATTTGGAGCCAAAGGGAAGACGAGTATTTTTCCAACAAAAAAACTTTATTTGTACGTTTTGTGTTCGATTGACTATAAAAAGTTTTATTTAGCATTGTGTTGAAACTTCAGAGCCAAATTGATTTTTGACCCTCATAATAAACATTTATTCTTATTTAAGCTTTGCACTCACTGCTTAAAAATAGGTTCGATTGCCCTTAGGAACTCTTCCTCGAATTTCTTATTGCTAAATCTATCACACGACGCTTTGGCTTTCTCCCTTATCTCTAAAATCTCGCTCTCGCTCGCTTCCACCACGTATTTTAAAATATGCGCGTACTCTTCGGCCGTGTTAGCCAAGAAGCCAAGTCTCGACCCCTCCGACGTTTCGATAATGTCCAACAGAGGTCCGCCCGAGCGGTGAGCCACCACCACCAACCCCGCCGCCATTTGCTCCACCACACTGATGCCGAAGTGTTCGTCTAACATCGTATGAATTCCGACATAGGCTTTTCTCAGTTCCTCCAACAAATCGTTGTATGGAATGTTCACCTTGAACTCGACGTGGTTTTCCAAAGACAAGTGTTTGGAAAAATCTTGCAAGTCCTTGACCCGGTCCGAGTCCTCTTGGTTTCGACAGCTCCCGCATAAAACGAGGGTAACTTTGTCGAAAAGTTTCTCACTCAAAATCTCTCTTAGTTCGTACAAAGACTGCAATTGTAAGGCATGGTCTTTCTCGGGCCGGAACTGAGCCAGAGACAGGATTCTGATTTTTTCCGGTTTCTTATCGTCCCTGGGTATTTTTTTGAGGTGTTCCACCTCGCACGGAGGGTATACCAAGGACAATGGTATGCTCCACATGGCGTTTAAGTGTTCCAGAGTAAAGGTGGAGTTGACCAAGGTGGCGTCTGAGCATTCCCCTGCTAGGCTGTACACCTGAAAAATAACGAAATTTAAAATATTTGATTCGTAATTGCTAAAGTTTTTAAAAAAATCGAAAAAAGTTGAGAATCACCACTTTTAGTAGAGTACTGCTCCAGAAAGAGGTAGACAACAAAGATGCTGTTGGTAACCCTGAAGTCTTTGGAGAAAAAACGAGAAATTGCAGAACGTTCCTTTAGACATTCTAGAATCCCTCCACAGTATTTTGGGACAGTTTGAAATAGACGAAAACCACGATATTAGAAATATAGAACAGTATTATAGAGTTTCAATTGATAAACAAGTTTTAGACAAAATCATTTCGGACATAAAGTCAAGGTTCAATACTATAAACTAAACTTTTATTGGGAGAAGTCAGTATTTGGAAACAATATTGGTCAGAAGTAGGCAAAAGCTTAAAGCAAAACATATATGATAACGTTTTCGAGGCAATGAACAAGTGTGACGATATTTTTCCGTTGATAAAAACGTTCTTGGATGTTTGTCAGTAAGTAATGCTTCGTCGGAAAGAAGCTTCTCCTGCCTCAGAAGATTGAAAATATAAGTACCTACCTAAAAACATTATGACGGAAATTCGGCTGACGGGCTTAGCGTTGCTGCATATCAACAGACATATCGAGATTGAGTGAGTCATTGACCGGTTTGCCCAAAAAAACTGATAACGAACTTTTTTTTGAGATAGGCATCTTATCTCAAAAAAAGTACTTAGCTATTAGGTTTTGTTGGTTATCTATATTTTTTATAACTGAAAAAATTATAGGTAGTTACTCGAGCGCGAATTTCAGGGGGGTAGGAGGGTAATTAACCTTCACTGGATTTAAATTTTTTACGAAAATATTTAGAAAATCAAAAGTGGGACAGAAATTGCGGCGCTATAACACCTTTGATATTTACGGTATTAGTTTTATTTTGTGTTAACAATGGCATTTGTAGTGTCACTTTCTTAAAAATTTTCGCCTGCTGCGCTTTGAAACCATTGATATTTATTTACATTTTAGTTTAGTTCTAAATAAAAAAATGCATTTTTCAGTGCAATTTTCTTAAAAATGTTCGCCTGCGGCGCTACGATACATTGATATTTACGGTTTTAGTTTAATTTGACTCAAAAATTGCATTTTTAATGTAATTTTCTCAAATTTCTAAGTACCCCACCCCTAGATTTGAGGCCAAATCCGCGCTTGTAGTTACTAAGTTTTGTTTGCATATATTGATACATTCCTCATAAAAGCTATGCTTTTATTCTAGTTTGTTTTCATATCGAAACCACCCCCCCCCCCCCTTTTAAATGGCTGGGACCGCCACTGATTCTATAAGCTTTGTGACTAAAGGGTCTTTTTATCGTTTAATGAATTGTAGAAAGCTGTCAAGGGATAAGACACTGGCGCACCGAGGGGGAGAGGGGGGGTGTGTAGTTAAACCTCCCCCCCAGGAAGCCTGATTATAGTCACATTTTTACTTCAAATTAAGTTGTTTTTATTATTTATCATTACCCCCCCCCCCCCCTGTGTGCACAACTGGATAAGAGCATATGTGTAATGTAATATGTAACAATTACTAAGTTTTCACATGGAATACATTTTCATTATGATCAAAGATATACAGGGTTCCTAAGCAAATCCTTAGGGGGCCAAGCAGCCGTGTATAAGACGCAGACAAACGGAAAAGCACATTAGGCAGAAAAGGATGGGCATAGGGCGATGTTGTCACTACATGTTACACGTAGTAAATCCATTCCAGGTTGTTGGTTTCTAATGTTTTCCATTTTCATACCTTTACGACTGGAATAAAAATTGTTTTTGCTCGACTTTAATACCAAACTGATGAAAGATATCGTAAAAAAATATATTTTTCGGCTTTTAATTTTGTAACCATTGTCCTTACGCACTGTTTACAGGCTGGGGACTGAGATATATGCAAATGCCTAACCTAAAGCGTTCATACAAGGCCGGAGAAATCGACCGAGATATTTCCGTAGAAACTTTATCAAGCAAATAGGACGGGTTGACGCCTTCGAACGTCCAACCCGGGTTTTGCACTTTGATTCGAAATCAAAAAGGAGGAACAGTCAGATGTGGGGCCGTGCACAAATTACGTAACGGTGATTTTACCAATTTTTGACCCCCTCCCTATGTAATGTTTTGTAACGGTTTGGCACGCCACTCCCCTAATATTACGTAACGATTTCAAGACCACTACCCCCCCCCCCCCAAAAAAAAACTTTTCACTTATTTTCATTCCAAATTTTCTTAGTTTCACACAAATGCAAACGCTGTCGAAAACCCTCCTCTTCCCTACGTAACGTTTTGTAACCCCCCCTCCCCCTTATGACCATTACGTAATTTGTGCACGGCCCCTGTAGTCCCAGTGGAGGAGGGCGAGAAAATTGATATTTTTTTCTTAAAAATTATACTATTTAGACCTATTTCTTTGCGTTCCCGAAATTAAGTAATTTTTGAAAAAAAATTGTAAGTGGCGCCATTTTTATTTCGTGCTTTGTTTTTCTAACATTTTTGCGTTCGGCTAATTTAATTGAAAAATTTTTGCCCTGATCCCCTCTCTGTTTCTAAATTTTTTCGAATAAAAGTAGAGTATGACCATGGGGAAAATAATTTTGTTCTACGGTATGACGAGAATTTCTAGAAAGTTGAAGAAAAAAATAAAAAAAATGGCAGAGCTCAAGTTTTTCGTAAAAAAAAACGTTTTTTGTAAAGAAACAGAGCAAAATAAATCTTTTCACCCCTTTTTGGGTGTTACAAATATTGGCATCCCCTTATTTTTCGCTTTTACCCTCCCGCTAGTTTTGAAGAATTGGTTCGCTACTTGTTTCGAGATCATGTCATAAAACACCTGGAAAATATCAAATGAAGTGTAGGGCCAGCTTTATTTAAAATCAATAATATCGCAAGCAAAAAGCTCTGCAGGAAAAACAGCGCCGTTTATTGATTTCTTTGGCTGCTAGTGCTAGCTGTACGGTTTGGCCGTTTCCGGATAGATGTCACTAGTAGAACAGAATGGAAAGAAATTTAATTAAAAGCGAAGATATTTCTTTCTAATGTTAACAACCTCACGAGTTTATCGCTCAGTATCGTAAATAAGGGAACCTGCCGCCTCCTTTAAGCAACAAAAAGCTGTGGTTTGGACCTGAAAACATCTAATTTTTAATTAGATTAGATGTGTTGCCGCCATCTAGCGGAATTTGCAGACATCTTGTCAACGGTTATTATTGCAACTATGATTTATGCTCACAATGAAAGAGTGGCAACAATTTTTTCTCATGAAAGCAATCCGGAGATAATAACAAACTGGCACCATTGCTCAATATACCTGTTTCTTTTGTGCGCGCTGAACTTTCTATGCCATTTCTGTTTGATTTATTGAAATCCTATCCCTAAGGAAAATCTTAGGAACCCTGTATTATTGTTGTGGTGTATGGTAAGAATTTTACAAGAGCAGAACCTTTTGTGGTAAAAATGGTTCAAGACTCGTCGTCTTGCTCTTTAGAAGATTTTTATTCTGACGGGACGCAAAGAGGAAAAAAGAATAACACATCACAAAGGGAAAAGTGAGCAGTAAAATTGCAGCTCACAAAGGGGCTGTGTCTGTTAATTTTGGTTTTATTTAAATAAATAACTTTGTTTTTTCTGTTTTAAAAGAGTAAAGTCATATCTACAAACACGTTTTATTAAAAATTTGTTAAACTATAATTCCATAAGACAAAGATAATAAACAACAAGACGAGTGTACATGCGAGTTAGTGTACTATACTGTACCTATGACCAATGAAAATGTCATCATAAATATTAGAAATTATTAAAAATATCAGACACGAATACTCTTTAAGTCAACCACTTTCATAACCTGAAATTTCAATGACGTTATATCTAAAACGGCCAAACAAATAAGGTTACTAAGGAACTTTTCATATATCTTTTTAAAGACAAGGTTTTTTTTCCTAAAAATGCGTAAAATGTCAATTTAACAGGACTTATTTTTGGTTAGGCACTAAAATTATATTGGATTTAGTTACATTTAATAAATATTTTTTTCTTTCTTCAAGTATAGAAAAATAATTCACACCATCTTGTGGTTTACGTCTAAGCTTTATTATTATCCTAATTAAAATCGTGTTGAGATGGTCGCAAAATTAGTATTATTTGTTAGTCGTAGGTAAATGTATGTTTAAACCATTTCACCATATTTGCACCATTTGGTGTTGGTGGAATGATGTCAAAATTTCTTACTTACCCAGGACAAAACATGGTAGTAAGCCAACTTGCCAATACTTAAGGTCGAACTTCTGGCTATGACGCCGCTATTGTTGTAGTTTTGTCGTCTACTCTGCACCCGCCTAAGCATATTTTTATTGATCAATGGATAGTGAATATAGCATCCAGTTTTGCAGCCTCCTAGGTACTTGAAAATGGGCAAGGTGAAGGTATAGCCTGTGGTTTCGATGAAAATATCTGAAAAATTAAAAACGCACAAACTTTAGTAGCAATCATAGACTTCGCTCTCAGGTCCTCGATGAGCAGGAAGAAATTGATGGATGGTCTGGAAATTGTTTTGATCACGAGTGTAGCATAAAGTAGTTTTTTAAAAAAGTATGTGTCAGTAAAAAAATGTATTAAGTCATAAGATAGATTCCAAATTCAATAACTTTTTTACCTAAAAAATTGAACTCTACACTTTTATTATTTTATTTATCATTTGTGCTACAGGGGTATAAGGTAACTAATAGGCAATGCGAACACTTTGCTATATATAGTAATTTTTTGCTCTTTATATATACATTTTATTTTATTCTATTGTTACTATGTGATTATTTTACTGTATTAATATGTAGCAACAAAAGCATTAATTATTATTATTATTATTATTATTATTAATAATATGTCAAATATCAGAATCAGAAAGACTGCATCTGTCCACAGAACCTTTATATATATAAATAGATTATACATTCATAGTGCTAGTGTTTTTATTTATAATAATGAAAAAACCACATAAACCATTCTCATGGCACCAGAAATAATGTAGCAAATAATTTAACAATTCCTTTAAGCATCCCTTAAGCAACAGAACCGCTCATTTAAGATTCGTTGAATATTTTGGTCAAAAACTTTATAATGAGTTACCAGGTAATTTAAGAAATATTGAAAATAGAAAACTCTTTGGTAAAAAAATGTTTTTTTTTTGAAAATCAACAAAGGTTTTATAATTACATACAAAAACCAGATTTGTATAATTTTTTTTGTAGTGATTCTGTTAGGGCTTGCTTAGCAGAATTATATATTTTTGTACTCTTTTGGATTTTTTCATATTCATAGATTTAACATTCTAATTCTATAAACATCATATTGGTGATTTATGTAAATTCTTTAAATGTTATTTAGTGCAGGTATCAAAGGTTCTTTTTACTGATGATAAGTTAAATGAAAATATTTACCACAGATCAGGTTGGATTAACTTATATTTATTTTTAACTCAGTGCCACAACTGGATTGCAGTCCAAATTTTTTGTGGTGCTTTTCATATTGCATAATTTTGAGCATAATTCTAAGTCTTTGTTAGTAGAATAGTTGTTTTCCTTAACCCAGGTCAAATTTTTAAAAGCTGTTGAATTGAACTTTGAAAACTGCTTATTTCACCAAATCTCGACACCCACATTGTTTCTTCCAGCCACATTTTTATATACCGAGTATAGACAAAGTTAACTTGGTAATAAAACAGTTTGTGCTTTTTATGTAAAAATAGCCTTAAAAAAATGTTTTTGAGAACCATGTTTTAACTTAAACACCCCTGTCCCAGGCCTAGAAAAAAAAAACAGTTTTCGAAGATCAATTCAATGACTTTTAAAAATTTTACCTGGGTTAAGTTTGCCAATAGCTTCAAATCCCAAATAAATTGATCCTATACACTGCCCCAACAGTGTACAAAATGGAAATGTTTGTGGTTCCACCCATTTTCTCCTGGTCAAATAGACAAACTTGACAGATTTCTCATCAATATCTACATTTAGACTGTTCTTAACCTTCCGTAAGATATCTATTGCACTCGCCTCAAGATCACCAGTATAGATATAGAATTCTGCTTTTGGATATCTAAAAAATTTGAATGAAAAAAAAAATTATTTCTTGGATTTTACCAAATTTTATTTTTTTTGGGTATGTGCCATTGATAAATTTGGCATGTACTCACTTCTTTTGTAGAGCCTTCAAAGCTACCCATAGTACCTTCTCACCCCCTCCTCCAGCATTGGCATAGGGGTGAAATATGCCCACTGTAAGTTTATTGCTGCCTCTTTTTTTTCTCTCAGCATGATATGTATACCGATGGTACATAGATAATAAAGGCAATAGGATGGTTGTTGATAGAAACAGAAACAGTCCAAAGGCCATGAGTAGTTTTACAGTTGATGCCAGAGTGAATCTGCAACAATGCCCAAAAGGTTTTGAGTGGGGGAAGTGAAAAATTTGTTTGCTGAAAAAAATTATATAATTCTAGTAGTATAGAGAATTCAAACAAGCTGGTAAAAATGTAACTTATAACCAATTGCATAATAGTGTTAAGCTTGGTTTAAATTTAATTGGTGTTTAGAGTGTGCTTCCAATTATATGAAGCAGGTATCACATTCTAACGAGATTCTAACTGTCAGTTAAATTTAAATCAGGTTTAACACTGCAGTGCAATTGGCAATTAGTGTTCTAGCTTTTATTTTTCTTTCTGCATATTCTTGAACAATCTAATGCACTGTAGTTTAATATTAGCTTATTTCTGGTGTAGCTGGTTCATGCTTGGATACCTTTTCTCATCTATTTAAATGTGGGTGTTCTTGCTTGTTCCTCTTCCATATCTTTTTCCTTACATCTTACCATGAACCACCCTTTAAAGGAAAAAGTTACGGAAAACCATGGTTCAGCGGCAACAGTCTATAAATCCACATTTATACGATATACGCATAACCATAAAGGTATAACTTTAAATGTCTTTGCCCGTAATTATAAAAAATAGACCAGAAGTTAAATTATGCAATAAAATATTACTTACAAAAACCTAAATATATTTTTTGCCATGTTTTCTAGCTGTGTGCTTAACTGGCTGAATTTATTCACATTTTTTCGGAATATCTTAAAATCTTTTTATTTAAAAATTATAACCTAAAAAATGACGTGTCTTATATGACATATCAAAACAAACAAGGTAGTTCAAACGCACGAAGCCGTGGTATTTAAGCAGTCGGTAGATGGCCATACTGTCTGATTTGTTGTTCGGCAAATTTAAATTTCTAACCTTACTTTTATTATTAATTAATTGTTTGTTGCACAAACCTTATAACCAAAAAAATAGACTGCTAATGCTTATGGGTTTTCTCCCAATAAATGACTGCCTCATGGAAGTGACAGTTTGGTGTTATTGGAACCAGAGTAAACCGACTTGAGTAAAATTTGTTGTGGTTGCAAACTCAATATTTTAGTATTTGATGAATATATAACAAGCACTGCTTGACGAAATTTAAGAAAAAATATAAAACCACGGTTTCTTGAGTATTTAAAAAAAATTATTTAGAAAACTGTTCGAATTAACTAGATTTCAAAGGGGCAGTGTAAACAGTGTCATGACGTGACAACTTATTTTCTCTTTATCCACGTTTTTGGTTGGTAGCACTGCGTTTGACGGTCTTGACGTTAGTAGATTCGCCATTTTCTTTATTTTCGTTTCTTGGTTTTCGAAGATTTTGCTTTGGATAGACGTCTGTAAAGACGCGAATCCATAGTAACCGAGAAGAAGATGAAGAAGTTTTTGCTTAACGTGTTGTGTTTTTAATATACTTTTTCTGTGCCCTTTTGCATCATGAAGTGCTTTGTTGCCGGCTGCAACAACAGCAATTCTGCGAGTGGAAATACGTTTTCCTATCACAGGTAAGGGTAAATAATTCCTATTTTTGCCAATGCACCAGTGTGGGGAATCAACATTGTTGACAGGAGAAAGAAAGAAACATAAATTCTTTAAAAGAGATTTGTCAAAAAATTGCAATACTTAAAACTATGAGCTTAAAAACTTATTTAATCTTAATAAATTTAACCTTATAGTTCTTATAATTACTGAGATAGCAATAGTGTCCCATGTTAATTAGGACACCCTGTAAAAAGGGTTTATTTTTCCTAAGGCAACCATGTTGAATCGCTCATCAGCTGATGGCAGTATTATTAAGTATCGTAATAATGAAAAAGTCTAATTATTGTTTTTCTATTTCTTTTAATAGGTTTCCACCAAATGCTGCTATTAGTAGAAAGTGGTTACTGAGCATTTGAAGAGACTCTAAGACTGTTATTAAATACCAAAGACTCTGTTTTGACCAGCTTTTAGTTGAAGCAATCATTAAAACATACAGCACTTTGAGGAGTCATAGCTCTGCAAATAAAATTAGTGAAAGTATATCTGGAGAAAAGGTCCGAAAAGTTTTAACAAAACTTGTATTGTTTAAACAACATGTTTTATATATTATCTTTAATTAAAAATAAGTAGTTTCTGTTTGTAAATAAGTTACTTTTAAGTATTTTTTGTATTGTAACTTTTTTGATGGTATTTTGTAAATAATTATTTTCTACAAATAAAATTTAAGGCTGGGTTTATACAAGCAAATAAAAATTAAAGTAACAAAAATAAAAATAAATAATTTTGGTTTATACAGCTGAATAAAAATAACTTGGCAAAATTTTTTAACGATCCTATTTTTAATTTTCTTGTAGCTGTATGTTTATGGGTTGAGGGATCTTGTTAATGAAATGTCCTTTTTTTGAAGTGCCAATGTTTCACAAAATTTATATAAAAATAAATTTTGCAAAACGTCGGCATTTCAATATATAAAAATAAATTTTGCGAAACGTTGGCATTCCAAAAAAAGGACGTTTTATTAACCAAATCCCTTGACCCATACACATACACCTTCTAGAAAATAAAAATAACTGAACCAATCAGCACACAGCTTCAATAATTGAAATAATTAAACTAAACTCAATCATACTGTTTTCTTAAATAATAGGTATCTGCCTAAACCAAACCAAAAAATGAGTGAGGTTATGCGCAAATTTCTTTCAGATAATAAAAGTTGCCCATCTTCCTATTTTTATTTCTGCTGTATAAACGCCTACACTATTTCCCATAAGCTCAACTTTTATTTGAATTATTATTTTTATTTGCCTGCATAAATAAAGAGTACCGAACAGACAGGGTGATTTTTTTTAAGGGGTCATTCATAAACTGCTGTAGATACTTAAAGAATGGGAACTTTTTTTCCTAAAGATAAAATGTACTTTACCCATTTAAAAAATTCATATTTTAAGGGAAGGGGGGGGGCTATTATTTAAGATTATCGTTAAAAAAATTGCAAATTTATTATGCCAGAGCCTTTTTTACAATTAGCCGCGTCTAGTGTTATTTGTGCTTCTCAGTTGGTAGTTATAGGGATTTTGGTGCATTGCCAACTGCTTCTGGCACCAAACTGTCAAATACATGAAGCAGTCATTTCTTAAAGCAACATCATCAGTCTATTTTTTTGGTTATAAGGTTTGTGGTTTGTTGACAAAAAAATAAGAAAAAACCGGAAAAAAGTGTATTTGATAGAATGGTATGCACAACATTTGCCCACTAAAAATACAATATTAATTTTGTATTCCATTTTTCTTGCAGAGGCGGAGCCTTGCTCCGAGTCAGGCTGGGAGAAGCCCAACAAGTACACCGGCACCGTCCTTATTTAATAAGCTTTCCAATAAACCATTTTCCTCGCCTCTTCTGCCCGGCACTAAAAGGACCCGGGATCTGTCAAAAGAAAAGAATGTTCCAAAACTCAGAAAGCCTCTGTCCAGTAAAAATGAGAATGATGAAATTACTTTTGTCTCTGACCATGTGAGGTTTTCTTTTTATTTATTATTTAGATCACCATTCATTTACTCTAACGTCCATATATTTATATATTTTAGGAGGAGATTATCAAAAAACTCTCCAAACCCTTCAAGTGCCCAATCCCAAACTATGAAGGTGCGCCAACGACAAAAAACTTGGGCATCAGAAGGTCACAGCCAAAAAGAGCCCTATATGACCCCAATATGCCAAATGCCCTGGTTTTGTACACCCCTCCCCTACAAAGTGAACATGACAAACTGAAAAATGACAGCCAAGTTTTGGTGCATGTTGTAGTTGATCCCTTGTTGGGTAACATTTTAAGGCCCCATCAAAGGGAAGGTGTCAAATTTATGTATGACTGTGTAACAGGTGTCCAAATACCTGGCTCTTTTGGCTGTATCATGGCTGATGAGATGGGTCTTGGAAAAACTTTACAGTGTATCACTTTATTATGGACCCTAGTTAGGCAAGGGCCAGAAGCCAAGCCGACAATAGTTAAAGGAATTATTGTTTGTCCCAGTTCATTGGTCAAGAATTGGTTCAATGAGATCAACAAGGTAATAGGACTCATGTGACCAGCTGGTCTAATTTTGGGATTTTTACATATTTTTAAAAATTGTCATAGATTTTTGGGATTTTAATTAATACTTTAGGTTGGGAGAAAGTAAAAAAAATTGCATTTTTAGATATTTGAATACTAATGTTTAACTATTTTAGTATATTTAGAGTCTCCTTGTGCATTCCAATGTAGATAGGTTACCTTTGGCTTTACTGAGTTGGTTGTATAATGCACATAAAGGTATTTACTTTATGTGCATTATAAAACCTTATATATCTATAGTCGCTGCAACTTATTGAGTACATACAATATATTAAAAGAGCCTTTTAAAGTCCATTTTTTATTACAAAAATTAATAATAAACAAAACAAGGCCTCCACAAATCTAAGGAACTTTTAGAAATCGCGGCAAAAACTTGCATCATTAGAATCAGGCCTAACAGTGCTTATAAAGGGACTAGAAAACTGGGAAAAATCAAAAAATTAATCATCCCATGCCAAAGTTAGGGAATTTAACAAAAAACAGCAGTCAGAGAAAAACTGGAAGACATTGCCCAACCAGAAAGAAGTTTTTTTTGTTGCAATAAAAAATAACTGGCATTTTTCACAAACAGTCAGGAAAAACCTCAAAAAGACAGGGAATTGAATATTTAAAGCTTTTTCTGTATGAACCCTTGTATAAGAGTAATAAAAATATTTCCAGTTTTTTTATTTCTAAAGGGCTATCAGATTTGCTTACAATGGAAAAAAAATACTTAAAATTACTAACGCAAAGCAATAAAACAGTTATTAAAAAAAAGATACCAGAAAATATGATTAAAACAGGAAATTAATACTTTAATTTATAGTTGGCCTACCTTCTTGAAAGTAAATTCATGATAAATTTTGGGGTAGTTCTTACTTACAGTTATATAATTAAACAATAAGATTTGTGATCTCAGTGATGTTTCTATTAGAATTTATATTGAGACAAAATTAAACATAATTTTTTTATGAAAAAATTTCTATCAAAAAGAAAAATTTAAATACTTGTCCTTTTTAGTGGTTGGGCGGTCGTCTACCCGCCCTACCGATAGATGGCGGTGATGTGAAAAAAAAGTTGGCTCAATTCATGCAGGGCCAGGGCAGGATGGCCATACCTGTGCTTATCATATCTTATGAGACTTTCAGAATGCACGCCGAAATTTTGCACAGTAGCGAGATCGGATTGGTTATGTGCGACGAAGGACACAGGTATACCGCGCGCTTAGGGGTCCCTATAAAAAACCTGAAACCAAATTTGGCAGAAACATAATTTGTCAGAATTTAAAAGAAAAGAAAATAATTGATCCGAAAAAAATTGTCTCGAAAATAAAATGACGGGAAAATCAAATCGCTAGAAAATATATGCATAGAATTAAATTTAAACGAAACATATTTTTAACGAAAATAATTTAATAGAAACATAATAATGCCGAACCACAAAATTCAATTCAATTGCTACGTTGCCAGGCTTACGGCAGGGAAGAGTCGAAGTAAGTTGTGATATTGTATTAATTTACCCCCTTACATCACTCAACCACTCCCTACCCCCAAATTTTTTCATAATATTAAAATCGGTTCACGGGAAGTGTGTCCAAAATTAATCGCAAGATTTGATAGACAGATAGATAGTTTATTAATGTTAAAAAATAGTACAATTTTTACACCAGTCAAAAATATAAAAATAAAAATTATATTTATATTTTTTTTTTTTTTTTAATTTAATTCTATCCTGGACAATTTTTTATTTATAGTACCTATAAGTTAGACAGTTAGATAGCCAGAAACTGAGAAGTTAAATAAAATCGTTTAATTAAAAAAATCCCCGTGACATCTGCCCATAGTGCTTCGGATGGATTGTGGTTCTGCTAATTTAAGGATTGGTATATTATTTTCTATCCATTTTGTAATTCTGATATTTTAAGGTTCGGGCAAATTATAATTGGTTAAATTATGTTAGTGTCTTTTAAGGATCGAGTAAACTAAAATTTTATAAAATTATGTTCATATGCATTATTTTCTGTGTCTTTTACTTTCATTCATATTTCGTTTCGGACATTTTATTTTCTGTTCAATTGTGTTTTGGTTTTTGTAAATTCGACTTTTTTGTAGGTTCCCGCGCTTATTAAGTCTCGACGCGAATGCGAAAAAAGAGGAGCGCTTTATTGTAATAGGGGTTTCCATTGGTAACATTGATGCACCACTCGTAGTGCTTCATGGTGCCAAAAAATAGCGTCAGTGCAGTCTGAGATTGATTGGAACATGGAAAAAACTGCACCCACCCCAATGGAACAGCAGCAACGACTCAGTTGCACACTGGTGGCGGACCAGCTTTACCATACCAATGGAAACCGCTATAAGTTTGATTCCTTTCTGTGTGTCTCTGTGCATGTAGCTCTCGAACCAGAGTGAACCAATTTCGATGTGGTTTTTTCTTCTTTGGAGACTATTCTATAGGAAATGTTCTTAGCTATTTTCGATAAAAAGTTGTTTCAGAAATGAATACACTTTACAAACAGATGTCGAGGAATTTGATATATGATGAAAAAATTATAATAAAAATATACTTTATGTACCATTTTGCTACATTTTAGACCATCTAAAATAACAGCAAAAATAACTACTTTTGTGGTTATAGTAATTAACAAGAATAACAACTGTCAAATTTAAAAAAGTTTTTGAAATGTAAAAGAAGATAAAACATCAAATTTCGTTAAATGAAACATGACCCAATTTTTGTGAGGTCAGTGCGTGATGTGGATTTTTTCATTTTATCTAGAATATATGTATATATAGAAAATTACAATTAGGAATTAGAAAATGACGAAAAATCGTTCTTACGAAAAAATTAATGAATTAACCAACCATTTTTTAGTCTGCGATAAAGATAACCACAAAAATCGTTATTTTTATTTGGCGTAAATCAAATCCGTCGTTATCCTTATTTGATTAGCCTCCCCTCGTTTCCCTGGCTGCGCAACCGCACAAATAACGATAACCACAAACATTTTTATTTTAAGTGGTAAAAAATGTCCCTAAATAATTTAATTTGGTGTGTACAGTGGCGTGCGGTTCATGTAAGCTAGGCAAGCAGTGCTTCCCCTAGAAAAACATCATCTTAAATTTAATTTTTGAAATGGGGAACTATTATATTATATCAAGCCCATAACATATAGGTTAAACCGAGTCACAGCAGAAAGTCTGCCCGCGTGTCGTGTGCGCGTGGCTTTTACTACTCTAGAAAAATCCAATAGAAGCCATCTCCGCTGCTAGGTTCTCTGTAGCCTGCAGCTATAATACGCCGGCAGCAGCACTAGGCCTGCTTTCTTGTGCGTCGAGAGGTCATTGAACCTGTTGAATATATCGAGTCGCGGTCGCGTGCTTTAGGCGGACGTGGAAGCTATCACTGGAGTAGGTTATTTGCAGGTTTGAATTGATTTAAAAAAAAACGCATACATGCAGTCACAAAATTGACCTTTCTAAAAGTGTATAATATATACGACAATTTGTCATATTGTTTAAAAAAGGTTTCTAAAAATGAAAATATTTTTTGACTTAAATTAAAGGCAACCTTAGTTTTGTATTAAATTTTGCATAATACTAAAAAATCAGCAAAAATAATGTTTTAGTAAAGTCTTTATTGAACAATATAAAATTATCACTCGAGTAACGGACGAAGGCTGTTCTATAAAGAGGGCGGTAACCCATTTTGTAGTTGATAAAATAACAATAATAGGATGGAAACAGCGCTGGATTGAAAACAATTCGACGAATAGGAAACTTGGATTAGGACAAAAGCGATGGTGAACTTAATACTAATTATTTTAACTTAAGAAAGAACTAAAATAAATAATTTAGTATTTAATAGGATCACCATTTTTCTCTATTACAAGCTGCAAACGTCTGGGCATTGAAAAGGTTAAATTTTGAAAATACTGATGGTCTTCTGAGAGCAGATTCAATGCGCGATAAATAGCATCGCTTAACTCTCCATATATTTTCCATTGGGTTAAGGTCAGGGCTGTTGGCTGGCCAAGGAAGTGTTTCTATATTATTATTCTGAAACCATTGGCGAACAACATTAGCCGTGTGTACTGGACAGTTGTCCTGCTGATAAACGAAGTGATTATTTTCATGTAAAGCCTGTACAGATGGCAGCATAACGTTTTCAAGGATTTCAATATATCGTTTACTATTGAATCTTCGTTCGATTCTAAAAAAAGACCCAAACCTCTAGCACTAAACCAGCCCCACATGTTTACAGAAAAATGTCCAGCTTTTTTAATTTGGTTTGTATATTCGGGTTCAAATCTAGAATTTGGTGGGCGATAAAATTCTCCTGCTGCTTGAAGATGATTAAAAAATTTGTTCGTCAGTGAAAACCACCCTCTCCCGGAAGTCATTATCACGAAGAACGTTGTTCAGTGCAAAAATCACTCTGGCCTGTTTTTGTTCTTCTGTTAGAAAAGGCTTCTTTGCAGCAACTCGACAAGAGACTTCTGATTTCGTTACTCTTCTATTTACTGTTGCTAAAGAACCCGGAAATAATGTTACATTAGCTGCTTCAACCGATGGTGAAAAGGGATTTTGTCCGAGATGGTCAATAAGTCTCTCATCTTGCACTTCAGAACTTACTTTTGGTCGTCCTGATCCATCTTTCCTATCCGTAGAATTATTTTCAATCCAGCGCTTTTTCCATTGCATTATCGTCATTTTATCAACTCCAAAATGGGTGGCCGCTCTTCTTATAGGCCAGCTGTCTTCTATAACTCGAGTGATAATTTGAACTTTTGTAAATATTTATATCTGTGGCATTTTTAAGGATGTCACACTGAATTTTAAGCTGTCAGGCATACTAAGCTGGTAGTGCCTTATAATAGTATACACTAATGGAAAGCTAAATTTTGTGGCATAGGAAAAAATGCATGTATAAGTTTTTTTAAAAATCAAGTGTACGTGCGATATACTGTCAACTTCAGCTGACGGGAATAATTTTAAAAATGTTGGACAGTTAAGTAAGAAGATTGTGTGTGAATATGTGGTGTGTGTTTTAATAATAAAGGGCTTTTCAACGTTTAAACGTATACAAAATATCGCTTTTGTCCTTTTAAAATAAAGTTCTCTAAAGTTTGTCAGCACATCCATGTTTTTCAGGCTTTATTGTCAAAAAAATACAAATGATTTTGATGGACAAAGCAAATAACAATAAAAATACTAGGTTTTTGTCCTGTATCATATCACTTCTCTTAAAAAATTTAAACAAAGTAAATAGAGTTAAAAAAACATTATTTCACAATTTAGCACATTTATAAGAGACACAATTGCAAGAACAGTAAGATTATATTATTATTAAAAATTATTAAAAATATAAAAAAACACAAAAAAAAACATAAAAAAACAAACAAAAAACAATTAAAAAAACGAACCAAAAATAAAATAAAATATATCATTGACGAATTTTCAAAATGTGATCGAAGAATCGAATCGAATAGGGGAAGTTTTTAAAAATTGCTTCCTTTGTATAGTATAACAAACCACAGAGTAGCGACAGCTCGGTTACACTTTCTGAGGGCGCATGCGCGAAATAAAGTTCAATAAAAGATCCTCTATTTGGACTTAGTAAAAAGCGAACTACACAGAGTTTTTTATGCATGCGTTTTCATAAACAAACAGATTATTTTAATTTCATGTAATATAAAGATAAAAACAAAAGACAAACTAATATTTAATGGGGCTCTATTTTTTTCAATACCCATTTCCAATCGACGTGGCATGGAATAAGCCAAATTTGCTGATAGGTAACCAGTTACACCGAATTTTTTGAAAATGAAGAAAAGTCTTAAAAGAAAGTGCTGCTAGTAAGACCGACATGAGAAGCATAATAAGTGGTTTATTAATAAATACAATAATTTCGATATATATGTATGTATCTTCTTAAAAGAATAATATAATATATTAAATACGACGCATTTGGTTTATTTCTTAAATTTATAGTCATTAGAATCAACAATATTTTAGAAAATAAAATTAATTATTGATGAATTAGGTTTTCCAAAATAATTTTGTTTCTAATGAAATGAAATACTTTAAAAAATACCCGAATTCAAATTTCCTGGCGCCGACGCCGCTACCCTAATTCAAGCTTCGAGACCGAGTCACTAGAGGCGCAACGGTAGCAAAAACTTATAACAGGGCCCTAAGTCGTCAGATCGCCTTCTATACCCGTAGGTACATATTTTGTGACTAAAGTCAAAAATTATTGACAATGATTGAAATAAAATATGTCATGATATATGATGGGTGCAAAATGAATAGTGTGAAATGGCGCATCTATACGAAGAAAAAACGTATTTTGTTTTTTCTTGTACGCATTTTATCTGAAATTAACTGTACATTATTTCTTACTAAATTTCCTCACACCCAAAAGGGGCGGTTAGATATCACGTTTTTTAAATAGTATGTTTCTTAAAATATAAAAGTCAACTTTTATTCCAACCACCTTTATGGTAAATATTAAAATCCACTTCTTCCTGTAACTAAAACAAAAAAACTTGCCGATTCTAAGGCTTCTAAAGTATCGTTCATACAAGGCATAGTCATAGTTTTAGTTCTAATTTTAGTCATAACGCTATCTCTGTCACTGTCTCGTTAAGAAAAAAAACAGTGACAGAGATAGCGTTATGACTAAAATTAGAACTAAAACTATGACTATGCCTTGTATGAACGATACTTTAAATTATTTTTTTTAGGGAAAATAGGGAAACACCTTGTACTTAAACATACGAACTTTAATTAATTGTAAAATATATGTACCTTAATTATAACAACATGCACACCATTATTATAATAATAAAATAAGTACCTTATTTACAAATAGTTTAATTTTAATAATGTTAAGTGAACCTGTTGATAGTCACAGCGGCGTAGCGTGACTTAAAGGGCGGAGGGGGGCGAAGGCTCAAAAGGGTGCCATGGTTGTTGGTACCTGCCTGACTTTCAATTTTTGAATTCACTAACTTTTCCAGGTTTTCCCTGACCAAAAATAACAAAAATCCAGGTTACTTTCCAATAAGCATATATTAAAAAAATAATTTTTATTTAAATGTTCGCAAGCTTGTGGCCCTATAAATTTTGAGAAAATCATATTGAAAATGTTATTTTTGACCCGTTTTCAATGATGTTATCGCGCCGCAATTTAAATAAACATTGAAGAACGAAGGAAAAAATACTCTGTTGTCGGCATTATATGACAAACAGAGTGAGGAAAATATAAAACATAAAAACCATACTGTAAAAATTCCCTGGTTTCCATGACTTGGGAACCATTCCCTGACTTTTCCAGGTCACTTTTTAAATTCCCTCACTTTTCCAGGTTTCCTTGACCAATTTCAACAATGATATAGTGTATATGTATCACATCGGAATCAATAGTATGGCTATTTTCCTACTCAATATTAATTATACCAAACGCATTCAGCTTGTCTTTCGTCATTTGTAACCTTTCACGATTTTTATTTTTCTTAGTCTCTTAAAAGTGCGCTCAGCAGTATAATATAAAAATATTTGGGAAGCTGTTCTTAAAACTGTTTTTGTCACAAATGACAAAATTTCTTCGGGTTTCCCGATTTCATCTTTTAATTCGGATATCAACAAACAAAACGATTTATGAAATTAACTCTGTGTTTCGGACTTCCATTGTCTATATTTTATTTATACACGACGTTTCGATCAGTACAATCTCTGATCGAAACGTCGTGTATAAATAAAATATAGACAATGGAAGTCCGAAACACAGAGTTAATTTCAAACACATCATTGTCTCAAACTTTCAAAAAAACGATTTATATTCATCTATAGTAGTATACTTTCTAGATCTAAACTATAAAATAAAATTAAGTCAGCGTGACATTTTAAATTGTTTTCTGAATGGTTTACATCAATTAAAAAAATGTAATTTTTGGAAATCTTGTTTCAAACGGCTCTATAAGGGTATCCAATTTCACATAGAATATATAAGTCTAGATCTACGCTTGGATGAGGATTCTATAGCATAAAGGTGAGGTAGGTATACCTACCTACCTACCTACCTATCCTAACCAGATTTAAATATAGAAAGAAATAGGATATGGCACTTGGCGTTTTTTCCACATTACGAGCATTTACAAAAAAATAATTTATGTTTTTGGACTGTTTAGAGCCAATGCTTTCCAGCAACTTTTTTCGCTTTTCCAAACAAAACACATTTCCAAATTTTTTTTGTAATAAATCACAGGAGAATAAACCCTTTTCTGCCACTGTTTCAAATCATTGGGAAAACAAGAAAAACATATTTTTTTTTTCACGGCAAAAGAGAGAGACTTCCGATTATCCTTTACTCGTATTGGTCAGTAATTGTTAGATATTGCGGCGCGTAACTGTCGTTTATTATACACTGCTTAAAAATAATCTTTATTTGTGGGCGTCTTTAAAATATAAACTGCTTAAAATAAAAATCTTATCTTACCATCAATCATAAGTTGAGCAGTATATTGATGGTAATTCCACTCATATCTGCTGGGTGCTGTCTCTACTCTGTGGTTTGTTATACTCGGACACTAGTTTATTTCAGCTCCGTCAAATAAAAAAAAATCACTTCAGGGGCGGAGAAAATGGGGGTAGTTCTTAGAAGAATTCGCTTGGTTGTGGGGGGTTTTAAAATTTTCAATTTTACTTGTTAGACTGAAAAACTGCGAAAACCAAACGTACCGAGCGCTGATGGGCCTCAAAGCAAAACGACGCGTACTGTTGAGCGGTACCCCCATACAGAACGACCTGCTGGAGTACTTCAGCCTGATCCATTTCGTCAACGAAGGTTTGCTGGGCAGCGCGTCGGAGTTCAAGCGGAAGTACGAGAATCACATATTACGAGGTAAAACATTGACATCTACACATTTTTTTAGTGCACGAGCAACCTCTAATGGTGTACAAGAAACTGGCAGCACAACTTGCGATTTTTTTTATTAGAACCTATATAACTAATTGGAGTGTTTTGGCTAATCAAACAGTTTATAGTATTTGGAAACGATATTAGTTAATTAGGCCTTGATTTTGGCTTTACATTGTATAAAACTTGGTATGAATATGTTCAGGTCAAAAGTACTTAGAGTCGCGTTATTGAAACTTGATTTTATATCCGAAATGATTTTGTCTAAACTTGTTTATAAATAGAAACTCTATAATACTGTTCTGTATTTCCAATATCGCAGTGGCGGATCCAGAGGGGGGCGGGGCGGAGGGCGCGCGCCCCACTGAACATTATCAAAGTTTTAAAAACATTAAAGAACCACGCACTGGTCACTCCTATAAAATATACCTCGGTCGATGATTTCAACTAATTTTGAATATGTTGTATAACTGTTTCGAAAATGGATAGTTTTTATTTCGTCTCTACGATCACTGTTATGTTTCAATTAAGAGAATAAATGCTAAACAGAACACAAGCTGTATACAAGAGTCTATTGTTATTGTTGGCGGATGCCTAGTTTTTATACGGGGGATAGTCAAAAATAAGGCATTTTTGTTAATTTTTGAATTTCTGTTTCAAGCTATTTTGACAGTCTGAAGATTTTTTTGAGCCATAATATTTTAATTTCAATTATTTGTAGGTAAGAAAATGGATTTGACTTGGGTAACTTAAATGAGTTCATAAAAAATATGTTTTAGTATTAGAGTATCCTCCTGCCTAAAAAAATTACCATAGGTAGTATCTTGCGAGCACCAGAGTAATTTTCAGCCTTCATGCAAAATGTCATATTTGAATTGCATCCAAGATATCTCTCTGTTAAATTTATGCATTCCAACGACCCTTCAAAGATGCGACGCAGACAAAATATCAGAAAATTATAGAAAATTTTGGCGCATTTTTAAACAACCCTTCTCACACAGTGTTAATGGGAGAGTTAGCATTGTTTAAAAACGAAACTTTAAAAATTGGTTCTTCTCTCCCTGTTTCGGTTGCTACCACCGAAAGAAGTTTCTCCACTTCAAGACTTGTGAAAACTTATCTTCGGTTTTAGGATCTATCTTAGATATGTTTACAAAGCAAAAAAGAAAACTTATTTTTATTATATAACTAAAAGTTTTTTAATACAATAATAATGTTGGAATGTTAATACTTGCCAAAATAGATTAGTTGTATTAGGTAGTATATGTTAGTCACCACCAAAGACTCAAGCAACTACGAACATATGTAGGTCGAAACTGTTTGGTTAGTGGAGATGGTCACTAACCATCATACCAATTTGACCAAACCCCCAAAAACAATAATGACCATAAAAAAGGACTTTTTTGCCCTATGTTCGTAGTCGATCGAGCCGGCCTACATACGTTTTGTTTATTCTTGGTGTGAAAAATTGAAGGTTTGTCCCAAAATATTAAGACGGCAAGAAAAAGTGTGGGGAATACTAGAATGTCTTTAAAGGAATGTTCTGCTGCTGTTCCATTGGGGTGCACTTTTTCAGTCTTTATGTTCCATTGGCAAACTGATAATTTGGGCAACTTTTTCCGCACCGGCTCTGAGGGCACGTGGCGCACCGAAATCTTTTTCCCGCCTTTATATTTTACGTCAAAAGCCACTAATCAAACTCAAAAATAGTTTTTCAAGGGTCCTAAACTACTTTTTTTATACATTGAGTTAATTAACTCCCCCTTAAGTGTTTGAATGAAACGAGCGTTCTGGTTTGGGTGCAGTTTTTTTCATGTTCCATTCAATCTGCACTCAGACTGCACTGACGCAATTTTTTGAGAGCACCAAGCCCGTGTTAGTGCACAACGAGTGGCGCATCAATTTTACCAATGGAAATCCCTGTAAGCCTCGCCGAAATTTTGGAACGACATGGAAAACTGACGATTTTTCCCTTGCACCTCGAAGTGTAGGACGCTTCCACATTAATAGCATATTCCATTGAGACAATCGGTGCGCCACTGGTTCGGATTTTGTGTTTCATTGACAGGCACTCTTTCAGTTTTCCTGTTCCATGGGTGAACTAACACCTTGATTGTGGCACCGAGGTCACGATTCTTCAGAAACAACAGAAAATCTCACCCGTCACAATTCTGGAAAGTGACGATTTTTTACTTATTGCCTTATTTAAAATAAAACACAGCGTCCTTAATACTTATCCTAACGTTGTAGGAGACACTGCGTAATTTTTTTAAAAAAGTTTTGTAAATTTAATATTTTAAAGATTTTCTGCAGGACTAGTTTTACGACGGAGCTAAATTGCTATTACGAGTACACAAAATATGTACCTACGGGTATAGATGGCGATCTGACGACTTAGTTTTTGCTACCGTTGCGCCTCTAGTGACTCGGTCTCGAAGCTTGAATTAGGGTAGCGGCGCTGGCGCCGGAAAATTTGAATTCGGGTATTTTTTAAAGTATTTCAGTTCATTAGACACAACATTATTTTGGAAAACCTAATTCATCAATAATTAATTTTATTTTCCAAAATATTGTTGATTCTAATGACTATAAATTTAAGAAATAAACCAAATGCGTTGTATTTGATATATTATATTATTATTTTAAGAAGATATATATATATATATATATTTCCATGTTTTTTTTCAAAAAATTCGGTGTAACTGGTTACCCATCAGCATTTTTGAACGGAATGGGCTAAAAAAAATGTTAACAAATAGGTTGAATAAATGCCCTATTAGAGTATTAATAGACCATCAAAATTGGTGATATCGTAGGCAAAATCAGTTATTTTTCTCCCGTATCCAAAAATAACTGAACCAACCAGATTTATTTCTGAGCAAAAGCTGCAGCTGCTAGGTGATAATTCGTTTTTTTTTGTTTAGTAGGGTTTTTAATTTTTTAAGCCAATAAGGGGACGATAAGTTAGTGGTCTATTAACTCTCTATTGAATTGTTTTTCCTCTCGGTGCCCATTCTTGAATTTCGAGAGAATGGTCGCCTGGGAACTTTCACATCTTTCCTTTCGGCCAATAAGAAGGCTCAGAAGCTGCCAAAGGTAACTCATTATCCTTTTTCAAGAGCACCCGTTCTCCTGCTCAGAGGCAGGTGTATGTTCCTTCGATACACACACTTCGATAGGTTTCGGATAACTAGTGATAGCTTTAAAGCCTGTTATTGGTCGATATCAACCCAATGAGCATTTTCAGAAACTTCTGGTGACAGAAATTTATATAATTATTATAAAGAGGGTTCCATTGATACCCTAGGGTATTTAGAAGTTTCCTACAAGAATTGAGTTTGTATATTTGTTTTATTAAAGGCTCTAAATTGATGGTAACCTAAAGTAACATAAAACTGGCGTTAACAATATTTCCACGGACATCTTTATAAAAATTAAAGTCACCGGTAACAAATGTTATATAAATTGGTGTTAACAATTTTTCCACCAACATATTTATAAAAATATAAGTCATCAGTGACAAAAGTTATATAAATTGGTATTTGAAATCTTTCTGTCAACCCATCTATAAAACCATAAGTAACTATCAATTAAAGATATATAGATTGTTTTTTAAAATTTTGCTATCAACCCACTTATAAAAACTTAAGTAACCAACAACAAATTTGTATAAGATAAGATTGAAAATATTTCGAGAGACACTTATAAAAACTTGGGAACTCACACACAATAGTTATATAAATTGGTGTCTGTAATATTCTTATAAACTCATTCATAAACCTTTTTTGCCCATAAGGTTTTTTCTATAATGTTGTTATTAATTTTTTTATATAGTGGTTATAATACCAATGTTTTTAGAACAAAAAAACAATTTTAATTTATTTTGGCAATATAATAACAAAACAAACAAGATTTTTTTAAGTTTAATTTTGTGACATCAAAAGGCGCGTTTTTGCGACATCAAAAGGCCCGTTTTTGCGAGATACCATACCATTATTATCTTGTTTTAATTACATCAGTCTTGAAAGAGATAAGAGATCCAAATCATCTTGAGATAGTTGACGATGACAGATATCGGGATCGAATGCATTTTACACCCGATTCCCACCAGCGTTTCCCATGCGCAGTCAAAAAACTCATCACGTGGTCCAACATGAACTTGTATAGTCAAATCTCGCTTAGACCATGTGATACGTGTTTTGATTCGGGGAACCCACGAAAGAGAAACGCATAGATGGGAACCGTGTTTTAGAAAAAGAGAACAATATAGTAACCGTGTTAAGTTTGCAAAAACGCAACGTGAAACTTCGAGCGCATACGCTGATACTGCTGGTCGGCGGCAAATGTGAACACCCCGGAAAATACCCTCCTGTACACCCTTCCACCTCGCAATCTAACTTTATTCTTGAGATAGTTACCTCTGACAGTTATGCGGG
This sequence comes from Oxystoma pomonae, assembly GCA_963921995.1. Taxonomy (NCBI): domain Eukaryota; kingdom Metazoa; phylum Arthropoda; class Insecta; order Coleoptera; family Brentidae; genus Oxystoma; species Oxystoma pomonae. The sequence continues at coordinate 66,372,939 of OY998171.1, forward strand.
CTTGAAGTGTGTGCAGGCGGGTATTTTTCTTGGTATGTGTAATATGCTGGATCTCTCGAGGAATGCATTTAGGAAAAGAGAATAATGGTAACTATGTTAAGCTCGCAGAAACGGACCATCAGTGTTCAACACTGCGCCATCTGCAGCCCTTTGTTCCAACTAGCATCATTTTTTAAAAGGGTTATAAAATAGTGTTGACGAGGTAAACAGTGGTATAGTTGTATTGTTTTTTTTTATAGAATTGTCGGAAATTTTCGCCATTTTGGATTCCAAAAATAGGTTTTTGGTCTAAATAAAAACGTTATTTATGGGGTTTCAACATGTTTGTCAATCTAAATATTGCTTTTTATGGTTAAGAACAACATAAAAAATTCAATATTTCTCCCAAAAAGCAAAAAACGTGTATGAAAAAAAAGTAATATTTAAATAAATATTTTTTTTCCCGTTTTCTCAAGTATTTTTGGAGCCCATGAAATTTATGTGAGTGTATTCGAAAACTATACAGTACACACGGGACCGCAGCTGATTTTCAGAGTAGGATGACTTGGAAAACAGCTTTTATTTGACTATAGTATATAAATATTCATATTCCCGCTTCAACTTAACTCACTTCCATTTTTATTTATTTTAAAAGATTGGTAAACACCATTTTATAAATTTTTTTATTGTAAAAAGAAAAAGAATAATACATAACAAGCAAAGGGAAGAAGGATGGAAAATGTATATTTATAAATCCATAAGAACCTTTAATTTGTTATGTAGTGTTGTTAGAACAGTTGTAAAACCTTTTTATAATAATCTCCAGACTTGAGGGCTCATAAGGAAGTTTTATAAAATCTATATGTTGTTTTTCTGACCATTACTATGTACCATAAATTTTTATAAGCTGGTGTTGGTCAGTTGTTTTTCAAGTATTTTTTACTCATTTAAGAGATATATTAGAGTTATAAAATTATCACCAACACTAAATAATATAACTTTTGGTTATTTTATGAAGGTTTTATATTATTTGCTGTAACTTTTATATAGATAAAAATGCTCATTGGGAAGGAGGTGACCGTTCCCGTGCGACCTTTCCTGCAAAATTCCCGAATCGGCACCCAGATGTAAAAACCTTGCCCGGTACTTACCCTTAAAGTCTGTTTCAGACTCTGGCGGTAAATGCAAGGATGGAATTACATGCCGCATTAGAAGGCTTCGTCCACAGTTGTTTGGATAGTTTTCTGGTTTAAAATGTCGGGTGTATACCCTAAACCTATAAAGCGTTTCACATGGCAAACCATTGTCTTTGGCGTGCTTGATCTCTAAGGTGTGGAAAGCACTGAGATACTTGGGCATAGTGTTCCAATTGTACTTATTACAAAAATCTAAGAAATTACTGTAAAGTTCAAAAAAGGCCAAAAACACACAAAAATAAAAAAAAATCAATAAAAAGACCTCATGAAAAGAACGAAAAGAAGATGACATTGATGGACATTGATTAAGATAGATGTCATCGGCGCAATTTGTCACGTGATCTTCGGCCCCGAGTCCCCAGAGGCGCTCTAACTTGTTTTTTGCGATGCCCTTAGTAAGAGTTCTCTCTAAGTCCGTAGGTACATGCTTTGTGTACGCGTACTAATAAACCTGAAAAAGTGTCGAAAATTTTCACTTTTCTGAACAGTGATAGTGACATATTCCATGGCTATCTATGGTTTTGTTTGTTAAAAGTTTTAAAGGTTTGTTTACACGCAAAAATAAACTTCATAAAGTCGGGCCCAGACTAAGTAGACAAAACAGAAACACGATTTTGAAACAAAACTACCACAAGACTGAGACAAAAAAACAAATACAAATCAGCTACCGAACTGAGACAACCTGTCCACACTACAAAGACACCTAAAAAACAAAAATTTGTGTAGTAGTAGTAGTAGCCCGTGAAGTTAATACGATTTTTGATTCATCATGTGGCGGTTTCGTTTAGAGAAAGAAATTGAAGAAGATGAAGACTGTCATCAACAGATATCTCTAATGCAGAGGAAATCTCCTTCAGTGCATCTGCTTTCTTGAAGCGATTTTGGTACTCTTTGTTACCGGGGTTCCATAACAGGGGATTTTCGACATTTTTCGAACTCACTAAAAAAGGGGTTCAAGTCAACGCGTTAACAATGCACTTTGCGTAACGCCATCCACACTGTGCTAACAAGTTGTCGCCGAAAATATAGACAAAACAGAGACTCTTTGATCTTTACCGACAAGAAACGGAAAACGCCAAAGTCTCGGAATTTTGAAACAAAACAGAAAAAAGACAAAAATGTTTTGGATTTGTCGCAACTTTGTTTTGAAACATGAGTGTTTCTGTTTTGTTTCTGTTTTGTCTGCTTGGTCTGGACCCGGCTTAACATACATTTTTAAATAAAAAAAGGGTTTTTTCAGAAAAATTGCCTATAAAAATTTAAATTGACATATTTTTTATTTACTGGAATAGTATTAAGAAACTACATTGTAAGGAATATTAGCAAATAAGTCCTGACAAAAAAGTCAGTCAGTATAAATTAAAAATTTGTAAGGGCGAGATTTTCTGGCGGTTTTTGAAGACTCGCGACCCGAGTGCCGCTTTTTCGGAACCGCCTCTTAGGCCTCGTGCCGCACCTAAAACTGTTTCTCGCCATTAAAAATTCTAATTGCGAACAGCGAAAATGGCAAGTGTGAGAGATTTTTGTACATTTTCTTCGCTGCCAAGTAGTAGCAGCGAAAATAAAATATATACTTCAATTCAAATACTTCAATGGTTATGAAGTTGAAAACACCCCGTTTGACAAACGGACGTGTAAATATAGCAAAATATTCGCGATTTTATAAATAATTGCAACACAAAACCAAAATTTCAATCCGAAAATGTTTGGTTAATAACCGTTTGCGAGTTCCGCTGTTGCAGTCGTGTTCCATTCAAATAGCACCAGTGCCATTTTTTTACCGTGTCAGTGCGAAACGGGAAACAGACGGGTGCGGAATTGGATGTTACGCTATAAAACGACATATTTTTAGGTCAAGACTCGATGGCCACTGACAAGGAACGTGAGCAGGCCATCGGGAAAATCACCGAACTCACCACGATCGTGAAGAAGTGTCTGATTCGTCGCACGGCCGGTTTGTTGACGAAATACCTGCCCGTCAAGTTCGAAATGATCGTCGTTTGTCAGCTGACGCCCTACCAGAAGCAGCTTTACGTCAATTATATCAATTCGGAGGCAATCAAAAGAACGGTAGGGATTTATTTTATTTTATTTATTAAGTAATCTACAGAACAATGGTCCAATAAATGATTACAATAATTAAGTTAAATTAACCACTCTATCATTCTGTAGAAGGATCGCGTCCTCTTCAATTCGTATTTCCTTGAAAATCTTAAACTCATCAGCGAATAACGCACACTGAGAGTCCTGAACTACCGCTGACAAATCGTTTTTCAAAAGCAAGGACAATAAGGGTCCAATATTTGACCCCTGTGGTACGCCAGACTGAGTGACAAATTCTTTAGATTCCCTCCTTTGAATACTACATATTGTTTTCTTTCTGATGAATGGGATACTGACAACATCAAGAGTCTATCTGACAGTCCCAAAACATGTAATTTTGCTAGCATTACATCATGATCTACCCTGTCAAAGGCTTTACTGAAATCGATAAAAATCACATCCAAAAACCCGGGTTGTTTTTCACTTAGGCAAGGGTAGACAAGGTTTTTTACTTTGATTTTATAATCGCTGAAGAAGATAGGCATCCTGATTCTTTCCTGCCTCAACCCTACCACAATCACAACATATTCAACACAGCCCGGGAATGTTAATAAATAAAATGTTTTAGGTATTAAACAGTGAAGAACAAGGGAGAACAGGTGGGACCAGCTCTTTGGCTAGTATAACGACCTTAAAAAAATTGTGCAATCACCCCGACTTGATTTTGGACAAGATTGAGGAAAGAGGAGAGGGGTAAGAGGGGCGACTCAAAAAAAACGGGACTTTTTTAACTGTCCCTAACTTAACCACCCATAAAAATCGGTCCGTTCAAAAAAAAAGTCACAATAATTTTTATTTATTATTGCAAAATTTCGTAGAATCACCCATGTATGACTTCCTCTTGTTACGGCTGTTCGTACTGTCCATTGAAAGAGTCCCTATAAAAAAGAAAAGAAAATTGGTCCGAAAAAAATTGTCTCGAGAATGAAATGACGGGAAAATCAAATCGCTAGGAAATATATGCGCAGAATTAAATTTAAAGGAAACATATTTTTATAGAAACACAAAATGTCAGAAATATAATCGAAAATAATTTAATAGAAACTTAATAATGCCGAACCATAAAACTCCCCAATCTGGCCGAAAATGATTTAAATAGAGAACCACGAATTTATTTGCTACGTTGCCAGGTTTACGGCAGGGAAGAGTCGAAGTAAGTTGTGATATTGTATTAATTTAACTACCTACCTCCAAATTTTTTTCATAATATTAAAATCGGTTCACGAAAGTGTGTCGAAAATGAATCGCAAGATTTGATAGACAGTTAGACAGCCAGAAACTGTGAAGTTAAATAAAATCGTTTAACGGCCCAATTACATCGTTAAACCGTTGGGTCCGTTTATTAGGCAATTCTTTTTCCGCATGTTTCTCGGAAACGGGACTTCCAAATGGCCTGAAATTTTGCCTAAATTGTTTATTGGACTATGTTTTTCCATCAAATCTTGGTACTTTTTTAAAATTTTGTTTATTTTTTGAAAAAAACTGTTTTAGCTTTTGTGGTGTTTCAAAATTGCCGCGTCCATATTACGTCAGAAACAGTCAGAAATACCCTTTATAGAGACCTGTAAAACTAAATTGGAAATATTTGTAATTTTCCAAATAATGGACACCTAATTTCAAAAACTCTCTAGATTGTATTAATAAGCTTTGTAATCCTCTTCCTCTAATAAAAAACAAATTGAGTATTATTTTCCTCTAAAGCTAAAACATGCGGAAATGTAAAAACATGGCCTATAAGGGTTACCTATCAATATTGGTTATATGCCTAGCATCAAAAATTACTTAAATGGTTATATTATAGATACCGCCACCATCAAAATTAACCACCCACGTCTTTTTTTTGTGAGCTTACCCTAGGCATAGTTTCTAGTGTTCTCCTTTCCTAAATGTATTCGGCTAAGAGAGATCTAGCATATATACCTAGGTAACACCCCTTACCAGGAAAAAAAATTTATGACATGCAAACATCGAAATTGGTCGACTCACTGTATTTGCAACTAACCAATGTCAGTGTGTCTGCCTGACATTCTTCATAACCTTAGTTTTGTCGTTTTGTTTTGGAGTTCGTCGGCCTGGTTTTTGTGTTTTATTTAATAATTTTTCCTTTGGTGAAAAGCTACTTTTTAGAACCCTTAAGTGGTCTGTGTGTATGACCATTTGACTAGTTGTCACTGCTCTCAATTCGATCACCTAGGTGATAAATAAACAATCCCTCATAGGGTCACTGGATCCTGAGACCTGCGGTCCCAGCCGCAGGTTTTAGGATCCAGTGACCCTAATCCCCAATGATTCGCGGCGCAATCTGTGAACAGGAGAATACAGTAAAGAAACCAGAGATAGATAATGAGTGGTAGATGACGTATTGAAATCGATTGACAAATTAATATTATCTCTGGATTGTTCTTGCGCCGTTTAATAAAAAAAATCGTCGTGTCATCTCCAAATTGAGAAACTTGTCAACGCCGCAACCCAGGGCCTACGGCCTAGGGTGAAATGACGAAACTGGGAGGACAAAAACCCTACAATGAAACTTTAAATAAAGTATTTTTTTAATATTTTTTTAAATAGATATGTCCCTGTTGTTCAACCATTATATTATTATTCTCATAGTAGGTCATGACGAGAAGAAAAATAATTTGCAAGTCAACTTAAATTGCATCAATGACTCGTTTTTTTTCCTGTAAAATTTTATAAAGTTTAAGATTTTCTTATGGATTTCCAGTACAAAAATTAACTATAATTTTATGGTCGGGAAATATAGAGGTGTGTGCTGGTTAATTTAATATAATCTTAACATATTAATTTATTTCAATTAACTCATTGTTTGGGACTTTTAACTTTACAAGGCATTTAAAAAAAGGTAAAAAAAGGTATTTTCCATTTTTTGTAAAATCAAAGCAGACATTCTCTTCTTTAATGCAGCAAAATATAGTTTGCGTCTATTTGCGACTTTAGAAATTATATGAGTATTTTTGGCACTTACATAATCATATATTGGAGTAGAAAATAAAAAAAAATCGTTTTTTTCTTACAATGTCTATCAATATTTATATTCATTCATTCATAATAAATTGGAGGCTATAAAAGTTTTTACAAGGTGTCAAAACTTTCTGTGATTATTGGTTTGTACCTTTATTATTCACCCTTGATCAAAAAAATAAAAAAGAAAAATGAGCGCCTATTTTCGTCTTCTTAAAATTTTATATACAGGGTGACTTTTTATAAACCCTCCCCGTGGCACACTTTATACAGGGTTCCTAAGCAAATCCTTAGGGGGCCAAGCAGCCGTGTATAAGACGCAGACAAACAGAAAAGCACATTAGGCAGAAAAGGATGAGCATGGGGCGATGTTGTCACTACATCTTACACGTAGTAAATCCATTCCAGGTTGTTGTTTTCTAATGTTTTCCATTTTCATACCTTTAGGACTGGAATAAAAATTGATTTTGCTCGACTTTAATACCAAACTGATGAAAGATATCGTAAAAAAAAATATTTTTCGGCTTTTCATTTTGTAACCATTGTCCTTACGCACAGTTTACAGGCTGGGAACTGAGATACATGCAAATGCCTAACCTAAAGCGTTCATACACGGCCGGAGAAATCGATTGAGATATTTTCGTAGAAACTTTATCAAGCAAATAGGACGGGTTGACGCCTTCGAACGTCCAACCCGGGTTATTTTTATTCCAAATTTTCTTAGTTTCACAAAAATGCAAACGCTGTCGAAAACTCCCCTCCCCCCTACGTAACGTTTTGTAACCCCCCTCCCCCCTATGACCATTACGTAATTTTTGCACAGCCCCTGTAGTCCCAATGGAGGAGGGCGAGAAAATTGATATTTTTTTCTTAAAAATTATACTCTTTAGACCTATTTCTTTGCGTTCCCAAAATTACGTAATTTTTGAAAAAAAAATTGTATTTGTGTTTCGTGCTTTGTTTTTCAACATTTTTGCGTTCGGCTAATTTAATTGAAAAATTTTTGCCTGCGGCGCCCTTTATCTTCTTACTCGAAACCAAGATCCCCCGTTTTAGGAAAACTGATCCCGTCTCTGTTTTTAAATTTTTTCGAATAAAAGTAAAGTACGACCATGGGGGAAATAATTTTTTTCTACGGTATGACGAAAATTTCGAGAAAGTTGAAGATAAAAATAAAAAAAGTGGCAGAGCTCAAGTTTTTCGTAAAAAAAACGTTTTTTGTAAAGAAACAGAGCAAAATAAATCTTTTCACTCCTTTTTGGGTGTTACAAATATTGGCAGCCTCTTATTTTTCGCTTTTACCGTCCCGCTTTTGAAGTTTTGAAGAATTGGTTGGCTACATGTTTCGAGATCATGTCATAAAACACCTCGAAAATATCAAATGTAGTGTAGGGCCAGCTTTATTTAAAATCAATAATATCGCAAGCAAAAAGCTCTGCAGGAAAAACAGCGCCGTTTATTGATTTCTTTGGCTGCTAGTGCTAGCTGCATGGTTTGGCCGTTTCCGGATAGATGTCATTAGTAGAACAGAATGGAAAGAAATTTAATTAAAAGCGAAGATATTTCTTTCTAATGTTAACAACCTCACGAGTTTATCGCTCAATATCGTAAATAATGGACCCTGCCGCCTCCTTTAAGCAAGAAAAAGCTGTGGTTTGGACCTGAAAACATCTAATTTTTAATTTCATGGTGTGGCCGCCATCTAGCGGAATTTGCAGACATCTTGTCAACGGTTATTATTGCAACTATGATTTATGCTCACAATGAAAGAGTGGCGACAATTTTTTCTCATGAAAGCAGTCCGGAGATAATAACAAACTGGCACCATTGCTTTATATTGCTCAATATACCTGTTTCTTTTGTGCGCGCAGAACTTTCTATGCCATTTCTGTTTAATTTATTGAAATCCTATCCCTAAGGAAAATCTTAGGAACCCTGTATTATTGGTTGTAGATAAAAATAATTTGATATAAGAGTGGCAAATGATATTGTTCAAAATATATTTTTTTAGAATATCAAAAATTTGGAAATATATAGGGTGTTCAATTTAAAAAATCATGTAAATCGGCTTTCCTTATAAACGAATCACGTCATTTTTGTCGGACGTTAAGTTATATCGGAATGCTTTTTATTTTAACTTCCTAAACTCAAAAATAAAAAAAATTGTGACAAGCAAGATTTATAGAAATTCAGTTAATTATTATTAAATATCACTATAAAAATAAGATTATTTAAAAAAATATTTTTGACGTATACTTAATTGATGGTTAAAGCAAGTATTATACCATTACTAGAAACAGTGCACAACCATTTAACTAATTTTGTTTAGTTTATGGTCTAACTAGCTAAATACCTGCTTTTTTACGCCTATCAACTTAATCCAACCCCTACCACCCGCCCCTCTTATTCTTTACCCTTCCACCCCCCCCCCCTTCCTTCCCTTCCCTTCCACCTAGTTAAGATTTCTTCATAATATACAGATGTTTTATTTAAATATCCAAAGACAATTTCACTTGACAGCTGTCAGTAAGCGAAATGTCAAATAAAAAGTAACTTAAGTCAATTCAGCAGGTCACACTCTATTTTCTTATTAAATTTTATCCAAATCGTTTAAGCTATTTTTACGTGATTAAGGAACAACCACAAACACATATCAACACACAAACTTTCGCATTTATGACAAGTAGGATAGTAGGATTGCTTTTTTTCTTTAATTTATATTAAAACTTGTTTACTTTAATTGAAAATAACATAATTACGGCATAAAATCTGAACATAAGCTTCAGAATATTTTTGTCCTCCCAGAAATTAAATTTAGCCCCCTGTGCGGCGCTCTAGAGAATTAAATTGGACGCATTTAAGGATTGGGCATATTATTTTCTATCAATTTGTGGTTCGGGTGTTTTTCGTTTCTAGAAAATTATTTTCGATACTTTTGTAATTCTGATATTTTAAGGTTCGGGAAAATTATAATCGCTTAAATTATATTCGTGTCTTAAGTATCGAGTAAATTAAAATTATATAAAACTATCTTGCACTTGCTTGGTTTGTAAATGTTAATGATGATGTTTTTGTAAACTCACGTTTTGTTATCACATACATCGTATAAAATCAATCGAGAACAGCAAGAAAGGGTCAGTAAGTTTAGTAAGTCGATTAAGTCAGAAATTTAATAAGATAAACTGCTGAACCACGACCTACCCCCAAGATAAAATGCCTAAAGGGCATTCAAGATAATATTTTGTTTCGGAAGTTTTATTTTCTGTTCAATTGTGTTTACGTTTTTGCTCCCCATTGAAAATGGTTTGTCTGTATATATTATTTTAGCTTTGAAAATTCGCAAAACATTCTTCCCCCGAAAAAAGGTGACATGGACGTAAGACCCGAACTGTCGTCGAAACTGATCATTCTGGACTACTTTTTGGCCAATCTTAAGGCCAACTACAACGACAAGGTCGTCATTGTGTCCAATTGGACCCAAACATTGGACCTGTTCGAAAAGTTGTGGAAAAGAAGGTACAGTACTGGAATTACAAGAAGTTTTTTGTCTTCTGACAGAGTTGGGAGGGCTTTTTTTTCAAGGGTCTCAAGGGGAAATCCGTCCGAACTACTTTCCTGCTAGAGTCATTTCTCCTCTACCAGGAGGGCCTGGGTAGTATCGGATTCCTACCTAAAACCTCTCTATTGTGACACCAACCTGCCTGGTGGCAGCCCCTACTGGGTTATTGTACACCCTCTTGGTTCCTAGGCTAACCACTTCATTAATTTTGTCCCCTGTTCAAGTTTGTACAGGTCCTTAATGGAGTAGTCCCCAGTCGATATTGGGTCTAGTTCAATTTCCCCAAATATTAGGTGCCTTTGCTTGCATGCAGGTCAGGTCTCCGTGATACAGGCCCATGTTGTTGGAGCGGGGGGGGGGGGGCTTGGTTTGACAACTAGTCCTCTTCGCTTGCACCCAGAGCGCTCTGGCCTCTTACACTTCCACAAACCTTCCCATCCTTTTGCTAAAGGAAGAAACGATTTTAAAATAGCCGGCCAGCCGGCAAAAACCAAAGAAATTAAAATAAACTAGAAACCATTCTAAGGTAAATCAAACATGTAGACTCAAACTCCAGAGACGGCAAAGCATCTGCAATTCAGCAGGGTTGCCTAGTTTCTATAATTATCCCGTATTTTATTTCCCTTAATTATGTAATGTTGCCAGCATAAAGACAATAAATTATTCTAATCATATAACTATGGTATGCTACTACACCATAAAACATTTTTCTGACCATTGTTTATCAAATCTTGGATCTTTATTTATATTTTTTAATTTTAGGGGCTACTCTTACGTGCGGCTGGATGGCACAATGAGCATAAAAAAGCGCGCCAAAGTGGTTGAAAACTTTAACAAACCCGAGTCCAGTGACTTTATTTTCATGCTCAGTTCCAAAGCAGGTTTGCTACTGTTGTTGTTGTCATTGTTTAGTTTTTTAATTATAAATAATACCGCAGACTGCCTCTAACTTGCCCAAGAATTCTCCCAATTTTGTTGTTTAATAAGAGTGCATTGGCTAAAATTCGATTCATAAAATAGGTTTAAAAACGTCATATAATAATAATTAAAAAAAATATATGATAAAAAATGATTAAGTGGAAAAAGACAATTGAATTTCTTTGATTTCACTCAACTTTAGTCAGATCGCTTGCTTGCTCATTTTCTTTGAATTTTGAAGCAAATGATTCATTCCTTTTTTAATAATAAATTGTTTATTTCCCAACACACCTTAAAGATTATTACCAAAAAGGATTAAACATAAAAGTAGGTAAAAACATAGCAAACCAAGTGGTTAATTATATCAACACGAACGAAAATAAATAAATTTTATAAAAGTAATTATGTTTTGCCTGTTTCTTAAAAATATGTAAATATTGTTTTTGTTTTTTACTATGTTTTTCACATTTTTATGACATGATTTTGCTCACATTTTAAAGCTTTCTTTCCAAACTGCCAAAAAAAGTTTTTTCTGTTAAAATGAAAAATATTTCAGGTTGTTGAAAACAGACAGCAGGCTATAAAAAAGTATTTTAGAGAAGGATGGAAATAATTTAAGGCAATTGTTTAATAAAAATTTCTGTTTTCTCATCTGTCTGTCTCTCATTGTCTTGTTTGCCATTTTTATTCAAAAAGCAACAAAAATTCAAAGCATAAAGTGTGTAAGACATAAGGTGGTATTAATTTCTTTCAATCAAAGTTCTTTACAGTCTTTAAATTTACCAAAAAATGTGTCCTAATAAAAGTGTATTTTAGCACATCTAAAATAGTCTAACAAGAGAAGAAAGTGAAAAATTTCACATGAGCGTGAATGTTGTGAACGAGGCCCCAGCCGAGTAAATCAACACGCGAGTGTAAGAAAGTTACTTTCTATCAAGTTGTGTATGCTATTTTTCCTACAAAACTGCTTTTTCGCACGTGTAGAAGTACGATGACGTTAACTGTTACCATCCCAATGAGCATTTTTGTCTATATAAAAGTTACAGCAAATAATATAAAACCTTCATAAAATAACCAAAAGTTATATTATTTAGTGTTGGTGATAATTTTATAACTCTAATATATCTCTTAAATGAGTAAAAAAGACTTGAAAAACAACTGTTCAACACCAGCTTATAAAAATTTATGTTACATAGTAATGGATAGAAAAACAACATATAGATTTTATAAAACTTCCTTATGAGCCCTCAAGTATAGAGATTATTATAAAAAGGTTTTACAACTGTTCTAACAACACTACATAACAAATGAAAGGTTTTTATCGATTTAGAAATATAGATTTTCCATCTTTCTTCCCTTTGCTGGTTATGTATTATTCTTTTTCTTTTTACAATAAAAAAATTTATAAAATGGTGTTTAGCAATCTTCTAAAATAAATAAAAATGAAAGTGAGATAAGCTGAAGCAGGAATATGAATATTTATATACTAGTCAAATAAAAGCTGTTTTTCACGTCATCCTTCTCTGAAAATCAGCTGCGGTCCCGTGTGCACTGTATAGTTTTCGAATACACTCACGTAAATTTCATGGGCTCCAAAAATACTTGAGAAAACGTGAAAAAAAATATTCATTTAACTATCAGTTTTTTTTTTCATACGCGTTTTTTTCTTTCTTGGACAAATATTGAATTTCATATGTTGTTCTTAACCCTAACAAGCAATATTTCGATTGAAACACATGTTGAAACCCCATAAATAACGTTTTTAATTAGGCCAAAAACCTATTTTTGTAATCCAAAATGGCGAAAATTTCCGACAATTCTATAAAAAAAACAATACAACTATACCACTGTTTACCTCGTCAACACTATTTTATAACCCTTTTAAAAAATGATGCTACTTGGAACAAAGGGCTACAGATGGCGCAGTGTTGAACACTGATGGTCTGTTTCTGCGAGCTTAACATAGTTACCATTGTTCTCTTTTCCTAAATGCATTCCTCGAGAGATCCAGCATACTACACATACCAGGAAAAATACCCGCCTCCACACACTTCAAGCCCGCATAACTATCAGAGGTAACTATCTCAAGAATATAGTTAGATTGCGGGGTCGAAGGGTGTACAGGCGAGTATTTTCCGGGGTGTTCACATTTGCCGCCGACCAGCAGTATCAGCGTATGCGCTCGACGTTTCACGGTGCGTTTTTGCGACCTTTACACGGTTACTATATTGTTCTCTTTTTCTAAAACACGGTTCCCATCTATGCGTTTCTCATTCGTGGGTCCCCCGAATCAAAACACGTATCATGTGGTCTAAGCGAGATTTGCCTATACAAGTTCATCTCGAACCACGTGATGAGTTTTTTGAGTCAGGGTGACTTCGCATCGGAAACGCTGGTGGGAATCGGGTGTAAAATGCATTCGATCCCGATATATGTCATCGGCAACTATCTCAAGAAGATTTGGATCTCTTGTCTCTCTCAGATTGATGTAATTAAAACAAGATAATAATGGTATGGTATCTCGCAAAAACGCGCCTTTTGATTTCGCAAAAACGCGCCTTTTGATGTCACAAAATTAACCTTAAAAAATCTTGTTTGTTTTGTTATTATAATTGCCAAAATAAATTAAAATTGTTTTTTTTTATTCTAAAAACAGTTGTATTATAATCACTGTATAAAGAAATTAATAACAACATTATAGAAAAATCCTTATGGGCAAAAAAGGTTCATGAATGAGTTCATAAGAATATTACAGACACCAATTTATATAACTATTGTGTGTGAGTTCCCAAGTTTTTATAAGTGTCTCTCGAAATATTTTCAATCTTATCTTATATAAATTTGTTGTTGGTTAATTAAGTTTTATAAGTTTAATTGATAGTTACTTACAGTTTTATAGGTGGGTTGACAGAAAGATTTCAAACACCAATTTATATAACTTTTGTCACTGATGACTTATATTTTTATAAATATGTTGGTGGAAACATTGTTAACACCAATTTATATAACATTTGAACCGATGACTTTAATTTTTATAAAGATGTCCGTGGAAATATTGTTAACGCCAGTTTTATGTTACTTTAGGGTACCATCAATTTAGAGCCTTTAATAAAACAAATATACAAACTCAATTCTTGTAGGAAACTTCTAAATACCCTAGGGTATCAATGGAACCCTCTTTATAATAATTATATAAATATCTGTCACCAGAAGTTTCTGAAAATGCTCATTGGGCATACTTTTCAGCACATGTGTTGCAAAGTACTTTTCAACACATGTGCGGAAAAATGTCTGCACACGGGTGAAATCTAACGTTTTCTAAGGATGCAAATCATGTGAAATCCATCATATGTGGTCGTAGGAAAATACAGGTATTTTAACGAGGGTTGAATATATCTTTAGGAAAAGGAATTTGGTGTTGATTTTGGTTTTATTTAAATAATGGTAGAGCCATGATAGTAATTTAAGGTCTAAAATATTTTAGCATAATTTAAGAGGGTAACGTTTTTGTCTTGGTTTTTGTTTAACCAATTTTGTCTATGTTTCTCACATTTTTATGCCATGATTTTGCTCACATTTCTCACTTTTTTCAAATTTTCACTATTTCTCTGTTAAAATAAAAAATATTTAGAGAGGGCGGGCAGAATTTTAGAGATAGATGGAGAGATAATTTAGTGAAGTGCAAAAATATTTAAGGTTATTGAAGAGAGACAGCACGCTATAAAAAAGTATTTTAAAGAAATATAAAACATCTTGAGTCGTGTCGTGCATATGATTTTTATTTTGCCATTTTTATACAAACAACAGCAAAAATAGTAATGTTTCAAAGCATAAAGTGTGTAAGACAAGGTGGTATTAATTTCTTTCAATCAAAGTTCTTTACAGTCCTTAAATTTACCAAAAAACGTGTCCTACTATAAGTGTATTTAAGCACATCTAAAAATCATTTAACAGGTATTTAACTAAATTATTTTAAGGGTCATCATGGCTTTACCATGAATCATTTTATTTATATATCTATAAACAAACGATTTTGACGTTTTGTCGTATGTTTGGACAGGTGGGTGTGGCCTTAATCTGATCGGTGCCAACCGATTGGTCATGTACGACCCCGACTGGAACCCGGCCAATGACGACCAAGCGATGGCCAGGGTGTGGCGCGACGGTCAGCTGAAACCTTGCTACATTTATCGGTTTTTGACGGTAAGTGTCATTGGCTAAAAAAAACACGAGCAAAACCTCAGGTCTGTGGTTGATAGATGAGCAAAACCTGGCAACAAATACTGTACTAAATTGAGGTCATTGAAAAATGCCTATAAGGCTGTCTAACAAATTGTCAAACGCCGTCATTAATCTCGTGATGGCCCTTTAAAAATGGTGGCTGTAGGGTAAACAAAGTGATTTTCCAAAAGACGTAATGCTAATAAAAATGAAAATTGTGGGAAAGTGGAAAAAGATTCAGATTAAACAAAGTGACTCTTTTATAGAGAAATCCTTTCTGGATCGGAGAGAAACGAGCATTTTGCCGAGATGTTAGAAACAAACTAAAAATTCGCAGCTTAAAGATGTTATGAATGTTATGTACTTTTATCTCTCTCGCACTTGCACAGTGTGGATAGGCATTGTCTCTCTCAGTTCAGCCTGAAGATCGGGCCAGATCGGCTTGAAGAGAGACAGTTGCGCTATCTGATTTGAGAGAGATGTCGTTATCTGTAATTACACGGGTGCGGCAGAGATAGATAGAGGGACATTTCCACGTTTAATTGCGAATTTTGAGTTTATTGTTAAAATTTTGGCAATATGCTTGTTTTTCCCCGAATCAGAAAGGATTGCTCTATAAAAAAATCACTAAGTTATCTTTCCATTTTGCCAAACTTTGGATTTATTATGCATTATGTCTTATGGAAAAACGGTCTGTTTACCCTGCAGCGGCCATATTGGATCGGCCATTTATTTTGGTTAGACTGGAGTTTTTTCTGACCACCCGCTATTTTTTTTATTATAATAATAATGAAGCTAATGCCATTTTACGTTTAACGAGGTATGCTACCCCGATTACTTTTTTTCAATAGGCTGGTACCATTGAGGAAAAAATCTTCCAAAGACAAGCCCATAAAAAGGCCCTCAGCTCCACCATCGTCGATATGAATGAAGAAGCGGCCCGCCATTTTAGCGTCGCGGAATTACGAGACTTATTCAGGTTGGTTGTTGCCCCTCTTGTTACTAAGTTAGCTTTACTCAATTTATGTATTTTTTTGAAACAATTACTACGTGTATAGGCGCCTAAAAGCGCTTTTATATAAGGACGGTTTTAAATAAAATCGAGGGTTTATACGTCCTTAATTAAATGTCATTAAATATGTCAGATTTAAAGAAAAAACAAATAAAACAACTTAGTTAAAAACAGATTTTTCGGAAAACCAGGGTTGAGTATTCCTTTAGGTTGGGTTTTAAAGTGTTTATAACGATCCTAAAATGGGTTTTTAAACGATAAACCGCTTTCTTAAATCGCTTTAAAATAAAATCGATCGAGTGCTTGAAACGGTTTTAGTCGGGTTTATGCAACAACATTTTCAAACCGTCCTTATATAAAACCGCTTTAAGAGGCCCGTATAAAAAAACTAATTTACTACGTTAAAACCGGTTTTAAGGACGGTTTTATATCAAATCGCTTTCGTCCTTCATTAAATATATTTTGAGGGTTGAGTATTTCTTTAGGTAGGAAGCACGGCGCTAAAGCGTTTTTAAGGTGTTTATACCGTCCCTAAATACGTTTTTAAAGCGATAAACAGGGTTGTCACAATCCTCGAAAACCGGGAAATCCGGAAAAAAGTCGGGAATTCGTTGGGGTCGGGAAATATCCGGGAAAAAGTCGGCAATTCCTTGGGGTCGCGAAATATCCGGGAAAAAGTCGGGAAATTTGTTAAGAATCCTTGAATTTTTCAGAAATACAGGGCTGAGTATTCCTTTAGGTTGGTTTTTAAAGTGTTTATAACGATCCTAAAATAGGTTTTTAAACGATAAACCTCTTTCTTAAATCGCTTTAAAATGTGTGCTTGAAACGGTTTTAGTCGGGTTTATGCGACATCATTTTCAAACCGTCCTTATATAAAACCGCTTTAAGAGGCCCGTATAAACAAACTAATTTACTACGTTAAAACCAGTTTTAAGGACGGTTTTATATCAAATCGCTTTCGTCCTTCATTAAATATATTTTGAGGGTTGAGTATTTCTTTAGGTAGGAAGCACGGCGCTAAAGCGTTTTTAAGGTGTTTATACCGTCCCTAAATACGTTTTTAAAGCGATAAACAGGGTTCTCACAATCCTTGAAAACCGGGAAATCCGCAAAAAAAGTCGGGAATTCGTTGGGGTCGGGAAATATCCGGGAAAAAGTCGACAATTCCTTGGGGTCGCGAAATATCCGGGAAAAAGTCGGGAAATTTGTTAAGAATCCTTGAATTTTTCAGAAATACAGGGCTGAGTATTCCTTTAGGTTGGTTTTTAAAGTGTTTATAACGATCCTAAAATAGGTTTTTAAACGATAAACCTCTTTCTTAAATCGCTTTAAAATGTGTGATTGAAACGGTTTTAGTCGGGTTTTATATCAAATCGCTTTCGTCCTTCATTAAATATATCGTTTTAAATAAAAAACATGTAAAACAACTAAAGTAACAACAGATTTTGCCGTAAAACCAGGGTTGAGTATTTCTTTAGGTAGGAAGCACGGCGCTAAAGTGTTTTTAAGGTGTTTATACCGTCCCTAAATACGTTTTTAAAGCGATAAACAGGGTTGCCACAATCCTTGAAAACCGGGAAAAAGTCGGGAATTCGTTGGGGTCGGGAAATATCCGGGAAAAAGTCGGCAATTCGTTGGGGTCGCGAAATATCCGGGAAAAAGTCGGGAAATTTGTTAAGAATCCTTGAATTTTTCAGAAATACAGGGCTGAGTATTCCTTTAGGTTGGTTTTTAAAGTGTTTATAACGATCCTAAAATGGGTTTTTAAACGATAAACCGCTTTCTTAAATCGCTTTAAAATAAAATCGATCGAGTGCTTGAAACGATTTTAGTCGGGTTTATGCGACAACATTTTCAAACCGTCCTTATATAAAACCGCTTTAAGAGGACCGTATAAACAAACTAATTTACTACGTTAAAACCGGTTTTAAGGACGGTTTTATATCCAATCGCTTTCGTCCTTCATTAAATATATCATTTTAAATAAAAAACATGTAAAACAACTAATGTAACAACAGATTTTGCCGTAAAACCAGAGTTGAGTATTTCTTTAGGTAGGAAGCACGGCGCTAAAGCGTTTTTAAGGTGTTTATACCGTCCCTAAATACGTTTTTAAAGCGATAAACAGGGTTGCCACAATCCTTGAAAACCGGGAAATCCGGAAAAAAGTCGGGAATTCGTTGGGGTCGGGAAATATCCGGGAAAAAGTCGGCAATTCCTTGGGGTCGCGAAATATCCGGGAAAAAGTCGGGAAATTTGTTAAGAATCCTTGAATTTTTCAGAAATACAGGGCTGAGTATTCCTTTAGGTTGGTTTTTAAAGTGTTTATAACGATCCTTTAAACGATAAACCTCTTTCTTAAATCGCTTTAAAATGTGTGTTTGAAACGGTTTTAGTCGGGTTTATGCGACATCATTTTCAAACCGTCCTTATATAAAACCGCTTTAAGAGGCCCGTATAAACAAACTAATTTACTACGTTAAAACCGGTTTTAAGGACGGTTTTATATCAAATCGCTTTCGTCCTTCATTAAATATATCATTTTAAATAAAAAACATGTAAAACAACTAATGTAACAACAGATTTTGCCGTAAAACCAGAGTTGAGTATTTCTTTAGGTAGGAAGCACGGCGCTAAAGCGTTTTTAAGGTGTTTATACCGTCCCTAAATACGTTTTTAAAGCGATAAACAGGGTTGCCACAATCCTTGAAAACCTGAAAATTCGGGAAAAAGTCGGGAATTCGTTGGGGTCGGGAAATATCCGGGAAAAAGTCGGCAGTTCGTTGGGGTCGCGAAATATCCGGGAAAAAGTCGGGAAATTTGTTAAGAATCCTTGAATTTTTCAGAAATACAGGGCTGAGTATTCCTTTAGGTTGGTTTTTAAAGTGTTTATAACGATTTTAAAATAGGTTTTTAAACGATAAACCGCTTTCTTAAATCGCTTTAACATAAAATCGATCGAGTGCTTGAAACGGTTTTAGTCGGTTTTATGCGACAACATTTTCAAACCGTCCTTATATAAAACCGCTTTAAGAGGCCCGTATAAACAAACTAATTTACTACGTTAAAACCGGTTTTAAGGACGGTTTTATATCCAATCGCTTTCGTCCTTCATTAAATATATCATTTTAAATAAAAAACATGTAAAACAACTAAAGTAATAACAGATTTTGCCGTAAAACCAGGGTTGAGTTTTTTTTTTTAGGTAGGAAGCACGGCGCTAAAGCGTTTTTAAGGTGCCGTCCCTAAATACGTTTTTAAAGCGATAAAAAGGGTTGCCACAATTCTTGAAAACCGGGGAATCCGGGAAAAAGTCGGGAATTCGTTGGTGTCGGGAAATATCCGGGAAAAAGTCGGTAATTCGTTGGGGTCGCGAAATATCCGGGAAAAAGTCGGGAAATTTGTTAAGAATCCTTGAATTTTTCAGAAATACAGGGCTGAGTATTCCTTTAGGTTGGTTTTTAAAGTGTTTATAACGATCTTAAAATAGGTTTTTAAACGATAAACCGCTTTCTTAAATCGCTTTAAAATAAAATCGATCGAGTGCTTGAAACGGTTTTAGTCGGGTTTATGCAACAACATTTTCAAACCGTCCTTATATAAAACCGCTTTAAGAGGCCCGTATAAACAAACTAATTTACTACGTTAAAACCGGTTTTAAGGACGGTTTTATATCAAATCGCTTTCGTCCTTCATTAAATATATTTTGAGGGTTGAGTATTTCTTTAGGTAGGAAGCACGGCGCTAAAGCGTTTTTAAGGTGTTTATACCGTCCCTAAATACGTTTTTAAAGCGATAAACAGGGTTGTCACAATCCTTAAAAACCGGGAAATCCGGAAAAAAGTCGGGAATTCGTTGGGGTCGGGAAATATCCGGGAAAAAGTCGGCAATTCCTTGGGGTCGCGAAATATCCGGGAAAAAGTCGGGAAATTTGTTAAGAATCCTTGAATTTTTCAGAAATACAGGGCTGAGTATTCCTTTAGGTTGGTTTTTAAAGTGTTTATAACGATCTTAAAATAGGTTTTTAAACGATAAACCGCTTTCTTAAATCGCTTTAAAATAAAATCGATCGAGTGCTTGAAACGGTTTTAGTCGGGTTTATGCGACAACATTTTCAAACCGTCCTTATATAAAACCTCTTTAAGAGGCCCGTATAAACAAACTAATTTACTACGTTAAAACCGGTTTTAAGGACGGTTTTATATCGAATCGCTTTCGTCCTTCATTAAATATATTTTAAGGGTTGAGTATTTCTTTAGGTAGGAAGCACGGCGCTAAAGCGTTTTTAAGGTGTTTATACCGTCCCTAAATACGTTTTTAAAGCGATAAACAGGGTTGTCACAATCCTTAAAAACCGGGAAATCCGGAAAAAAGTCGGGAATTCGTTGGGGTCGGGAAATATCCGGGAAAAAGTCGGCAATTCCTTGGGGTCGCGAAATATCCGGGAAAAAGTCGGGAAATTTGTTAAGAATCCTTGAATTTTTCAGAAATACAGGGCTGAGTATTCCTTTAGGTTGGTTTTTAAAGTGTTTATAACGATCTTAAAATAGGTTTTTAAACGATAAACCGCTTTCTTAAATCGCTTTAAAATAAAATCGATCGAGTGCTTGAAACGGTTTTAGTCGGTTTTATGCGACAACATTTTCAAACCGTCCTTATATAAAACCGCTTTAAGAGGCCCGTATAAACAAACTAATTTACTACGTTAAAACCGGTTTTAAGGACGGTTTTATATCCAATCGCTTTCGTCCTTCATTAAATATATCATTTTAAATAAAAAAACATGTAAAACAACTAAAGTAATAACAGATTTTGCCGTAAAACCAGGGTTGAGTATTTCTTTAGGTAGGAAGCACGGCGCTAAAGCGTTTTTAAGGTGTTTATACCGTCCCTAAATACGTTTTTAAAGCGATAAAAAGGGTTGCCACAATCCTTGAAAACCGGGGAATCCGGGAAAAAGTCGGGAATTCGTTGGGGTCGGGAAATATCCGGGAAAAAGTCGGCAATTCGTTGGGGTCGCGAAATATCCGGGAAAAAGTCGGGAAATTTGCTAAGAATCCTTGAATTTTTCAGATATTTTTGACGTGGTTGAGATTCCCTTGTACCTATATAAAATTTACATATAACTTTTTTGCGGGCCTCCGTAGCGCAGTGGGTAGCATATTTACCTGCCGCACGGTAAGCCCCGGGTTTAAATCCCGGATGGGATGGATATTTTGTGTTTGTTTTTAACTCTGTAAAAATACTTTGCTGCACTAACTTTCGATTTGTAAATGACAGAAAAGATATTTTTATAAAATATTTAAAATTGTACGGGTTTTTTAACCTTAAATATACAATTTTACACATTACTTTTTGTAAAATTTTACACACTGCGGTATTTGTTTTGATCGCAATATCAGATAACTTTTTTTAGTGGGCAATCGTCCCTCCCCCCTTTGCAGCTCACGAAACCCAAAAGTTTCAACAAAATTTGCTTTTTGTTACAATTTTAGTTAACAGTTTTTATCAATAGCGTTCAAAACGTGTAAAAAATAGCAACAAAAAAAAACAAAAGAAATATTTGATAATTTTTTTTGTCTTCTAATCTTTCCTTTTTTCACAGATTTTTTCTATTCATTTTCAAAAACAACCAACACAGAAGAGACCTTTTCTGAAAATTTTGGATTGCTGACAGCTTATTTAAAAAATAAAAATGCCAAGAGTTCGCGGTCGCCAACAATTTCATTATTTAAACGACGAGAAAGGACGCATTGTGGGCCTGAAAGAGGCTGGTTTTGATTTACAGGAAATTGCAAGAAGGTTAATGCCAATCCATCAACAGTGTTACGAGTTTGGAGAAGGTGGTCCAATGATGAGACTTGTAGACGTCGTGTGGGTTCTGGACGCCCTAGATTATTACAAGGTCGTGATTTACGGCATCTCAGACCTCTTGCTCTTAGAAATCGACGGGACAGTATACGCCAAGTAGTAGTAGAGAAGGAGCGGCGCGAAGCCCGGCAAGTAGGCCTCCCTGGGCCCTTTCTGCCCTACCCCGAGCCTGCCCCTAATCCACCGCCTGCACCACTGGTCTGGCAGTTTGCTCATTTGGTCTAACTGTTCTTTTTGCAAAGTCCAGTATTTTGTCCCATTTGAGCGTGTGCAGGTCCTCCTCATCCAGGGTCGGGAAACCGAATACCTGGTATCTCGTCCTCTGGTATGCCTCGCAGTTCGCTATAACGTGTCGAGATGTCTCCTCTGCCCGCCCGCAGGCCCGGCAGGTCGAGTCATTCTCCACCGCGATCCGGGTCATGTGCTTCCTTAGTCGGTTGTGACCTGTTTTGATACCTGTCAGCAGACCAGCATCCCTTCGCGATCTCCCCAGGAGCCATTTTTGTTTGGCTACATCCGGGCCCTTCACGAAGTCTTTGGTCTGTCTGCATCCTGTTCCTGCTCTCCAAGCGGTCGTCATGGCATCGTTGGCCCATTTGTTGAGTCGACTTTGCAATTGCCTCTTGGTTGTTCCTAGGAGTGGTTCCGGCCCTACATACTGGGTGCTTGCCCCGATCCTGACGAGCTCGTCGGCCATCTCGTTACTCGGCACCCCCATATGTCCCGGTACCACATAAGTGTCACTTGTTTGCCCTCTCCCAAGGATTCCAGTGCATCCGCACATTCCTCCACCAGGGTGTTGGTGATCTTGGGCGCCCTTAGTGCCTTTAGGGCTGATTGGCTGTCGGAGCATATATAAACATGCTCCTCCCTACCGTTTTTTATTTCTTCCATGCCTGCAGCCATTATTATGGCATACTGCCTGAAAGACCGTGGCTTGCTCTCCGAGCGGGTAGCTCTTTCGAACCTCCTGGTCTTCCACATAAACCCCCGATCCTGTGGTTTGCCTCTCCGACAGTTTCGACCCGTCGGTGTAGCAAATCACGGCGTTCTCCTCGAACTGTTCGCGGAGGTTTTCACTCTACCATAGTTCCCTGTCTGGGATGACTACTTTGTACCTCTTGTTGAATCTCCAGGGGGCCAAGTAAGAGAAGTTCTAGTTGCAGCTACAGGACAAGTGTTTTCAAGGATGACAGTTAATCGAAGATTGCTTGGTATGAGGCTGAAGGCTTACCGTCCGCTTTTGGTGTTATCTTTGACCCCACAACATACGGCTCGCCGCTTGGAGTGGTGCAGAGACGAATCCAGGTTTTGTTTAGGCGGCCATAATAAACACATGAGGGTTAGGCGATTTCGAGGTGAGAGACGAAATGTAGACTTTGCTGTTAAACGTGATACAGCAAGACAGCAAAGTATCATGGTATGGGGTGCTATATGTTTAGGAAGCAGATCACCTCCAGTCCTCATCAACGGCAATCTGACTGATCGATTAAGTGCTGCAAGCTTCAACCAGTTTTACATCCCTACCTACAAACTATCCCAAATGCGATCTTTCAACAAGATAATGCCAGACCGCATATTGCTCGTGAAACAATGGACTTCTTACATGAACATGGTATAGAGACTTTGGAATGGCCAGCCAGATCGCCTGACTTGTCGCCTATCGAACACGTATGGGATATGATAGGGCGTAATCTTAGTCGATTACCACGTCCCCCTGGAAACCTAGATGAACTCTATCATGCCGTAAGGAGGATTTGGATGAGTGTTCCTCAATATGATATAGACCATCTTATTTTGTCAATGCTCAATAGAACAAACGAGTGCATAAATAATCATGGAGGAGCCGCTCATTATTAATTTTATCATGGAGTATATCCAGTATATATAGAACTGAAACTAGAGAAAAACTTGTAAGACCTCTTGTAGGTAGGTTCTGTAAAAATTTTTGTCTGCAGCACTATAACATCATTGATTGTTTTTAATTGTAGTTTAATTTTAAGCGTACTTATGATAGGATTTTGGCAACAAATCTAGAATTGAGACCAGATTCCACACCAGCGCACCATTTTCTGCTTAAACTGCAAGAAATTGCCTGCAGCGCCATGACATCAGGATTTTTTTTAATAATTCGGGAAAAACCGGGAAAAGTCGGGAATTTTATCGAGCGAATCTTATGGCAACCCTGGATAAGCCGCTTTTTCGAATCGTATCAAGGGGAAAACGCCCGAACTACTTTCCTGCCAGAGTCATTTCTCCTCTACCAGGAGAGCCCGGGTAGTGTCGGATTCCTACCGATTAAAACCTCCCGATTGTGGCTCCGACCAGCCTAATGGCTGGCCACAGTGCACTGCAGTTCAGAAACTTCTGGTGACAGAATTATAAAGAGGGTTCCATTGATACCCTAGGGTATTTAGATGTTTCCTACAAGAATTGAGTTTGTATATTTGTTTTATTAAAGGCTCTAAATTGATGGTACCCTAAAGTAACATAAAACTTGCGTTAACAATATTTCCACGGACATCTTTATAAAAATTAAAGTCATCGGTAACAAATGTTATATAAATTGGTGTTTGTAATATTCTTATGAACTCATTCATAAACCTTTTTTTCCCATAAGGTTTTTTCTATAATGTTGTTATTAATTTCTTTATATAGTGATTATAATACAACTGTTTTTAGAACAAAAAAAACAATTTTAATTTATTTTGCCAATTATAATAACAAAACAAACAAGATTTTTTAAGGCTAATTTTGTGACATCAAAAGGCGCGTTTTTGCGACATCAAAAGGAGCGTTTTTGCGACATCAAAAGTCGCGTTTTTGCGAGATACCATACCATTATTATCTTGTTTTAATTACATCAATCTGAGAGAGATAAGAGATCCAAATCTTCTTGAGATAGTTGCCGATGACAGATATGGGGATCGAATGCATTTTACACCCGATTCCCACCAGCGTTTCCCATGCGCAGTCAAAAAACTCATCACGTGGTCCAACATGAACTTGTATAGTCAAATCTCGCTTAGACCATGTGATACGTGTTTTGATTCGGGGAACCCACGAATGAGAAACGCATAGATGGGAACCGTGTTTTACAAAAAGAGAACAATATAGTAACCGTGTTAAGGTCGCAAAAACGCACCGTGAAACGTCGAGCGCATACGCTGATACTGCTGGTCGGCGGCAAATGTGAACACGCCGGAAAATACTCGCCTGTACACCCTTCGACCCCGCAATCTAACTTGAGATAGTTACCTCTGACAGTTAGGCGGGCTTGAAGTGTGTGGAGGCGGGTATTTTTCCTGGTATGTGTATATGCTGGATCTCTCGAGGAATGCATTTAGGAAAAGAGAACAATGGTAACTATGTTAAGCTCGCAGAAACGGACCATCAGTGTTCAACACTGCGCCATCTGCAGCCCTTTGTTCCAAGTAGCATCATTTTTTAAAAGGGTTATAAAATAGTGTTGACGAGGTAAACAGTGGTATAGTTGTATTGTTTTTTTTATAGAATTGTCGGAAATTTTCGCCATTTTGGATTACAAAAATAGGTGGTTGGCCTAAATAAAAACGTTATTTATGGGGTTTTAACATGTGTTTCAATAGAAATATTGCTTGTTAGGGTTAAGAACAACATACAAAATTCAATATTTGTCCCAGAAAGAAAAAAGCGCGTATGAAAAAAAACTGATATTTAAATGAATATTTTTTTTCCGGTTTTCTCAAGTATTTTTGGAGCCCATGAAATTTACGTGAGTGTATTCGAAAATTATACAGTACACACGGGACCGCAGCTGATTTTCAGAGAAGGATGACTTGAAAAACAGCTTTTATTTGACTATAGTATATAAATATTCATATTCCTTCTTCAGCTTATCTCACTTTAATTTTTATTTATTTTAGAAGATTGCTAAACACCATTTTATAAATTTTTTTATTGTAAAAAGAAAAATAATAATAAATAACAAGCAAAGGGAAGAAAGATGGAAAATTTATATTTCTAAATTCATAAAAACCTTTAATTTGTTATGTAGTGTTATTAGAACAGTTGTAAAACCTTTTTATAATAATCTCTGTACTTGAGGGCTCATAAGGAAGTTTTATAAAATCTATATGTTGTTTTTCTATCCATTACTATGTACCATACATTTTTATAAGCTGGTGTTGAACAGTTGTTTTTCAAGTCTTTTTTACTCATTTAAGAGATATATTAGAGTTATAAAATTATCACCAACACTAAATAATATAACTTTTGGTTATTTTATGAAGGTTTTATATTATTTGCTGTAACTTTTATATAGACAAAAATGCTCATTGGGCCATTACTGGCTTATTGTGCACCCTTTGATCCTAGTTTAACCGCTCCACTCCCCTGTACGAGTTTGTACAGGTCCCTAATGGAGCAGTTCCTAGTGTTGATTCTAGTTTAACCACACCATTAAATTTTACCCTGTACGAGTTTATACAGGTCCTTAATGGAGCCGTTCCTAGTCGTTAGTGGGTCTAGTTCAACTTCACCATAGGGCTATACCGGCCATATTCGGTCGCCAGAGCCTCGTCTGTTTTAGACAGGGAGCACCACAAGAAGGTGAGGTTGGCATTTGGATATGAGAGGCATTCGCATCATACCGATCGAAAACCTCTGGTCCCATGCCCAGTGGGGGTAAGCACGGTCTCCAACTGTTCCGAGCAAATATGAAGGTTACATTATATTCGCATCACTACCCCTTACTCCCCCACCATACCAATATGGTATGGACTATTAAAATCGTGGAATTTTGACTTTTCTTAATTTCATCAAAAATGAGTTACCAAGGTTCCAAAACACCGGTTGTCTGTCTGTATACAGGATAACTTAAGAACACCTTAATCGATTTTAACGAAATTTGTTACAAAAATTCTCTGTCGGCTGACCATAAACTGATTAACTTTTGTGTAGGGTGGTGGGGGGGGGTTGAAGGGGGTGAAAGGGGGATAAAATATTTTTAAAAAATTGCAACTTTGGAACAAAAGCAAGTAGCGATATACGGTTTTCAGATTTAAGTTTCCATGAATATGGACTACAAATTTTGTTATCAAGTCCAAATTCGTGGGAGCTTTAGTTTCCGAGTTATTTGAAAAAACGTAAAATATATTAATAAAATCATAACTTTACAAGTAAAGCAGCTATTGATATGCGGTTTTCAGATTTTGGTTTTCGTAAATATTACCCAAAAATTTTGTTATAAGGTTCAAATCTTGCAAAGCTACAGTTTTCCAAATATTTTAATTTCCTTTCAATATAAAATTATTGATTGTATGGTGGATTATCCGTGCTTTCTAGCACCAATTTTTTGAAATAAGTAAAAACACGAAAAAATTAAAATTTATAGTAATAAAATAGTATATTTTTCAAAATTTTCCCCTACGGCGCATTAATGACATTATTTTAGCAACAAACCTAGGATTATTACCAGATTCCAATCCAGTTTTTCTTATATTTCATAAAAACCTAAAAAATATCAAAATTTCTGAAGATCTTTCTTCTGAAACTGCAAAAAATTTTGCGGCACTATGATACATTGTTTGCTACAGTTTTAGTTGTTTTAGACGCGTTAGACGTTTAATAAATATTTATTGTCTTAAAAAAAATAGAAAAATAATTCACAATTTTGGCGTCAATTAGTGCTCTTATAAAATAAAGTTTCATGGCTTGTCACGCCATCTTGTGGTTTACGTCTAAGCTTTATTATCATCCTAGAACCGTAAATGAGGCACTAAAATCGTGTTGTTATGGTCGTAAAATTATTATTATTCGTTGGTCGGAAGTAAAAATGTTTGATTTTGCTTGTTCTAGATTAGAAAATACTGAATCAGATACACATGCCAAATTGAGATGCAAGCGCTGCCTTAACAAGATACCGATTAAAAATCCGCCAGAGGACGCGGACTGCACGTCTGACCTGTCTATGTGGTACCACGCGTGGGACAAAAAGGGACTAGCCGACATGGTAAGAGTTATACATAAATAATATGTTCGGGGGTCAAATTTTTGGTAAACGTTAAAAAACCTTTTTCTTTACACCTTCATCAAAAACATGATTTTACTAACTGCAGATAACTAAAGCATGGCTTTTTTGGTTACCGATGCAAAAAAAAAACTTTTTTTTTTTTGGTCACGGGTGCAAAAAAAAGATTTCTGTCCGTTTTTCACCCCAAGTTAAAGAGAAATAGCGGAAAATAGTAATATTGAAAAAATCTAATTATTCTTGCCTAAAAATTAAGCCATTTCCGTCAGTTTTCACCAAGTATTTACGAAAAAATCATTTAAAAACATCGTGAAAATATCAAACTGTCAAAGATTAAAATGTCGCAACAATGAACGTCACCGAGTAAAAAGGCACATCGCTATGGAAACATTTGTTATTTCATTTATCAGCCCTCTTGATTTATAGTGTAAAGATGATGTTCGAGATTTTTAAAAGTGTTTTCCTGTTTTTCTTGGATTTTTTGATAAAGGTATTAAAAAAATAGTGTTAACCACTCGAAACTGTGCTTTTTTTACTCACGTTGTTAAATACCTTGCAGCGGTCGTTATTTAAACCGACGCTTGTACAAAAAGCAGTATTTTCGTCACTAGTTGTGAAAAGTACTATTGTTTTATGGTTTGTTTTTTAAATTAGGTTCTAAAACAAATCTGGGACATGTCCCAATATATTTCGTTCGTGTTCCATCAAAAGTCGGCTTGTCAAGAGGTAAAGCCCAAAAGTGTCAACGAAGAGAAGGGGGGAGATACTGATTTCAATGAGAAAGAGAACGACGATGCTGAGGACAGTGACAGCGATTATTCGGAGTAAGAATAGGGTCAAAATGACAGATAAAATGTCTTCGTCTTTTCTCCAGCTTCGCCGCCATTTTCACTTATAAGAAAATTCATTCATTCATTTCTGTCAATATGGCGGAGAAAGCCGAGAAAAGGACACTAAAAAGCTAGAAGTTGATCGGCCCAGTGGGGAGGTTCCACGGTCCCTAAAATAGATACGGTCTAGTAATTTTGTCCCACTCTTCGAACGGGTGGCGACACAAAGATAGCAGCTGATTTTTGTCCGCTATTTAAAAGTTGAAAGGCTTGACAAATTAAATTACTTTTTCGGACTTTTTTAAATTTAAATGATAGATGCAAAACCTATTTTTTGCTTGTATCTTTTATTATAACTTTTTCTGTGTAAGTAAATATAATTTATTTTTCGCCTGCATGCGTTGATCTTTTACCCAATAAAAATTAAGGTCATTAGTTGGTAATGTTCGTAGTTCAAAAGTTAGGTTATGTAGTTGTTATTTTTTCTGTTTTGGAAGCTATTTTATTCTGTACTTGATTTTTGCCAGGCATTTTTTGGGAGACTGATTAATTTGTTATTTGAAGGAAAAACTTGTTGTGCAAACTATATGCAGTAAACCTGATTGCAAATTTAAAACTATAAGGTGTCTTGTTTTTTGGTTTTTTCATTATTTAATGATAATACTTTTAACTAAAAAAACATATAAATGCAGCTACCTATGACGTCCCAGGGGGGTTGGGGGGGGGGCGATCGCCCGCCCTTTGTTCGAGAAAAAAGTAGACCACAAAGATGCTCGAAAAATCCCTCCACAATATTTTGGGATAGACACAACAAACGCATGACGTACGTACCGCAAAAACCACGTAATTGGAAATGTAGAAGTGAGGAACATTATTATAGAATTTCTATTTATAAACAAGTTTTAGGGAAAAGCATTTCGGCCATAAAATCAAGGTTCAATAATGAGATTCTTAAGTATTTTTTACCTGTTTTATACAACGTGAAGCAAAAATCAAGGCAAAATTAACTAATGTGGTTTCCAAATACTATAAATGTTTGATTAATCCAAAACAGAAATTCTTGAACTTTTAATAGGAGAAGTCAGTATATTGGTCAGAAGTAGGCAAAAGCTTAAATCAAAACATATATGATAACGTTTTCGAGGAAATAAACAATTGTGACGATATTTTTCCTTTGATAAAAACATTCTTGGATGTTTGACAGTAAGTAACGCTTCGTCAGAAAGAAGCGTTTCCCTCCGCAGAAGATTGAAAACAAAAGTACTTAAAAACAATATGACGGAAATTCGTCTGTGCGTTGCTGCATATCCAGGGTTCCCACGGACCTGGAAAACCTGGAAAAGTCAGGGAATTTTGAGAGCTACCTGGAAAAGTCAGGGAATGACCAAAAAATCCTCAAAAGTCAGGGAATTGGCACACAAAACCTGGAATTTCTCTTTCTCAATCTATTTATAAACCTACTTTGTAAAAAATATGTGAGTTCTTCTCTGCTCATCTGTTTTGCGCTTAATCAGTTACAGTCCACCTAAAATCCAAGAGTAAGAGAAAAGAGAGAGGAAGGCTTTTTAAAACGTGTAGGACATAAACCCATTACCCAGAGTGGCAGATTGTGTTTATTGAACATATTTGGTTTTCGTTTCGAAATAATAAATATCACCTGGTATTATTTCTCCTTGTTCTAAGCACACATCGCGCTCTCTTTTGTTACAACTTTCAAGTGTAGTCTAGCGCGTTTTTTCTAATCCGACAATATTTGTAATGAAATGTATTTATTCCTAACCTTTAAATGATGTGGATTAGGAGCAAGAATCCAAAATGTCGAAAAAAACTGTTTCTAATTTAGACTGGATAAGTCCTTCCATGAGTCCACCAGAGTGGCAGTGTCTACAGGCTGTGAAAACCAATAAATATCAAGCATATTGTAAGTTTTGTTTAAAGAATATTGAATTGAGTAATATGGGGCGTCAGGCCATCTTGAGCCATTTTAAGAGCAGTGGTACACTATCAGTCTGGAAGTGTAGGAACCTCCACAGCAACTACTTCCACTGCCAAAAAGGGTTCTACTCCTTTTTTGTAATCTTTTCTTATTAGGCAAACAGTTATGGATGCAGAAATATTGTGGTGCAAGGAGTCTTTAAGATTAATCCTGCTGTTGCCAATTATGTCCACCACATCATCTGCGAAGGCCAGTAGTAGGTTGGGTTCTCAATCTTGGTTTTCCGAATTGCATATTCTAATGCTATATTGAAGAGTTGGGGTGAAAGAGAGTCACGACCCTGCTTAAGCAATCAGAGTAGCTCTGTTCCACCCTTATCTTGCACCTTGTATACTCCGTACACATTTTTAACAGGGATATCAGCTTTTAAAAGCCCAGTTTCTGCATTGCTTCCCACAACTTCGCTCTACATACTCTGTAAAATGCCTGTTTGAAATCATTAAACATCTGGTGAAGCTCTCTGTCAAATTCCCAGCATTTTTCCATTGTGTCTAACGGTGAAAACCTGGTCTATATGCTTATGGGTGTAGAATCGGTATTTACCTCTTCGTTGAGTAGTTAGCAAAAGTAGTTCTGATATGTGGTTAGGATCTCTGTTTCTTTGGTTATCAGTTGTCCGTTGTTTGTTGAGAGGAAGTTTTCGGTTCTGGTTTGGTATCATGTTTTATGCTTTGTTATTCCCTGAAAGTATTCTTTTATTCTGTTATTTTGTCTGTTTTCCTCCATTTCTCTTATTATAATAATCTCTTTTTCTTTTATAATATCATTCTGTGTGCTTCAGATCTTTGTTGTTGGTGATACTCTTCTATATTAGATGCTGTTGGGTGTTGAAGCATTTTTTCTGGTCATATTTCTTGTTTCCGTCGCTCTACTACAGTCGTCATCAAACTACTTCCTTCTTTGTTTTCTCTTTTTGTCGAGCACTTGACTAGCCACCGTAGTTACTGTTTCTTGGATGTTCTTCCAGAGGTCGTTTACATTGTAGCCCCATTGCGGTTCTTTTATTTCTTCAGTAATTGGTTTCTGGTATATTTTTCCTGTGTTTGTTCTGTCTTGAGTGCATGTGCATATTAACATTTCATGCAATTTAGTCTTTTATTTGTAATACTGTTAACTACCTGATTTGTTTTTATGATTTAACGAATTCGGTTCCTGTGATTTCTCTCTTCAAATAAATTTTAGAACAAAGTTTCTCGTCTTATTTATCTGCTCTATAGTATAAATACCTGCTAATTATGTTCACGTAGACAAGCAATTTATATCAAAAAAATACCTGGAATTTTTAAAAAAATGGTGAGGGAAAACCTGGAAAAGTCAGGGAATTTTGAAATCAGAATTTGGTGGGAACCCTGATATCAACAGACATATTGAAATTGACAATGAGCGAGTTATTGACCAGTTTGCCCAAAAAAACCGGAAACGAACTTTTTTTTGAGATAGGCATCTTATATTTGAGATATTGCAATATAAAAGGTAATGTTTCAACTTAAAAAGCTTTTTAGACTTAAAAAAAAGTATTGAGCTAATAGGTTTTGTTTGGTTTGTTTGTTATCTATGTTTTTTATAACTGAAAAAGTTATACGCAGTTACTCAAGCCCGGATTTCAGGGGGTTATTAGGGTAATTACTCCCCCACCCTGGATTTAATTTTTTTACGAAAACATTTACAAAATCAAAAGTAGTTATTTAGGGTATTCGTTTAATTTTGTGTTTTTTAAATATTTTCGCCTGCTGCGCTTTGAAATCATTGATATATACAATTGTTTAACTTTAAATAAAAAATGCATTTTTCAGGGCAATTTTCTCTAAAATTTTCGCCTGCGGCGCTATGATACCGTTGATATTTACGATTTTACTTTAATTCGACTCAAAAATTGCATTTTTAATATAATTTTCTCAAAAATTTTCGGCGCATTTAAACATTTAAATTCTGAGTACCCCCCCCCCTAGATTTGAGTGAAAATTCGTAGTTACTAAGTTTTGTTTGCGTATATTGATATCTTCGTCATAAAAGCTATGGTTTTATTCTAGTTTTTTTTTCGTATCGAAACCGCTCCCCCTCTTTTCAAATGGCTGGGACCGCCACTGTATGACGAAAATAATGTAAGTAATATCACAGGTTATTTAATTAGGGCCAGAAGAAAAGAAATGATGAACAAATACAACTTTTCTTACAAAAATTTATGCAAAAATAATATAACCCCAAATGTCGCCAATCAAAAAAATCAATAAAGAAGGTGATATATTTGTGTCGTCATCGGGTGGGCGGAGCAAACAAATTACTAGACCGTGTTTATTCTAGAGACGGTGTGGAGAATATTGGTTTAGTTTTAGTTATAATAGAGACCTTTTGCACCTATAACGTAATAACTTAATCCCTTACTAACCAATAGAGTTTGATGTTATCTGCGGATGAATGCCTTATGCATTATAATTGACATGGTGGCCGACAGTAAAACGTCGAGAAGAAAAACAAAATATTTAAAATGATTTTTGAATGCAAACATGTTCTGTAATCTGTTTAATTGTAAAGATAAGTGTCAATTTTTGCTTAATAATTTTCTTTGGCTTGAATCTTTAGCACAACCTCCCTTTTCTCTTTTATGTTTTCGACTTTTTAAAGATTATTAATAATTAAAATTCACCGTAAAAACGCAAGAGTAAGATATTTTAAATGAAAAATATTATTTGACAAATTCTTTTTGTAAATCTTGATAATAATAAATACCGTATAAAGTCGTCTATAAGCAAATCAAAGGCGGCGTGCAAAAACTAAAAATGCTGCCGAAAAGATAACGTGACGTTAGCTACTTCACACACGTTATTAAGGCCACAAAAACGGCATAGATTTGACAACACTGCTTTGCTGTTTTTGGGTCAATCTTTACCGGGCAGAATATCGGAAACGAGAAAACGGAATCTGTTGAAATTTGGCAGGAATGTTTATTTTTGAATTCCTCACAACCGTATCCAGACAGTTTTTTGCTGGACTCTCTCATTTTCGAAATAAAATAAATACGGCCAATAATAGTAAAACATCTTACCTGGCTTTTTCTTTAGACTCGTCGATAATACAGAAATCTGTAACAGCAATTTTTGTTTTTTTTTATTTTTTGAAAAAAATACACCAAATTTTGAAAAATCCTTTGGATACGGTTGTGGATTTTTATAAATCCTATTATCTGATAACAAAAAAGTTATGGTTTTTTTCTTTGTAAGCAATATTCTGCCGGAATTCTGAAACGCCAAGGTCACGTAATTTAGTAGGCCCAAGGAAACTGAAGTGAGTTCGATTGGAGTATTGGAATTCAGGTTCCGCATAGCCACCGGCCACGTGTCTAATGGAACGCCTGTCCAATAAATTGATACATGTCAAGTAATAAAAATAATACGGAAATTTTGTTATTTTTTTTTGATGTTGAAAACCTTTTAAAAAAGCATTAATAAATGGTTTCACATGTGGTGTTCGTACCGTGTTCTGAACACTGCACGATCTCACTCGAAATGGTATTAGTGATGCCACCTATTGTTGATTTTTTAAAAAAAATAGCAAAGCGGTGTTGTCAAATTTATGCCGTTTTTGTGGCCTTAAGTGATAAAGTCACCTAACGGGGACTTTTCGTAAGAGGTGCAAAAGATCTCTAATCCTCACCATTTTTTGCAAATGTGCATTTTTCCGCCCTCTAATGTTAATTTGAGAAAAATATACACAAAAAAATATTTTCAGTGACCCCTAGGTGCAAGACTGTAAATTTCGTAATGAGAGTGGAAAAACGCACTTCTCATCAAAAACTCTTGTTCTATTA
This sequence comes from Oxystoma pomonae, assembly GCA_963921995.1. Lineage (NCBI taxonomy): Eukaryota > Metazoa > Arthropoda > Insecta > Coleoptera > Brentidae > Oxystoma > Oxystoma pomonae. Next base: position 66,407,421 of record OY998171.1, read on the forward strand.
TACAATTGTTTTTGTTTTTATATTTTTCTAAAAAAAAAACTAAAAAAAAGTACAAGTTAAGATCCGGTTAGAATAATACATATTTATTGTGATACCTAATTGTTTAAAAAGAAAAAGATTAAAAAATCTGAAACATATGGTGTGTAGGCATTTATCTTGCGGTTGTCGCAAATTAATTTCAGATATTTATACATTTTTTTTACCTCCGCCGTGACGAATTTCTGGCAATTCCTGTCTAATTTTTCCTCCAGAATCCTTCGGTACGAAAACAAATCGAAGTATTGTATTTTTGGTGTGGGTGCCAGAAAAGTAATGATACCACAAGGGGGACTACCTGGTAGTTCCTCTGTGATGATATCCATAAATATCTCCAAAACCAAAAGAGACAGAAAGTCAAATTTCAGATATTTATACAAGAACTAAGGTGGCAATTCAGTATCACTTTTGGAAAAAGTGGCACACTATATTTTTGCAAATTTGAATATAGAGCTTCTGTTTCTGTTTCCAAGAATATCAATATGTTTCCTTTTTCATCATCTCCATCAGACCAATGAGTTAAACAAGAAATGTTGTTTTTCTCTAACTCAATTGTTTTTATTTAAAAGTTTTTGTTTTTTTATTTAAGGTGCTATATCTATTCAAAATTTGCCAAAATGTACAGGGTGTCCCATTAAACGAATAACATGGGTGTTCTAACTCCGCCACCTTAATGATGACCAGCATCCAAAAGGATCCTATTTTCTAAACCATCTAAGTATTAGGTACTTGAAACTGGTCAGGGAAACCTGGAAAACCTTGAAAAGTCAGGGAATTTAAATAATAACCTGGAGAAGTCAGGGAATGGGTCCTAATTTATGAAAATCAGGTAATTTTTACAGTATCAGGGTTGAAACTGGTCAAGAAAACCTTGAAAAGTCAGGGAATTTAAATAATAACCTGGAAAAGTCAGGGAATGGGTCCCAAGTCATGAAAATCAGGGAATTTTTCTTTCCTTACTCTGTTCCTTATTTAATGCCAAAAACACAGTATTTTTTCCTTTATTTTTCAATATTTATTTTAATTTTTCTAGATTTTGCAAAAATCAAAAATATCAAAACTTATGAAATTTCTTGCTTAAATTGCAAAAATTTTAGTTTAATTTAACATTCTTTCAAAATTCGACATGGTTTTAGCAACACAAAAAAAGCTGCTATAACGTGAAAAAAAATTTTGGAAGAATTTACTGCTATATTGCAAAAATTTTTGGGTGCGGCGTGATAACATCAATACCAAAACGTGTCAAAAATGAAATTTTTAGTATACTTTTCTCAAAATTTTTGCCTTGACACTGGATCCCACACCCACCCCAACCCACTTTTTTTCAATACGTAAATTTTTGTGTTCTGCTTAAATTTCAAAAAAATTGCAAATAAAATTTTTTTTTTTATTGTTCTTACTAGAACTTGTAAAATACCTTCCTTTTGTTAAATAAATATTGTGAAAATGTGAATCCTAAAAACAGTTCGTTTACTTAAACAGATGAACCGCACATCAAAAATCAATAAAATTTTGCACAGCGTTAGTTTCTGGTATCCCCACAGACCATTCGCGTGGTTTTTCAAAAAAAAATATATATCCTGTTTTTATTTAGTTTTTTAAAATAATCGATAATTTTTACCTTGAATTAAACATTTTTAGGATACGTCAAATTATGTAAAAAACTTAAAATTATGCAAAATCCGTGAAATGATTCCGGGATAATGCTTTAAAAACTTTTACCATACAAAATTTGATACATTTGATTAACAGTTTTTTAGGCCCGTATCCACCAATTTAGAGGTTTTTTGTAATTAACTAATTGTCGATTAGTTAGTTAATCAAGACAATGATATATTGGTATCCACCAAAATATTGTGGGCAAGAATTAGTTAATTGAGCGAGGCTGAAGAGATAAACAGGCTTTACTCGAAAAAAGGATTGGCAACGTTGTAGACTGGAAAATCAGCGTGTTCGACGGTTACGTTCAAACTGCACGCCGGACGTCTTTGGGTGACATTTCTGTCACTGTCCATTAACAGAGGCGAACAAAGGCGTTTTTTTTGTGGGAGCAACGTAAAGTGAAAACAAACAAAATCTTGCTATGAAAGTCCACAAAAAGAAAACAGAACGGAACACAAAAAGAGTTTAATTTTGGAACAAGGGGGAAAATAACAGATCCGGACATTTTTTTTAATTTTTAAAACTACAAAATTTTTCTAATGAAAATATGAGAGTTCTGCTAACTAAGCTCTGAGTGTAATACCCATTCTTTGTTGCAATACCGCGACAAATAGAGGCGACGCGCCTCCCGTCGCGTTTTCACCGCGTTGTATTTTGGCTTTTGTGCCTTTCTTCTGCCGAGGACTGGAGGCAGAGACCGTAGGCTCAAAATTGTCGTCATTCTTGTCTCGTACGCGTCGCAGAGCACACCTCCGCCCGTTCAGGAACGCACTCCCGTCATCACGTGGCCGCGAGAATCCTAGATTATAAAGCAGAGTGTGCCGTGCGTACTTTTCGACCAGTCACACGCCGGAAAAAATTTGCAATTTTCTTGAATAACGGTTTTTGTTGGTTTTGGCCAATCATAAGCGAGTAAAATATTTTTCGGACCAATCACAGTGGTTTATTTTGGTTTTGGACCAATAGAAAACTGACTAGAGTTGTAGTTTTTGGCGGTTTTTAGAATTTTAGAAAAATGAGTTTTGTGGGGGTTTTCGTCCCGAAATTTTTGGTTTTGAGCCTATTTTTCCAAAATTTCGCGCTTTTCGCCTCGGCGGGCAGTTGTAGGGAGGCAAATTTATGCTGTCCAGGTAGAGATTCTTCTTGCGTCGTTCAAAAGGCACCGATCAACGCTATTATCGAAGACTTGAGTGACAAACCCTGCTACTGTGACCACGCTTGTCTCAAGTTGGGCGATTGCTGTACGGATTTTAAGGACGCATGTGGAGGTAAGTCAAAATATATTTGCCGACATTTTTACCATTGACCAATGGTTTCTGTCTACCCTTAACAAGATGTCAATGGTCATAATAATTGGGCTCTTTTAGCTGATGGATTATAGCATAGTGTGTCGTGTTTACTTTTCGACCAATTTCACGCCGGTAAAAAGTGTGCAAGGGAGATTTTGGCCAGGTTTTTTGTCAGTCTGTTCCCCTTACCTTTATTCTGGACAAGCGCAGTAGCGCTCTGTCAGGATGTTACCTTAATTATTGAAGCTAACCACTGGCGCTAATTAGCGTCGAATAGCGACCACCTTTACCGTTAAAAAGACAACCAACCAAACTTGATGTGATTCTGTGGTCGAAGATTTTTTACGTTATAAAAGTTTGTTTTGTTTTACAAAAATTTTGTGTATTTGGATTTAATTTTTTGTTAACCGTGTTTACAGTAGTAGTGGGGTCCCTTTTTTTACCGTTTTTTTTTTGGTAAACAGGTGAGTAAGTACAAATAAGTTTGCAAAGGCTCGATTTCTTCTATTACTCCACCAAAGATACCTATCTTGCAAAATTATTTGCTAAATTTATGTTGGGGTGTCCGTCTCCCAGTCCTATCACTAAATTAATTTTCCTCCATGATATGGTTAAAAGCAAATAATAAAAAAGACTTGATGAAAAAACAACAAAAGTCAATAAAAGAGTAAGGTTATGTTTACCGCCAAACGATTGACTACGTTCAAAAGCTCTATTTTTAACCTCTTGAAGTTACGTTTATTTAAGGTAACGGTAACCATAAGAGTAACGAAATTTGCCGTTAAACTGCCTGATCAAAATCTCTCTATTATCTCGGATAATGGTTTTTTCTGGGTTTTGGGCCAATAATGGGCGAGTAAACTATTTTTCGGACCAATCACAGTGGTTTATTTTGGTTTTGGACCAATAATAGTCCAGAAATCTACCCAAATTTTTAGTTTTTGGAGATTTTTAGAGTTTTATGACTGGCGTAATGCGATGTTATCTAAAGTAAAAATATAAGTCACTGTTTCGTTATTTGGTAAACGACTCCGTTTTTATATCGAAACCAACATTTTTAAGCGTAAGTCAGTGTACTGAACGATCCGCCGACGTCGCATACTCTGACGTAACGTTCTACTGATTTCCCAACGTCGGGCTCACGTTGGTCTCTATCGTATATACTACGACGTAACTTTCTATTGATTTTCCAACGTCGGTCTTATGTTGGTTTCTATGACGTTAAATTAGTTGACCTGCCAACGGCCAATAGTCGTCAAATTGATTACGTTTGGTGATGGTCGATGGAATATGAACTAAAATTACGTTGCGTTCCATTAACCTACTTTAGGGGTGTGTAGGGTAAACTGGAGGCCCTGTATACGATTTTTGACAGTTATAGTTTTACCAGAGGTTAGAGGCCCTCTATACATTTGACAGTTGTTGTTTTACCAGAGGTGGGCAACTCATATTGCCCTCTCTTTCTAGTTTTTTTCACATTTGCATGTAAAACGGATTTTATGAAGAGGACTGATGTTTGGTTGTCTCTTTTTATAATTTCCCTAGATAGTTTTTGAAAGATTGATTTTTTTTGGTTAGTAAAATAAGTCAAGCTTTGACAAAATAAAACAAAAACAAACAGTGAATACACACGGTAGGTAGGTATAAAGACTCCTATGATCTATATTTTTGTTACTCTTTTTCTTACAATAAAACATGGAGACATAATGTGTTATTTATTAACCTACTACTTGTAGCAGGAAAAGTGAAAAGAAAACATGCATTTACCAAGCTGGAAAATTACTAAAAATAGCCGAATTTGCGAGGTAAGTGAGCTACAAGCAGTAGTTACAAACATACGCATTTAGCATGTACATAAAAAACAAAAGATCAAAAGATCTTGGGTGGAAATAACGAAAATTCAAACTTGGATGAGTATCCCACAAGGAACACACAAAAGATCAAAACTAAAAGAGAAATGATTAAACGATGTTTCGCCGTGGGTAACCAGCGTGGGCTCATCAGTAGTTTCACTGGTCACCCTCCACTATACATCATTAAACACCATCATACACTTAGATTTCCAACCTTGAACCACTCACAAATAGGCATCTTTCCGCACTGGTACTTACTTATCCTAGTTACCTGATACGAATTCGTCCTGGCGTGTTAATATTTCCAGTAGGATTATGCTCCTAAAGCAATTAAAACAAAGAAGTTAAAAAAACCTTCAAATCAGTTACTTCAACCGAAAAGAAACTAAAAAACAAAAGATCAAAAGATCTTGGGTGGAAATAACGAAAATTCAAACTTGGATGAGTATCCTACAAGGAACACACAAAAGATCAAAGCGAAAAGAGAAATGATTAAACGATGTTTCGCCCTGGGTAACCAGCGTGGGCTCATCAGTAGTTTCACTGGTCACCCTCCACTATACATCATTAAACACCATCATACACTTAGATTTCCAACCTTGAACCACTCACAAATAGGCATCGTTCCGCACTGGTACTTACTTATCCAAGTTACCTGATACGAATTCGTCCCGGATTAGAGTAGGATTATGCTCCTAAAGCAATTAAAACAAAGAAGAAGTTAAAAAAAACCTTCAAATCGGTTACTTCAACCGAAAAGAAACTAAAAAACAAAAGATCAAAAGATCTTGGGTGGAAATAACGAAAATTCAAACTTGGATCAGTATCCCACAAGGAACACACAAAAGATCAAAGCGAAAAGAGAAATGATTAAACGATGTTTCGCCCTGGGTAACCAGCGTGGGCTCATCAGTAGTTTCACTGGTCACCCTCCACTATACATCATTAAACACCATCATACACTTAGATTTCCAACCTTGAACCACTCACAAATAGGCATCGTTCCGCTCTGGTACTTACTTATCCAAGTTACCTGATACGAATTCGTCCTGGATTAGAGTAGGATTATACTCCTAAAGCAATTAAAACAAAGAAGAAGTTAAAAAAACCTTCAAATCAGTTACTTCAACCGAAAAGAAACTAAAAAACAAAAGATCAAAAGATCTTGGGTGGAAATAACGAAAATTCAAACTTGGATGAGTATCCCACAAGGACCACACAAAAGATCAAAGCGAAATGATTAAACGATGTTTCGCCCTGGGTAACCAGCGTGGTCTCACAAATAGGCATCGTTCCGCACTGGTACTTACTTATCCAAGTTACCTGATACGAATTCGTCCTGGCGTGTTAATATTTCCAGTAGGATTATGCTCCTAAAGCAATTAAAACAAAGAAGTTAAAAAATCCTTCAAATCGGTTACTTCAACCGAAAAGAAACTAAAAAACAAAAGATCAAAAGATCTTGGGTGGAAATAACGAAAATTCAAACTTGGATGAGTATCCCACAAGGAACACACAAAAGATCAAAGCGAAAAGAGAAATGATTAAACGATGTTTCGCCCTGGGTAACCAGCGTGGGCTCATCAGTAGTTTCACTGGCCACCCTCCACTATACATCATTAAACACCATCATACACTTAGATTTCCAACCTTGAACCACTCACAAATAGGCATCGTTCCGCACTGGTACTTACTTATCCAAGTTACCTGATACGAATTCGTCCCGGATTAGAGTAGGATTATGCTCCTAAAGCAATTAAAACAAAGAAGAAGTTAAAAAAAACCTTCAAATCGGTTACTTCAACCGAAAAGAAACTAAAAAACAAAAGATCAAAAGATCTTGGGTGGAAATAACGAAAATTCAAACTTGGATCAGTATCCCACAAGGAACACACAAAAGATCAAAGCGAAAAGAGAAATGATTAAACGATGTTTCGCCCTGGGTAACCAGCGTGGGCTCATCAGTAGTTTCACTGGTCACCCTCCACTATACATCATTAAACACCATCATACACTTAGATTTCCAACCTTGAACCACTCACAAATAGGCATCGTTCCGCTCTGGTACTTACTTATCCAAGTTACCTGATACGAATTCGTCCTGGATTAGAGTAGGATTATACTCCTAAAGCAATTAAAACAAAGAAGAAGTTAAAAAAACCTTCAAATCAGTTACTTCAACCGAAAAGAAACTAAAAAACAAAAGATCAAAAGATCTTGGGTGGAAATAACGAAAATTCAAACTTGGATGAGTATCCCACAAGGGCCACACAAAAGATCAAAGCGAAATGATTAAACGATGTTTCGCCCTGGGTAACCAGCGTGGTCACCCTCCACTATACATCATTAAACACCATCATACACTTGGATTTCCAACCTTGAACCACTCACAAATAGGCATCGTTCCGCACTGGTACTTACTTATCCAAGTTACCTGATACGAATTCGTCCTGGCGTGTTAATATTTCCAGTAGGATTATGCTCCTAAAGCAATTAAAACAAAGAAGTTAAAAAAAAACCTTCAAATCAGTTACTTCAACCGAAAAGAAACTAAAAAACAAAAGATCAAAAGATCTTGGGTGGAAATAACGAAAATTCAAACTTGGATGAGTATCCCACAAGGAACACACAAAAGATCAAAGCGAAAAGAGAAATGATTAAACGATGTTTCGCCCTGGGTAACCAGCGTGGGCTCATCAGTAGTTTCACTGGTCACCCTCCACTATACATCATTAAACACCATCATACACTTAGAATGTACATGATAATAAATAACACATTATGTTTCCGTGTTTTATTGTAAGAATATTTTCAATATCTACCGCGTGTATATTCAGTGTTTGTTTTTGTTTTTTTTTTACAAAATATGTTTTTTTTTTGTCAAAACTTGACATATTTTACTAACCACCCCTGTCTGGGGAAATTATAAAAAGAGACAACAAAACATCAGTCCATTTCATAAAATCGCTTTTACATGCAAATACGAAAAAAACTAGAAAGAGAGGACAATATGAGTTGCCCACCTCTGGTAAAACAACAACTGTCAAATGTATAGAGGGCCTCTAGGGTAAACAAAGCGATTTTCCATAAGACGTAATGCTAATAAAAATGGAAATTTTGGGAAAGTGGAAAACGACACAGATTAAACAAAGTGACTATATCGGCCATATTACTTTTGTTAGACTGTCCTATTAAAGTTTTAACCTTACTTTTTAAAGTTCTTTTTTTGGTTGAAATTTTATTATGCCTAAAAAACGTAAATTTAAATAATCGTATACTATTTAATAGACGCTTAAAAGTAAATATTTCAACGCATCGGTATCGGTATACCTAACGACTTCGACACAAAGCCATAATACAGTACATTTTTGACTTGCTCATGCCTTGTTTCGAACGATACCCGCTTTATTGACGGGTGCGATGACACAACAGCTGATTCCACTCGTTGCGTACGGAGGGATGTACGTAACGTTACGGACCAAGAACGTACGCAACGATTTCAATCAGCAGTTCTGTCATCGCACCCTTCAACAAAGCGGGCATCGTTCGAAACATCGCATAAACCAGTCAAAAATTTGCAGTGTGATTTACTAAGATCTAAAATAGTACCCCCCACAGGTCTAAATATTTACACCTGTGGGGGGTACTAAATTTTAAAACCCATTTTCAAAAAACACTTATCCATAGAGAAAAGATACAAAGTTATTTGTTTTTTTTTTATTTTATTTTATATTTGTTATCGCAAAATACCAGAGAAAAACTGCTTTTTTTCTCAAAATATTCCATATTTTAGGAAAAAATGCCTTAAAACTAATTTTTTTTGACAGGTTTCAAAATGGCAAATGGTGAACACGGTAAAAATTTGGCACATATTAGCTTCATAATCTGTGTTTGAGGTTATAAAGTTGATGATTTTTTAGACCACTTCTGGGGGGTGGGTTAAGTTTATAGCTCCCAGAAAGGATTGTGTTGTGGCAATTGGTAGTAAGTTCCTTTATAATTTCCCTAAGCAACCTTTTTTACAAGAATTAATTTACCTTATTTAATATCCCAAGTTGTTCATTAATCAATAAAACACCTCCAATTTTGTCCAAAAAAACGCCATATTTTGAACCCGTTTTCACCACAAAGAATATATTTATGAGGGCACTACGAGGTAAAACAAACATAAGCGAAGGTCACTGATTATGCACGAAAACTGTCTCCAATGAAAAAAATCCAAAACAACTGTACCTATTCATTTATTTACAAACAGAACTGAAATTAAAACATTGAGTTTATCTAAAAGCTTAATCATCAAACAAAGCTTTCCACTGAAAAATTGCAACTCAAACGTCTTAACTCTGCAGCACCGAACAGTTTTTTGAGCCGACATGACTCCTTTGTGAACGCATCAGTTGGATTCAGGTCTGTTTTTAGCCGCATTTTTTTTCATGACCTACTTTGATGAAATATTTTTATTTGTAGATTGCGATGGGTTTGTGTTTGTAAAGTTTTTTCATACTTTTGATAGATAAAAACCTCTTTTAAATAAATACAAAGTTAATCTAATTCTTATTTTATGATTATATATCGAAATGGTTTTGTGACAGTGAGTATTAATCGCGAAAATCAATAAACAAGGGTAAGTTTTGATAAGAGTAACATATAACGTCAATTTTAATTTGCTCAACAGAGTGTTTACTATGTAGGGTTAAAAAAACTTCTTTTAAATAGAAATTTTCTTTTTAAATCCAAAAAAAGATTTTCTTAAGATGATTATTCACTAAAAAAAAACAATTAAAATTATTCTTATAAATTAATATGTCGAAAACTCAAGGAAGTTGGTATAAAATGTTTAAAACCAACAACTTCACTTAAACTTAGGACCTGGCTAAAATAGGCTAAACCTTTTTAGTAAATCCCACTGGTAGGCTTTATTTCGAACGCTTTAGGTATACCGATACCAATGCATTGAAATATTTACTTTAAGTGTCTAATATCGCCTGAAGTATCCGGCAAAGAATTTTTCATCAAGTTGATGTCACTTAACTGCGCCAAGTAATAAAACATCTGGCCTAATTTATTCCGAGAACTTAATTATCACGGAATAAAAAAAATCATCAAAGAATCGCAATAATTGCAATGACTTTAACCCAGTTAGGCCGCTGGGTATAATTAAAAAAAATGCATTTCCGTGAAATTAATTCTGACGAATTATTATTATATATCAGCTAGAAAGCACGGATAGTCATAATCAATCATTTTATGTTGAAAGGAAATGAAAATATCTCGAAAACTGTACCTTATAACCTTATAACAAAATTTTTGGGTAATATTTACAAAAACCAAAATCTGAAAAAATAGATGCTTTACTTCTAAAGTTATGATTTTTTAAATTTGTAGTCCATATTCATGGAAACTTAAATCTGAAAACCGTATATCGCTACTTGCTTTTGTTCCAAAGTTACAATTTTTTAAAATATTTTATCCCCCTTTTCCCCCCTTCAACCCACCACCACCCTACTCAAAAGTTAATCAGTTCATGGTCAGCCGATAGAGGATTTTTGTACCAAATTTCGTTAAAATCGATCAAGGCGTTCTTGAGTTATCGTGTATACAGACAGACAACAGACCGACAGACAACTTTCTCACGATTTTAATAGTCCCCCATACCATATTGGTATGTAGGTGACAAAGGACAGACCGTTCTATTTTTATTTAGAGAAAAACTAATTAACCTCAATGACCCACTGAATAAAACCGAGTTTGAAAGTTGATAAAAATAAAAACGCCCTAGATTGTTGTTGTTGGCACATTTCAAGTTTTTAGGTTAATTTTGTCCATGGAAGACTCGTAAAAATAAAAATATTTAAAAATACCTTACAAGTGTGGCACCAGTAAACCTAGTTTGACAGGCATTCGTTTTATTTGTCATTGTTTGCACTTTTTGACATTGGCATGGCGGGAAATGGTTTTATCCCTAAAATTATATAGATAAAAAAGCGTGCAAAAAAAGTTTTATGAAATTTTAATAACGATATTTAATACAAAGTAAAATTAAAGAAAACTATGCGACACTGGACCCACTCTAACCAACTGTCGTTTTAGGGAGAAACCAAATTATCAAACGTCAGATCGAAAAATCTGTATAAATTTCGGGTAGAAAATACTCGAAGATAATACCGTAAGTGCTTTGAGAATTATCAATAATTCTGAAAAAAACGTCTTTTTTGAAAACTGCACGAGTTTATTTTTTCCTTTGTGTCAAAGCAGCATTTTTTTGATACCACGAAAAAATAACTGGGTGCGGTTTTCAACAAAAACACGTTTTTTCAGAATTAATTCTGATATTCGGTAGAAAGTTTGAAGAATATAGCAATTAGACTATTTATTTTTCACGTCAGAGCAGTGGAATTATCAGCTACTGAGGAATTCACTTAATAATTCAGCGATAATTCCACACCTCTTATGGACAGTTTTACATGGGGGGCCCCCTAGAGGCTACATATGTGATTTTTTATGAAAAATTGAACCTACTTTTTCACTGCAGCATTTTTGGGGCTGTTAACACGTTGGGCAGTGTTGGTGGGTAAATTAGTAATCGATTAAAATAAGTTTCGTAAAATGCCCCCTAAGCGATTAGGGGTTTTTGTCGCTTTATCTGCATTATACTTTACCGAATCATTGCATACTTTTAGGGGTCTTGGAAAAATGTTCCCTAATATGCTTTAAAAGTAGAATAGAAATATTTGTGGATAAAGCTAAAGTTAGACATATAACAAAATAATGGTCAAGTTAAATAAAGGTATATATAGGGCGGGCCAAAAAATCTTGCACACTTAAATTTGCTATAACTTTGGATCGAAGATATGATACTTTTCCGATCCAGTTCAAAATTTGACATTTCGCAAAAACCCAAGATGGCGTACCGTTTTAAATATCGGGTAATTTTCACCCACTCTGCAAAAAAAATACGTGCGGCACTGGAGAAAATCTGAGTCATTGCGACAAAAGCCTTATGTATGCTTTCTATACCAAGCATGCATTTAAGCATTTTTACATTTTTGGGTGGACAAGGTAGGTAGGTAGGTAGATTTTGTTCACTATAGGTACCCACCATAATTTTTTTTTGGGGTGGAGGGGGAGAGGGGTTAAAATGACCCATTTTTTAAAAATTTCCGCCGTCATGGACTTTTGAGAATTGTTAAATTTTGGACCACAACATAAAAACCTTAAGTCTTGTACGTCTATCGAAAGTTACAGCAAACAACTCCACTCAATATAAAAGCCCCTATTTTTTTTATTTCTTGACCGATTTAATTAAGTAATGCCTTGGTATAGAGGAATACATAAGGCTTTTGTCACAATAACTTAAATTTTCTCCAGTGCCGCACATATTTTTTTTTGCAGGGGAGCTGAAAATTTCTTGTTATTTGAAATGGTGGATTTGTAGGAAATGTCAAATTTTGGACTGGATCGGAAAAGTCTCATGTCTTGTCATTCCAAAAAGTCAAAACATTTTAAAATTGACCGATTGGATCAAAATTTATAGCAAATTCAAAAGTGTGCAAGATTTTTTGGCCCACGCTTTATAATTAAAAATAACCCTGTGAGCAACCATGAAAAAATAATAAATTTTAGAGGTTATTAACAACAAAAACAAAACAAGAGCATTTTGGACATTAATAATAAACCCTTTTAGTTTTAGTACTAAAAAGTGTTTAGAAAAACAAAACATCTTTGACACGCTAAAATAAGTATTACAGCGAAGTTACAACAAGGATCACAAACCAAACAAAATAAAAATCACAAGTTAAAATCACAAAAACCAATAAAACATAATAAAAGAATAATATTTTGAGTTTTACTAACCTCTGTTGAACATAAAAACTGTTAATTTTATTATTTAACCTACTCAAATTTGTCGTCGAAAAATTCTTGTAGACTAGAATAGGCTTTATCACTATGTTGAACAAAAAAACTGTTAATTTTATTATTTAACCTACTAAATTTGCCGTCGAAAAATTCTTGCAGACTGATTCTTGCTTTATCAGCCAAAAGTTTTTTAACTGTTTTTCTAAATAATCTTTGGTTAGAAGATATTTTTATTTTATTTGGAAGATAGTTAAACATTTTAATTCCGTTGTAGTGGATGGATCTATCAATAAGTGTTGATTTGAGAATCGGGAGTCTTAGGTTGAACTCCCGCTGTGATCTAGTATTGTAACGAATTTCAGGACGCAGAAAATTTCTAACATAAGTTGTGAAATACCCTGTAAAAAATTAAATGTTCGTAAACAATTTGGTTTGATTTTTTTAAATTTCAGACTTTTTTTAAAATTAATGCTGAATTACCCACTGAACCGAACTGATTTTAATTAAATATTATAATACAGGGATAAATGAGCGTGTGGAACCGCCAGAATTAAATTTTAATTTTCAACATTGATTAAAAATGTATAAAGTTGTTTGTATTTTTTCAACTGTAAAATTAAATCAAATCTCCGTGGTAAACTGAAAATTCCGCAGGACACATAAATTAACAAACATAGATAATATATAGGGTGGAACAAAAAACATTTTTTAAAAAGGTTTCGTTCGATTTCACCGAAAATTGACTTAACTTTCGTTACATATCCCAAGCAAAAAAATCAGTCGCGACGTGGTGGCCGTCTCCACGCCCTATCCCTAATAGAGTTGTGGCGTCATATCACGGCGACGGTTTTATTACTACTATACCTCGAGGTATTCACCGTTTTTGGGAATACATTGGGACGGTTATACAACTACATCGCGATGGTAAAGATTACTCTTGATATAGGAATTATGTCGCCGCGGGTAGTAAACGGGCACGTTATCCCGACGTCCTGTTTAGCACATAAAGTAATATTTCGAACTTTTTAGGGTTTTTATAGGTTTTCTTTTTCCAACATTATTAATTGAAAATATGTTGATCTTTTTCTGAACTATATCAGGACACACTCCATAAAATATGTGAAGACATGACAGAAAACAAAAATATTATCTATATCATAAACTATACCTAATAATTACCATTTTATTAACCACTTTTCTGAAGTCACAACATCTTAAATTTATAAACGCATAGGACTTTACTGATTAAAAATGCTGATTTTTTGATAAAAAAAAACGCGCGCCCCCCAGTTTTGACCTACTTTTATCTAAAATGTCGATAAAAAAATCGGAATTATTTGAGGTTAGGATTTCCAAATTAAATGTATTTCCAGTTTTTATATGTTTTATTAATTAAATATTAATATTTTTACTTTTATTGATACATGCAACTATTTATCAATGATTTAATGAGGTATTTTTAAATTTTGATTTGAATTCCATGTTTAGTAGAAGTAAATAACATGGCGGCGTCGCGCATCCAGTTGACGGTGCATTAATTTACAATGTCAGTAAAGTAGCTATAACTCGTAGGTAGCGTTTTTCCACTATATGCACATTTATTTCTTACTGCGTAGTAGATAGGCGACAGCCTAGACTCCATAACTTTGTAGTTTTGTATTAAGTAGGGGCTACTGAATAGCAACCAAATTAATATCAGTAGAGTCGTTACATCGTAAAAGTAATATTAAATAAATTAAATGTGACAACTATGAAGTAAGCCCCGCACTGTAAAGTTTTTTCGTGGTTCTAGTAATGGTATATAGTTATATAGTGGAATATATTACTTTCGCGTATAACTTTATATTTTTATGACAGTGTGGTAGTTTTTTCTTAAATAACATGGCGGCGTCGCGCATCCAGTTCACGGTGCATTAATTTACAATGTCAGTAAAGTAGCTATAACTCGTAGGTAGCGTTTTTCCACTATATGCACATTTATTTCTTACTGCGTAGTAGATAGGCGACAGCCTAGACTCCATAACTTTGTAGTTTTGTATTGAGTAGGGGCTACTGAATAGCAACCAAATTAATATCAGTAGAGTCGTTACATCGTAAAAGTAATATTAAAGAAATTAAATGTGACAACTATGAAGTAAGCCCCGCACTGTAAAGTTTTTTCGTGGTTCTAGTAATGGTATATAGTTATATAGTGGAATATATTACTTTCGCGTATAACTTTATATTTTTACGACAGTGTGGTAGTTTTTTAACAGTAATAGTGGCCACAGTAAGTGAAAATAATGACTATAAATAGTTTTTTTAAGGAAATATTACTACGCTTTAACCCTTTTTTGGTGGTAATGACAAGGACACCAGTAAAATTGACTATAATTGTTGCTTGGGATAGCAGCATCTCGCGGCATCTTCAAATCAAACCCGTTAAATAAAAGAAAGTTCAATTATAAAATTATTCACCATAGGAACAGCAATTCGTTAAACCAATTTTTTTTATCCGAAGCTTATTTCTTCATACCCATTCAATAACAAATTCGAAATTTATAAGACCCGTTTTTAATCAAACCATTGTTCATCAAATTCATTCAACATCAAACCCGGAATTCGTAAAACCCGTAATTTATCAGAAAATTTTTGATGAATTAATTGCGCATTCGCCAATACCACGTGAACCGGAGGCGTACGCGCAGGTGGCGCAGCGGCGCGGCGTTTTGATGCATTTGTTGCTGTTACACGCGCATATTTACACGTTGCGTTCAATAGTTTGTGTATAGATGTCACTTGCATTCACCCATCTTGCATTCATGTGTTATTGGCGAATGCGCAATCAATTTAGCAAAAATTTTCTGATAAATTACGGGTTTTACGAATCTCCGTTGGACAACGGAACAATACAAATTCGTCGAGGCACGTATTTTTGACGTTTCTTAATAAAAAATCTGACAGTGACAAAGTTATTTATTGTCAGGGGTTGCCAACCATCATTGCCAACACACAATTTCAAACATTTCCCTAGCAACTGTCAAATCCAGTTGCCCAACTCTGGTAAAACAATAACTGTCAAAAATCATATACACGGCCTCTAAATGAGACGTAGTCGCTGTTGTACGACGTATCCGTCCTGAGCATGCGCATTGAGCACTCATTATTTGTGCAACTTTAAGTGTCTGTTAAGCGTTACAAATGAGCGCGTTACGTAACGCCCAAACCTCACAGCACCCTAACTGTCAAATTTTATTGTGAAATAAACAGTATTTTTTAAAATAATAATTTTATTTTATTGCGTTTTTTTCCCCAAGGTTGCGTTGGCGTTACACAACGCGAATGATTTTTTAGTCACCATACCAATATGGTTTCGGGGACTATGAAAATCGTGAAATTTTGACTTTTCTTAATTTTATCAAAAATGAGTTACTAAGGTTCCAAAACACCTTAATTGACGAAAAGAAAAGTTGTCTGTCGGTCTGATGTATGATGTATACACGATAACTCCAGAACGCCTTAATCGATTTTGACGAAATTTGGTACAAAAAACCTTTATCGACTGACCATGAACTGATTAACTTTTGGGTAGGTGGGGAGTTAAAGGGGGAAAAGGGGGATTAAATTAAAAAAAAAATTGTAACTTTGGAACAAAAGCAAGTAGCGATATACGGTTTTCAGATTTAAGTTTCCATGAATATGGACTACAAATTTTGTTATAAAGTCCAAACTCGTGGGAGCTTTAGTTTCCGAGTTATTTGAAAAAACGTTATATTACCCAAAAATTTTGTTATAAGGTTCAAATCTTTCAAAGCTACAGTTTTCGAGATATTTTCATTTCCTCTCATTATAAAATAATTGATTGTATGGTGAACTATCCGTGCTTTCTAGCACCATTTTTTTTTTGGTGGAATTAAGTAATAGTGAAGGGGAATGATAGCTCTTTAGTCACACAATCAAGTGTTACCGGGTGTTTTGTTCGAATCCGTGTAGAAGGGGTTGATATGACGTTATCTTTCAAGATGGCGGCCAAAAATCATAAAAATACAACTTTCGCAACCAGGCCAGGATTATACTCGATTCCATATAATTCGAGGGTGAAGATTCCAAAAAATTTACTTTTAAGGTCACCCGACATTAAATGACCTTGAAAATCGCAAAAAACAAGAATTTTGCCATTTTCTCTTCAAAAAATCTTAATAATTCGACGTCTTGTCAGAACAACTTCAAATGTACCTCAAACTATTAGGCATGTATGCCAAATTCGATCCTTAGAGTTTGATGTAATTTGAAGCTTCATTTTGTTAAAAAAGATTTTGTTCAGCTATGACGTGTTTCAATAAGGCGGCTGATATATCAAAATGGCGACCTATAACCACATTTTATCTTATCCAATCTCGTAAAAAAGTAAAAATGACAAGGTGGCCATCAATTCTTGTTGACTTATCTCCGCTTACTATGAAAAAGAAGTTAAGTTGATGCATAACCCCGATTGACCTTGAAAATACCATGTAAAATAGAAAAACCCGCTTTTTGTAGTGTTTTTTCGAATTTAACACTACGCAAGAACTTTAAGTGCCGGAGATGAAATTAAAATCTTAGCCATAAAAAAAAAACACTTCATTTTAAACCTCCCTACCATTTTTTTTGATCTGGCGTTCCAGATGTTGGTGTAACAAAACGTTAAATTAAGGAGATTTTTTTAAAGAGAAAATGGCAAAAATCGTGTTTTTTGCGATTTTTAAGGTCATTTCAGGTCGGATAACCTCGAAAGTGATTTTTTTTGAAATTCTCGTCCTCGAGTTATATGAAATCGAGTATAATCACGCACCGGTTGCAAAAATTGTATTTTTTATTATTTTTCGACCGCCATGTATATCTAACTTCTCCTAACTCTTTTATAGGTAATTTAAATGACTTTGTTGGCTAGACAAGTGAGTATAACATAAAATCCACAGTTCCGAAACTAAAAACAACAGGCAGATCAAAAAAAAAATGGTAGAGAGGTTTAAAATTAAGTGTTTATTTATGGCTAAGATGTTAATTTCATCTCCGGCACTTAAAGTTTTTGCGTAGTTGTAAATTGTAAAAAACACTACAAAAAGCTCGTTTTTCAAGGTCAATCAAGGTCATGCATCAACTAATTTTTTTTTCATATTAAACAGAGATAAGTCAACAAGAATTGATGGACACCTTGTTATTTTTACTTTTTTACGAAATTGGATAAATTAAAATGTGGTATCTATCTTGAGATATCAGCCGCCATATTTTGCTGGGGCAAGGTCATGAAGCTTCAAACTCCATCAAACTCTAAGGACCCAATTTAGCATATATAGCTAATAGTTTGAGGTACATTTGAAGTTGGTCTGACAAAACGTCGAATTATTAAGATTTTTTTGAAGAAAAAATGGAAAAAATTTTGTTTTTTACGATTTTCATAGTGATTTAAGGTCGGATGACCTCGAAAGTAAATTTTTTTGAATCCTCGTCGTCGAATTAAATGGAATCGAGTATAATCATTCCCGGGTTGTGAAAGTTGTATTTTTTATAATTTTTGGCCGCCATCTTGAAAGATGTCGTCATATCAACCCCTTCTATACGGACGCGAACAAAACACCCGGTAACACTTGATCCTGTGACTAAAGAGCTATCAATCCCACATAGTCACAAAACTCCTTCATAAAAAATCCCACGGGATAGAAATTATCGACATATGCCCCTACACTATAACTAAAAAAACGGATATTTAAACAGTTTTCAAGGTTATTCTTAAAATTATTTGTGAAACTGTGACAGAACTATTACTTTTATTTATTTTGAAGGTTTTATTGTGTTAAATAAGGCAAATAATGAAATAATGTAAAATTTATCAGAATTCATTAAATTTTACGTGGATCGCTGTTTTAAGCCAGTATTTCTTTAGGTGAGATTACTTAACTTTACCTTGAAAGCGCTTGTTGGTTAATTTTAATCCGCATTTTAAGCATTTTCATAAGATTATGCAATGGCGCATCGAGGGGGGGGGAGTTTAAAATCACCCTCCTATTCTATAGGGTATAGGAAGAGACGGAATTAGTAGTAGAATAATTTCGCATGGTTTCGAAAATAGGTCACATTTTAACTTCAAATCACGCTTTTGTATTATTTATCCTCCCCCCCCCCTAATTCCTGGGAGCGCCACTGGATTATGATGATCGAGTTAACTCGTTATTGTTTCTCAATGGTGGGTTACCAGAGAGTTAAATTAACTCGCGCTATAAATCGCAGTTTTTTGCCGTTTTAAGCCGATACTTTTTTTTAGGTTAACCCTGAGGTGAGGTAACTTATCTTGAAGCCCTGGGTTATCCTGGAGTTAACTTTAACCCGCTTTTTAAAGATTTTTACAAGTTTATGTTGCTCGAGTTAACGCTCGCTATTGAGAGACGGGCCCTAAAAGACACACTATACATTTTACCCTGTGTATGCAAAATCAGACCGAATCAATTGCACGCGCGCTCCAAAACCGTCTCCCGCTATTTTGACAGGCACCGATGACGTCCGCGAGAAACTTAGAATAATGGCCAATTTGAATCCGTTTGAGTTTCAAACTCTCAACCACGAAATTTTAATAGATGACTAAACCTCTCTGGGGATTGATTTTCGAGCATGCATCAGCGAAAGTAACCCATAGATTTAATAATCTCGATGAAGGAGATCCATAGTTTAAAATTACGCCTTCGCGGCAGATTTTCTCCCTTTTTTAAAGAAAATTTGTTACAACGGGAGAGTTTTTAATCTAATCTGAAATCCATTTACCGATTTGCACCGATTCCAACAATAGTTGAACATATAATTTTGACAGGCATCAGTGATGAGGCCCATCGAAAAACGAAGAACCCGATTGCGACTCGCGCTAAAACAGTTGTCCATAACCTGATCTGGATGAATCGTCATCCCTCAACAAATTTAGGGCTAGTTAAAAACTTAATTTGAAGTAAAGATGTGACCATAATTGATACAAGGAAACAGGTGCTTACAAGCGCGGACCTGGGCTTAAATGAAGAGGGGGGTGTTAACCTAATTTAAAATATACCGAAAATTTGATGTCAAAACCACACTTCAATGCGCCGCTTAAAATGTTTTGATAAAATTACATTAAAAAGATCATTTTGACACGAAATCGTAAAAATGAAAAGTGTTACATGTAGTGTGTCCCTACACAATGTCGATAATTTCTGTCCCGTGGGATTTTGAATGAAGGAGTTTTGTGACTATGTGGGATTGATAGCTCTTTAGTCACACAATCAAGTGTTACCGGGTGTTTTGTTTGCATCCGTGTAGAAGGCGTTGGCCAAAAGTCAAAAAATACAACTTTCGCAACCGGGGCATGATTCTACTCGATGTCATATAATTCGAGGACAAGTATTCCAAAAAATTAACTTAAGGTCATCCGACCTTAAATGACCTTGAAAATCGCAAAAAAATAAGATTTTTGCCATTTTCTCTTCAAAACATCTTCATAATTCGACGTTTTGTCACACTAACTGCAAATGTACCTCAAACTATTAGGCATATATGCCAAATTCGATCTTTCGAGTTTGATGCAGTTTGAAGTCTTATGACCTTGAAAAATACCCCAGTAAAATTAACATATTGCAAAAATAACATAAATCAACTATTAAAGCGAAGAAGACCAAATTTGGTAGGAAAGATAAGAAGGTCCAGTCCAGTAACACTGTTAAAAAAATTTGGTTCAGCTATGATGCGTTTCAATATGGCGACCTACAATCACATTTTATTTTATCCAATTTCGTAAAAAAACAAAAATGACAAAGTGGTCATCAATTATTGTGGACTTATCGCCGCTGACTATTAAAAAAAAATTTAGTTGATGTATGACCTTGATTGACCTTAAAAATACCATGTACAAGTAAAAAAAAACAGGTTTTTGTAGTGTTTTTTTCAATTATTCACTTCGCAAAAGCTTTAATTGCCGAAGATGAAATTAACATCTTAGCCATAACTAAACACATCATTTTAAACCTCCCTATCATTTTTTTTTTTTGATCTGGCGTCCAAGGTGTTTATGTTATATCCCGGTAAAACTGACCTATATGTCGTTTTTATTAAGTTTCGGAACTGTGAAATTTATATCTACTCACTTGTCTAGCCAACCAAGTCATTTAAATTACCTATAAGAGAGTTAGCAGTAGAGAAAAAAGAATAAACAATTCTAATTATGCCAGTAGGGCATGACTATACTTGTTTATTAACATTCATAATAAAATTCAAGGATGAGGTTACAGCTATTTAGTCACACATTCATGTTCGCGTCCGTGTAGAATGTTCCTAAACTTAATAAAAACGACAGGCATTTAGGTCATTTTTACCGGGGTATAGCATCAACATCTTGTACGCCAGATCAAAAAACATGGTAGGGAGGTTCAAAATGAAGTTTTTAGTTATGGCTAAGATGTTAATTTCATTTTCGGCACTTAAAGTTTTTGCGTAGTGGTAAATTGGAAAAATTAAAACAAAAAGCTGGTTCTTCACTTGTGCATGGTATATTTTCAAGTTCAATCAAGATCAACTAAACTTTTTTTTCATAGTATAGGTCGCCATTTTGATATATCAGCCGCCATATTGAAACTCGTCATAGCTGAACCAAATTATTATTGGACATGACTATCTTATCTTTCTTACCAAATTTGGTCCTCTTCCCTTTAATGGTTGATGAATAGCGCCCTTTAGTATGTCATTTTTGCAATATGTTAATTTTACTGGGGTATTTTTCACGGTAATGAAGCTATATATGCCTAATAGTTTGAGGTACATTTGAAGTTAATCTGACAAAACGGCGAAGTATTAAGATTTTTTGTAGAGAAAATGGCAAAATCTCGTTTTTTGCGATTTTCAAGGTCATTTAAGCTCGGGTGCCCTTGAAAGTAAATTTTTTGGAATTCTCGTCGTCGAATTATATGGAATCGAGTATAATTATGCCCCGGTTGAAAAAGTTGTATTTTTTATGATTTTTGGGCGCCATCTTAAAAGAGGACGTCATATCGACCCCTTCTACACGGTTGCGAACGAAACACCCGGTTACACTTGATTATGTGACTAAAGAGCTATCAATCCCACATAGTCACAAAACTCCTTCATTCAAAATCCCACGAACTTACACATGCCCCTTCACTAATGGCGAAAAATTTTGCATTTTATGATTTTTTAAAGATTTTTGTTAGAAATTAAAGTCCAGGCTCTTATATTTTATTCACTCCTATATATTTTATTTCTGTTGTTATTTGATTGTGCCAATTGTAACCAAGCTTCTCGGGGGGGGGGGGGGTTAACGCGAAACCCCTCGGTGCGCCTTAATTTCAACACTATAAAATGCGAGCCCATAATTTATAAAAAAGTGTAGTACAAAAAACGAAATTTATACTAAAGTACAGGTTCATAACAGTACTACTTAAAAACAATAAATGCGGAAACTGGACTGGCCTAAAACTAGTAAAACGTTACAAGGAGAAAACTGTACAGACGTACAATAGTGTAACATATTCCCGCTAGATGGCGACGCAGTATACAGCCGACAACAGCTGGACAGGAAAACCTGTATAATATATTTCCGCTAGATGGCAGTAAAAAGTCGATAAATAAGATGCGGACAAGCTTTTCGTAACGGCATTTGCCCCAACATATTTACTTATTTAGGGGTCACCTAGAATAAGGTGGCCAAGGTTAGAGAAGAGTTTCGTTTGTATTTAGAACTCCCTTAAACTACCTTAGGTGATCCCTAAATCTAGGGGCCCGTTTTTGGTCCCCTAGCGCTCCCCTAACCTAAAACTAAACTAGATATAGGTGCCCCCTAATGCTAGGTTACCCCTAAATATGTTGGTGCAAATGGCTGTTAGATAGGTATTACCAGAGAAAACATCATAACTTACGGAGACTATCAGAAAGATAGGGCCGCGCAGAAACTACGTTCTGTAGCGTAAGCGCATTGTGGCGGAGAGTGAAAGCGTTGTATGAAAGAAGCTGTTCATACAACGGTGCGATACCTGCGACATGGAGGCCAGCCAACACCTTCCGTTTTAGTACCCTTTTACACGTATGTAGCCGCCATTTTTGACACTGTTGACAGTTATTACATTAGTTAATTGTCAAAATGGCCGCCACATCCGTTCAAAGCTCACTAAAACACGAGTAGATGGAAGGCCTGGTGAAAGTAATGCTTTTATTAAGTAAACACCTACCTTGGCCCAGTCCATCGCTTTCTATATGAACATAAAAGAAAGACAGAACATTTTTCAATGTCGAAATATATTTCACACAATTTTAATGTTGTACCTGCCGGTTTTTACCACCGTTTTTCAAAGTCTGTCAAGCCTGGCAAGCGGTTTTTTTAGATTTTCCAAAGTGCCTTATTTTAATCAGTTTTGGTGGGAAATCGCGCGAGTTTATGGGATTAGCTATGTAGTGGATTAACAACTTATTGAAAAGTCTAAAATGCCATTCAAGTCAAGCTACCATTAAAGCTAGAGAGCATGAGACAGACTATTCAGATTTTTGCGAACCAAATCCCTGAAGAAAATATTGTGATGATTTATACAGAGTTAGGCCAGAAGATAATAGTTTAAAATACAACCAAAAAAAGAGATATAGCTAGGTTCAAACATTTATAAAACCTGTAAGACTTTTATACTGGGATGTTTTCCCAATTAGTAAAAGAAAATAACATAATAAAATGTTGTTACCTTTAATATTTGATAATATTCCTCAACATAGTTATAACCCCCTCCTCCTATTTTAGCTGCATGGAACAGTACAAAGTTGATGACTAAGGTTTGTATAGAGCTAAAACCTTTCGCGAATGCATTGCTTTTTTAACACTAAAAAGTATGGAAAAACGGCGCCTGTTAAGTTTTTTCATATCTTTTTAGTATTAAATAAGTAAGTGTCTGTAAAAAATAACCAAAAGAATATATGTATTTTATTATGCGTCTGGCTGGACAAGTAGTTCCTGCCTGTAACCACCGGCTGCGCTCGTGTCGCCATCAAACAATGTTCCCCAAGTATAACACAGTATCGGTCACTCTCGCGTAGCTATTCCTTTCTCTATGGGTACTACCTAATTTCAATTGACCGACTGTAGGCGAGGCCAGCGCCCTCTGTTCTTAAACTACAGAAGGCGCTGTCAGACTAACAAATCAAACGGTGTCCGTCATACTGCAGCGCCATCTTGCGGCAATATGTTACACTATTTTACGTTTGTGCGGTTTTACTCTTGTAACTTTTTAGTATTGTCGTTGTATGAACAGCTTGTATTGTAAGGTTTTAGGCCAGAAAAACTCAATAGAAAAACGGGATGTGAAAAAGAATTTCTTTTATACCTTCATCAAAATCATAATTTTAGTAACTGTCTGCAGGTAACTAAAGCATGGTTTTTTTGGGTTACGGGTCACGGGTGCAAAAAAAGATTTCTGTTCGTTTTTTACACAAAATTAAAGAAAAATAGCGGAAAATAGTAATTGAAAAAATCTAATTATTCTTGCCAAAAATTAAGCTACTTCCGCCAGTTTTTACCAAGTAGTTAGGAAAAAATCATTTAAAAACATCGTCAAAATATCAAACTGTCAAGATTAAAATGTCGCAACAAATGAACGTCACCGAGTAAAAAGGCACATCGCTATGGAAACCATTTTTATATCATTTACCAGCCGCCGTGATTTATATTGTAAAAATGGTGTGTTACGAGAAGTGCTCTTCGTTCGAGATTTTTAAAAGTATTTTCCTGTTTTTCTTGGATTTTTTGATAAAGGTATTAAAAAAAAAGTGTTAACTACTCGCGGCTAAACTGTGCTTTTTTTTACTCGTGTTTTTAAATACCACGCTGCGCTTGTAAAAAAAAAGCCACTAGTTGTGAAAACTACTATTTTAAATTAAAAAAACACTTGTGGCGTAGAGGGCAAAGGGTGAGGGAATAAATCGGAAAAAAGTGTTTCCTCGACCAGGATTTGAACCCGGGATCTCTAGAATACCAGTCTAATGCTCTTCTAACTGAGCTACCGAGTAACTGGGGTTTTGACTGGCTATTCGGAAATCCTATTCATTTGTTAGTAGTGGGGAGATCTTGGAAGCCTACTGCGGCTTTAAAAACCTAGATTGGGAAATCAATTTAACTGTGGCGACCTGATTTTTTTGCAAAATGTTACGTCATTGCATTTTTTGCATGGCAACGCGGAGAGTTTATTTATGTTTCTCCACAGTAGGGCACCAGAGCTTTTTTAGCACCGGGTCAAAAATTTGGGGTTAGGTTACTTATTTTGACTTCGCATACCGCGCCGCTAAAGCACATAAGTTTTTTTTTCTTTCGCTTTTTTCGTAAAGTGTGTGCGGTCTGGCACGCGTCCGTGTAAGTCATGATAAGTAAGGACATCAAGAAAAAATAAAAGAAAGCAGAGACTTAAGGTAAGACTATACATTTTTTGAATAAGTACCTGGTTAGGTACTCATTTAGTTTAAGAAAATGTATTTTCCTTTTAGATCCTTTTAAGGTGGATTTAGAGTTCTATAACTATAGCAAGCGTATGCTGCTATTCACTACGTTTATAGGCACCTAAAAGCGCTTTTATATAAGGACGGTTTTCAATCTGCTGACGCTAGACGAAATAATCATATTCTATTTTAAACAGGAGCGTCAACGACTAGCAAGAGTCTCTCCAACCTCTAAATGGAGCTTTACTGACCTGTTTTGTTAATACTCAAGTAGGTATCCGTGTGTTTTTGAAACAGGTTGGGATCTAAAATCTATCCTTTGCCCTCCCAGATTTTACTAGTAAACTTGCACATTATAACTATGACGCAATAATTTAAATTAAAAAAAAAATATTGAATCAAAATAAACACAAAATTATGTGGGTTTATAGGCGGTGAATGTTTCTATGCGAAATCCTAGTAATTCTAGCGAGCCAGTAAAGTTCTCTTGGTTCTTTGATAAACCATTTCGGCGGGCGACCGCACACTCGACGAACAATCTTTTTGAAACATATTTTTGAAGGATAAACGTATCCTCGAATGATTTTCTGTCAGAAAACGTAAAAATACTCTTCTGCCCCACTGCGGCCCTTGTTGACAAAATACCTGCAGTTGCCATGGTATCGGGGCCTTAGGATAATTGGGGGCTTTAGGTTAGAATTAATGAAATTATTAGTTGGAAATTCGCCATCTGACACCTCCGATAAAACGCTAGATGTCGTGTTTCGTTGGTTGATAGATAAATAGAAATTTCGTACAACTAATAATCGTGAATGTGTACCTCCTTGTCTTTATAACATCTCTAGGTTTTTAAAGCCGCAGTAGGCTTCAAAGATCTCCCCACTACTAACAAATAAATCGGACGAAACGATTTCCGAATAGCCAGTCAAAACCCCAGTTCCTCGGTAGCTCAGTTGGGAGAGCATTAGACTTGTATTCTAGAGGTCCCGGGTTCAAATCCTGGTCGAGGAAAAGCTTTTTTCCGATTTATTCCCTCACCCATTGCTCTCTCTACGCCACAAATCTTTTCTGTAAATTTATTAGGGCGTAAATAATTTTGTAAAAAAACACTATTTAAACGTAGAAACTTATAACAAAATGACTGTATCGTTGATGAACAAAGTACCTGACAGTTTTTAACTATACAGACCGCTTCAAGCTACTGCGAACATAGGGGGAATCAAGTCCAATTTACTCTCCGTGCCGTACGACCGAGGTGGATTCGAAGCACGCTGTAGTGTTATCTTTTGGAAATTCATTTTGTTTTTATTATTTTGTTTTATTTCTGCCTTGCTCGAGAAACAGATGGGTAAGTTCTTAATTGAAATAATACATTTTTAAAACCAAAAATGGATGTCTACGAAGTTGCCGAAAAAGTGCAGATGGTCAAATGGTCAAATCGTCATAACCCAACACACGTTCGATATTGGTCGAGGGAAAATTTGCATTTGTATTTTGACGTAAGAACACAGTATCCCCAAAAACTAAATGTTTGGGGGGGGGTATTATAGGGGAACACGTAATTGGGCCATTTTTTATTAACGGCAATTGCAATTTGAATGGTCCTAGATACTTGGATCTATTGCAGCAGCACATTATTCCAACTGCTAGGCAGTTGTTAGGTGTAAGATTTGGTGAAACATGGTTTCAACAAGATGGTTGTTCCGCTCACAATGTTGGCCTTGTTAGGGAATATCTTGATAATGTATTTCCTAATCGGGTTATAAGTACACGGGGAACTATTTTATGGCCAGCTCGATCTCCCGATCTTGCTCCTAATGACTTCTATCTGTTTTTGAAGAAGCTTTTCAAATTATCACCCCTAACATGCTTGGAAACGTTGGAAGGGGTTTTTATAGTAGGCTCGGATATTGTCTAGCCGAGCAAGGAGGACTTTTCGAACATTTGCTTTAATTTTTTTTTGACTGGGAATCTTTTTGGTTTTTAGAATGTATTATTTTATTTTGAGAACTTGCTTTTATTTTGTTTCTCCTTATTATTTTCATTGTAACACGTCGTCACTGATAAATCTGAGCAGTTGACAATAAAACGCTCTTATTTATCATCAAAATAAGAAAATTACGTTATAAAAATTTGCGTATTTATTGACCAAATTCCGGTTTCATTGACTACGCTCCACACAGCACCGTGGTTAGAGGCGTACTAAATACCAAAGGAAAGTCATGCAAGTGGTGATCGCAAGCCTGAGTATTGGTTGCTTCACTGATAGGCGTGCGGTGTCTCTGCATGTACGTACACTGGCAAATTAGACTTCTTCCGCCCTATGTTCGCAGTAGCTTGAAGCGGTCTGTATAATGTTGTCTTAATTTTAAATGTATACGTGATTTTAAATGTGATGTAGTTCAAGGCAGTTTTATGTTACTAAGGAACCATGCGTTGAGAGATTTGTCGGATGATTGCTTAAAGCCGAAAACCTGTTATCAAATAATTATAAAGTTTGCACAAAATAATAAAAATATTTTAGGATTCATCATGGCCGTACCATTAGAGAAAAGATGACTTGGTGAGACAATTTCCCTGGATTTTCGGGGGAAATAGTAATGAGTAACCTTATCTACGGTGATTGAATATATTCACTATATTTCGTTTAGCCGCCAAATTGATTTATTGCGACTACAAACAAAGTTGCCCGTTTCCGAGCGTATTTGCGCATAAATTTCACCCTTTGAAAGGGAATTTAATCCATTCGCTTTATAAAGCGATAGTTGACATACCTGCCTATTTGTTGTTTATCTTTGACTTTTTTTCGAAAGGAAAAATGCTCCGCCAATGCTAAATAAATCAGCAAAAAAAACCACCATACTGTGTACTTTTCATAGGTCGTTTTAATTGCGATAATGCAATGTGTTATGCACATAACTATGAGATATTAGACACGGTATGATTTACTAAAAGGGTTTAGTCCTTTTTAGAACGGTCCTGAGTTTAGGTGAAATTTTTGGTGTTAAGCATTTTAAACCAACCCTCCGGTAGTTTAGACATTGTTTGATTTGCAAAACCGAAGTTATCAGTTTTCCAATGGAACATGAAAACTGAAAAAGTGTACCCCAATGGAACAGCAGCACCGACTCAGTTGTGCACTGATGGGTACTAGAAGGGTCCAACGTTTTGACATTTGTATTAGCTAACTGATACGTCGTGATATTAGACACGGTGTGATTTACTAAAAGGGTTTAGTCCTTTTTAGAACGGTCCTGAGTTTAGGTGAAATTTTTGGTTTTAAGCATTTTAAACCAACCCTCCGGTAGTTTAGATATTGTTTGATTTGCAAAACCGAAGTTATCAGTTTTCCAATGGAACATGAAAACTGAAAAAGTGTACCCCAATAGAACAGCAGCACCGACTCGGTTGTGCACTGGTGGGTACTAGAACGGTCCAACGTTTTGACATTTGTATTAGCTAACTGATACGTCGTGATATTAGACACGGTGTGATTTACTAAAAGGGTTTAGTCCTTTTTAGAACGGTCCTGAGTTTAGGTGAAATTTTTGGTTTTAAGCATTTTAAACCAACCCTCCGGTAGTTTAGATATTGTTTGATTTGAAAAACCGAAGTTATCAGTTTTCCAATCGAACATGAAAACTGAAAAAGTGTACCCCAATGGAAAAGCAGCACCGACTCGGTTGTGCACTGGTGGGTACTAGAAGGGTCCAACGTTTTGACATTTGTATTAGCTAACTGATACGTCGTGATATTAGACACGGTGTGATTTACTAAAAGGGTTTAGTCCTTTTTAGAACGGTCCTGAGTTTAGGTGAAATTTTTGGTGTTAAGCATTTTAAACCAACCCTCCGGTAGTTTAGACATTGTTTGATTTGCAAAACCGAAGTTATCAGTTTTCCAATGGAACATGAAAACTGAAAAAGTGTACCCCAATGGAACAGCAGCACCGACTCAGTTGTGCACTGATGGGTACTAGAAGGGTCCAACGTTTTGACATTTGTATTAGCTAACTGATACGTCGTGATATTAGACACGGTGTGATTTACTAAAAGGGTTTAGTCCTTTTTAGAACGGTCCTGAGTTTAGGTGAAATTTTTGGTTTTAAGCATTTTAAACCAACCCTCCGGTAGTTTAGATATTGTTTAGATATTGTTTGATTTGAAAAACCGAAGTTATCAGTTTTCCAATCGAACATGAAAACTGAAAAAGTGTACCCCAATGGAAAAGCAGCACCGACTCGGTTGTGCACTGGTGGGTACTAGAAGGGTCCAACGTTTTGACATTTGTATTAGCTAACTGATACGTCGTGATATTAGACACGGTGTGATTTACTAAAAGGGTTTAGTCCTTTTTAGAACGGTCCTGAGTTTAGGTGAAATTTTTGGTTTTAAGCATTTTAAACCAACCCTCCGGTAGTTTAGATATTGTTTGATTTGCAAAACCGAAGTTATCAGTTTTCCAATGGAACATGAAAACTGAAAAAGTGTACCCCAATAGAACAGCAGCACCGACTCGGTTGTGCACTGGTGGGTACTAGAAGGGTCCAACGTTTTGACATTTGTATTAGCTAACTGATACGTCGTGATATTAGACACGGTGTGATTTACTAAAAGGGTTTAGTCCTTTTTAGAACGGTCCTGAGTTTAGGTGAAATTTTTGGTTTTAAGCATTTTAAACCAACCCTCCGGTAGTTTAGATATTGTTTGATTTGAAAAACCGAAGTTATCAGTTTTCCAATCGAACATGAAAACTGAAAAAGTGTACCCCAATGGAAAAGCAGCACCGACTCGGTTGTGCACTGGTGGGTACTAGAAGGGTCCAACGTTTTGACATTTGTATTAGCTAACTGATACGTCGTGATAGATATGATGGTGATCATGGTGATAGGTCCTTTCCTAGACACCGTTTGCAGCAGAATGCAACGAGCTGTACGAATCATAGAAAACTGGTGCCAACAGAACGGCCTCTCTGTTAATCCAGGAAAGACAGAGATGATCCTGTTCACCAAAAAGAGAAAAATGGAGGGATTCAGAGCACCCATAATGTACGGGAAACCCCTGTCTTTGGTCTCAGATCTAAAGTTTTTGGAGGTCACCCTGGACAAGGGGCTCACCTGGACGCCGCATCTTGCCAAAATGACCGAAAAAGTCATTTGGCAATTGCGTCGGGTGGTAGGTCGGACCTGGGGTATTACACCCAGGAACCTCCACTGAATGTACTCGGCAATACTAAGACCTAGGATCCAATATGGATCCATCGTCTGGTGGCCGGCAGTGGAGAGGACCACCATATCCCAAAAGCTCAGAAGCCTGCAAGGGCTAATGTGCAGGGGAATAATCGGCGCCATGAGGACGACACCAATCCAAGCCCTCGAGACCATTCTGGGACTGCCTCCGCTACCGACTTGGATCAAGAAGGAAGGAAGAAGAGGTACAAAGTCGAAATTCCCGATAGAGAATTCTGGCAGAGGAAGAACCTCCATCAACAGTTCGAGAGGAACGCTGTTATATGCTACACCGATGGCTCCAAGTTATTGGAGAGGCAGAAAACAGGGGCGGGGGTCTACTTGCAAGACCGAGAAGAAGTTCGGATGAGCTACCCGCTCGGAGAGCAAGCTACGGTCTTCCAAGCCGAGGTATACGCCATTATAATGGCGGCAACACTAGAAGAGGTTTGCAATGGTCCGGAGGAGCAGCAAGCGGCCCTAAAGGCACTCAGTGCGCCAAAAATGGCCAATACTCTGGTGGAAAAGTGCGTAGAAGCACTGGAAGCCTTGAGTCAAGACAAAAGAGTTACAGTGATGTGGGTACCGGGACACACGGGAGTGTCGGGCAACAAAAAGGCGGATGAACTCGCTCGGATCGGGGCCAGCACTCAACACGTGGGGCCGGAACCACTCTTACGTATAAAAAGGAGACAGCTGCAAAGTCGACTCATTAAATGGGCTAACGATGCACTGGCAGACTCCTGGGAGAACGAATAGGATGCAGACAGTCCAAAGAGTTCATCGACGGACCGGACGCGGCCAGACTCAAATGGCTCCTGGGAAGGACACGAAAAGATATTGGACTACTGACAGGGATACTGACCGGCCACAACCGACTCGGTAAGCATCTGACTCGCATCGGGATCGGGCATGACTCTATCCGCCATGCCTGCGGGAGCGCGGAGGAGACATCTCGGCATCTCGTTGCGGAGTGCGATGCATACCTAAGGATGAGGCATCAGGTACTCGGACAACCGAACCTGGGTGCAGAGGACCTACGAGCTCTCAAGTGGGCCAAAGTACTGGACTTCGTGAAGAGAACAGGAAGGCACGGGGGGCCCACTACCGTAAAAGCGATACAGGTGGTGGATTAGGGGGCTGGGGTAAGTTAAAAAGGGACCGATTGGGCCTACTTGCCAGGTCTTGGGCCGCCCCCTGGAGATTCTGGGAAAGGCTTTATTTATGACGCCTTAGGTTTAGGGGACACGTAGGAGAGCCGTCTAAAAGTCCCTACAACGTCCTATTCAAACCGTTTGACACTTCTCCTCAGTCTCGATTAATTCCCAATTGGCAGAAAACTAATTACCGACGGATTAACTGTGCGCGAACAATACCGCACTTCAAATCCAATCCTACACCCTATCCGAAGTTAGGCACCTATAATCTACCAATCGAAATGTATATTTGTATTGCACTCCGCACAAATTAGTTGGAATAGCATCAGTGGGGACATTAAGCTAATAGGGTCGACTTATTGGAGATTTTTTTTAGCCAGGCAGTATTTCGGCCGGGCAACATTTTGAAACTGTTGACAGATGCGTAGCGGCCATTAGATTGAACGCCGGCCGTCATAGTGTTATAGGGCTAATAATTGTCAAAGTAAGCCATTAATTAAAAATGGTGGGTGTAGGGTAAACAAAGCGATTTTACATATGACGTAATGCTAATAAAAATAAAAATTTTGGGAAAGTGGAAGAAGATGCATATTAAACATAGTGACTATTTCCCAGAGAGCACAACTCTGTCCCAAGGATGTCCAGTGGAGAGAGTTTTCTGGACAATGCAGCAGTCCATTGGACAGCCAAATTTGTAAGAAATTTTGTCCAAGGATATCCAGTGGATAATACAATTGTCAAAAACGTTGAACGACTCTTTGACATCCCAAAAAAAAAAGTTTCAATATTTTGACTATTGTACCACTATATTAAAGCCAATGGTTATCCAGTAGTTATTCGCTATCCAAAGAGTATCTTTATGGCTCAGTGTTGAAAAAAAAATTATTACAATGTATATCCGTTGGTCTAGTTTTCTAGGTACACTGGATATATTGGTTCTAACGGATATCCAGTGGACAGTTTTGTCAAAGCTACTCCAACATCATAAGTCTGATTGTCGATTCCCGAGGATAGATTTCCTAGCAAAGGATGGGTATTAAAATACTAAAATACCACTTAGTCTAAAATAATGAAAAATACTTAACTATAATATACAAAGGATTTGGCTAGATATGAGAGAAATGTTATTATTGGTAATGAATAAGAAAAAATATGATCTATTGGATATCCAAAACAGTTCGGACAAAAGACATATTTATTAATGTGCCAACCAGGCCAAGCCCGATTGACATAGATTTTTTGATAAATATTCAATGTTTGGTCAATGTATAAAGTACATCACTTTTGCAGGACACAAAATGGACGTCCGCCGGATATAGTTTATTTTTGGTCCGATGGACCAAGAAAAATCGTTATCCATTGGATATCCAAAAACTAACTGAAAAAAAGTAGTTCTTTATGGATCAAAATTGGAAGTTCTTTAGACTCAGTTTTTTTGTCATCCTCTGTACAATGCGGTCGGTTTTGGACAAAAAATGGCTGTCAGATAGACAATTTGTGCTGTATGGGTTTATAAAGTGATCCTTTCTGAATCGGGGAGAAACGAACATTTTGGCGAAATGTTAGAAATAAACTCAAAATTCGCAGTGTCATGTATTTTTATCTCTCTCGCACTTGCACAGTGTGGATAGGCTTTGTCTGTCTCAGTTCGGCCTGAAGATCGGCCCAGATCGGCTTGAAGAAAGACAGTTGGGCTATCTGATTTGAGAGAGATGACGTTATCTGTAATTACACGGGTGTGACAGAGATAGGTAGAGACACATTTGCACGTGTAATTGCGAATTTCGAGTTTATTATTAAAATTTCGACAAAATGCTTGTTTTTCCCCGATTCAGAAAGGATCACTTTATAAAATAGTCACAGTCACAGTTTAATATGCATCTTTTTCCACTTTCCCAAAATTTTAATTTTGCAAGCTTCAAATTTTAATAATCCCGTCATTTCCGAATGTTTGAAAAATACATTATTAGGAGATCAGAATGGGTAAGAAGGTATATGAAAACTGATGGTCTCATATGATCAATTTCCTTGGTCAATGGTTCTGTTCTCCTAATCCAAAAGAGGCGGTTGTGACGTAACCGTGTCAATTCCCAAATGGGAGAGACAAATTTTTGATGACTGATTTTTTTTTAAATTTGAACGTCAAAGGCCAAACCTTGCAAAGAGTAATGTTTAATTTAAAATAAAAGAAAAAAATTGGCGTCGCATGGCAACATTTCAGGGAAAGTTGGTATGTAATTTCGTCGGAGAAGGGGTCGGTCGCCTCCCTCTGTATTCGCCTCCTGGGGTGCGTTCAGATTGAACGTCGGGTAACGCCCGGGCGCGCCCTGGCCGTTCAGATTGATTTGGTTAAAATTTACCCGGCTGTTTAGATTTTCGGTAAATTTTTACCGGACGCTACCCAAACGCGCACTTTCGCACCCCACGAAATAGGCTGATAAAATTTGTCCCGCATGCGCAGATCAAATACTCAACTACTTCTAACCTTATTTCAGAGACAATATTTTTAGTATTTGTGTTTTTTAAATTTGAAGTCTAGTTTTTGACAATGGAAAGAATCAGTACACATTCCCATAATTTGGTGTTGGACGAGAAAGGCAATTTTGTTCTAGATGAAACAGTCAAGAGTGGTGAACTGAGTGAAAAAGTGATGAAAGTGAATCATCCTCAACGAGTAGTTCTTTATTTATAAACGCATTTACTATTACTTCTTCCATAATTACAATTTTTTTTAAAATGTTTAGAGCGAGGTTATGATAATGCGTCTTGTTCGTTCATATCGGACGAATCGCCGGGCACACTCGGAGTGCACTCTCTATCGGGTAACGCTCTGCGCCGGACTTCACCCGGACTCTTCAATCTGAATGCACCCCTGTGACTGTACCGGCACGGGTTTGTTGTCTGCAGCACGCGGGCGATCGATATTATGGATAGTTCCAAAGAATACGATTTTCCTGTGCGCCGCCACTGCTTTGGATCGATAAAAATAAGCAAGAACGAAAACGAAAGTGGCGCATCAAGTTTCCAAGCCAAGAACTAAAAAAACGATAGCTGCGCCACTTGGTTTTCAAGTAAGTTGAGCGGGGTCGCAAATTAACCATTTGTGCTAATGGATTTCCCTCCCATTTTTTTTGCAAAACAATCCCAGCAAACACGGCTCCTTCGGGCCTTCGTCGGCCCGATGTCGATTGCCGAATTTGCCGTCATCGGCATGACGTCGATTTACGACATCGGCCCAGCAGTTTTTTTTTGTACGTAGGCCCAATGTATGTTTGCCGACGCAACGTTAGACTGTAGCCCGCCGTCGGACCAATGGTAAATTTTACTTTTTACTGACATCGTCATACCGTCGCTGTACGATTAAGTTCCGATATGGTTTAACCACATGGTACCGACCATCCGCCCATATAGCTGCTTAATTTGGTCGGTCTAACGTAGGCAAGCTGGTCTCGGCCCGACATCGGTAAACTATTTAAGTCCGACATTGGTTTCCTAAAGCGGTCCAACGTCGGCGATTGACGAAGGTCCGTTGGTGGTAGCTTAAAGCGGCCCGACAATGGCAAACTACAAAGGTCCGATAATAAGGCCCCACATCGGCCTCTCAAAGCGGGCCGACGTCGGTGATTGACGAAGGTCTATCGGTGG
This sequence comes from Oxystoma pomonae, assembly GCA_963921995.1. Lineage (NCBI taxonomy): Eukaryota > Metazoa > Arthropoda > Insecta > Coleoptera > Brentidae > Oxystoma > Oxystoma pomonae. The sequence goes on from OY998171.1 coordinate 66,442,603, forward strand.
TTGCTTGACACGATCCGACATTGGCAAACTACAAAGTTTCGATAATGCGGGTGCTTAACCAGTCGGGCTGGGTTAAGTGGCGGAAGAGGTGATTCTTGTAGAGAAGTACCACCATCTTGTCTCATTATCACTGTACAGGGAACATAGTGACATTAGCGCCATCTCTGCATACTAGGAAGTAACTATTAATCAGTTTAAAAATTTTAATGTGACGTACCATCGTCTGTTGCCGGGTATCGGTTATCGGTCCTAAAGCAGATAGAGTGCGTTTTGGCATAAAGTCGACTATAGTAAATAGGACCATCGTCAGTTGCCGATTTTCGTCCTATTAAACAAAGTTCCAATCGGACCGTCGTCGGCCCTAAAGCAGATAAAGTGGGCGTCGGCATAAAGTCGACTATAGCAAATCGGGCCAACGTCAGTTGCCGATTTTAGACCGATTAAACAAAGTTCCAATCGGACCATCATCGGCCCTAAAGCAGATAAGGTTTGCGTTGGCCTAATGTCGACTAAAGTAAATCGGGCCATCGTCAGTTGCCGATTCTCGTCCGACTAAACAAAGTTCCAATCGGACCGTCGCACGGTGGTGAGATCATATGAGATTATGCGGCCAAAATATAGAAACTATTAATTTTGTTTGTAAATCCAGAGATCTAATGTAAAATAAGTTTGCTAGAGAGCTTTTAAAGAAAGAACAAGTAAAAATTAGCTAATTTATCAGAAACTAAGAAAATATTGCATTTTTTAGATAAGTGACGAAAGCCTTAATTTTCTCCTTTATAATTGAAGATACAGACCGCTTCAAGCTACATAGGGGGAACATAGGGGGAATCAAGTCCAATTTACTCTCCGTGCCGTACGACCGAGGTGGATTCGAAGCACGCTGCAGTGTTATCTTTTGGAAATTCATTTTGTTTTATTTCTGCCTTGCTCGAGAAACAGATGGGTAAGTTCTTAATTGAAATAATACATTTTTAAAACCAAAAATGGATGTCTACGAAGTTGCCGAAAAAGTGCAGATGGTCAAATGGTCAAATCGTCATAACCCAACACACGTTCGATATTGGTCGAGGGAAAATTTGCATTTGTATTTTGACGTAAGTATCCCCAAAAACTAAATGTTTGGGGGGGGGTATTATAGGGGAACACGTAATTGGGCCATTTTTTATTAACGGCAATTGCAATTTGAATGGTCCTAGATACTTGGATCTACTGCAGCAGCACATTATTCCAACTGCTAGGCAGTTGTTAGGTGTAAGATTTGGTGAAACATGGTTTCAACAAGATGGTTGTTCCGCTCACAATGTTAGCCTTGTTAGGGAATATCTTGATAATGTATTTCCTAATCGGGTTATAAGTACACGGCGAACTATTTTATGGCCAGCTCGATCTCCCGATCTTGCTCCTAATGACTTCTATCTGTTTTTGAAGAAGCTTTTCAAATTATCACCCCTAACATGCTTGGAAACGTTAGAAAGGGTTTTTATAGTAGGCTCGGATATTGTCTAGCCGAGCAAGGAGGACTTTTCGAACATTTGCTTTAATTTTTTTTTGACTGGGAGAATCTTTTTGGTTTTTAGAATGTATTATTTTATTTTGAGAACTTGCTTTTATTTTGTTTCTCCTTATTATTTTCATTGTAACACGTCGTCACTGATAAATCTGAGCAGTTGACAATAAAACGCTCTTATTTATCAGTGACAAAAAATAAGAAAATTACGTTATAAAAATTTGCGTATTTATTGACCAAATTCCAGTTTCATTGACTACACTCCACACAGCACCGTGGTTAGAGGCGTACTAAATACCAAAGGAAAGTCATGCAAGTAGTGATCGCAAACCTGAGTATTGGTTGCTTCACTGATAGGCGTGCGGTGTCTCTGCATGTACGTACACTGGCAAATTAGACTTCTTCCGCCCTATGTTCGCAGTAGCTTGAAGCGGTCTGTATATTTAAAGTGTGTTTAACATTAAAAATTAATATTATTATTATATTAATGTTATTAAACTTTATTATTTTAGGTTGTCTGTACTAATTAAAAAAAATATATTTGTATATACAGGGTGCCTCACGACGAAAATCGATACGATCGATTTTTCAAAAAGTGGGCTATGGAAAATTTTGAAAATTTGGCAGTATACCAATGGCGATGGAGGCAACTCGGCTAGAATAATTTCAAGATGACGCAACTTCCGGTTATATCGGAAGTGGATATCTACTCTCTTATTTTAAATGGGACAATAATATATTATTTAATTTTAAGATTCCAAGATTTCTAGACATATTTATATATGTCTATACTTAACTAGCCGTTTTTGAGATAAAAATATAGTGGGAAAACAGTTAGATAGAAAATGAAATAATATATAGGGTGTCCTATTTAAAATAAGAAAATACTTCAGCCGAGTTGCCCCCATCGACATTGGTATACTGCCAAGTTTTCAAAATTTTCCATTGTCCACTTTTTGAGAAATCGATCGTGTTGATTCGTCGTGGGGCACCCTGTATATTTTACTGAAAATAACATATTTACTTGAATCAATTTAATAATAATAACTAGATAAGTAACTAGATAAATACAAAAGAATAAATGGCATCAAAAGACTTAACATTTCTTTAAAGCTAGCAGTTGAATAGCTTCCACGTCCAGTTCGGGACTAACATTTTTCTTCCATTTTTTCCCTAAACTAGTCAAATAAGGATCAAAAGAAATCAGCAGTGAATGAAGAATATCTTCGTTAGTAGCAGATCTTGAACATTTGCGTGAATATAGTTGTCGAAATCTTTTGAAGTCTTTATTTCTAGACTCGGATGCCTCCTCACAAAACAAGTGAACATAATCTGACGCATCAAGATGTACGGTCTACTTTAAAAATTTATATCATTTGAATAGGCACACTTGGGCAGATACAAGTAATTAATTATGAAAGACGGTGAAATATAGTTTATTTTTAGTGTAAAATCTAATCTTCGGCAAACTTCGCAGATTATTTATTTCCTTGCCGAAAGTGAAACGTTTCATTTAAAAAAATAATGTGTACCATAGTAGCTAATTTACTTTATCGAACTAAAAGAAAGATATTTTGGAAAACCAAATATTATCAGTTAAATTCAAAAAACATGATATAATTTGAAAAAAAGAACTTTAGGGATAAATTCCAAAACAGCCATTGGGGAAAATTACTTCAACTTCATGGAGGTTTTTTCATTTTATTAAAATATTTACTTGCCTTGCAAATACTTCTGATGTTGAAATTAATTTTTTGCAGTAGTTATTTTTTTATGGTATTAGTTATGATTATGGCATGAATTATTTTATATATTTTTTATTTTTATTTGAAGCAATTTTGGCCGCATGATCTCATATGACCTTACCACCGTGCGTCGCGTCGTCGGCTCTAAAGCAGATAAAGTGGGCGTCGGCTTAAAGTCGACTATAGTAAATCGGGCCATCGTCAGTTGTCGATTTTCGACCGATTAAACAAAGTTCCAATCGGACCGTCGTCGGTCCTAAAGTGGTGCCGGCATAAAGTCGACTGTAGTAGTGTGGACCTCCGTCAGTTGCCGATTATTGACCGAAAACTGAAAATCGCAATCTGTCCAACATCGGGCTAGCGTGTAGTCGCCGATGTCGACACATTGTTGCTGGGATGTCTTAACTCTGCATATTAAATATCTCGCAACAAACGGACAACGCTGCGTTGGTTAGAACCGTCAGTAGATTATTTCAGTAGGCTTAGTTTTACCCTGCAAGATTTGCCCTAAAGAAAATTTGAGCCAAACTTTGAAATCCAACTTCTAATAAACTTGCCGACTTTTCGCCAGATTTAAACTTTGTTTAAACGTATTGCCATAGGCAGTTCTGTTTTGAAAAGATTCGTCGTACATGAATATCACGTACCGACTCGGGATTTTAATTCGCAACCACCTTAAATCAGTTAAAACCTAAAAGTTTGTTTTAGTTTCGCAGCGGGTTAACTTTCGGAAATCTCTTTAGCTAAAGTTTTCGGATGTATTGCCGAGAAATATAACTTGAAACTTGTACTTAATCAAAAAGCGGACAAGTTTTCACGGGGGAGAAAAAAATTAACAAAAACAGACAGAAGCAGGGGAAAAACTTACATTATTAATAGTGCGACGCACTTTTTGCTTATGTATAAAAAAAAATTGTGGTTTTATCTTTAATTAAGGAAATCGGGTTTTGAATTAAACAGTTAAAAGTTTTAAAGTGCGGGATGCAAATACATTTTTTTTAAATTATTACCCGTTGCTCGGTCTTGGAGATTGGGAGTGGGAGAAAACAAAATGTACTTTAGTGGACGCCACCAATTTTTCCAAAACCAGCTAAATTGGAAAAGCTGCCTATTTGTTTTAGGTGTTTAACCAGAACACGATTTATAATTTGTGGGAAATTTAAAAGAAGCAAATTTAATTCACCCGTTTAATGAGTTTAATATAATCCAAATTATCTACAAAATAGGGGGGTACCTTAAAAGGCAGGAAAAAAAAAAGGTTAAATAAGTTGAACCGAAAAGAGTTATTCTAATTTAGCACATCCTGTTATGTACCCTCTAAGCCCCTCAAGTGATCACTTTCGGTTCACACGGAGAATCAATAAATCGTATCAAATAATTAAACCAGAAAATAATAAAACTATAACTAAAATGAATGCGCGGAATGACGCAGATTCGCAGTAGCGCGACTCAGTCTCGCAGTAGCGCAAGGCAGTCTTTGCAGTATCGCAGTCTTGCAGAAGCGCATCAGCGTGATAAATTATTAAGCCTAAACTTATCTGTTTATCCAAAATAGCTGAATAAAGGTCACTGTCCTTGTGAAGAGCAGGTAAGCCCCATACACAAGGTGATCCAAAAGACAGGGTAGGCTTGGTGGTTGATTCAGGTGTTGATTCAGAGTAAGGCTAGGTTTTAGACTGGCACTTGAGCCCTATTGTAGAAAGAGAGACCACTTATTTAGCAAACTCAAAATAGCAGAATAGCAAAGTATTAATATTTTAAGTTTAGGAAAAAAAAGAGCCTTTCATATATATATAAGAACTTGAATAAAATTTCAAGATAGCATTAATGAAACTAAACTTATACAATAATGATAAAAAAAAATACTTGCAACCAAAAAAAAGGTTTTGAAATGAAATAACATTAATAAAATATATACTAATAATTACCTCGATGGGATGTCTGGAGGGCAAGAAACACAGTCACGTGCATGTGGTAAGTCCGACAGAAATCCGCAAACAATGCGAGTGTAATCTTGGTCCCAAAACAGCAAAACGCACAAAATATCTTCTAAGAAACGTAGCCCCAAACACAAGAATTATTTTGAGATAACTTAATTTGAAATCCCACTAAGGATTGCGAAAATAAAGCCAGAATAAAAATTAAGATCTCGAACTAGCGGTTACCAATGACGTGTTATCGTGTGTTCTTTTTTTAAGGTTGGTTCTGAATCCTCCAAAAACACTGTGCTGCGCACTCCAAAACCATTTGATCATAATTAACAAATGAAAGTAAATTAACTTTTACTAAAAAATCTTACAGTTTGTCCTTTTCTAACAACAAGCAAAATATGTACAAAAATAGGACAGAAAAGGGGAAAAAGGACTCCAGTAAAATAAAATGAAAGAGTATTCAGAAAGTAAGTTAACTACTGAAATGGTCTTAAAAGTCCAACAAAGACAAGGCAACATTTTATAAAAATGAGAAAGAAGCATAAAAAGACAACTACTCCATGGGCGGTTTAGATACATGAAACGACCGATATAAGCTACAGATCTTTAAATACCATGACCCCTATTTTGAAGTGCAACAACCGATTTGAATTAAGTTAATCAAATAAAGAGGACAATATTAGTTTTCCCCATATTTGACAAATTGTGCATTTAATATGAAAATTATGACGTTTAAGTTTACAGTCGACGTATAAAGCGCCTTCTCTTTTAATAAATTGATAGTCCTAAAAATATTTTGCCAATAGATATGGCAACCCTTATGAGTGCAAGAATTAAACATTTAAAATGCAAGTCTTTCAGATTGTGCACAGTAAAGAATCTTCCCTAAGTTTTGAGAACAGTCATGAAATAATTAGAATACACCAAAGAAAAGAATTAAAACTGACCAAGCTATAAAGTTATGGTTTGGGACAATTAAAATATCACAAGTTACAAAGATATTAAATTAATTTAAAAAGTTAAAACAAATTACCAAAGACATATTTCGGAAATATTGACTAAGGTGGCAACATAGCAAATTTTCAGTTCCAAACTAACACACAGGTGACTGAATCTATTTTTAGCTTAAAAATCAGTTCAATTTTGGAAAACGGCATAAGGAAAATCAAAACAAAGGTGCGAGTGGTGCAGCAAAATTGTTTAAAAGAGACGTAAAACTATCCTAGAAAATTACTAGGGATTATCAATAACGTACACGAAGGTAGGCCGAAGTAAAATTAATAAAATAGTGATAGAAATAGTTAGGCATGACAGATTAATTAAATTATTTATCTATTTCTAGGTAGAAAGCTATGAAATGATCTATGAGTCATCAGACCACTCCGTGATAAGCTAGGCAAAATAGAAAATGTTCTAGGATTGACATAGATAAATAGAGATCTCGGTAGATATAAGATAGACGTGAAATAGAAAATAGAAAAATGGAAATGGAGAATGGGTTGCAGAACAGTAAAGAAGTGATGCAAACAGAAATGTTCCTAGATTAAGGTTGGTAGGTAATAGGCGACAAAATATTACTAACATAGCCAGAATAGAAAATAGACGGCTAGGCAAATAAATTTCTGTTAGTTAATATTAACTAATTAATATTTTATTTTCTTTCAGGCACAAAATAGAGATGCATAGAAGAAAAATGGAGAACGGATAGAAAAGAAAATAGGTGAGAAAATAGGTAAGATGAAAATAATAAGAAAAAAAAGGAATACAAAGTTTCAGAATACTATTTCTATTTCAGGTTGATTGCCATGTTACATAGAAGCTGCATCAATGGAAAAAAAATAGATCTTAATTATAGGAGAATAGACAAAATAATAAATTAAGAGACAGAACCCCACTTCGTCATAAAGCTATATATGATTTGCTATCGTTGCTATTACATATATACATACGTTTTATTTTTAATAAAATTATTTACAATGTTTGTGCTCTTTTATTCGTTTCTTAAATACTACAGAAGAAAAAAAATATATATATTAATCGTATTAAATTTTCCCACATAATCTCTTACGCTCAAACTTTTTTTTAATTTGGCGAATGCGTTAGACTAGTACATTGGGAGTCAAGTTAAATTAAAAAGGAAATAATACACAGACGCGCTATTTTGTTAAGGAACTATAAGATTTTTAAAAATGTAATACTAGTTCTTTTTAGTAACAAAATTTAAACGTTACAATAGTACATTATAAACCTAGGAACTAAAGTGCCACATTTAAACCCGCGGCAAAAGGTTTGTTAAAATTACGTTATTTCTACGGCAAATGGTTCGTCAACTACAAGAAAGGGTGCTAAGAATAAAACCTTTGACACGGATCACTACTCTGTGTCTTGGCCAAGAGCAAGTGCTGTTTGGCTTGACTTGGCATAAATTTAATTGTAATTTTGCAGGGATTAGTTTTTTTTATCCCTGAGGGACTAATTTTACTTCTAATCCCCAAGCTGAGGGATTAAATTTATTTATAATCCCTTAGGGATTAAATTTATTTATAATTCCCTTAGGGATTAAATTTTATTTAAATTCCTCAGGCATTAAAACTGTCACTTTAGTCCCTAAAAAGAGTCATTAAAAGTACCTATTTAATCCCTAAAGTGCATAAAACTCAAGTAGCAATTTGACGTATAAAAATCGGACGTCGGTCTCCAACGTCCGTTTAACCTCGAACCGGCTCCTACTTGCACCTATATCGCACATCCAAATGCGAGTCGTGTCGACGTCGAACACTTTACTTATTAGGGTCTAGCGATGTACTTAAACTGACCTGGCGGTAATACACGGGTCGATCGTACGACGTTCGTTGGACCGCCATCGGATTTACCTAAGTTTCTACAATATGTCCAGGACGCATCGACATCATTAACTGGAGTAGTCGCCAACGTAAAATATAGTTTTAGCCGAGGTGGAGTAGGTAGAGGTAATCTCATTATACCTATTTATATCTTATTATTTCCATCGGGTAAACCTTTTTGTGAATAGAAGCTACCTATATGGAGAACAAGGAATATCATTCTTTAGAAGCAGTTTATAATAATGATAAAAAGACAGGCCTTTAACGCACGATGGGGATGTAAAATTACCAACGAAGATTAGTTTACCGATAAACATTGATAAGATAATTCAGAAAAATACATGCGCCTCAAAATTTCTTAGATTTTATAGAAAAAAAAATAAAATAAAAAAATATACATATATTTTTTTTTTATTTGCAAACATATTTGAGATTTCTTAGTTTAAGCTGTATTCTAACGTAATTGGAAAATTTAACCTGTGCTTGTCTAATGGCGGAAGACACCTAATTCCTAAGTATGGCGGATTTCTACTGAGGCCCAAAAAATAACCAATTTGGACCGGATCTCCAATTTTAGTAGATGGTCTTTACTCGATCCGTGATAAATTGATTTATTCGAATGCATTTTGGACGTCGGGCCATGGTATACACCTTATACGTAGGCTTGACGATGGCTCAACGTCCCGCCGACAAATCTGGACCCGACGTTCAATTTTCGTACGCGTCTTTACTTAACACAGGGAAGGTTTCAGCCCCAATGCCCCAATGGCCCGTCGAAGTGGAATTCGTCCGATCGACGACGGCTTGGAGTCCAGTAACTGTGCTTAAACGGCAAATGTTTTTCAAATATTTCTTGCAATACAAAAGAAGTGAACAGTGAACAAATTTCGGCAAAATCGCAAAAAACAATGAGTGAGTATGTCTGAATGACCTTTTCTTTGGCATCTTTAAAAGAACCCTTGTTTACTGTTTTGAACTATCCACTTGAATAAATTTATGTGCATCCATCGTTAGGCATTTTTCCTTCGGCAACCAGAAGACACCAGTAGGAATCTAGCGGACGTTATTATACGTACGTTATAAATACAAAAAAAATACGTCGTACAAGCCAACGACATATATCGTCGGCGATATACCTATGATTATTTCTGAACATCAACGGATGTCGCTACATCGTTGGAAAATCCACCTAAAACTATGTCGGCTCTGTTGACGATGGGACATCATCTGTATCTGGCCTTAATTTTACTTTTATCTATTAGGGACTCTATCGGACGTTATTTGTAGTTGGCGGAACTTCTTAAAAATATGTTAGACATAAGGACGTCTGTCGACGACTAGGCATGCACTAATACTTGAACTGGACTAAGGTGGGCTACTGACCGACATCAATGGGTCGATGGAACCTGTACTTAAAATTATATTACAATAGCTGACGTCGTCTCCACATCTGATTCAATTATTTTTTGTAACTGCACCCTAATTTTTAGTCAAACCGGACGTTGGATCATGATTTAAGGCGGTGTGTTCCACCAGGGAACTCAAATTCAACTTAAATACGACGTCGCATTGGTCAGATTAGGTCGGAAGTCAGGAAAATGCTGCTTGGGAAGCTTTTATTTAACTTGCAATGTATCTATGTAAATACGTATGTTTGTTCGGGTGGAATCTTGCAACTTAATTTTGACCAACTCCTTCCCGACTTCCGATCGGCTTCAAATTTGGTGCTTATATAGCTGCGGTGACAACACAAGAATATGGTCTGATGAAATTGACAGCTCCCCCCCTACTCGAAGAGGGCGGAGGGGGCTACAATTGAAGTACGCCCGATTTCGTTGAAATTTGGTATGTTGGGGCACTTGGGGATGGAGATAACGAATTTCTTATCGGTTTTTGAAGATTCAATATGGTGGATTCAAGATGGACGATTTTTGGTCATCTTTTGCTAACCAATTTTAACTAACTTTTACACATTTATAGTTATGTTGACAATACAATAATATGTCATTATTAGCCACCCCTCCCTCCTACGAGGGGAGTGGCGGGGGGAAAACACCTAAGTTTGTCCGATTTCAAGCAAAATTGGTATACGGGGCTTTTATCCACATCCGATTGTGTTCAAATTTTGGTATACGGGTATAGTTCCGGTGAAAATACAATAATATGGCATATTCTGAGGGACCCACCTCCCTCTAACGAGGGAAGTAGAGGGGGAAATAGATTTAGTTTGTTCAGTTTAAACCAAAATTGGCAAACAAGGGTTTTTATGGAGGGGGATTATGAATTTTTGATTAGACAAATTTGGTATGCGTTTGTAGTTCCGGCGAGAATACAATAATATGGTATTATTAGGTACACACTTCCCTCTAATGAAGGAAGTGGAAGTGGGAAAATATATAGTTAGCGATTTTTTCCGTATAAAAATAATAAATAAAAACATTCTTGGATGTTTGCCAGTAAGTAATGAAAACATAAGTATTTAAAAACACTATGACGGAAACTCGTCTGGCGGGCTCACCCGCAGATGCACCGTAAAAATACGTTTGCTGATACATAAGCATTCGAAATGTTGTGAAAAAAAAAGAAAATGGAAGTTTGAAACTCTGACTTACTCTCAGACATATTGAAATTGCCCAAATTTGCCCAAAGTAGTCTCAACTTAAAAAGCTTTTTAGACCCTCAAAAAAAAACTATTCAGCTATTAGGTTTTGTTTGTGGTTTGTTTGGTATCTATGTTTTTTATAACAGAAAAAATTATACGTAGTTACTCAAGCGCGGATTTCAGGAAAAAGAGGGGTAGTTAACAGGGGGGCTTTAAATTTTTTATGAAAACATTTAGAAAATCAAAAGTAGGGCCCCAACAAGCATTTGGACGTTATATTACGTTATGGTCACGTAGGGCAAGAAATACCTGACGTCGGCTCCGACGTCCATCAGTCTTCCTGAGGACTCAATTTAGCACCTAAGTGGGGAATCAAAATTCGAGTCGTTTCGACGTCGGGTCCTGCACAATGTTTTGGTCAAATATTACGTCAAATTACGTAGACCCACGACCCAAAGTTTTACTGTGCACACCAAGTTTAAACTTATTAGGTAAAAACTTTTATATGTCTAAACAAACACATCCCAATGAATTGTTGATGACAATAATTATTATCTTAGTTATTGTAGGTAACTGAAAAAAGTTAGTTTTACACATTCTATGGATGCAAATCTTCCAACGAAGTTCAGTTTAGTGATAAATATAATTAAAATAGACATTAAAAAAACAGAAACCCACAAAAATAATTCAAAAAGTATTAAGAAATTAATTTTGAAAAAAATTGACCTAAAAATAAAATCTTTATAAAGAAGCCCGTTTCTTATAGTAAAAAATTATAGGCATTTAAAAAAAGGATTTTAGTTGCCAACAAATGAGTTAATTTACATATCAAGCCTTTAAAATTAAAAAATAAAATGTACTGTTGTAATGGCGCATCGACGCTAAACGTTTAAAATGGCGTTTCGGGCGCCGACCAGATTTCTAATGATTATTTACCTATTCGGACAAGAACACCTCCTGCGACGTCACCTTGTAGAACGACCCGACCTAGAATATTGTAGTATAATTGTAGGTCACGCACCCACGTCGGTGGACCTCGGAATAGTTACATTTAATAAATAAAAGTTTGGCAACGTCAATTTTATTACAATTCTACTTTAAAACTCATACTAAATATAACGTCTCATGAATTGGACGTTATACCGGGTGTCCCGAGGTGACTGGCCTATAAGATTATTTTGTAAACTATACAATAGAAACTTTTAAACTTTCTATTCTAACATAAGATCATGTAAAGTATATTTATAAAATACTTTCGTATTTGCAGTGTTGCCATTTACAGAAAATCTTGGCAACAACTAAATTTATTGACGTCCGTTTTCACTTTAGCCTGACCTTAAATTTTATTCTAAAAATTACGTCGCCGAAATTAACGTTAATTTACGTCACTGATAAGTAGCGAGCATCACCAACATTTGGCTACGTCAGTTTTGGTAAGTATCGACGTCACAACTGATGCACTAGTTGTTGGCGACGTCAGGTCTTAGTAAAAAATACGTTGTTTGATGGACAAACCAACTGCCGACCTAAATTTGCGCCAAAACCGACGTCATGTTAGGTTGTAATTTCGGAAGTCAGAAAAATGCTGCTTGGGGCATAAATTGCGGCGCTATAGCACCTTTGATATTTACGGTACCATTTTAATTTTGTGTAAAAAATTTCATTTGTGGTGTCATTTTCTTAAAAATTTTCGCCTGCGACGCTTTGAAAACACATTTTAATTTAATTTTAAATCAAAAAATGCATTTTAAGTGCAATTTTCTTAAAAATTTTCGCCTGTGGCGCTATGCTACCGTTGATATTTAAGATTTTAGTTTAATTTGACTCAAAAATTGCATTTTTAATGTAATTTTCTCAAAAATTTTTGGCGCATTTAAACAAATGTATGAAATAAACAACTTAAAATCTGAGTACCCTCTCCCCCTAGATTTGAGATCAAATCCTCGCTTGTAGTTACCAAGTTTTGTTTGCATATATTCATAAAAGTTATGCTTTTATTCTACTTTTTTTTCGTATCGAAACCCTCCTTTTCATATAACTGGGACCGCCACTGCGATCTAAGGAAATAGTTTTTAGCGACACTACACGCATGTGTTTTTCCGTTATAAAAAGGAATAATGCCATAGTAAGTTGAATTTTGGAAAGTGAAATTATTCCTCTTCCATACAATTTAGTATTTAAATTAATATTTCATTTAATCCTCATTCCATTCGAATTTTATTTTCCATAGAGCCAGTAAAGACATTTTGAAACATTTTATCGGAGAGCTTATAGTCGGAGAGCACGCAAAAAAGGGCAAGCGTTTTGGTATTGTTAGGATGGAGACCATATTATATATATGTAATATGATAAACCATGGGCACAGGCCGTCGCCAGCCTTTCGAACGCCGGTTGCGAGTTCAGGAATGGCCGCCCCCTCTCACCGTAAAATATTCTGACAAATATATTTTTTGTTTTTTTCATTTTTTCCGTAGAAATTACTAGAGACTAAAATAATTTTTCGAAAAACAAAAATATTTACTATTGGCTTTCGTTCAGAAATAATCTCGGAGATAAGTAAGTGCAGTAAAAAAATTGGTGCTAGAAAGCACGGATATATTGAAAGGAAATGAAAATATCTCGAAAACTATAGCTTTTAAAGATTTGCACCTTATAACAAAATTTTTGAGTAATATTTACGAAAACCAAAATCTGAAAACCGCATATCAATAGCTGCTTCACTTCTAAAGTTATGATTTTTGAAAATATATTTTAACGTTTCTTCAAATAACTCGGAAACTAAAGCTCCCACGAATTTGGACTTTATAACAAAATTTGTAGTCCATATTCATGGAAACCTAAACCTGAACTACTTGCTTTTGTTCCAAAGTTACAATTTTTTTCAATATTTTATCCCCCTTTTCACCCCTTTTCACCCCTTCAACCCCCCCCCCACCATGCTACCCAGCCGATAAAGGATGTTTGTACCAAACTTCGGTAAAATCGATTAAGGCGTTCTTGAGTTATCGTGTATACAGGCAGAGAGACAACAAAAGCATCGAGAGCTTTGGTAGCTTCGACTATAATATTATCAGTACTATCCAAGGAATCCCCGCGCTGCCTCTAGCATGCTGATTAGAGTGCAGTGCTGCCACCTGCTGCTACAGAGAATTTGCAGAAGTTCGACACGCCTGCGTAAAGTCAGTTGACCGGTAGGCGCCAACGCTCATAGTCATAACCAGTAACTTTGCAGGCCGCCCCGAGCCTCCCTATTGCATGCATTGAATTGAAATGCATGGAAAAATAGTAGGTACTATATCCGGAAAATAAACATTAAGCAAAAGCGCTGCTAAAAAGGTTCATTACTAATTAACTTCAAAATATAAGTTATTACCTATACAGATATTATTATTTATTATGTATTATTTCGATGACTAATAATGTGGTATATATACAATCGGTCTGCCTTCGGTCGCCCGGGTGCAGCCGCACCTCTGCACCCCACAAAGCAAAAAGACGTGAAAAACACACTTTTTTAAGTTTAATGGGTCAATTTTTTACGTTATTTTCAAAACAACGTTATTTCGATGTGATTTTAACGTGGCTTTGAAAATAACGTAAAAAATCGACCTATTAAACTTAAAAAAGTGTGTGTTTTTCACGTCTTTTTGTTTTGTGCTATGTGGGACCCCCCCTGACGACGGCCCTGATGGACACCCCTCTAGATCTAGGTTTTTTAAAGAGTTTAATTTTGAAAGGTCCTTACTATGTTTTTCGGAAAATATACCCAACACAAGCAACTTCGATGTATGTACGAAAACTTAAAGCGTCAAGTTTTAAGCCTGGGCAGGCGAACTTTTCGGCACCCTCACTTAATTTGAATTTATGTTTTAGATTTTAACACTGCTTTTGTGTTTTGGCTGTCAAAATTTTAAGGCTCGGGGTCGTCCATAGATATAGCAGAGGGGAGTAGATAGCGCTTCCTACCTGCGCGAACCTTAGAACATTGAACTACTAGAAGGAGCTTTTTTCAGACCCAGGGCAGGGTGCTTGAGTTCAACATCTTCATCCCATTGTTGTCGTGTTAACCTAATACGTTTTCCCCTGTTTTTAATATTATTTAAAATACCTTCAATAATTTTTAGTTCTGTTTAATTAAATGGTCTAGATATAGTAATGAAAATCTATGTTTCTATAAAAAAAAACCTAAAAATGTATTCAAGTAGGATGTCCAACTATAAAAACAAGAAAAAGGTGCTATGGAAATCCCTATTTACAATTAAATTAATGACAAGCCGGCAACACAGATTTCCTGCCTTTGTTTACCAAGAATGGCCAAATATGACGAATTCTAACCTAATATTTAGTTAATATTTTAATTTAACGTACCTGTGAAACGAAATACTGCGGTCCCCCGGCTTCTGTTTCAACTTGCATATAATAATACACTTCGGAATCATTTTTCGCCACAAACTTTTCACAAAATTATCAAAGAAACACTATTGACAAGTGCTGAAACTTTCACTCTCAAAACAATAATGACATTCCAGGAAATATCGAGAAACCGCTACAAACAATCAATGTTGCCACGTTGACTACAAAAGAGGATGATTAAGGAAAACACATGTTAAATTTTCAAAAAACGTCGAAAGTTTTAAATAGGTTGTGAGTATTATATATTATTTTGTCAACATATATCTTAAACCTCATTAATTGATGAATAAATAAGCGTCAAAACTTAATCCAAATTTAATAAGTTTTTTGTTGCATAATTTTGTTATTTAAATTGGCAACACAGATTGCTTTCTCCCCTTTCCCCACTGTAGATGTTGCACTCACACAACCTGTGTAACCAGACAGACCAGACTCCTTCAGTAGTTCAATGTTCTAAGCCTTATAGTATGGATAGGTGTTGAAACATAAAGCAAAATTACTAATTATAGATCTTTTTTTATTTAAAATTGTTGTATTATTGGGCCTGAAACACTCTTATACAATACTTTAAGGGCCTAAAGTACTTTGCGGAAATTCTGCTCTGTATTAATACCGTATAAATGTTCTTACAGAAAGAAGCAGAGCTTTTATAGGATATTCCTTTAATTGTTGCTGTAAGAACATTCTTACAGAGAGCAAAATTACAGGTAAAACCTTATAGAACCCTTTTGATTTAAAATTGTTGTATTACTGGGCCTGAAACACTCTTATACAATACTTTAAGAACCTAAAGTACTTTGGGGCAATTCTGCTCTATAGTAACACCGTATAAATGTTCTTACAGAAAGAAGCAGAGCTTTTGTAGGATATTCCTGTAAACTGTTGCTGTAAGAACATTCTTACAACAATATAATCGTCGCTGAATTGCTTTTAACACCTAGATGAGTTTTTTGAAACCGCAACACAGCAAACTGGTAATCTGCTGACATTTATAAGGCACTTACATGCCAGAACTGCCCTGTAGTACATAAAAATTGTTAGTTGGGAGTTTAAGTTGGTCATGGCACGTACGAGGTGCCCAGCGGTAAACGTAAAATTTTCCGACTCGGATGTTTCTGTCTTTTACATTTCATTACAATGTATTTCTATCTTGCTTTCTTTGGTTCGGCCGCTCGTCTATTGATTTTTGGCTCCCGTCGGTAAAACTCGCTGCGTATTTGATGACATCTTTACGTTAGCAACATGCCGCAAACGATATGCTACGTATAGGTTAGCGTCATGTATGAACGTTATAGATGCAAATGATGTGACGCTCAACCAATACCCTCTCCACATAGGCCGATCAGCTCTTATCGTTTTAGTATCCTTTTCTCCACCTTCGCCGCCATTTTGACAAAAAAACTAATGGATTATCTGTCACTTTTGAGTGAAAATGGCGGCGAAGGTGGAGAAAAGGACACTAAATCGGTATGAGTTGATCGGCCTATCTGGAGAGGGTACTGGCTCAACGATAGACCGCAGAAATTGGACTTTGATATCTTAATTCGAGCGGAAGTCTTTGCTTTTTTACAGATAAAGGTATAACTTAAATAGTGGTGATTTATAGTGGCGCCGCCTACCGTTGGCACCGCCTACCGTTGCCGTCGACGCCGCCGGCCGCCGTCTACCGTTCGTAGCAGCAATTTATACTGCCGTCGCGTTGGAGCGTTGTTTTAACCTCGAAAACATCGTTTTTGTTGATATTTTTTCGAGTATTAGTTCTTCATACAGCTCACTCAGCTGGCTTTCTTCTGTATCACTCATTTTAAAAATAAAAAATTTAGTTCATAAAAAGAAAACAATCAAAACAAGTTGGATAAGTTAGGTTAGAATTCTTGACAAACAAAACAAAAACAACAATAAAAATCACGTGACCACTCAACATGCTTTTCTATTGGCCGGACTACGCGTGGCTATGGACGGCAAACGGAAAAAGATAAACTTGGCTCATCTGGGGCGGCAGCCAGCGGCGGGTCGACGCAACGACGGCAAGGTATAAATGTAAGTAAAAGGTTCCCATATATTGATGTTTCCCAGCGCCGACGCGAACGCAGACGCAGACGGCGGGCGGTCGGTATAAATCAAGCTTAATGTTTTTACAAACATACTATTTTTATAAATTTTTTATAATTTACCTGCAATTATGCAAATTCTCTGGTATGTTTTTAATACATGGAGAAACTCCTTATTTTTATTTACATATTCGAATACGAAATATCAGATAAAATACCTGATATTTTGGCCGAAAGAATCATTTTTTTTATTTCCGAATATATATCGGTAATAAAACCTACAACAATGTGACAACCTTGCATTTGTGGCGGGTCAGCCATATAACCGTTTGTACGCTGCTCCATTCATTATTTCTAGTCGGCGTTGTAGCTTTAGTATAATCGAGGTTTTGGTATATTTGACAGATTATTAGAAAATTTTTAATACTTTTTCAATAGATTTTTAAGTGTTTGTGGCAAAAGTGATATGACAAAGTGCGTGGTGTGTCAAAAACTGGAGATTGAAGGTGAAAATCAAACATTTCACAGGTGAGATATCACATGTTTTTCCGACACCATCTTATCATAGGCCGCCATAGGCGTGCAGTGTTGCAAAAAACACCAAATATTATTAATAAGTATAGAAAGAAATAAGTTTTTTTGGGATATTTTTGCGAATTTATGATAAAAAAAAAAATGGTATAATCAACCAACCCCAGCTGCGATATTTTGAAATATCCTACATGAATAGCAAAAAAATGAGAGGTGCGTAAGCATGATATTTATTTATAACTACATTCACAGTTTTAATACTATCTGTAGTCAGCTCATTTTTTCTGCCGAGATTTATATAAAATATAAATTTTTAAAATATTTTAACTTTTTATTTATAATATTTACATAGGTAGATACTCCACATAAGATTTTTTTTGTATTTATTAAAAATGCAAAGATACTTTTGTACGTATTAAATAAAAATTATAGTAGAGTGTATAAATTCTATTTATTTTTACACAATGAAAAACCATCATGTAATACCTACAAAATACTACTATTTTCGGCTTTTACATTTTTTCACAATAGTAATTTGCTTAAACAGTGCTGCAGTGCGGAAATTAATACTTTTCGGCACGCTATGGCCATTAAGGGCGAACAAGGCACTTTTGGTACGTTTTTAGTACAATTTCCTACTTGCATAAGAAGCTTCTTCCTAAGGTTTATTTGGTATTTTTGAAATTAAAACCAAAACAGAATTTTGTTTCCATTTTTAATTTAATCTAGTTTTTATTTGCATCTCAAAAGTCCAATTATAATTAAAATTCACGCCGTGCTAAAAAACACTTTTACCTATGATAATTTATAATTTTTTAATAAAGTTTTGCAGGTACCCTATAAATTACAGGCACTTATTTTGTGTCACTTGACATTAAATAGGTAAAAAAAAACTATTTTTTTTAAATGTTTTTACCCACTCGCGTGCGGTAAAGTGCACTAGGATTAAAAAAAAATATTCACGGCGTGCGTAAAAAACTTTTAACGCACGTAATTTTTTTTAAATGGTACTTTATGGACCAAATTTTTAAATTTTGAGTTTGAAATGTGTGTTCACTAAAAACTAATTTTTGATCAAGAAAGTCATCATAAACACACGTAGAAAAAAAATTGTGCCCAACTCTTGAGGAAGTGCCTTTTCCGCCCAAACTCTTTCTTTGAAATTGTGGAAGTAGTCCATGATAGTGGAGTTGATAATTAAATCAAACAAATATGGTCTTTCTCCACTAAATTTTGTTTTTCAATATAAAAATCCAACATGTTTCGGCAGTTTAGACTACCAAAAACCCAAAGAAGAAGAAATAAACTTATTGTCTTATGAAAAGTTGTAGCAAAGAATAAAGTTACTCATCCTTTTATTTAAGTGTTTTTTATATTATTATTACTACCTATATATTTATACAAAGAATTGATTAATTTTGTTACCAACTTGTTTTTTCTATACCTCTAAGAATTTAACTTAATTTAAAAGGATAAGTTACCTTTCATTAATTCTTTAAAAAACCATTACCCAAAGAAGAAGAAATAGACTTAATGTCTTAGGAGAAGTTGTAGCAAAGAATAAAGTTTCTCATCCTTTTATTTAAGTGTTTTTTTATTATAGTATTACCTATATATTTTTTTTTATTAATTTTGTACAAATTTGATTTTTCTATACCTCTAAGAATTTAACTTAATTTAAAAGGATAAGTTACTTTTCATTAATATCTTTAAAAAACCATTACAGTTAAAAAAATTAAATTCGCTTACCCTAGTCCGCCTACTAGGATTGCCCTGTTTTCCTATCCTCCAATTAGCCACATGTTTTGGCCTTTAATTAGATTTAAATTTTAACTTTCTTTGCTGACTTAGATTTTATTATTGTTTCATTAAATTACTTGTAAACCAAGTTTGAGCTATTTACAAGCGTAGTTAAAAAAATCAGTTGGAAAGGTGAAATAAATATCTCCTTCTTTTTTCATTATCCATAATTTGAACCAACCAAAATAATTTACCTGGGTTCTTTGCCACCATTTGACGTTCTCACTCTCTTCTAGAATTTTTCACGTGAAGCCGTTCAAGTTTAAAAATTTCAATATCCATGTTACAATTTTGGTTTTTTAAATTAAAACTTGATCCCTTCTGACATCTGTCAGAAGGGAATCTTGCTATTTCATGTAGTATCTAGTTAAATACCGAATGGTTTTTTTTTCAAGGGGCGGCGCGAAGCCTGGCAAGTCGGCCTCCCTGGGCCCTTTCTGCCCTACCCCGAGCCTGCCCCTAATCCACCGCCTGCACCACTAGTCTGGCAGTCTGCTCTTTTGGTTTCACTGTTCTTTTTGCAAAGTCCAGTATTTTGTCCCATTTGAGCATGTGCAGGTCCTCCTCATCCAGGGTCGGGAAACCGAACACCTGATATCTCGTCCTCTGGTATGCCTCGCAGTTCGCTATAACGTGTCGAGATGTCTCTTCTGTCCGCCCGCAGGCCCGGCAGGTCGAATCATTCTCCACCGCGATCCGGGTCATGTGCTTCCTTAGTCGGTTGTGACCTGTTATGATACCTGTCAGCAGACCAGCGTCCCTTCGCGATCTCCCTAGAAGCCATTTTTGTCTGGCTACATCCGGGCCCTTCACGAAGTCCTTGGTCTGTCTGCATCCTGTTCCTTCTCTCCAAGCGGTCGTCATGGCATCGTTGGCCCATTTATTGAGTCGACTTTGCAATTGCCTCTTGGTTGTTCCTAGAAGTGGTTCCGGCCCTACATACTGGGTGCTTGCCCCGATCCGGGCGAGCTCGTCGGCCATCTCGTTACCCGGCACCCCCATATGTCCCGGTACCCACATAAGTGTCACTTGTTTGCCCTCTCCCAAGGCTTCTAGTGCATCCGCACATTCCTCCACCAGGGTGTTGTTGATCTTGGGTGCCGTTAGTGCCTTTAGGGCTGATTGGCTGTCGGAGCATATATAAACATGCTCCTTATAAACCCCCGATCCTGTGGTTTGCCTCTCCGACAGTTTCGACCCGTCGGTGTAGCAAATCACGGCGTTCTCCTCGAACTGTTCGCGGAGGTTTTCACTCTGCCATAGTTCCCTGTCTGGGATGACTACTTTGTACCTCTTGTTGAATCTCCAGGGGTTTTTTGGTCTTTGTGTTTTAATCGCTGCCATAGGGATTTCTCTCTCGGCGATTTGGGCAATCCTAAGATGCCCCGCATCTTCCCCTCTTCCTCTCCATTGACCTGTATCTCTCAGCCGGAGGTGGGTCGCCATCGCTTCTTTTCTGATCCAGATCGGAAGCGGCGGCAGTCCCAGAATGGTTTCGAGTGCCTGTATAGGTGCCGTCCTCATAGCGCCGGTTATCCCTCTGCATATGGTTCCCTGTAGGCTCCTAAGCTTGAGGGTAGTAGTGACCTTCTCCACTGCTGGCCACCAGACTATGGATCCGTACTGCATCCTTGGTCTTAGTACTGCCGTGTACATCCAGTGGAGGTTTCTGGGGCTCAAACCCCAGGTGCGGCCAACCACTCGACGCAGTTCAAAGTTTTTTTCTGTAAGTATAGATATTTAAAACTAAACTTTCACTGTTTCAATATGGTGTTTTTTTCCCTGATTTCCATTTTCTTGATTACAGTTCTCCACTGCTGAGAGTTTAATGATGGTTCGTTGACTCGGCCCATTTAATTTTCTATGGTTCTTGTGTAGCTCAGACTAGGGTGAGCGAATTTAATTTTTTTTAATTGTAATGGTTTTTTAAAGATATTAATGAAAAGTAACTTATCCTTTTAAATTAAGTTAAATTCTTAGAGGTATAGAAAAAACAAATTTGTTACAAAATTAATCACAAAAAAAATATATAGGTAATACTATAATAATAAAAAAACACTTAAATAAAAGGATGAGTAACTTTATTCTTTGCTACAACTTCTCCTAAGACAATAAGTCTATTTCTTCTTCTTTGGGTAATGGTTTTTTAAAGAATTAATGAAAGGAACCTTATCCTTTTAAATTAGGTTAAATTCTTAGAGGTATAGAAAAAACAAATTGGTAACAAAATTAATCAAGTCTTTGTATAAATATATAGGTAATAATAATAATATAAAAAACACTTAAATAAAAGGATGAGTAACTTTATTCTTTGCAACAACTTTTCATAAGACAATAAGTCTATTTCTTCTTCTTTGGGTTTTCAGAGCCCCTGATGATGGTAGCCTAAACTGCCGAAACATGTCGGGTTTTTGTATTGAAAAATAAAATTTAGTGGAGAAAGACCATATTTGTTTGATTAAATGTCTTTGAAGTGATCAAAGAATCGAATTACATTAAAATGGGGTAAGTTTTTAAAAATTAGTTCCCTTACTTGAAATTTCACCTCACGCCGCTGAGTAATAAATATATGTAGTATTTTATTTTTATTTTTCTTGAATATCTCAAAAATTACGGATCTAAAAGACTCCAACATTGGCATAGTTTTTGGTGAAAATGTAATTATCCATTTAAATGTGATAGCTGCACTACGGCTCGTGAGTTAGGATTTTTTAAAAATTTCAACCCCCCTTCCTACTTCCTTTCCAACTCAGCCCAAGTAACTTTTGTGCTAAACAGACATCATCGCAAAATTTTGTATATAAGTTTTTTTTTGAGCCAAAATGGCTAATATGTTAAATTCCACAACGCACATGCAGATAAAGGTCCCAGTTTCTATTATACCCTTTTTAATGAAATGTATTTATTTGTACGTATTTGTCTATACATGTTGTTTTTATAATAATATTCAAATTGTAGTTGTTATTTAAAAAAGAACACAAAGGTTCAAATTGATAAACAAAATTCCCCGCCTTTTTTTATTTTTTTGTTTAAATATTATCAATTCGTTGTATTTTACGGTATTCGACTGAGGCCTATTTTAAAATTAGGTTTTTTTTAAACCAGTAACACTGGTCTGCATGAAAACGGCTCTGACACCATTCTTGCCGATTCTTATATCAAATGACCTCCGGAATCAAAATATTACCTTCGTTTTCGGTGTAGTTGAGAAAGATATCCACTAATCCTAAGTAAGAATTTATTAGCCCCAAGTAGATAAGAAACTTGATTTAAATATGAGACATGTGAACTGCGTACTTACCATAACTTTTCTCAAATCTATTTTGTTCTCTAGGCCTTCATAGACCTAGTCAAAGCATTTGACTCGGTCAACAGAGAAGCTCTTTGGCAAATACTGGCAAAAGCTGGATGCCCTCAAAAATATATTCAAATTCTTAGATTACTACACGACAATATGAATGCAACAGTCCTGAGCAACGATGAACCAGGAGAGTCATTCCAGATTACGACAGGCGTTGAACAAGGGTGTGTTATTGCGCCCACCCTATTCTCTATATTTTTAGGTGCCATGTTGAGGAAGATCTACCGCCGGGAGTGGAAATTCTATATAGATTTGACGGTGGCCTACTTAACATAGGCAGACTGCGAGCAAAAACTAAGGTCTCAACGACCTCGGTAATCGAACTGCAGTACGCCGATGACAAAGTCATTATCGCCGATACAGAGGAAGGTCTACAGCTGGTAATCAACGCATTTAACCAAGCCTACAAAAGCATTGGCCTAGAGGTCAATCTTGCCAAAACGCATATTATTCACCAACCAGAACCAGGTACGAATCCCCAAGCTCCAAACATCAACAGCATCGCTTAAAAGGTGCTAGCGCAGCGTTCCGACGGCTTTCGGAGAGAGTCTTCAACAATCACGACGTCAATGCGAAGACCAAGCTTCGTGTCTACAACACAGTTATAATACCAACTCTAACATACGGAAGGGAAACGTAGACCATCTACAGAAGGCATATCAAACGACTAGAAAAATATCTAGAAAAATATCACCATAGTTGTTTAAGACGAATCCTTCGAATCAAATGCTAAGACCGACGAACAAACATAAGTGTTTTAGAAGAAGCCAGAACAACTATTATAGAAGCCCTTATCTTCAAACATCAGCCTTGTTGGACTGGTCACGTTATCAGCATTCCCGAAACACGTCTCCCAAAACAGATATTTTATGGACAACTGAAGGAGGGAAAGAGAAATCAAGGAGGTCAACAAAAAAGGTACAAGGACGTTCTCAAAGGCAATATGATGAAGGGTCACATCGATATAAAACACTTCAAGACCACGGCAAACGATAGGGCTTCATGGCGCCGAACAGTCCATGAGGGAGCACAAACTTTGAAGAGCAACGACGTAGACTAGAGACGAAAAAGAGAGAGAACTTTTTTAGGGGGGGGGGTCCCGCTCAAATTGTAAAAAAAATAATAAACATGATCGATCTTCAAATTAAATTCATGTCTATAAAATTATTATTATTATTATTATTGAAGTGATAAAAATAGAGGGGGGTTCCCCCAAAAATGGTGGGCGGTAGAAGAAACGGTAGCTATATTTGGATTAAGGATGTCATTTTACAAAAGAATCAGCAGCAATGGTGCCTGGGCTCGAGAATTTTTTTTTTGCAGACCAGTGTAGCAAAGGGCAGTTAGCCGGCATGGGTTTTGAAATTTATTCGATTTTCACTCTATTGTTTTTTTATTTAAATGTTAAATAAACTAATCCTGTTTAAATCAATTTAAAGTGGTTTTTATTTACAAAAGGTCGGAATCTCACAAAACGTATTTTTGAAAAAAGGTTGTCGTTGTTCTGATTGGGTCATTCTAACCTAGAATTAAAATACCGAAGGGAGAAATTCATGAACAGAAATACTTACTAAGAGATATTTTAGCTACTCCAGTTTTTGAAGTGTAGAATTTTTGTACTATTATAGCAGTGAAAGCCACACAGCCTTTTGTTAGATTTTTAGAGCATTTCAGTGGCATGCAAAGAAATTCTTCCTGGAGGAGAGCTTCAGATTTCTGAGGGGGGGGGTTTAAGTAACAGAATAGATGATGATGATTGATAAAGAAAATAATAAAATAACTAAATACTTCAACATTAAAAATATTATTTTTAAGGTCTAGGTTTATGGGTTGAGGGATCTTGTTAATGAAACGTTCTTTTTTTTTCTTCAGGGCTATTCAAGACGGCAGTTCCATGTGTCGATTTTATTGCCAATAGACGTCATCCTGGGTAAAGAGGCATATTTTTGCAGAAGTACTGTAAAATTTTAATTAAAACTTAAAAGAAAAATATAAACAAATACATTAAAATAATATTACTATGCAAAAATAATGCCTCTTTACCCAAGGATGACGTCTATTGACAATAAAATCAACACATGGAACGGCTGTCTTGAATAACCCTGAAGAAGCAAATAAATTTTGCGAAACGTTGGCATTTCAGAAACAGGATATTTCATTAACAAGATCCCTTAACCCATAAACCTAGACCTTCAAAAAAAATTAAAAACAGGATCGTTAAACCATTCCACCATGGGGAGAGGGAAGAAAGTTATATAGAAAATGTTATAAAGTGGACGAAATTAAAATTTGGCAAAAATGGTGTTTCACGCGTTTATAGATGTAGAATCCTTTTTGTTTCAGGTTAGCGAGCGAAACGTCAGTTAAGTTTAATTTTCTCATCATATTGACGATGGGTTGTGTGTGTTTCTTCTCATATGGGCCTCTGCAAAGTATCAACTTAATAATTAACAGAGTATTTTTAGTTGAAAGGCCCACTAAACAGTGGTAAACCCACCAACAATTTCCTTTTTTTTGCCACTTCTAAAAAATCAACAGCTTTTAAGAAAAGTACTCGCATGTCCGAAATATGCAAAAAATTGCATCAAACATATAAAGGTGCAAACAGTTCTTTCAAGGGTTTCATCATTTTGCTTGGAAGAAACGCAAATTTCTTTACCATATTTATTTTTCTTTCCATGCAGTTTATAATAATAAGTAAAATCTCTTATATACAAGCTGTTATTTTATTTCGTCTGATACATAGGGTGGGTTATTTAAATATTTCTATCTGTACAACCCAATACCAACTAAACAGCCTCCCTTGTTAATTATAAAGTATTATTTTGAAAAATTAACCATCGTTTTTGGAATTTGGTATTCCTATGTACTCTTTTTTCTATAAAAAATTCTGGTCACACTATTTAAAAACATCGTCAAAATATCAAACTGTAAAAGATTAAAATGTCTCAAGAATGAACGTCACCGAGTAAAAAGGCACATCACTATGGAAACCATTGTTATTTCATTTACCAGCCGGCTTGATTCATACCACAAAGCATATACCTACGGACTTAGAGAAAATTCTTACTAAGGGCATCGCAAAAAACAAGCTACAGCGCCTCTGGGGACTCGGTCTCGAAGCTCACGCGACAAATAGCGCCGATGACATCTATCTTAATCAATGTCCATCAATGTCATCATTTTTTCGTTCTTTTCATAAGGTCTTTTCATTGATGTTTTTTAGTTTTGTGTTTTTTTTGGCCTTTTTTGGACTGTTACAGAAATTTCTTGGATTTTTGTAATAAGTACAATTGGAAAACTATGCCCAAGTGTTGTGTTCCAGTGATCCTCTGCTTCATCGCTTTCCACACCCTAGAGACCAAGCTCGCCAAAGACAATGGTTTGCTATATGAAACGCTTTATAGATTTAGAGTATGCACCAGACATTTTAAGTCAGAAAACTATTCAAAAAACTGTGGACGAAGTCTTCTAATGCGGCATGTAATTCCATCCTTGCATTTAACGCCAGGGTCTAAAATACATCTGGGTGCCGATTCTGGAATTTTGTAGGAAAGGTCGCACGGGAACCGTCATCTCCTTAATATTGACCAATAACGGGCTTTAAAGCTACCACGAGTTATCCGAAACCTATCCGACCACGGCCGAACCTCACCCGCGCCCCATTGCCGTGTATCGAAGGAATTTTCCTACGCTTTCATACACCTGCCTCTGAGCAGGAGAACGGGTGCTCTTGAAAAACGATAATCGAGTTACCTTTGTGCATGTACCGTTGAAGCTTGGCAGCTTCTGAACCTTCTTATTGGCCGAAACGAAGGATGTTAACGTTCCCAGGCAACCATTCTCTCGAAATTCAAGAATAGTCACCTTATTTGCTTAACGCATTACCGTAATTGAGATGCTAAAAAGAGTTTTTAAACCACAAACACAAATTACCGTAACTGTATTCTTTTGCCCACATACAAACTACTATTACTACAAAAAATTAAAAACCTGACTAAAAAAACCGAATTATCACCTACCAGCTGTAGCTTTTGCTTCGAAATAAATCTGGTTGGTTGCAAAAAATAACCGAGCGGCCCCCGTTAAGCCTCCGTAAGTAATGTATTTCGATTTGGTTATTTTTGGATACGTGGTAAAAAATAACTGATTTTGCCTACGGTATCACCAATTTTGAATTTTGAATAGCGTATTTATTTAGCTTCTTTTTTAATCACATTTTTTTTAGCCCATTCTGTTCAAAAATGCTGATGGGTAACCAGTTACACCGAATTTTTTGAAAATGGAAAAAACTCGCTCAAGTCTTAAAAGAACCTGCTGCTATTGAGGCCGACATGGGAAGCATAATAAATATAGTATAGTTTAATAATAAATACAATAGTTTTGATATGTATATATATTCTTAAAAGAATAATATAATATATTAAATACGACGCATTTGGTTTATTTCTTAAAATTATAGTTATTAGAATCAACAATATTTTGGAAAATAAAATTAATTATTAACGAAATTTCCAAAATAATGTTGTTTCTAATGAACTGAAATAGTTTAAAAAATACCCGAATTCAAAATTTCCCGGCGCCAGCGCCGCTAACCTAATTCAAGCTTCGAGACCGAGTCACTAAAGGCGCAACGGTAGCCAAAAACTTATAACAGGGCCCAAGTCGTCAGATCGCCTTCTATACCCGTAGGTACATATTTTGTGATTTATACTGTAAAGATGGTGTGTTGCTCTTCGTTATAGATTTTTAAAAGTATTTTCCTGTTTTTCTTGGATTTTTTGATAAAGGTATTAAAAAAAATAGTGTTAACAACTCGCGGCTAAACTGTGCTTTTTTAGCCACTAGTTGTGAATACTACTATTTAGCATTTTTAATACAATCTAAAGCAATTGTTTCCTACTTCAAAAAGAGGATAATGTTTTTCTAGGGGAAGCACACACATTTGCATTCCGATAGCGATGTCTTCTACCGCTGCGCGTCATAATTTCCTGTTTCAATTTCACGACACCCTGTATAAGTCTATATGTAAACTTTGAGCAAAGCTTTTATATTTTGAGCTTCTGTTCCTGTCGGATTTAGAAGTCTTCCCCATTTGTTACCTTACATCAATGTTTTGTACTTATTTCTATCGAAAACAAACTCCACACACTCTTTGGAAATACTTTTTTTTTTTAAATCTGAACAAGCTCTTCAACCGTAAAATTGATTTTGTGTTGATTTTAAATTTTTATTTAACTGTCCATTACTTTTCAAAAATTCCCATTACTTTTAAAAAATTTTACCCAATTTGAAAAGTCAAAACTCCAAAATTTAAGACTGACAACGTTTGAATATCCAAGAAGGCAGACATTTTTTAAAAATCGGAATTTATGACCATCTGCAATTTTTTTTGGTAAAAAACTTGACTTTTGCGTGTAGGGCTCTGTTTATAGTGTTTTGATGTATCGTTTGTTCAGTTCGGGTAAGAAATATAATAATAGAACAATAAATCATATAAGTTATGAATTGTTCAGGTTAACCAAAGTTGACTTTTTTGAAAAATTCCAAGATTTTTTTTTATCTGACTGAATCTGGTTCACCAAACACGCATTTGAACAAGCAATGAAAAGAGTCATTTGGAATATACCTGTTGGTGGCCGTGCCTTTTCTGCATAGGTCAAAGTCCAATTTATTTTTATTTCTTATAACTAAAGTGTCTAGAAATGGCAGTGTACCGTTGTTCTCTGTTTCATAAGTAAATTTAATAGTGGGAAATTTGTTATTTATTTTTTCCATAAAATTTTCAACACTAGTTACTTTAGTGTTGAATACTGCAAACACATCGTCTACATACCTGAACCATACTCTGGGGAAATACTCAAATTCTTTACTTATATCTGATTCAAATTTGCTCATAAATAGGTTTGCGATAAAAGGTGATAAACTATTACCATTGTGGTTCCTTCTAATTGCTGGTAGTAGTTATTTTTATATTGAAAGTAATTTTGATTCATGCAGAGTTTTGTTAAAGATAGGTATTCTAAAGTCTGTTTGTCTTCTAGATTGTTTTTTCTTAGTAGTTCCCCCAGGTATTGTAAGGTATTGGGGATCGGCACACTAGGGAACAACGAACTAACATCAAACGAGATTAAAATTTCACCTTCTTGGAGTGAAATATCTTTAACTTTGTTGATAAATTCAAGGGAATTTTGAACAGAAAAACCTTTTTCCTTTATCGGTAAATTTTCAAACTCGTTTGCTAGCCATTTCGAAATGTTGTAAGTAGGTGATCCTACAGCAGAAACTATAGGTCTAACCGATTTTCCAGGCTTGTGGATTTTCGGAAGACAATTGATTATTGCATTTGAACAGACAAACTAGCGATACATCTACCACCAAAAGTTAAGTTTTTTTGACACTGGCGCACGTAAAAAAATTGCAGGGGGGTCCAAGATACCTATTTTGTAAAAATGTCCGCGATCGTGGATTTTCTTAAAATTTGAAAGACTTTGGTTAAAAATGTTTAAATCAGAATATATGCCGGGGTTTTTTTGATCGTTTTAAAATAGAAGACAAAACATTTTTTGTGTTTTACTACCCAGCCAGCACAAATTGTCCATCGGACAGCCATTTTTTGTCCAAAACCAAAACCGCCCGCATTGTCCATGGACCATTTATGGACAAAGGTTTTTCCTGATACAGTGGATGACAAAAAAACTGAGTCCAGTTAGTTTTTGGCTCAGATTAATAAAAAAAATTAGATATAACAGTAAACAATATTACCCCGATCAACCAGCCACAATGTTTATTTCCCAAAAAATACATGGTTGCCAATTTACCGCGGGGTTTCCCTAGAAACAAAACAATTCATAAACTTCTTGAAGCTCTTTTGATAATATTATTGATTATTTGACATATTTTTATATAGGATAATTTTTCTTATGCTAATAACTTAATTCTTAGTCCTAATTTTTAGTCTCAATAATTAACTTTTTTTAATTTTTAATAAGTAGAATTTCGAGATTTATAAAAAAGAACACAAGCCGGCAACGTTTTTTCGACGAGCCGCGAATAAATGCCGACATGTTTGGTTGCAGCTGACGGCGTTGTTGTTAACGGGGGTTTGTGTTGTTCGGTGATTTTTGAATTTTATTTTGACTATTTGTGAAAAAAGAACTGTATCAAGCTATTTTGAGGACCAACAAAATGGTTTACCATTGCCTGGTATGCAATAAAAGCGGATATTCCAGCCCAGAACTAATATTTCGGAGGTAAGAAAGATCCTGTCATTTTACGTTAGTCATGGGCGTAGTATGAGGTAAAAAACTGCGTAAAACGCTTATGATTATACTATTAATACATCACAAATCTAAGACTAATACTAATCTTTTTTAAGAAACAAAAGTACCAGATAATTTTGCTCCTTTTGCAGCATGTAAAATATTTATTTATTATAATTTATACATAACAAGAGAAGACAATAAGACCAAGTGCTGATAGTCAGGTACTGGGGCAGGTATTTTTTGTATTTTAATGGGTACCTGGGTACTTTCTATTATGTGAATAAAACCGTTTTGGAGATATTTACTCTGAGCCAATATTTTTATTTTCATTAATATTTATTATTTATTTTTTTGTCTTTTGACTCCTGTTTCCTGAAAAACTACTAGTAATTTTTTACCTCTTCCTTAAATTTTCCTTGTGTTCTATATTCAGAAATGAACATGCAGCCAATGTGTAAAGAATAAAATTTGTTGGCCTTAAAATTTTCATAATTAACATCACAAAAAGTTCTCTTAATTTGATAAATAAAGTTTATATTCCACTAAAGAAAACTAAAAGAGACATTATTATCATAGTGAAAAAAACGCTTAATAAGCCGTTTATTAGCGTGTTTTTTTTTGGACAGAAACGTTATAAAACGGGTTATTAACCGTTTTTTTTTGCTATGAAAATATTTTTTTTTACTTTTGTTTTGTGGGATACTGCACAATTAAAAAAAATATATAACAGCCATCTTGAATAATTGACCTAAAAATCATTTCAAGTGCTCTTTGGTAAACTTTTGATCTGTTCGTAAATACCTACATTCCTCAAACTAAACTTTATCCTTGAATAAATCTATTTTTTGTGGTTATGCAAGTTCTGGCAGTTAATTCTTTTGAATAAGAAAATCCGACCAACCCTACCTTATATCTCGTTTTCACATTTATATATTTAAATTAAAATTAACGCCGCCACTGGTAATGGGAAAAACAATTTTTGACAGTGTTGCCGTTTTATTGCTCTATCTCTTTTCTGTTCATATAATCGTCCAGAAGGGTGTTGGATTGTAAACATTAGAGGATTTCAATAGGAAATGTTTGGTCTCTCTTTAGTTATTAGTCTGAGATTTGGCCATTCTTGGTAAACAAAGGCAGGAAATCTGTGTTGCCGGCTTGCCATTAATTTCAGTGTAAATAGGGATATCCATAGCACCTTTTTCTTATTTTTATAGTTGTACATCCTACTTGAATACATTTTTAGTTTTTTTTATAGAAACAGATTTTTATTAACATATCTAGACCATTTAATCAAACGGAACTAAAAATTATTGAAGGTATTTTAAAAAATATTAAAAACAGGGGAAAACGTATTAGGTTAACATGACAACAATGGGATGAAGATGTTGAACTCAAACACTTTGCCCTAGGCCTGAAAAAAAGCTCCTTCTAAGTTCAATGTTCTAAGATAGTGCCTACGGGACTCGATCAAGTGGTTATTAATAATTACCGTAATAACACAAGAATTAGATATTTTAAATAAAAAATATTATTGGACAAATTCTTTTTCTAAATCTTGATAGTATAAAGTCGTCTGTGAACAAAAATCAAAGGCGGCGAGCAAAAACTAAAAATGTTGCCTTAAAAATATCGTGACGTCAGCTACGTCACAACGCATTATTAAGCGATAAAGCCACCTAACGGAGATTTTTCATAAGAGGTGCAAAAGGTCCCTAAAATCAAGAAAACGATAAAATAAGTAAAACACACTTTGGCAGAAAAGATTATTATCAGCCAATTTCTATAAAATTTTCCTTTTCCGTTTTGTCCTCGCTATTGATTTAAGACTTAAAAGTTTACTTTTCTCGGAAAAACACAGTTGAATTTTTGTTCTTATTTTTAGAAGTCCTTATAGTACGTGTTTGACGAAAATCGCATTTAATCTTTTTTATTCTTACACAGAAAAAACACTGCACTAGCATCAATATACGCTCCCATCCATATGCCTGAATGCAGTGGCGCAACCAGGAATTGACTGCGGGGGAGGGGGGGGGGCGGCGTTAAGGATAAATAATAAAAAAAACTTAATTTGAAGTAAAAATGTGACCGTGGGTCCCATAAAAAACCCGAAACCAAATTTGGTAGAAGCGTAATTTGTCAAAATTTAAA
Organism: Oxystoma pomonae; assembly: GCA_963921995.1. NCBI lineage: Eukaryota > Metazoa > Arthropoda > Insecta > Coleoptera > Brentidae > Oxystoma > Oxystoma pomonae. The sequence goes on from OY998171.1 coordinate 66,474,803, forward strand.
AGAAAATTGGTCCGAAAAAAATTGCCTCGAAAATGAAATGACGGGAAAATCAAATCGATAGAAAATATATGCATAGATTAAATTTAAACAAAACATATTTTTATAGAAACCCAAAATATTTTTAACGAAAATAATTTAATAGAAACATATAATAATGCCGAACCACAAAATTCAAGAACAACAATCTGTCCGAAAATGATTTGAGGCGTTTTCTCGCGTTGAAATTGTTTAAAATGTTTTTAAAAAGTTTGAAAAATTTGTTTTTCTCGCGTTGCAACGGTGACGTCACATCTAAACGGGTTAAAAATATTGGGAACGGAATCCACTTTAGTTTAAAAACTGACGCGTGCGTAGAAGATACGTCAAAATTCTACATTTTTGTTTTAACCTAAGATTTTTTTTTGTTTTTGAGTGAAAATGGATAAAAAATCGTATTCTAGATATCTTGTTAGCCATTCTTCATGGTATACCTGTGGTCTTATATGATTTTCGGGGCTTAAAAGAACAGTAAATAAAAAAAACTTCACTATCTATGTAGCTTCCATTGCTTGCCATCCATGCTACTAAAACTGGCCGTACACTCAAAGGTTTTGTTAAATAAACCAGTAGTTGATCCATTTTAATTTCAAACACCAAAAAAAAATAAACAGAAAAACAAAAACGTGAGGTTACACGTCAGCGTTTTGAACTACTCATTTTTTCTCGGTTCTAAATGATGACGTCACATCTAAATATTTTCAAATAATATTTCAAAATAATTTCAACGCGAGAAAACGCCTTTGAACCAATAGCCACGAATTCAATTGCTACGTTGCCAGGCTTACGGCAGGGAAGAGTCGAAGTAAGTTGTGATATCGTATTAATTTACCCCCTTTACATCCCTCAACCACCCCCTATTTAGTGATCTATAAGTCACAGTTGGTCTAGAGAGGGGTTTTAAGAAAAAAAATATATAATCTTTAAAACATAGATTTTTGTTTTCGATCCATCGCCACCTACTATTTATCGTAAAAAGTAAAATCCCCTATGTAGCCCTTTTCTGGGGGGCTATTTTTGGTAAATATTCTAAAAACCTTAATATCATATCATAAGGTTTGCTTTTCAAAATGTCAAAAATTCAATTTTTAATTTTTAAAAAATTTTTAGAAACTAAACCCAATATGTCTATTGTGTTTATTATCGATTTTGAGGGTTTTATAGGAGCAAATAAAAAATGACAATAGTTTGACGTTTGCACATTCCTATTTACAGTTTATTGATTTTCAGTGATTTTGACGATATTATTCCAAAAATACGAAGTAGAAGGTCAGATTGTCAAACTGTTGTAATTTTTTATTTCCTCGTAAAAAACCCCTAAACTCGATAATAAACACAACAGATATTCTGTTTAGTTTTTAAGATATGGGCCTTTGAAAATTGAATTTTTGACATTTTGAAAGCCAATATCTCGAAAATTAGTAAAGTAAACCAAAATAGGGGGTTGCTATTTAAGGTTCCCAGAATATTTTCCAAAAATAGCCCCCCAGAAAAGGGCTACATAGAGCATTTTACTTTTTACGATAAATAGTAGTTGGCGATGGGTCAAAAACAAAAGTGTATGTTTTAAAGATTATATATTTTTTTTCTTAAAACCCCTCTCTAGACCAACTGTGAAGTAACCGATTTATATAAATTTTCGATGCTCTTAAGTTAGGTTTGCGTAAATAGATTTTTTTTTTGAAATTGTCAAAAAAATGTCAGTTCAGGGCCCTCTGCTCAGTGGCTCAAACATTTTTTTGTGATATCGGGCTGATTGGGAATAGTATGTACTACAAAACCACATAGTTTCAAGTGGTCAGAATAAGTCGTTCGGGAGATACGGGGAAAAATCTAAAACCACATTTCGCCTCCTACCGGCTCCTAGAGGCCCTAATTGTTATTTTTTTATTTTTATAATGCAATCTGGCCAATATGATTACCAAATTTTATCATCGTAGGTGAAACCGTTAAGATTTAAAAAAATATTTTGGTCATCCTAACCTCACTTTTTGACTGCAGCACTTTTGAGGCTGTTCGCAGGCAGGGTGATGTCAAGTGGACTATTACTAACCGGTTAAAACAGGTTTCGTAAAATCATCATCAAAAAGACCACGGAAGTCCATATGCCCCCAACTAGACCAAATTTTCTCTCGATTCAAGAATAAATGCATAATTACCTACAAAGCAGAGGGTGATCCTGACATAAACCTGCGAGAGTACTGCTTTCTATGGCGTTTACTATCAAATCAAGAATACAGGGCCTAGGACTACACGCCAGGCTCTAGGCAGTCCCCTGTCTACTATGCTATACATATACAGGGTTCCTAGGATTTTCCTTAGGGATAGGATTTCAATAAATCAAACAGAAATGGCATAGAAAGTTCTGAGCGCACAAAAGAAACAGGTATATTGAGCAATGGTGCCAGTTTGTTATTATCTTCGGACTGCTTTCATGAGAAAAAATTGTCGCCACTCTTTCATTGTGAGCATAAATCATAGTTGCAATAATAACCGTTGACAAGATGTCTGCAAATTCCGCTAGATGGCGAACATCTAATCTAATTAAAAATTAGATGTTTTCAGGTCCAAACCACAGCTTTTTCTTGCTTAAAGGAGGCGGCAGGGTCCATTATTTACGATACTGAGCGATAAACTCGTGAGGTTGTTAACATTAGAAAGAAATATCTTCGCTTTTAATTAAATTTCTTTCCATTCTGTTCTACTAGTGACATCTATCCGGAAACGGCCAAACCATGCAGCTAGCACTAGCAGCCAAAGAGATCAATAAACGGCGCTCTTTTTTCTGCAGAGTTTTTTGCTTGCCATATTATTGATTTTAAATAAAGCTGGCCCTACACTACATTTGATATTTTCGAGGTGTTTTATGACATGATCTCGAAACATGTAGCGAACCAATTCTTCAAAACTAGCGGGAGGGTAAAAGCGAAAAATAAGGGGCTGCCAATATTTGTAACACCCAAAAAGGGGTGAAAAGATTTATTTTGCTCTGTTTCTTTACAAAAAACGTTTTTTTTACGAAAAACTTGAGCTCTGAAACTTTTTTTATTTTTTTCTTCAACTTTCTCGAAATTTTCGTCATACCGTAGAAAAAAATTATTTCCTCCATGGTCATACTCTACTATTATTCGAAAAAATTTAGAAACAGAGACGAGATCAGCTTTCCTAAAACGGGGGATCTTGGTTTCGAGTGAGAAGATAAAGGGCGCCACAGGCAAAAAATTTTCAATTAAATTAGCTAAACGCAAAAATGTTAGAAAAACAAAGCACGAAATAAAAATGGCGCCGCTTACAATTTTTTTTCAAAAATTACGTAATTTCGGGAACGTAAAGAAATAGGTCTAAAGAGTATAATTTTTGAGAAAAAAAGATCAATTTTCTCGCCCTCCTCCACTGGGACTACAGGGGCCGTGCACAAATTACGTAATGGTCATGGGGGGAGGGGGGTTACAAAACGTTACGTAGGGGGGAGGGGGGTTTTCGACAGCGTTTGCATTTGTGTGAAACTAAGAAAATTTGGAATGAAAATAAGTGAAAAGTTTTTTTTTTTTTGGGGGGGGTAGTGGTCTTGAAATCGTGACGTAATATTAGGGAAGTGGCGTGCCAAACCGTTACAAAACATTACATAGGGAGGGGGTCAAAAGTTGGTAAAATCACCGTTACGTAATTTGTGCACGGCCCCACATCTGACTGTTCCTCCTTTTTGATTTCGAATCAAAGTGCAAAACCCGGGTTGGACGTTCGAAGGCGTCAACCCGTCCTATTTGCTTGATAAAATTTCTACGGAAATATCTCAGTCGATTTCTCCGGCCGTGTATGAACGCTTTAGGTTAGGCATTTGCATGTATCTCAGTCCCCAGCCTGTAAACAGTGCGTTAGGACAATGGTTACAAAATGAAAAGCCGAAAAATATTTTTTTTTACGATATCTTTTATCAGTTTGGTATTAAAGTCGAGCAAAAACATTTTTTATTCCAGTCCTAAAGGTATGAAAATAAGGTGTAGTGACAACATCGCCCCATGCCCATCCTTTTCTGCCTAATGTGCTTTTCCGTTTGTCTGCGTCTTATACACGTCTGCTTGGCCCCCTAAGGATTTGCTTTGGAACCCTGTATACTATATAAAGACTAGACATCGTTCTTTTACAAATCTCTTATGTTTTAAACAAACGAGTGCACATGAAATTCTTTTATACTTTTTTATTCGAGATAAACAAACAGAATGCATACACTGCATATGCTATTTATCAAGCCAAAGCGCATCAAACAGGATGAAACGTCCTAAAGACTTTTTCTTAAAAGAAAAATATAAAACAAATAAAATTTTTTATATTGGCTCGAAAGAGCATTGACCAAAAAAACGTTTGTTTAAACTCTAAAATAAACATTGTTTTTTTTTTAAAGCGCTTATTTTATATCACCCCCCCCCCCTCATCCCGTTTATCCGCTTTACAGTGAACCGCATTCTCTCTCAGCTTTCCAATATATATATTACAAAATTCTGGAACGTTAATTAGCTTTCCGACCATTGACCAACGATAGACGGATTCAGAATTTTAAAAAATATATTTTTCGTGAGAGTACTCGTAGGTACAAAATATTTGGCAAAAGAAGACACCTAGTTAATCCAAAATTTAAGCATTTTTTATAAAATCGTTGAGAGGGGATTGAATCACTCCTTAGGGGAAAGCAAAATCTTAACCGTATATGATCTAATAGTAACACTACTCTTTGTGCGCTATAATTTTTTTATTTTTCAAAATTTAAGTGCTTTTTGTAAAAAAGTGCATCAACTTACTCTACAAGGGAAACAACTAGCAAAATAATTTGCAATGTTTTCATGTTTGATTTTCCAATTGACTCAATAATAGTACTCCTATTTGTTTCAATTTGTCCCCTGTGTAGTATATTAATCTTTAGACTTTAGACAAGCCCTACTAAAATATTTATAAACAGCAAACAATAAAAGGTAAATTTCGTTAAAAAAATTTTAATAATAATTAATAATAAAAAAAATTATTTCTCAAGACGTTAATTTTAAACTAAACAGTTTCATCATTTAATAAAAATCAACTACCTACCTATGCCAAATTTTTTAAAATTAGGTCTATTGCTTGAGCTCTTGAGCTGAAGGGAGGAAAGAGGGGCGGCTTAATAGATGTTGAGTTAGTGTATATGAAACAAAGATACTTATTTTTAAAAGCCAGTCTCATCTAGTCTTATTTGTAGATTTTTTTCAGAATAACCCTTAAATGCATCACAGGCAAATTTTTTAAAAAATTACATTAAAATGCTGTTTTTTACGCGTTTAAAATAAAATAAAATTGTAACAATATATAATATTGCTATAACGCCGCAGACGAAAACCAAAATTATACTAAGAATGTAAGTTATTACACGTTTTGAATGCTGGTGATAAAAATTCCTTAGAATTACACTAAAATTTTTTAAAATAAAGACATCACACCAAACACACGTCACAAACCGGAGTAAAGCGTCAAAAAAGTGGGGGATCTTTAGCTCTGGGGCCCTTGACCGTGATTAATTTATTCTAGATTGGGTTGGCCCTCTGGGGGGATTTAACTCCCAAAACTCCCCCCGGGCTACGCCACTGAGTTTATGGCTTGATGTCGGTCTATCCTTGGTTAAAATGTCAAAGCTTTCAACTATTTTGTTTGCTGAAACCTGGTTTTTAGACAAACACTGCCTCTGTGTCTGTTTGCAAACAGACTGGTTACAAAATCACTGAGGAGTGACTTAATTATAAGGGTATAATGCCATTGTATCACGAGTGTCACATTTTATAGTTTTTACTGACAACTTACTCCTTACTAATTAAATTATCGGGTGACTTTATTGTAATTAGAGATTTGCCTTCCTCATTTCGCATGACATTTGAGCAGAACGGGCTTGACATTGATGCATGATGGTCGTGACATTTGAACGTAACGCATGTGACGAGGAAAAGAAAAAACAACGTTTGTTATGTTGCAGATCTGTTCTCCCTGATCAACGTTTAAGAGAGAGATATAGGTGTTGAAACTTGGAGGTTTTAGATTTTAGGGATTTTTCACTAAAATCAGTTTTTTGCCTATTTTGTTGAATTCGAGTAGCTAACTTGATAATCTCAGTACACCAGTTTTTAGGTAGAGAACTAGGCTATTGAATGCAGTTGAAAAAATTACCATATATCATTTACGTCACTCTCAGTGGCGGCACAAACTCGAAAAACGCAAAAAAACTTTTTTTCAAAATACAATTTTTCGTAAAATCGCTGATTAAAAAAGAAGAAACGGTGAAATATTTTTTATTTTTTCATATGGTATAGAAAAATCGTCAGATAAAAAAAAAAGATAAGCTACATACGCATAAGCTCATCGCACTTTGTGAAAAACACCCGTGAACCTGGAAAATGCTCGGGTTATTGTCCCCATTTCTACTATGTATATGTGTAAGCCATGCTAAGGACCAGAAGACCGCTGTAGTGTTCTGAGTTTCAATATAGCGGATGCGAACCGTCATTTTATTTTAGAAAAATTTAGATTTTGTAGAAAAATACTCGGACACGATTTTGTTTGCAAGGGGGAAACTTTTTGGCAGCAGAAAAAACATTTACAATATCAGATGGCTTTATATTTTTGTAAGTTATATCTCAAAAGTATACAAAAATGACAGAATGAGTACTGAGTACCTCTGAGACTCAGAGCACTCCAGCGGTACCACTTTTGTCAAAATTGGCTGAGCCTTCTGGTTTCTAGCATGGCATACACATATACATAGTAGAAGTGATTTGATAGCGTGACAGGGCCTTCCGTATTTTAAAAATAGAGAGCGCTGGCCTCGCCTACAGTCGGCCAATTAAAATTAGGTAAAGTGCATTCATTTTAAGAAGTCCGCTAAGCAATAAAACCTCTTGAGCAGGTAAGTAGGTGGTTCTCAAACAATAAATTATATTTTTGGAACATGACGAATTACATTTTCTAAATAATAGTAGTTTTTACGTCTAGTGGCTAAAATAGTGCTTTTTTTAGAAGCGTTTGTTTAAATAACAAGCGCAGACAAAATTATTTTTTTTTGCATCGGTAATTAGGAAAGTCATGGTTTGGACATTTGTAAACAGTACTTAAATAATTTAAAGTTAATAAAAAATAATTAGGTAAGAAAAGATTATTTCTTAGATAATTTCGTGGGTTATGGGATTTTGGCAATTGAAAAAAGACAATTTTTTTTCTTTGGGACGTTTCGCCTCTATATTGAAGCTTTTTCAACCCTAAAGACAGAACACGAGCAATTAATTAACCTAACAACAATAAGCAAAAACTCTTTTGTTCTTTGTTTTATTAAGAAGTATGAAATAAAGTACTAGAGAAAACTTTCTTTCAAAACTTACTTCAGAAAAGCTCGTCAAAAAGCCCGTTGCTAGTGCGTATGGGATCACCATCACTTTGTCCTTGGTTGAACACCATTTTATTATTCAATTTTAAAAGCAATTGGCAAAAGTAATTCCAAAAAACATTTTTTTAATATATTTATAATACCTTATGGTTAGTGGCACAATTTACTTTTCGGTCAGTTGAATTTTAGTTAAAGCGTTTGAATTTTTCGTTGGCCAATAGGTGCATTCAATTTAAACGTAAATTAGGTAGTTTCACACTTAAGTTTGTTTTTGCGAGCCTACCATGGTAAATATTCAAGCAACCCTACCGTTTCCCACACTCACTACAAACATACGCTTTCGAAGGAAAAATACAGTAAAAAAAAACGTGAAATCATAGCATTACAATGTGCACAGTACTAATGTAAATTTAAAACTTAACAATTAAAAACTTCTCTGATTTTAGTCTAAGACATTAACAAACACTTTACCAAAATTAGTTTTGTACCTGATTTAATAATGATCAAGTTTTCTTATTGTGATTGATACTCTGTGATATTTCTCTGTGTATGTGATTTAAATTAATTTTAGCATTGACGACAGCTCCAGATTTACCTATAATGACCGCAAAATAATTAAATTCTCGGAAAAAATCCCTGTCAAAATCTTTAACTTATTGACGCCAAAAGTTTTTTAAAGGTATAAGTGAAGGGAGCCAAAGCCGTTATAAAAAGCTTGTCCGCATCTTATTTGTCGCCTATGTACTGCCATCTAGCGGCAATATATTAAACAGGTTTTCGTGTCCACCTGTCGGCTGTATACTGTGTCGCCATCTAGCGGGAATATGTTACACTATTTTATTGTTGTACGGTTTAGCCCTTGTAACGTTTTAGGCCAGTCTGTTATGATATATTTCGATTTTGTGCTAGTACAGTTTTGCCTATTTATTGTTTTTGAGTAGCACTGTTTTGAAACTGTACTTTATTTTTTTGTAATGCACTTTTTGATAAATTATACACTTTTAAAATCTAATAATGTTATTATTTTAGAGATTTTTCTAGGGGCCTAGGGCAGATGGTACTGAATTAATTTATATTTAAGCATGTTTCTCTTTGTTTCGAAATTCCTTTACCAATTTTCGTACGCCTTTAAACTAACCCAGCCAATTTTAAGGTGACTTTTTAATTAGCTAGAGTGCCAATACCTGAAAATTTGAAGCCTCTTTGTGCTTGTAGCAATCCAAAAAATTTCTGAGCGAAAAATAGTTTTTTTTTTAATTTAACAGGATAACAGAATATCGCGCGGTGTTTGGGTGCGAGAGAGAAAAATAAAATCTTTTTTTTTTTCAACGGTATCAAGGGGAAATCTTGCATAAGAGCCCGGGTAGTGTCGGATTCCTACCGACTAAAACCCCTCGATTGTGACTCCAACCTGCCAGGTGGCAAGCCACAGTCACTGCACTGCAGCCATTACTGGCTTATTGTGCACCCTCTTAGTTCCTAGGCTAACCACTCCATTAGTTTTATCCCCTGCGCAAGTTTGTACAGGTCCTTAATGGAGTAGTCACCAGTCAATATTGGGTCTAGTTTAACTACCCCAAATATTAGATGCCTTTTGCGATCCAGTGCCTCGCATTGGCATATTACATGTTCTACTGTTTCTGGTTCCTGATTCTGTAGCTCAGGTCTCCGTGATACAGGCCCATGTTGTTTAGGTGAACTTTAACTGCCATATGGCCGGTCATAATTCCTATTATAGCATCCTACTATACTTTAGCAGGTCTTTGGTGAGCTTAGCATTTAGGCCTTTGATAAAGGCTCTGCTGTGTCTTAGCCCCTGTCTTCCTAGCCAGTGGCTTTCATGTTTTTCACTTATCCAGAGTTTGACCTGGGATCTAATTGTACATTTTGGTACCCCCAGGGCTGGCTCTGATCCCATGTATTTTTTTGACGATCCTTGCCTTGCAAGTTCGTCAGGTTTTTCATTGCCTTGGATACCTCTATGTCTCGGCACCCATACTAAATTTATTTTATTATGTTCCGCCAGTCTCATTAGTTCATCAAGGCATTCCCACACTAGCTTTGAGGTTACCTTCGGGCACATAAGCGCTCTAAGGGCTGCCTGGCTATCCGAGTATATAGATATGGTCTGACCGAAGTAACCCATTCTATTATTCTCTCTTGCACATTCTAGGATGGCAAAGATTTCTGTTTGGAATACTGTCGGGTACGATCCCAGTGAGAAATACAGGTCTCTCCTAGGTCTTTCCCCGAATATTCCTGCCCCACTGCCTTCGTCAGGTTTTGATCCGTCTGTGTACCAGATCAGTCCTTCCTGTGGCAGCGGGTTGTTTTGTCCTGACCACACTACTCTATCCTGTATAATTACTTCTAGAGTTAGTCCACATATTCATCTACATATTATCGAAAATTCTTCATTATACAGTAATTTCTCTGGCTTTTTATTTAGCCTCGTCGATAATACAGAAATCTGTAACAACAATTTTTGGATTTTTTTATTTTTTGAAAAAAATACACCAAATTTTGAAAAATCCTTTGGATACGGTTGTAGATTTTTATACATCCTATTATCTGATAACAAAAAAGTTATGGTTTTTTCTTTATAAGCGAGATTCTGCCGGAATTCTTAAAACGCCAAGGTCACGTAATTTGGTAGACCCAAGGAATTTGAGTGAGTTCGATTGGAGTATTGGAATTCAGGTTCTGCAAAGCCACCGGCCACTTGTCTATTTGAACATTCGGCCAATAAACTGACGCATGTCAAGTGATAAAAATAAGACTACGGAAATTTGTTACTTTCCTAATAAGTCCTAATAATTTATACTTTTTCTCACATATGGTGTTCGCACCGTGTTCTGAACACTGCACGATCTCAGTCGAAATGGTATTAGTGATGCCACCTATTGTTGACCTTTCAAAAAAATTGCAAACCAGTGTTGTCAAATTTATGCCATTTTTTAACAAAATCTTATAGATTTTGACATGTCGAATGCCAGAAAATAAAGACGTCGCGCGTTCGGACTTTTTAGCGGCACTCTAACGTGTAACGGGGAAAGGGTGGCTCTATGATTGGCCTTTTGAAGCCTTTTACTTTGGGCTTTTTTATTATGGCTTCATTTCGAGTGGCTTTGGTTTTATTTTTGTCCTTTTTCCTGGTTTCGGATCGCTTTCATCTTTTTTTCCTTGTTGTTCTTCTTTTCGGGTTGTTCCATATTATGTTTAATAATAAAAGATCACAGAGGCTATATCGTGCTTTTCCCGAAATCTGTAACCTTTTAGTTTTGAAGACGATCCCTTTATTTAGGAAGGCATTGGAAAAAAAATTGGATACAAAGCTGTAGGTACTGTAAAGACCGAAAATAACGTCTGCAAAATTTTGTCAAATATTTTAAGTGAATTTCTCGTATACACAAGTTATAACTGCTTTGCCTACTACTGCTGAAAGTTTAGTCAATATTTAAAGGTGCAGTTAGACTGTGGTATTGTTCTCGTCGTTGCATTGCAGCTGTAGTGAATTTTTTTCCATAGATAATGCAGAACAGGATATTTTACAGATAAATAGTTAACAATATTTTTTGGTACACGCTTTTTAATATAATTTACCTTTTTTTACTTTAAATTTTTGAACATGTTAAAAGATCCACCTTACATAGGGTGGGTGCGCCGGTTTTCGACCAATTAACGAAAATTTTGACTTTAGAAGCAAAATTTTTGGGCTTCTCGGCCATTTGAGGCAATAATATGGATACCGATGGATTCTAAATTTAATCGAGATTTCAGAAAAAAAAATTCTTTTTTTCCGTTATAAAGTTAAGAGTTAAATAATAAAAACTTAACAAATGTCATTTTTACCCCTTTTCGACCAGCACTTCCCTCAAACCGACCGCCAATATCCCACTTTTCGACTGAGGGGTGTCGAAAATAGACCCGTTTTTGACTAACGAAAAAAACCAAGACTTTGGCCTAGGTCGAGAAACTGGGTATCATTCGACCTTCTTAAATTTATTAACAAAATTATAGGTCGAAAAACTGGGACATCGTCAACCGTTTAATTTACTACTAAAAAGAGTAAATAACCTACCGTTTATTAAAAAAAGCATTTGTTAATTGTACAAGGTTGGTAAAAAATTCTACTTTATACCTAAAAATTTAACAAATAAACTCAAGAAAAATACCTAGGTAGGTAGGTGTTTTATAAAACGTCTTAGGTATAGAGGTACCACATAGCTATAGGTAGATAATTTTAACGAAAAATAAAGTAGGTTATATACGTAACTAAAATACTGATTAGATTCGTATTAAAAACTGTGTTTTTTAAATCAAAACAACCAAAATTTTAACAAAAAACTCCAAAGAGATAATATGTATTTTATAAATAAGTCTTCTAGTCAGGCACCACAAATAGATTTTTTTTTAATAGTTTTAGTTTTAAGGTACATAACTAATAATTATAGGTTAACAAACGGTACTTATAAGAACTAAAACTGCTTTTTTTTAAATCTTACAAACCAAAAGTTACACAACCATTATCTATTCTATGCGAGGGGGTATTTACTAGTGTGAAATTTGTGACGCGATTTCGCGTTTAACATATTTTTCCTATGATTTCGCGTGATTTCGCAAAGACTTTTGCGGGATTTCGCGTGATTTCGCAAGGATTTCGCGCGATTTCGCAAAAATTTCGCGTGATTTCGCAAGGATTTCGCGCAATTTAGCAAGGATTTCGCAGACAAAATGTGATGCGATTTCGCGGAGTGGTTACCCCCTCGATTCTATGATAAGTTTTATAGACCAGGTACTGCACATAGATTAATTTAATTTAAGAAACTCTAAATATAAGGTACTTAAATAACTCATGCTCTGGTTAGGTTGCAAACAGTACTTAAAGGTACTAAAAACAGTTTTTTAAGTCTTACAAACTAAAACAACAATAAATTCCAAATTAAAAATACCTATAGGTACTAATAGGTATCTAAAAACCAGGTACAAATCGATTTATTTAAATTGCATTGAGCTGTATTGAAAAAATTTTCTTTTCGTTGCTGTCTTTTTCTTCTCTTTAGTTCCTTTTTCCTTTTTTGGGGTACCTGAAAAAAAACGTTAATAATATAGTAGATAACTAGGCATCAAGGGAGAAATTGAAAAAGTTCACCCGAGTATAAAGATTTCTGTGGTTTTTCACGAGTACCGAGACGAGTAGATTATTTTTTCTACTTTAAAATGTAAATTTTTATCAGTTTAAATTGGAACAGGGTGGGTTGCTGCTTTTTAATCTAAGCTGGCAACTGCTTAAGTGTCGGTTTATAGGAGTGCCACTGCAATAATGTACACAAGTGGTGTTTGGAATAACAGGTTTGTAGAAAACCAAAATTTATGACGCGTATTTTTTATTTAAAAAAGTAACCACATTTGCTTACCATTAGAATGGTCATCTTTTGTCGAAGGACAAATTTCTTCTGGATCTCTCCTTTCATCTGACGATCGAAAAACAAACACGCGAGTTTTGCTTTGAAAAAATGTAATCCTTAGGGAAATAAATTAAAAATTTAATCCCTAATTTTTTTTTAAATAGTGTAAACAACTCAGGGGTGTTTTTTAGTCCCTCGACAAATTATAGCCCTCCCGTCGTGGTCGGGCTATAAACTCTTTGTCTCGGGATTAAAAGTACCACTTTAGTCCCTAGGTGTATAATGTACTGTTATCCTTGTCATAATACATAATTTATTCAAAGTTGCTGTGGTCTGAAAACAGGCTAGTTTCTCGACCACCAAAATAGCAAATAAAATAATATGGACGAGGAGCAGACTTATTTCTCGACTACTGAAATAGCCTTTAAAATATTAGGGGGCAAGAAACAGGTCATTTCTCGACCACCTAACTCAAAAGTAGTCGAACAATAGGCCGGTTTTTCGACCACCTAAAATTTACCAATTTTAAAGCTTCTTATTTCTTAAACTACGTCAAAAAAGGGTAGTCGGAAACCGGACTTAAGATTCTTCGCAACCAGAAGATCTAATTGTGCTAAAAAGGGAATGCATATCTAAAATATTATGGGCGTGAGAGAGCTCAAAACATAACCGTCATTTTTCCATTGGTCGAAAAACGGATTTTGGATTTTTTCATATTCCGGTTATCCGACTACCTTTATTTTTCAAAAAAAAAAAATACAAATTCACCAAAAAAATATGTGTATCTGATTAAAAAAACATGTTTGTATATAAAAAACACAAAAAATTATAATAAAATACTAATCTCTATTACTTACCCGCTATTTTCACCGACACTGCACACTAGTAAAAAACTACTAAAATCGAATTTTTCAAATTAGCGTCTACACGTCTCGAGAAAACAGCCTATACTGATCTTATTTTAGGAGGGAGGACTGTCATTTTTATTTGGGTGGTGAAGAGCGCATTGAAGAATGCGTGGAAATGATTCGCGGATGACATATGGTTCCTGGTTTCTTATTTTTGGGCAAAAACCCTGAAAATAGTCGAAAACCGGCTCTGGTCGGGTAACCGGCGCACCCACCCTATTTCTTTTGTATTAAACAAGAAAGTTCCGTTTTTTCTTAATATAAGTTCAAAAATATTTTAGTTTTAAAATACGGTTGATTGGGTACCAAAGATGGACAAAATAAAACTTGGGGAAGAAAAAAATGTGGTAATTTTGCATTTGCCTACATACATACAGTCAATAGTGTGTTCAGTGGTATTAGCGATAAATTAACAAGGTACTATAATAGTTATATCTGAGCCGCTGATTAATCATTCTGGTTTATTATAATTGCGAAGAAATTAGAGCCTTTTTTTCTAAGTGACAAAAAGCGCTTACTTTTAGCATTACTTCGCTTGCATGGACCAATTATATCACATAATTTACCTTCTTATCTTATATTTTGCTTTAGTAATAACCTTAAGAAAAGTTATCGTACCGTATTATCAGGGGTGCACGGTGATTGTAGTGAAAAAAACTCACACAGAGATAGATATTTTCGGGTGCGTATGAAAGAGATGGCATGAATACACCAACTTTAAGCATCGTAGTGATTTCGTGGAAATGCAGACAGTCGATATTGTCAATAAATTAACAAAGTATTATATTTACTTATTTTCCTATCCCCTGACCAGCCGAAGTTAATAATTAATAATGATACCTACCTACAAACAGCGGCGCTATATTACACCTCTCCCCTTTTCTACGTCAAACTAGTAATTTTCTAAAATTGTTTATAAAACTGTTTAAAAGTAACTTTTTTAAAGAACATTTTCCCTCAAATATTACTTATATTACCCACTAGCCATATTACTTTTATTACACACTAGACACCGCCGCGCCGCTTTGCCTGCGGTTTTACCCATTTTTCCCGCTTTTATTCCTTTAAATGCCATAACTTTTGTTTCCGTAAACCGATTTTGACGAAGTAGATGCCTATGTGTTGCCTAGGAACACAAGGAATGCAATAGTGAAAGTCCCATTAACATCGGCTGGGCCGTCTATGCCTGATGCTGGAACAACCAGACATACATACAGACAAAAATTGTAAAAATTGCATTTTTGGTACCTCGTTTGGTAAAACAATAGAATATAAAAAAATAGTCAATGTACAGAAATGGTCCTTTTAGAGATTTATTACATGTATAGATAAACAACTAATTATAGTCAGGAGGATAAGTGGCGATTTTTCCCAATTTCATAAAATTTCGGTTAAGTGGATTTTGCCTAATTGTCTCCCAAACAGACAGACAGACACCATCAAAAAATTTTATATTTAGGTCTTTCTTTTTGCCGATCTCATTAGCCTACACTATAGTGGATGGCTAAAATTAGAGTTCTAGATTACTACATAGCCGGTACCTACTAAGTTTTTGTTTATGGGTAATAAAAATAACACGACCGCCTTATTTATAATTTACCGCCTTATTTATAATTTAGAGATAAAAAGTTTGGTCACCTCTACTTGATAGTTGTAGGTATTGCAGTATATCTATTGACTATATAAGGCTATAGGTATTTATATTCTTTGGTTTAAAAAATATTCAATGTACATAAATTACAGATTTACCAATAAATGTACCACTAAATTTTGGAAAATTAATTTGGAAATTAATAAATTTTGTAAAAAGATGGGGGGAGGGGGTTTACTGTATCGCCATTGCGTATGGGGATGGGGACATAGGTAAATATAATACCTTCTTCATTTTATTTTATTGCAAAGATCGACTGTATGCTTTTCCACGAAATCACTCCCATGCTTAACGTTGGTGTATTCATGCCATCTCTTTCATACGCGCCCGAAAATATCTACCTATCTCTGTGTGAGTTTTTTTTTTACTACAACCAAAGTGCACGGCTGATAATACGGTACTATAACTTTTCTAAAGGTTATTACTAAAGCAAAATATAAGATAAGAAGGTAAATTATTTGATATAATTGGTCCATGCAAGCGAAGTAATGCTAAAAGTAAGCGCTTTTTGTCACTTAGAAAAAAGGCTCTAATTTCTTCGCAATTATAATAAACCAGAATGATTAATCAGCGGATCAGATATAACTAGTATAGTACCTTGTTAATTTATCGCTAATACCACTGAACACACTATTAACTGTATCTATGTAGGCAAATGCAAAATTACCACATTTTTTTCTTCCCCAAGTTTTATTTTGTCCATCTTTGGTACCCAATCAACCCTAATTTTAAAACTAAAGCATTTTTGAACTTGTATTAAGAAAAAACGGAACCTTCTCGGTTAATACATATGTAAGGTGGATCTTTTAACATGTTCAAAAATTTTGCAAGAGCTTCTATTATCACCAATATTTGTTTAAAATATTAAACAAGGTAAATTATATTAAAAAGTGTGTACCAAAAAATATTGTTAACTATTTATCTGTAGAATATCCTGTTCTGCATTATCTATGGAAAAAAAATCATTACAGCTGCCATGCAACGACGACTACACAGTCTAATTGCACCTTAAGAAAGCGAAAATATAAAGCGAATCCTACTGAACTCGACTGATGTCCATATCCACCAACGTGAAAATTATATATTAGGTATATAAAAAATTATTTTAAATATATTATATTATTAAAATTATTTTTTGTCAAGCCATTGGTAAAGGAAATAAGCATTTCGCGTCCAAAACTTTGAATTGAAAAAGTGCCTGTTAGTGTAGAGGCATATGTCGATAATTTCTATCCCGTGGGATTTTGAATGAAGGAGTTTTGTGACTATGTGGTATTGATAGCTCTTTAGTCACACTATCAAGTGCTACCGGGTGTTTTGTTCTCATCCATGTAGAAGAGGTGTTACCGGGTATTTTGTTCGAATCCGTGTAGAAGGGGTTGATATGACGTCATTTTTCAAGATGGCGGCCAAAAATCATAAAAAATGCAACTTTCGCAACCAGGGCATGGTTATACCCGATTCCATATAATCCGAGGATGAGGATTTCGAAAAATTCACTTTCAAGGTCATCTGACCTTAAATGATCTTGAAAATCGCTAAAAACAAGATTTTTGCAATTTTCTTTTCAAAAAAATCCTAATAATTCGACGTTTTCTCAGGCCAACTTCAAATGTACCACAAACTATTAGGTATGTACGCCAAGTTCGATCCTTAGAGCTTGGTGTAGTGAAGCTTCATGACCTTGAAAAATACTCCAGTAAAATTAAAATATTACAAAAATAACATATTAAAGGGCGCTATTCATCAACTATTAAAGCCAAGATGACCAAATTTCGTAAGAATGATAAGAAGATCAAGTACAACAACATTGTTAAGAAAATTTGGTTCAGCTATGATGCGTTTCAATATGACGGCTGATATATCAAAATGGCGACCTATAACCACATTTTATTTTATCCAGTTTGCAGCTTTTTTACGAAACTGGATAAAATAATATGTGGTTATAGATCCCCATTTTGATATCTCAACCGCCATATTGAAACGCATCATAGCTGAATCAATACTGCTGGACTTGAACTTCTTATCTTTTTTACAAAATTTGGTTCTCTTCGCTTTAATAGTTGATGAATAGCGCCCTTTAGTATGATATTTTTGCAATTTGTTAATTTTGCTGGGGTATTTTTCAAGGTCATGAAGCTTCAAACTGCATCAAAGTCTAAAGGCGCATTTACACAGACAAACTTTCCTTTGATGTTGAAATGCCGACAAACATTTACACGAGCCTCTTGAGCAAAATGTTCAAAAAAAAGTTCGAGCAAAATCTCGTACAAAAAGACTCACCGAAATTTTGGAGAGAATGTTAAGCAAAATTTGTTTGAAGAAATGTTGGTATAGAAATTTCTTACAAATTTAAATTTTATAGTTTTATGGGAATTCATTGAACTTAACTGAAAATAGAAAGACTAAGTTTTAAAACAAGGTATTTTTAATTAAGTGCCTTCCGACGGAAAAACGATTTGATGTCGAAATTCACGTTTTACCTCATAAGCAACTTCGATTGATCTGATTTTTATAGGGGATATGCCAGTATACTTGTAACTTTTTTGGGGTTGTAAAAAAAACGAGAATAAAAAAAATAATAATGGGCACTTATTTATTGCTGTTGCTGGGTTAAGAGAAGGTAAAAACCGTAGACTAGTGAGAGGGGGTTTTGGTCAAATTTACATTGACACACAAAATTACATGACAACAAACAAGGGTTTTTATGAAAGTTTTAGAACAAATCTTTCCATAAAGAAAGAGCTCTCCGACGCAAAACAAAAAAATTTCCTTGAGTAGGCTTTAATTTGTTTATTTCGTTTTTTTTTATTGACGCGTAGATTTAGAATTTTGGCACAGGTAGTAGGCCGGCCACCCTATTGAATCGGAATGTTGCCCCTTTGCATATTTTTTGTTCAGTGTCAGTAATCGACCTTGATTGATTGATTATTACATTAAACTGATAGAACCTTTTGCTTCTTTAAGTAACCCTTGGGGCCTTAAACTAACTAGGTAAATCTGGTGTGAGGAATTAAAAAAAACAATCAAAGCTAAGGGTGAAGTAAAGTTACAAAAATATGTTTAAAAAAAATCACCCTCCCACCACTCCTCATAGTCGTGAGGCGCGGATTACCGCTTAAAAGTGCAATTTTTGAGTTTTTTGCCGATATTTGAAATTTTTTTGGAAAAGAAAAATTTTCCTGTTTTTTTTTTAAATTTAAGAAAAAAAAGCTTGGAAATAAAAAAAACTCAGAAGAAAATCCCAAACAAACGCCCGGGCAAAATCCGGGAAAAACCCTAAGAAACAATATTATAAGTAACCCAAATCCATGTGTTTCACTTGCCGTCGGTTTTTTTTCAGAAAGATTAAAATAAAAGTTGGTGTTCCATTTTTTTAAAGAATTGAGATCACTGATCACTGATGTGATATTTTATTTATTCTCATCTTTAAAAATATGTTTCCAAAATAGATAGCAATAATTTGCTCAAAAATTTACCCGAACAAAATGTTCAAAGAAAAGCTTACAAAAATGTTTACGCAAAAAATTTTAGATCTTTTGCACGAGCTTTTGTTTGAGCATGTTCGTCTGTGTAATTGCGCCTTAAGGACCCAATTTAGCATATATACCTAATAGTTTGAGGTATATATGAAGTTATTCTGATAAAACGTCGAATTATTAAAATTTTTTGAAGAGAAAATGGCAAAAATCTTGTTTTTTGCGATTTTCAAGATCATTTAAGGTCGGATGACCTTGAAAGTGAATTTTTTGGAAACCTCGTCCTCGAATTATATGGAATCAAGTATAACCATGCCCCGGTCGCGAAAGTTGTATTTTTTATGATTTTTGACCGCCATCTTGAAATATGACGTCATATCCACCCCTTCTACACGGATTCGAACAAAACACCCGGTAACATTTGATTGTGTGACTAAAGAGCTATCAGTCCCATCAATGAAACACAAAAACAGAACCAGTTACGCACCAGTGGTGCACCGATTGCCTCAATGGAATATGCTATAAGTTTCTAAGCTGAACTGTTTGCAATCAAAATGTGTGCTCAAGAGTGTCTCAACCAGAGCCTGAAAAGAAAACATCTTTATACTCTCAGACAGTCTCCCGTCAATTCCAACAAGGAGCTTGACTGGGGTTGGAAGAGTTAGATTGCAAAGCAGCAACTGCTTGGCTGATATGCAATTTCTGGATCAATTAGATGTGTATAGTTAGATGAGCAAAGCGCTAAAGCCTTAACTCTGTGCCTTAAACGCCCTAAATACATATAAATGTGTGTCGAAACTAGTCTGGAAATGCAAACAAACCCTAAAAGCGCTCGCAATCCACAGCCATGTAACCTTGATGTGGGTGCCCGGACACCGAGGCATATCGGGCAACAAGGAAGCAGATACCCTCGCAAAACAAGGTGCTGAAACGCCATACTATTGCCCAGAGCCCTATTGTGGACTCATGAAAATGGCCAAAAGGCCCAGTTGTCAAAACACTGGAGACACAGTCCAGGAGTAAGACAGACAAAAAGGTTCATCACCATATCAAAAAAAAGAGCAGAAAAGCTCATAAACATGACCAGAAAAGAGATTAGAATAGTCGTCGGACTGCTCACCGGACACTGTCTGGTAAAATATCACCTAAATGTAATAGGAAGAGCAGAAGACGACCACTGCAGATTTTGCGAACCCACAACAGAGACCGCAGAACACTTACTCTGTGGATGCCCCGCCCAACTCTGAAAGAGGCTTAAGCATCTTGAGAAGGTACTGTCATCTACCCAAGAAGTAGGTCAACTAGGTACCAAGTACCTTCCTTCGGAAGGAGCCTTAAATACCTGGACACGAACTAAGATGAAGAGTACACAATACAATCTAAGGTTTCTATGATTCCCTATTATACCTAAACAGAAAATTCGCGCTTTCTCCTACCTACACAAAAAAGTTTTGGAGCGAAGAGGAACATAAATAATAATTAAAAATTTCCCCGCATCAGTACACAGAGATAAATTTTGAGCGCACAAAACGTCGCTCTAAAACTTTTCGAAAAGTTTTTCCCAACTTTTCTTCGGTTTAAAATGCCGATACTCGGAATTTTATACCGCAATATTCAACAAATTGTTGCAACATTTGTTTTTCAGATATAAACGACACGCTTTCACCATTCATTTAAAAGTATCCATGGGCCCGTATTCTTTTTTTTTTTTCAAGGGTCTCAAGGGGAAATCTTGCATAAGAAGCCCGAACTACTTACCTGCCAGAGTCATTTCTCCCCTTACATGTTCTACTATTTCCGGTTCCTGATTGTATAGTCTGCAGCTCAGGTCTCCGTGATACAGGCCCATGTTGTTTAGGTGAACTTTAACCGTCATATGGCCGGTCATGATTCCTATTATAGTTCTCACTTGCATCCTTCTATAGCTCAGCAGATTTTTCGTGAGTTTGGCATTAAGGCCATTGATAAAGGCTCTGCTGTGTCTTAGTCCCTGTCTTTCTAGCCAGTGGCTTTCGAGTTTTTCCCTTATCCAGAGTTTGACCTCTCTGGTCCAATATATTTTTTTGACGATCCTTGTCTTGCAACTTCGTCAGCTTTGGATACCTCTATGTCCTGGTACCCATTATAATTTGATTTTTTTATGTTCCGCCAGTTTCATTAGGTCAGCAAGGCATTCCCACACTAGCTTTGAGGTGACCTTCCTGTGGCAGCAGGTTGTTTTGTCCTGACCACGCTACACTCTCCTGTATAATTACTTCTAGAGTTGGTCCGTATAGGTACTTTGATGACATCTGGTCTGAGGCCCTTATTCTTGGTTTGATAGAAAATTCGATAGAAAGGAGTACAGAAAAAGTCAATAAACATGACTCGACACACCACCTTTCGATTGAAACATCTCTACATCTGCAAAGCATTAGATTAATCATGATAGAATGACGCTGATACAAACGAGTAGCACGGGTCAGGGAACTTATGACGCCCAGCTTTCTAATTGGTGGTAATCTGCGAGAGAGGATTTTTATCGAATACTCTATCAAATCAAGAATAAGGGCTCTGATTGATTGATTGTCATGTCAAAAAGTGCAAACAATAAAAAATAAAACGAAACCAGATTTAGAACTTGGCAACATAATAAATTGACACCTTTGAGATGTAGAAAAGGTAGCATCAATATAATATGAACAATACTTTTTTCTATTATATTGTATTGTGTTGTTTTAGCAATGGAAGATGGTGAAGCCAAATTACGTACGCGTATTAGATTTTATTGATTATATTTTTAAATAAATTTGAATATCTAGCTTTTAAAGTTAGCGATTTAAAAGTTTTCCTAGATTTTTAGCTAGGGTGATTTTAAAACCCTTTTTTTGTTACTCTGTTACTTTATCTCTATTATGCTCCGGCGCTCTATATAGCGATCAGTCTCCCGTTACACCTTTAATAAGGATAACTTTCATACAGTATTTATGACAAATTCCATCGGTTTTCGCGCATCGAACACTGACGTCAGCATTCGAAGTTTTATAGCGTAGGGGAACTTGGGGTATGATGACGAATCGGGTAAGACGACTAACGCGGAAATTTTTCCTTAAAATTATTCTTGGAAACTGTACATTTGGCAACATCTTAGGTGCGGCGCGTAGCATTAAGAACCGACAGTCATTTGTCGCAGTAGTCTGTGGGCGAGTTTGTAAATTCACCGATGAGCTCACCGATGAAAACAATCGAGTTTGTAAATTCATCTATGATTTTTGGTAATATTTATCGGGTTCTTAAATTACCCGATTTATTCCACCAATTCACCAATTGATGGCATCAATGCTCACCGACTCTACGGGCCAGTGAGCCTTCCCGATGAATGTCATTAACGTCATTGAATTGAGGTGACCTTCGTGCATATAAGCGCCCTAAGGGCTGCCTGGCTATCTGAGTATATAGATATGGTTTGACTGAAGTATACCCTATTGTTCTCTCTTGCGCATTCTAGGATGGCAAACATTTCTGCTTGAGTTTTTGATCCGTCTGTGTAACAGATCAGTCCTTCCTGTGGCAGCAGGTTGTTTTGTCCTGACCACGCTACACTCTCCTGTATAATTACTTCTAGAGTTGGTCCGTATAGGTACTTTGATGAAATCTGGTCTGAGGCCCTTATTCTTGGTTTGATAGAAAATTCGATAGAAAGGAGTACAGCAAAAGTCAATAAACACGACCCGACACACCACCTTTCGATTGAAACATCTCTACATCTGCAAAGCATTAGATTAATCATGATAGAATGACGCTGATACAAACGAGTAGCACGGGTCAGGGAACTTATGACGCCCAGCTTTCTAATTGGTGGTAATCTGCGAGAGAGTATTTTTATCGAATACTCTATCAAATCAAGATGGCTGTTTTTGGTTGGTGTTATTTTGTTTTCAAATTTTTCGAAGTCTTTTTAATAAAGATTGCTGACTTGATAAGAAGTCGCGTTAAAACTATTTGAAAGACAGTTTTCGAGGACTAATGCTGGGTTTATAGAGCAAAATAAAATAATATAATAATAAGGACACACAATAAAAAACAATCGCAGGGCTAATTTTTATTTCTTGTTTTATTTTAGAAAACTTGTAAAACCGCAAGCGAAGCTGCAGCGGGCCTCAACTAGTATGGTCTAAGTTTATTGTGAATAGTACCTAAATTTTGTGCCAAAGTGTTACTTCATATTACTGCATCAGCCAATTCATACCTATTATGAATACAGCTTTAGTAACGTAGTAAAATTGTTGTCTTTGGGTCTTAATTGTTCTGTGCACGAACAACTTTAGAAAACTAACTTATTCTAAAACCAAATGGTTCTCTGTGCTATATCGAAACAATTTGAAATTTAAAGTTGGAAAGAAATATATATCTGGATTCGATTTTATTTCGAAAAGTTTTTTGGGAGACATTTCATCAGCAGGAAAGTTATAGACAGGGTGTCTCATTTAAAAAAGAACGCTCTTTCAGTTTTTCGAAGCGCTATTAGGGTTTGTTTTGCAAAAGCGATCTTCGATTTTTAGGGGCTTAATTCTCGAATTTCAATAGAAGGAACGATCCTTCAAGAAAAGGGATCAATTCGAAAAAGATACAATTTACGCGCATGCGTGTCTCAGAAATGGGATCGATCCCTTTGGACTCCGGTACGAACACTTAATGCTACTAGTATAGCGGCGCCCGTGGGCCTGGTAATTAGGCCTCTTCATGGGCCCTTTCTCCCTCTCTCCGGGCCTCCCTGTCTTCTTTACGAAGTTTAATTATCGTGAGAAATCCCCACTTCAGCTGCCTTGATCTGGCATATGCATCACACTCTGCTATCAAGTGCTCCGCCGATTCATCTTCGAGCCCACAAGCGGGACACACGGGATCTCCTGCTACTCTTATTTGGGTCAGATGTTTGTTCAGCCGATTGTGCCCAGTCAGCATCCCTGTCAGCAGTCCAATGTCCTTTCGGGTCTTGCCTAAGAGCCATTTAGTTCTGGCTATATTCGGACCATCCACGAATAGCTTGGACTGTCTGCACTTGCACTGCACAGCTCACTCTGTACCTGTTTCCTTGTTATTCCCAGAAGAGGTTCCGGTCCAATGTATTGGGTTTCGAACCCTAGTCTGGAAAGTTCGTCCGCTTTCTCGTTCCCTGGTATTCCCTCATGACCTGCCATTTCTGACCTCGGGTAGGGTTGCTGCCATGATAATGGCATACACCTCCGCCTGAACCGTAGCGTGTTCTCCAAGTGGATAATACTTCTGAAATTCTAGGCTTTCCGCGTACACTCCTGCGCCTGTTGTCTGCCTGGCTGACAGTTTAGAGCCATCCGTGTAGCAGGCCGTCGCCTCTCTGCTTAATTCCGTTCGGAATTCTTCCCTTGCCACTCATTCCGTTCTGGTATCGTGACCTTGTACTTTTTATCGAACCTCCAGATGGCTTTCTCGTTTCTCCCCAGCCTTCTTGATCCAAGTTGGAAGCGAGGGGAGACCCAAGATTGTTTCCAGGGCGTGGATGGGGGTCGTCCACATTGCGCCGGTTATCACTCTGCAGAAGAGCCCTTGCAGGCTCGTAAGCTTTTTGGATATGTTCAGCTTCTCTACAGGGGGCCACCAGACCACTGATCCGTATTGGATCCTTGCTCTTATGATGGCCGTGTATATTCAGTGTAAGATCCTCGGGTTAATGCTCCAGGTTCGACCGACCACTCGGCGCAACTGCCACAATGTTGCCTGGACTTTAACAGTCATTCTGGCAACATGCTTGCTCCACTTGAGTCCCTTGTCCAGCGACACCCCCAAATACTTAAGTTGTGATACCAAACTTAGGGGTCTGCCATACATTATGGGAGCTCTGAATACCTCTAGTTTCCTCTTTCTGGTGAATAGGATCATCTCGGTCTTTTCAGTGTTCTATGATTCTTACCGCCCTTTGCATTCTTTGCATTCTTTCGCAGACTAGGGCTAGAAAGCGGCCGTTCACTTTCACGGTACGAACACTTAACTTTTGATAGAATGAGATGGGTGATCACCGCTCAAGAATACGATCTGCGTTCGACGTGAGACTTGACGTGGGATCATTCGACACAAATCTATGTTGTTCCCTGCTCAAGAATTAGGCCCCAGGTGTTTTCTAGGTCACCTCTTAATAAATTTCCACGGTCAAATATATATTAAAACAAAAGAAGAAACGGCAAAACAAGAGAAAAATATTTTTAATTTTAATAACTGTAAAAAAGGCAATACAAAATTACGAAACAAAGCATTCTTTCTCTAAATGGTCGCTCAAAAAAAGCGCTTGTGTCGGCTTGATTTTTTTTACGTCATTACATTTGTTTTCTATGGAAACCAGAATTTCTTATTTACTTCACTGCCTGGTAGGCCAGAAAAGTTCTTTTTCTACGTGCGGAAAATTCGTTTTTCCGCACGGTGTAGAAACATTTTTCCGCACGGTGTGGAAAAATTTTTCCGCACCGATATGTCAAATTTCGAAAAACCTGTACTGATTCGAAGTTTCTGTTCATCATAATGCCTATGAAATGCGTTGGTTGCTATGGTGTGACTAACCAGTTGTTTATGCATTTATTTGTCAGTGGCAAAAAAATTTAAATGACTTCCAGAAATTACCGAAAATTCGGTAGAAGAGGTACCTGACGAGATTCTTTTGGCGGCTGAATTTGCAAAAGAGGATTTGTTGACAGATAAATCCAGAAAAAGGTATGAGAAAGAGTACAACGCTTTTTGTAAATGGAGTTTGGACAAGAAAAACGCGAATTTTCAAAAGGAAGAAGTTTTCCTAGCTTATTTTTACGAATTACCGACATCGTGTCAACCGTCCACACTCTGCTCAAGGTACTCAATGTTGAAAAGTATGCTCAAGCTAAAGAAGAATGTGGATATTAGTAGGCATTTAATTGCTTTTCTCAAGAAAAAAATGGTTGGCTTTAGACCAAAAAAATCTAAAAATGACGTGGAGAAATTTATTGACAGCGCTCCCGATGACATTTACCTCCTTATTAAAGTGGCAACTATTTAACAACAAGAATTAACGAACTTGTTACTTGAAAACGTGCAGCTGGAAAAATCTTTGATTGTTGTTAAAATAGCCGACAACGAAACGCACACAAGCCGAAGTTTTGTGATTAATGGAGAGAAAAATTTGAACTTGGTAAGAAAATATGCATTACTTAGACCAAAACATACAACACATCAAAGGTTTTTTGTCCAATATCGCAAAGGGGAATGTAGTATCCAGTGCTCTTCCGAATCCAGAAGAGTTTACTGGACATTGTTATCGAAGGTCTTCTGCCACTGCCCTTGCAGATGCTGGAGTGGGCATAACGAACTTGAAGCGCCATGGAGGATGGCAATCCACAAAAGTAGCCGAAGGTTATCTGAATGAATCCCTGGAAAATAAAAAATTCATCGCAAGGAAAATATTGAAATCTTCTCCAGCCAATGCTTCCACCAGTTGTGTAGCCTTTTCTGATTCGGATGCTGAAACAAGTGCACTTGTACAACACAAACAAACTGGGCATCGAGAATCTGTAACCGAGCTGCACTCTACTGACTTAATTATCCCTGTACAACAGGACCCACAATCTTTATTGAGCAACCGCAACCAACTGGCATCTGCTATAAATTTGAATAGTGCCAATCATTGTACATTTACCATTAACTATAATATAAATAAATGAATAAATATTATTTTAAATAAAAATGTTAAAAAACTATTTTCAGTGTATTTTCCTCACGCTCGTAGAAAAACAATTGTTCCTAACACGTGCGAAAACCTTTTTTTCCGCACTTAACTGCTTGACAGAACTCCGGCGCGTCGTTCCGTCAACGGCAGTTGCGTGCGGAAAAATTTTCCGCACTTGTTAGAAAAATAGCTATTTTAAACATTTTGAACGTGATTCTAAACAAACTTTTGGTAAAAAGACATTTTTATTTTTTGAGCCTTTTTGAATCCGCGTCCCAAAGTTTCGAGGAGTACATAAAAGAAAACCATTTACTACATAATTACCGGTTAAAAAACGCTATTATATAAACGTGTATTATTTAAGGTGCATTTATATTTGGACTGGAAATACTCCCACGAGCCGCTATTCTACCACTGGTTTAAGATCAACAAGTCCACACAGATATAAAAATCGGCTGCTGACGCTAGACAAAATAGCCGTATTTTGTCTTATCTTATCTTATCTTATCAAGGACTAACTTAACTTTGGTCCGAGCTTTCCACACCCAAGTTTTCACTAGATACCCACACTTTTTAAGAAATAAAAATGATTATATCAAACTAAAAACAAAATTATGTGGGGTTATGGGTGCCGAATGTTTCCATGCGAATTCCTAGTAATTCCAGCGAGCCAGTAAAGTTCTTTTGGTTATTTGATAAACTCGGGCTAAGGGCGCTCTTAGTCAAGACCAATAGAAAAGTGAGAGAAACCGATTTAAATCGAACGTTTGGACCAATAGTAGCGAGAGAATGTGACTCCCTGGGAGCAAATTTTCTCTAGATTCAAGAATAGACGCACTGCTCTTCCTATTAGATTAGGTGATATTTTACCGGACAGTGTCCGGTGAGCAGTCCGACGACTCTTCTGATGTCTTTCCTGTTCATGTTTATGACTTTTTCTTCTCTTTTTTTGATGTTATGATGAACCTGTTGGCCTGTCTTGTGTTTTGACAATTGGTCCATTTCCCAATTGTTGAGTTCTTTTAGAACGTGGCTTTTCATAAGTCCACAGTAGGGCTCTGAGCCATAATATGGCGTTTCAGCACCTTGTTTTGCTAGGGTATCTGCTTCCTTGTTGTTCCAGACTAGTTTCGACGCACATTTATATGTGTTTAGGGCTTTTAAAGCCGCTTGACTGTCTGAGAGTATAAACATGTGTTTTTTTGAGGCTCTGATTGAGACACTCTTGTGCACACATGTTGATTGCAAGCAGTTCAGCTTGGAATATGGTGGGATATTAAAGTTAGGGCCGGAAATGCCCAATCCGGCTCCATTCTCAAGTTTGGAGCCGTCAGTGTACCAGAGCGAGGCGTTCTCGGATTGTGGTAGTTGTTTATTTTTCCATGATTGGCGGTCGTTTGTATCCACTTAGAATGGAATATTTAAGTCCAACACGGCCGTCATTTGGTCGGTTGGTTTTCCGGCATTTTCGAGTTTATTTCTTTGAGGATGCGGAGGTGACCTCTTAGATCTCCAGGCTTGAAACTACCTATCGGAAATAGCCTATGAGCACTATTAATTGTCTCTTTTTTCACGCTAAGATGAAGTGGAGGCAGTCAAGTCTCCAAGGCTGCGGTGGGTCAGGTTGGAAATGCCCCTGTTATTCCGAATGTACAGATCAACCTTTGTACATTATTAAGTTTGGTTTGAGCGGTAACCTGTTCTTTGGTTCGTGGGTTTTATAACTGCCTGGTAAATCCAGTATATCATTTTTAGTTTTAGCCTCCATGTCTTGCCAACAAGGTTGCGGTATGTCCATATAGCCGTTGTGGCTAGCTCGAGAGATAGTTTTATCTAAGTGGCTGTTCTAGATGAGTTTGCGGTCCAGTCTGACCCCTAGATATTGCTCCTCATTGGAGAGTGTTAATCGTGTTCCTGTGCACTCAGTCGTAGCTTCAACCTTCTTGTCAACGGAAGTAGTATGATCTTGCTAGGGTTAAGGGATAGTCCTTCAGCTTCACTCCAGGTTTTTGATGATGTTCAGGGCAATTTGCATTCGGTTTTTGATTACCGCTTCATGTTTGCCCTTGCCTGTAAGACATTTGGTAGGTAATAGGAAAAATCTTTAAATTTTTTCAAAAAATGTACCTCTGAGCAACTAGAGGCCCTGTATATAATTTTTGAAAGGTATTATTTTACCCATATAACTATAATATGACTGAATAATTACCGTTTGAGATTGAATACAGTGTTACACAGACAGTTTTTCCTAGGGGGATTAAAAATGCCTATTGTTCAAATGAGCCCGCTATCTTCGATCTTTGGTAAATGTCAGGTTCCATAATTTTGTTCTGTTCTTTAAAAAAAATAAAAAACGACTTCACTTGTTTATGTTTAACAAAATTAAATTGCACACCGAAAAATTTATTTTCGTACACATTCAACTTTATCCTAAATTTGTCTATCCAGTCTAAAGTATATAATTACCAATTTAGATGTGTGTATCTCTCCCTGCGGGTAATTCCGGAAGACCGTAAAGATAAGGCAACGAATTACGACCTGGCGATGCCCCTTTGAGGTTAGGAGACACACACTATCCGGAACGATACCTCCGATAATATAGGCCTGTCGTCGACTTCCGTTTTATTGTTTCAGTGAACTTTTGTCGTTTTCGGCGGCCATTTTGACAGGTAACTCACTATGAAACATGTTTCGATTCATTGCACCGACTTCAGCAGCGACGTGTGGTGAAATTTTAAAAACTTACCCTATTTGTGATACGAGTTGTAATCTAATTCGATTCTTCGATCACTTTTTGCAAATACCCCGTTCCTTACCGCTATGCCCCACTTCCACTGCAACTCTCTCTCCGGGCTTCCCTGTCTTCCATACGAAGTTCAGTTTAGAGCCATCCGTGTAGCAGAACGTCGCCTCTCTGCTTAATTCCGTTCGGAATTCTTCCCTTTGCCACGCATTTCGTTCCGGGATTGTCACTTTGTACTTTTTATCGAACCTCCGTGGTTTAAGCAGTGCTTCCATTGGTAATCTTAAGAGGGGCAACTCTTTCGTCGCCAGTCCCTCGATCGCAGATGGCCTTCTCTTTCCTCCCTGCCCTTCCATAGTCCCTGGTCCCTTAATCGCAGGTGCGTCGCCATCGCCTCCTTCTTGATCCCTGTTGGAAGCGAGGGGAGACCCAAGATTGTTGTCAGGGCGTGAATGGGTCCTTATTGCGCCGGTTATCCCTCTGCAGAAGAGCCCTTGTAGTGAGCATTTTGCACTGATCCGTATTGGATTCTTAATTAGCTGTCCAACATTTTTGCATTATTCCTGTCAGCATAAGTTGACGGTATTTGCATGTCCAAGTCCATATTGTCTAGCTGTTTAAACCTGCAAGTAACCTACTGCAATAATAGCTTGCACGCCCGCCTAAAGTATGCGACCGCGATTCGATGCTCGATTCATTCAGCAGGTTCAATGACCTCTCGATGGACACAAAGGCAGGCATACGGGATTTTTCTAGAGTAGTGAAAAGCTGCGCGCACATGACACGCGGGCAGATTTTCTGCTGTGACTGGGTTTGAGTCGCATTTGCTATGGACTTGATATTTAATACAATCTGTCTCGTATTTCTAAAATTACATTTAAGAAGATGATGTTTTTCTAGGGGAAGCATTGCTTCCCTTGCTTCCATGAACCGCTCGCCGCTGGACTTCCGGAATCATAAGAGTTACTCATCAGTTGTTGCAAAGTAGCACACACAATATGAAACTTGGCTCAGCTTCACCGGCTCAGCGTCGCGTATATAACTATGAGATACTATAAAAGGTTAAGTGGAAGAACACGTCTCCCTGTTTCTTAATGGGAGAATGTGAACTTTGCGTTTTGCTGCATATTTACTTTATCAATTTTAAGTAAGTAATTTGTATTATAATTTTTTTGCGATAACTCTCCCAAAGTTGGCCTGAAGAAAATGCAGAGCCAAAAACTCTTCACCAAATTTATTTTCGAATTAACAGGATTCTGATTATTGGGATTTTGATATTTTACTCTCAATATATTGTACTTTTGCTGTTATTTTATAGTGCCGATTGTAACCTAACGACCTCTCGGAGGTAAACCCTCCCCCTTTGGTGCGCCACTGAATCAGTTTCTCCTAATCATGAATTTTTCAAACATTTGGAAATGACGGGGTTATTCAAATTTGGTACAGAAGCATAGTATTGATGGTTTGCTGCAAATGTTTGTTTTTTATAGCAAAATTAAAGTAACCTTACATAGCAAAATATTTAAAAAATAAATAAAAAACACTTATTTTTTTTCCGGAGAAAACCTAAAGCCACACCCCTCATATGCTCTCTGCGTTTTCCTTAATTGTAACAAGTAATAAAGGCTTGAAAAATATATACATTAAAAAGTTTCTGCCAGTTCCCTTAGCAACAAGTTCATTTAAAATTACATTAAATATAAGTATGTACGCCAGTGATAAATCGATTTTTATTCAACGCACGGGATTATTGCCGTTCTAATTTTAAATAAATATTACCTCGGTTCATCCTGGCGATTTCAGCTAATAATCAAAAACTCGCTGTTGACTTGCTGTTCGGATATTACCATTACGTGTCCTCTCTATTTAGATTTATATGCTCTCTGATTTTACAGACGTCCCTGGACCTTTGATTTTAAGGTAATAAAAGACGCCTTTTGAACATTTCAAAACGGTTTGGGTGGACTAATGCCTCCCATTCCCCCTCGGATCCCCTACACCGCTAAAAATTTGCTAAATTTGACGAAACCCTCTCCAGATTTTTTTAAGGGGAGAAAATCTGCCCTTAACAAACATATTTCGTAAACGAACCCACCCTCTCATAAAAACGTGGCATATAAATGCACTCTTTTGACTCTGTATTTCGCATATCGTCCCTTAAAATAAAGCAACACAACGGCACATACTGTGCTGGCATGCATGGAAATATGTTTTGAAAAGAAAACGGATGCTCTTACTGAAATGAAGAACGGTTTCGTTATTTTCCACATCGTGCCGATTTAAAACAAAAAAGTCCGGGGCCGGGCGTATGCAGATAGCGCATCCGCATAAACAAGTCAAAAATGTGGCGCGTTTTGGCTTTGTTTTGAACGCTAAAAGTCGCTATTAAATATCTTTTTTTTCAAACGACCGGAAAATAGTTACTTTCCGTACGATTTTTCATACGGAAAGTTCTACATTACAAGGCATGTTCTTTCGAAATATTTCCACTCTCCAGAAAAGACCTTCTTGTTCAATTTTCCGGTCCCTTGATCCTTTTCCGGTCCCATTTTTGGCCAAGTTGGCTATGACTTCTTGATGACAGCTTTTAGCTTGTTTTTTTGGGCAGTTTTGACATTTCTAAAAAAGCTGTTTTAAATTTGTTTTAAAAGTTTTGTTTACAAAAATGGACTCAGATCTAGAAAATGAGTTGAATCCGGAGGAAATAATAGAAGCTGCTTCAAGAGTCACATACACCGAAAAATCGACCACACATTTTTAATTCTCAAAGTAAGAGTATACTATAAATATAGGTAAATATAGAACAAGAAATCTGCCTTTTATGAGCTCTTTTATCATTATTTTGCTTGATAAGTTGGCCATGGTTGGCCATAACTGGTCGTCAGTCATCACTGATTTAGCTGTGTGAAGCTAATAGGCACTACACTATAATTTTTCTAACGTTTTATACAATTTTGCACAAGTTAAAAATACAAAAATCATTTCTAACCACAAAACTTTACTTGTTTTTCTTAGTTTTCATCTTAAAAACACTGTACCGGCCTTAGCGGCAATGGCTATCTAGCCAACAAGAAACAGAAAATATCAGGGGACTGTTCATAAATTACTCAACACGGTTAGGTGTGGACGAAAGTGATAGATACTAAAATGTTTTTTCTGTTCGTTTGAAAAAAAAAGTACGTACGATACACGACCGGAAAGTGTCTTTACAGGTCAAGTGACGTAAATACCTATTCCCTCGTGCGATGGGATCTATCGCATGGAATCTATCACCTCCCACGAATAAAAAGTAGTTTGGGAAGCCAAACATTTAAAAAAAAACCTCTTTATTGCGCAGGCGTCACTAGATTCGACGCTGTTCACCGGTTTTTGACCATGCGATCGGGAACGTATGATTTTCATGAGATCTGTAAAATCAGACCATCGCTCAAGAATATAACGTTTTTGTCCCATGCAATCATTCGCCATAGATCTATGCCGGTCCCTTTCTCTTCTCTAGGGTGTCGAAATACCGTGTATTGAAAAAGAAGCGCAATGGCTAGTAAATGAGAGAAAGAGGTAATAAACTTGAGAAACCGATACGTTGATGCCGATTTAATGATAAATATTGCCTTCAAAGGGCGTAAACAGTGATTATGAGTATTTTCTTATTTTAGTTTGAAATTAGAATCCGCTAAATTAATTAAAACGCCCATTAATCCACAAACTTTTACTACAGATTGACGTTGCTCTTTCCATAAAGGCGCGAAAATTATGAGCCTGACCTGCCTTAACTAGTTACGCTAGTCCCGACTCTACGACACAATTTATCGAACCAGTCTCGCGTTCTAACGAAATATATCTTAATTGTTGAAATAAATTTAAAACAAAATTATACTTTTTTAAAAGAATAAAAAAAATTAAAACGTAGCCGCAGTCTTTCACTTTGCAACACTTTACTCTTTCTACTTAGAACACTTTTTGTAACCGTGTTCAAGTCTTGTTTAAGTTTAAAACGCCTGTTTTTCAGGTCTTGCATAAAAATATTTGCATCATTTCAGTATGAAATAAATGAAAATAATCTTCCACGTGATTAGGGATATTTTGGAACGCTTATTTGACACTTCATAGTAGTAATTACTGCGTCTGCGCAATAGGGAAACGTCATTCCGTTGTGGCAATTAACCACTACCACTGCCGTAAGCTACGAATCCATGTCGTTGTGGTTATTTTTCTGGTTAATTTTAGAAAATTTTGGCACAATTAATCTCACAGATAATAAAATATTACCAGGTTCCCACATACAGACCGCTTCAAGCTACTGCGAACATAGGGCGAAAGAAGTCTAATTTGCCAGTGTACGTACATGCAGAGACACCGCACGCCTATCAGTGAAGCAACCAACACTCAGGCTTCCGATCGCCATTCGCTGCCGTTCGCCGCCGTTCGCCTTGTATTTAGTACGCCTCTAACCACGGTGCTGTGTGGAGTGTAGTCAATGAAACCGGAATTTGGTCAATAAATACGCAAATTTTTATAACGTAATTTTCTTATTTTTTGTCACTGATAAATAAGAGCGTTTTATTGTCAACTGCTCAGATTTATCAGTGACGACGTGTTACAATAAAAATAATAAGGAGAAACAAAATAAAAGCAAGTTCTCAAAATAAAATGATACATTCTAAAAACCAAAAAGATTCTCCCAGTCAAAAAAAAATTAAAGCAAATGTTCGAAAAGTCCTCCTTGCTCGGCTAGACAATATCTGAGCCTACTATAAAAACCCCTTCCAACGTTTCCAAGCATGTTAGGGGTGATAATTTGAAAACCTTCTTCAAAAACAGATAGAAGTCATTAGGAGCAAGATCGGGAGATCGAGCTGGCCATAAAATAGTTCCCCGTGTACTTATAACCCGATTAGGAAATACATTATCAAGATATTCCCTAACAAGGCCAACATTGTGAGCGGAACAACCATCTTGTTGAAACCATGTTTCACCAAATCTTACACCTAACAACTGCCTAGCAGTTGGAATAATGTGCTGCTGCAGTAGATCCAAGTATCTAGGACCATTCAAATTGCAATTGCCGTTAATAAAGAATGGCCCAATTACGTGTTCCCCTACAATACCCCCCCCCCAAACATTTAGTTTTTGGGGATACTGTGTTCTTACGTCAAAATACAAATGCAAATTTTCCCTCGACCAATATCGAACGTGTGTTGGGTTATGACGATTTGACCATTTGACCATCTGCACTTTTTCGGCAACTTCGTAGACATCCGTTTTTAGTTTTAAAAATGTATTATTTCAATTAAGAACTTACCCATCTGTTTCTCGAGCAAGGCAGAAATAAAACAAAATAATAAAAACAAAATGAATTTCCAAAAGATAACACTGCAGCGTGCTTCGAATCCACCTTGGTCGTACGGCACAGAGAGTAAATTGGACTTGATTCCCCCTATGTTCGCAGTAGCTTGAAGCGGTCTGTATAAAATACTTATTTTGTAAAATAAGTCCAACTTTGTGTTTTTTCTCATCTCTAAATTTTTTTCGAGTTACAGCTTCTATGTGTGTTCCAAAAATTCTGGTAAAATCGATGCGTGGTAGTGGTAGTGGTTGTTAAACACTACCACAGCGGCTGTTAAAGTTGCTAAAATTTTTAAATAAAACAGCCGGCATCTCTCTTCAGTGCATCTGAAATGAAAAGAGAGGCACCCTAGATGTAATGAAAAAGTATGGCCCTAATCGTGATTTTTCCGGTGTTTTGTGTCCCATAAAAATATCTCCAATTTTCACCCGACTTTGCAAAAGACACCATAATACTTTCTCGTATATTGTAGGATAAAAATATCGAAATATCTTAAGGCGCAATTACACAGACGAATATGCTCAAATAAAAGCTCGTGCAAAAGATTTAAAATTTTTTGCGTGAACATTTTTTTGAGCTTTTCTTTGAACATTTTGTTCGGGTAAATTTTTGAGCAAATTATTGCTACCTATTTTGGAAACATATTTTTAAAGATGAGAATCAATAAAAGTTCACATTAGTGATCAGTGATCTCAATTCTTTAAAAAAATGGAACACCAACTTTTATTTAAAATTTTTGTGAAAAAAAGCCGACGGCAAGCGAAACATTATTATTGGCTCTACTATCAGTTTTGTCACATGGATTAGGGTTACTTGTAATATTTTTTTCTTAGGGTTTTTCCCGCATTTTTTTGCCCGAGGTTTTTTTTGGGATTTTCTTGCGAGTTTTTTTATTTCCAAGGGTTTTTTCCTAAAGACAAAAAAAATCTAGGAAAATTTTTCTTTTCCAAAAAAATTTTGAGTTTTTCAAATATCGGCAAAAAACTCAAAAATTGCACTTTTAAGCGGTAATCCGCGCCTCACGACTATGAGGAGTGGTGGGGAGGGTGATTTTTTTAAAACATATTTTTGTAGCTTTACTTTACCTTTAGCTTTTATTGTTGTTTTTTAATTCTTCACACCAGATTTACCTAGTTAGTTTAAGGTCCCAAGGGTTGCTTAAAAAAGCAAAAGGTTTATGAAAATGGTGAAGATATAGATATTTACTGTCAATTTAATGTAATAATCAAGGTTGATTACTGACACTGAACCAACAGTATGCAAAGGGCAAAATTGCGATTCAAAAGGGTGGCCGGCCTACTAAGTCTACTAAGTTACTGCTAAATTATATTTTTTAGACAAGGTTCGGGTTCGTAACATGTTTTTTAATTTGCCTTAATTATTATTGTAAAAGACTAAACTAGGAAGTAAAATAAAGGGATATTCTTTTAAACGTAAATTTTTATCATCATATTTTACAGGCAACAACAATAAATAAGTGCCAATTATTATTTTTTTTACTCTCGTTTTTCTTACAACCCCAAAAAAGTTACAAGTATACTGGCATATCCCCTATAAAAATCAGATCAATCGAAGTTGCTTATGAGGTAAAATATGAATTTCGGCATCAAATCGTTTTTCCGTCGGAAAGCACTTGATTAAAAATACCTTATTTCAAAACTTTGTTTTTCTATTTTCAGTTAAGTTCAATGAATTCCGATAACAATATATATTTTGAATTTGTAAAGAAATTTTTATACCCCTAATTCTTCAAACAAATTTTGCTCAACATTCTCTCCAAAATTTACGTGTGTTTTTTTGTACGAGATTTTGCTCGAACATTTCTTTGAACATTTTGCTCAAGTGGCTCGTGTAAATGTTTGTCCGCATTTCAACATCAAAGGAAAGTTTGTCTGTGTAAATGCGCCTTTATATGATTTGTCATTAAACATAGAGGAAATTTATTGCGTTTTCTCAAATATTTTTATGACCAATAACAAAACGTAACGTATAATAACACAGCGATATAAATCTCCTTAACCATTGAGTAAAATGATCCAGGAGAAAGAGCCAGAAGCCATGATGCTCTAGTGGTGTTCATCAAAAAAAGAGAATGGATATCCCAACCGACCAATCTAAAAAATTAGGAGTAACGATGCGATTGACAGTGTCATAGCTAAAAAGGCATAACGCTTAGGTAAACGTCAGTTTTTCTATGCTTTGACACAAGGGGTTGACAACGGCTTTTCAAAATGGCGTATTTTATTATTGTTTTCATGGCAATAGTTTTTTTACACTTTTTTTTTAATTTTAAGTGATTTACCTTAGCCAGTAAGTTTAGAATTAAAAATAAAGACAATATTTTACAATTAATTTATTCTGACACAAAGGCAGAAATTTAAGCTACAAATTAACCTTTAGGACACCTCAGCTGTTCTTTGCAGAAAATACTTACTTTTTGTGGAATTTTTGTACAATCCGCGAAGCAGGACAACTCTAGAAGATGAAATAGAGCAATTTATTAGATATTTTAGAGAAAACACTCAAAAAAAGGCCAAAAAATTCCAACTGTAAAAAGTAAACAACACAAAAGAAATAGTAAACAAAAAAGTAGGGTTTGTAAGTCAAGACCAGAGATCAAATTTACCCAGGGAATATAAATTTACCTAACCATTATGTCTATCAGATTGCTCCATACGCTCGCTCAAAATGTGCCACTTTTTCTTGGGAACTATATCCATTCCCCATATGTTCTATTTTCCCTGGTTTTATAGTAGAACAGGTGCTTTTTACATTATTTCACTGCCTTTTTGATGAAATTCAAAACATACTGGAACACTAAAGGCAACAAACAGTTTTTAAAGAACTCCTTGTAATTAATTAGCTTTATCACCCTCATAAAACTATGAGATACTATAATGGCTCATAGCGGTTGGCAGTCGTTGGTCCAGGCCAAAGATGAAAAATCTAAAGCAGGCACTCACAAAGCCCTGCCAGATAATACAAAAAATATAAACGTTGCCCGATGTACCTTAAAAAATAAATTTAAAGGATCTTATGTTAATTTAAATGTACACTTGATTTAAAGAAAAAACTCATACATGCATTTTTTTCTATGCCACAAAATTTAGCTTTCCATTAGTATATACTATTATAAGGCACCACCAGCTTAGTATGTCTGACAGCTTAAAATTCAGTGTGACATCCTTAAAAATGCCACAGATATCAACATTTACAAAAGTTCAAATTATCACTTGAGTTATAGAAGACGGCTGGTCTATAAGAAGAGCGGCCACCCATTTTGGAGTTGATAAAATGACGATAATGCGATGGAAAAAGCGCTGGATTGAAAATAATTCTACGGATAGGAAAGATGGATCAGGACGACCAAAAGTAAGTTCTGAAGTGCAAGATGAGAGAATTATTGACCATAAATTAAAAATCCTTTTTAAACGTCGGTTGAAGCAGCTAATGTAACATTATTTCCGGGTTCTTTAGCAACAGTAAATAGAAGAGTAACGAAATCAGAAGTCTCTTGTCGAGTTACTGCAAAGAAGCCTTTTCTAACAGAAGAACAAAAACAGGCCAGAGTGATTTTTGCACTGAACAACGTTCTTCGTGATAATGACTTCTGGAAGAGGGTGGTTTTCACTGACGAAAACGGAGAATTTTAGTTTATCGTCCACCAAATTTTAGATTTGAACCCGAATATACAAACCAAATTAAAAAAGCTGGAGATTTTTCTGTAAACATGTGGGGCTGGTTTAGTGCTAGAGGTTTGGGTTTTTTTTGGAGAATCGAAGGAAGATTCAATAGTGAACGATATATTGAAATCCTTGAAAACGTTATGCTGCCATCTGTACAGGCTTTACACGAAAATAATGACTTCGTTTATCAGCAGGACAACTGTCCAGTACATACGGCTAATGTTGTTCGCCAATGGTTTCAGAATAATAATATAGAAACACTTCCTTGGCCAGCCAAGAGCCCTGACCTTAACCCAATGGAAAATATATGGGGTCGAATCGTTAAAATAATATACCAAAGGAATTGGAGACCATGATATGCTGAAGAGTTAAGCGATGCTATTTATCGCGCATTGGATCAGCTCTCAGAAGACCATCAGTATTTTCAAAATTTAACCTTTTCAATGCCCAGACGTTTGCATCTTGTAATAGAGAAAAATGGTGATCCTATTAAATACTAAATTATTTATTTTAGTTCTTTTTTAAGTTAAAATAATTAGTATTGAGTTTACTATCGTTTTTGTCCTAATCCAAGTTTCCTATTAGTCGAATTGTTTTCAATCCAGCGCTGTTTCCATCGTATTATTGTTATTTTATCAACTCCAAAATGGGCTACCGCCCTCTTTATAGAACAGCCTTCGTCAGTTACTCGAGTGATAATTTGATATTGTTCAATAAAGACTTTACTAAAACATTATTTTTGCTGATTTTTTAGTATTATGAAAAATTTAATATAAAAATAAGGTTGCCTTTAATTTTAGTAAAAATATTTTCAGTTTTATAGACCTTTTTTAAACAATAGTATATATTATACACTTTTAGAAAGGTAATCGCATGTATGCGTTTTTTTTTTGAAATCAAGTGTACTTCAAGTACAATATAATTTCTCTCTTAGAGCTTTTTAAACGCATGGCTTGTTTAAAAGTAAAATTTATCCGATTTGACAACTCGGCATCGTCGAAAAGTTACATTTTTGACGAGTTGTGGTTTCGCCATTTTGTTTATGTTATTGTCGTGTTTCCATGTTTTAAAATTTTGCGGCGTTATTTTCTGTGATTGGTAAAACAAAAAAGAAGTCAAAAAAACCTCCAAATCAGTTACTTCAACCGAAAAGAAACTACAAAACAAAATAACGAAAATTCAAACTTGGATGAGCATCCCACAAAGGACCAAAGCGAAAAGAAAAATGATTAAACGATGTTTCGCCCTGGGTAACCAGCGTGGGCTCATCAGTGGTTTCACTGGTCACCCTCCACCATTGGCCCTTTAAACCAAAAAATGTCTCACTTACAAAGTCCGGGGCACGGAATGCCTACAAAAGCATTTGTCTGCTCAGATTTTATGCAAAAATTTGAAAAATAATGTCCAGTAATACCTATCAAGTCGGTTTTCTTTGGAGAAAGCCATAGATTGACCCATACTCTATAATTGTACTCACCAATTAAGCCTCAAAGATCCTGGTTTTTGTTTTCTATTCTTGTTTTGTCTATGTTTAACCCTGCTCAACTGACTTGAAAACCAGGTGGCGCAGCTATCGTTTTTGGATAGATCTTGGAGTGGAAACTTGGTGCGCCACTTTCGCTTTCGCTCTTGCTTATTTTTATCGATCCAAAGCAGTGGCGGCGCACAGGAAAATCGTATTTTTGGACGATTTCCACGTTGGGAACTATCCATAATATCGATCGTCCGCGTTGCGCTGCAGAGAACAGACCCGTGCCGGTACAGTGGTGGTGGCGAATACAGTTTTTTAATTAAATTAAACATTACTATTTTACAAGGTTTCGTCTTCGGCGGTCAAATTTTAAAAAAAACCATAATCAGGTGTTAAGTTTCTGAAAGAAATTTCTTTGTCTATCCCTTTTGGAGAAGACTCTCCATGATGGGAATTGACACTGTTATGTCACAACCGCCTCTTTTGGATTAGGAGAACAGAACCATTGAAGGAATATCCAAGGAAATTTATCATATGAGACCATCAGTTTTCATATACCTTCTCACCCATTCTGATCTGAATTGAAGTAACCTTAGATTTTTTCTACCTGAGAAAACCTAAATTATATGCACTCTGCTTTTTCCCTAATTATTACAAGTAATAAAGGCTTAAAAAATATATACAATAAAGACTTTCTGCCAGCTCCCTTAGCAACAAGTTCATTTAAAATTGCATTAAATATAAGTATGTATGTCAGTGATAAATCGATATTCATTCAACGCGTGGGATTATTGCCGTTTCAATTTTAAATAATACCCCGGTTCATCCTGGCGCATTCAGCTAACAATAAAAAACTCCCTGTGAATCGCGTTGACTTGCTGGTCGGATATTACCATTACGTGTCCTCTCTATTTAGATTTATATGCTCTCTGGTTCAACTCTAGAGGAATCCAATTTTTTGTTGATACGAAATTACGGGAAACACTAAACAACACTTTTCAATTTGTTTTTACGGTAGTGTCCACTCTATTAATAAATTTTCCAAAAGCAAACAAAAATATTAAACATAACATAAATTTTCGCTGTCAGATGGTTGTCAGTTGCTTTTCCTACTGACGCAACCGACGCGCCTCTGGATTATGTCCAGGCTGTTTGGGAGAGTTATTATCGGTACTCCTTCTCGGGAAATGCCAGGGGGGCCGTTATAGCATCTCATAGTTTATCATACAGAGACCTCATATGAAGATCAGGCTTTCTCTTGTTAACTATCGTAAGGCGCATTTACACAGACAAACTTTCCTTTGATGTTGAAATGCCGACAAACATTTACACGAGCCTCTTGAGCAAAATGGTCAAAGAAATGTTCGAGCAAAATCTCGTACAGAAAAAACACACGTAAATTTTGGAGAGAATGTTGAGCAAAATTTAATTGAAGAATTGGGGGTATAAAAATTTCTTTACAAATTTAAATTTTATAGTTTTATGGGAATTCATTGAACTTGACTGAAAATAGAGAGACTAAGTTTTAAAACAAGGTATTTTAATTAAGTGCTTTCCGACGGAAAAACGATATGATGTCGAAATTCACGTTTTACCTCATAAGCAACTTCGATTGATTTGATTTTTATAGGGGATATGCCAGTATACCATAATTGGCACTTATTTGTTGCTGATGCTGGGTTAGGAGAAGGTAAAAACCGTAGACTAGTGAGAGGGGGTTTTGGCACACAAAATTACATGACAACAAACAAGGGTCAACGCAGTTTTTTTATGAAAGTTTTAGAACAAATCTTTCCATAAAGAAAGGGCTCTCCGACGCAAAACAAAGAAATTCGTTTTATTTTATTGACGCGTAGAACTTGCGTTTCCGATTTTTTAAATATTGAAATTTTTGGCGATTTTTACAAGCTTTTATTTATGTATGTTTGTATGTTCGGCTCAAATCTTGCAACTCAAATTTGGTATTCAATTTCAGTTTTCGGTGTGTATTTATAGTTGCGGCGACAATACAATAATATGGTATTATTAGGCACCCCCTTCCGCTAATGAGGCAAGTAGAGGAAGAAAAAGATTTATTTTGTTCGATTTCAATCAAAATTGGCATACAGGGATTTTTAGGGAAGATAATTGTCGAAAGGATGGATTTATGATAGTCTAAAAATTAAAAAATTATCTTAAATAAAAAGAAGCTTTTATAAAATATAAAGTGCACTAAAAAGTAGAAAATAAATTTTAGCATTCTCATATCATAATAATAAAAGCGACGGGCGCAAACTAAAACTAAAAATATCCATCCATATATCAGAGAAACGTAGAGTAGTTTGGATCGAGTTGGGTTGGATTTACTTCACAAAAAATTGAACTTACAATACCAGATAAAAAATTCTTTATATTTACACGTCGTAGTTGTGGTGAGAGTATTTTTTGTACTCATGGTATTTATTGTCTTTTTGATACGTTAGTTATAAACGCCTTACCACTCACATCTCTTTATATTACTTCCTAGTTTAGTCTTTTACAATAATAATAAAGTCAAATGAAAAAACCTATTTACATTTTATTAAATCTCAAATATATGAACAAAAGCACGTTCGATTTAAATAATACCTGTTTATTACCCACTTTTACAACCCTCCGATCCCGACCCTTGTCTAAAAAATATAATTTAGCAGTAATAGACTAGATTTTTGAATCGGAATGTTGCCCCTTTGCATATTGTTTGTTCAGTGTCAGTAATCGACCTTGATTATTACATTAAATTGACAGTAACTATCTATCTTCAGCATTTTCATAAACCTTTTGCTTTTTTAAGCAACCCTTGGGGCCTTAAAC
Organism: Oxystoma pomonae; assembly: GCA_963921995.1. NCBI lineage: Eukaryota > Metazoa > Arthropoda > Insecta > Coleoptera > Brentidae > Oxystoma > Oxystoma pomonae. The sequence goes on from OY998171.1 coordinate 66,517,462, forward strand.
TAAGTAGGTAAATCTGGTGTGAGGAATTTAAAAAAAACAATCAAAGCGAAGGTTAAAGTAAAGTTACAAAAATATGTTTTAAAAAAAATCCCCTCCCCACCACTCCTCATAGTCGTGAGGCGCGGATTACCGCTTAAAAGTGCAATTTTTGAGTTTTTGCCGATATTTGAAAAATTCAAACATTTTTTGGAAAAGAAAAATTTTCCTGGGTTGTTTTTCGAATTTAGGAAAAAACCCTTGGAAATAAAAAAACTCGCAAGAAAGTTCCAAAAAAAACCCCGGGCAAAAAATCCGGGAAAAACCCTAAGAAAAAAATATTACAAGTAACCCTAATCCATGTGACAAAACTGATAGCCAATAATAATGTTTGGCTTGCCGTCGGCTTTTTTTCACAAAAATTTAAAATAAAAGTTGGTGTTCCATTTTTTTAAAGAATTGAGATCACTGATCACTGATGTGAAATTTTATTTATTCTCATCTTTAAAAATATGTTTCCAAAACAGATAGCAATAATTTGCTCAAAAATTTACCCGAACAAAATGTTCAAAGAAAAGCTCACAAAAATGTTCGCGCAAAAAATTTTAGATCTTTTGCACGAGCTTTTATTTGAGCATGTTCGTGTGTGTAATTGCGCCTTTAAATCCTACCTCTCTTAAAAGCATCTGATTTAATACGTTTGCCAGAGGATAGGCTTCTTGTACCATTTACGTTTTACTCACTGACCGCTTAAAAAGGTCAAAAAAATCTCGGCTTAGCCTCCTATAAACTGAACCTGCGGCGATTTTTATTCGCTTATATATCGACGGCAATCCTAAGAACAATTTTTCTTTGCAAAATATTGGAAAAAAAAACGACAAAATGGTGGACAAAAAATAGAAGTTCGTTACCTCATTGTAGCCTACAGTAGTAGTAAAGAAACTTTTTTACGAGGGAAACTGTTTTAAACGAACATTAAATAGATTAAAAACACGCCAGATCGTAATTTAAGTAAACATTTTTCGTTTTCGTTTAAAGAAAACCCAAACAAGGCAGGGCAAACTTCATAAAATAGAGTTGTAACAAATTACTACCATCATGTAATTAAAAAGTCATTACGGATGCAATATAACTTCCAAGAAATTCAAAAGGTCTTGCATATACAATGAGCTTCAGGCTACTGCGAACATAGGGGGAATCAAGTCCAATTTACTCTCCGTGCCGTACGACCGAGGTGGATTCGAAGCACGCTGCAGTGTTATCTTTTGGAAATTCATTTTGTTTTTATTATTTTGTTTTATTTCTGCCTTGCTCGAGAAACAGATGGGTAAGTTCTTAATTGAAATAATACATTTTTAAAACCAAAAATGCATGTCTACGAAGTTGCCGAAAAAGTGCAGATGGTCAAATGGTCAAATCGTCATAACCCAACACACGTTCAATATTGGTCGAGGGAAAATTTGCATTTGTATTTTGACGTAAGAACACAGTATCCCCAAAAACTAATGTTTTTTATTAACGGCAATTGCAATTTGAATGGTCTAGATACTTGGATCTACTGCAGCAGCACATTATTCCAACTGCTAGGCAGGTGTAAGATTTGGTGAAACATGGTTTCAACAAGATGGTTGTTCCGCTCACAATGTTGGCCTTGTTAGGGAATATCTTGATATTGTATTTCCTTGAAGAAGCTTTTCAAATTATCACCCCTAACATGCTTGGAAACATTGGAAGGGGTTTTTATAGTAGGCTCGGATATTGTCTAGCCGAGCAAGGAGGACTTTTCGAACATTTGCTTTAATTTTTTTTTGACTGGGAGAATCTTTTTGGTTTTTAGAATGTATTATTTTATTTTGAGAACTTGCTTTTATTTTGTTTCTCCTTATTATTTTCATTGTAACACGTCGTCACTGATAAATCTGAGCAGTTGACAATAAAACGCTCTTATTTATCAGTGACAAAAAATAAGAAAATTACGTTATAAAAATTTGCGTATTTATTGACCAAATTCCGGTTTCATTGACTACGTTCCACACAGCACCGTGGTTAGAGGCGTACTAAATACAAGGCGAACGGCGGCGAACGCCAGCGAATGGCGATCGGAAGCCTGAGTATTGGTTGCTTCACTGATAGGCGTGCGGTGTCTCTGCATGTACGTACACTGGCAAATTAGACTTCTTTCGCCCTATGTTCGCAGTAGCTTGAAGCGGTCTGTATATTTAAAAATGTCGCAGCTGTGGTTGGTTCATTATACCAAATATAGTGTAATTAATTATAAGTCCTTACCATATTGTTTTTATCAGAAATTCGCAAAAATATCCCAAAAAAACTTATTTCTTTCCTATATTTATTAATTACATTTGGTATTTATTGTAACACTGGTTGGACGCCAATGGCGGCCTATGACAAAATGGTGTCGAAAAAACATACGATAACTAACCTGTGAAATGTTTGGTTTTTACCTGCAATCTCCAGTTTTAGTCACACTACGCACTTTGTCACTTCACTTTTGCCACAAACATTTAAGAACCTATTGAAAAAATATTAAAAACTCTCCAATAATTGTAGAATATACCAAAACCTCGATTATGCTAAAGCTACAACGCCGAAGAGAAATTATGAATGGAGCAGCGTACAAACGGTTATATGGCTGACCCGCCACAAATGCAAGGTTGTCACATGGTTGTAGGTTTTATTCCCGATATATGCTGGGAAATAAAAAGAATTATTCTTTCGGCCAAAATATTAGGTATTTTATATATTTCGATCGAAAAAATGAGGTATATTTCAAGTACCATAACATGTACCTGCACATTATAAATTCTTTATTGATTTAAAATTGTGAAGATTCAAGGAAATTTAATATAAATTATATTATTATAAATTTCTTTATATATTTGAATAACAATAAGGTACATGTAAATGATAAAGTTATAAAAATAATATGTTTTTAAAAACATTACATGTAGAGATAAAACTTTCAGCGCAATCTGGCATTGTCGCGAAATTTTTTACCTTATGTCTGATCGCAACTGTAGTAAACATAATGTATCTATTTACAATAAAAGCTATCCCTGCTGCTAGGTTCCCTGTAGCATGTAGCCATTGATTACTCTAATGATGTAGCTATAATATGCCGGCAGCATCAGTATGCCTGCTTTCGTGCACGCATATTATATTATACGCAATTCTTAAAAGACACGAATATAATTTAACCGATTATAATTTTCCCGAACATTAAAATATCAGAATTACAAAAGTATCGAAAATAATTTTATAGAAACGAAAAACACCCGAATCGCAAATTGATAGAAAATAATATGTCCGATCCTTAAGAGCAGAACCACAATCCATCCGAATCGCTATTGGGCATGAGTCAAATTTAAATCTCTAGAGCGCCGTAGGACCTGGATTGCGGCGTTGACAAGTTTCTCTATTTGGAAGCTGACACGGGGATTTTTTTTTTATTAAACGATTTTATTTAATTTCACAGTTTCTGGCTGTCTAACTGTCTATCAAATCTTGCGATTCATTTTTGACACACTTTTCGTGAACCGATTTTAATATTATGAAAAAATTTGGGGGTAGGGGGGGGGTTGGTTACCAATTGAATTCGTGGCTATCGGTTCGAATCATTTATTTTCGGCAGATTATGTTTCTACTAAATTATTTTCGCTAAAAATATCTTTTTATACCTTCATCAAAAACATGATTTTAGTAACTGTCTGCAGATAACTAAAGCATGGCTTTTTTGGTTACCGATGCAAAAAGATTTTTTTTTTATCACGTTTTTTACTCAAAATTAAAGAGAAATAGCGGAAAATAGTAATATTGAAAAAATCTAATTATTCTTGTCTAAAAATTAAGCCATTACGCCAGTTTTCGCCAAGTACTTACGAAAAAACCATTTAAAAACATCGTCAAAATATGAAATTGTCAAAGATTAAAATGTCGCAACAATGAACGTCACCGAGTAAAAAGGCACATCGCTATGGAAACCACTGTTATTTCATTTACCAGCCGCATTGATTTATAGTTTAAAGATGGTGTGTTGCGAGAAGTGCTCTTCGTTCGAGATTTTTAAAAGTATTTTCCTGTTTTTCTTGGTTTTTTTGATAAAGGTATTAAAAAAATATTGTTCACAACTCGCGGCTAAACTGTGCTTTTTTTTACTCGCGTTTTTAAATACCTCGCTGCGCTCGTTATTTAAACCAACGCTTGTAAAAAAAAACACTATTTTAGTCACTAGTAAAGTTGTGAAAACTACTGTTTTGTGTTTCTACAAACGGGACAATTTTTTCCGGACCAATTTCTTTTAAATTCTGACAAATTATATTTTTGCCAAATTTGGTTTCGGGTTTTTTATAATAAAAATATAAAAATAAAATAATCTGCCGTGGCAACATTATCAATCTCCTTGACCTCCATTACGGTTTATATTTCCGCACCCTGGAATGCTCAAACAAATGAACGAAACTCAAAACTGCGAAAAGTTTTAAGTCGTGTTGTTTTGCACAAAAGTAAAGACAAAAAATATTAGAGCACCTAAGTTTTTCGTATATTTCGAAAGCCTTTACCTGGGAAAATATCAACTTTTACTGGGGCTAATTTTTAGGGCGAAAATATTTTGAAAAAGGAGAATATTTTGGAAAAGGAGTGAATTTTTCCTATATAAGTCTTTATCCGGAAAAAAAATCAACTTTTACTGGGGCTAATTCTTAGGGCGAAAATATTTTCACACATCACATGCACGAGCACAGTTCAGGTGATCTGTTGTTTAAGAATCCAGCTGCAACCGCTCGTTCATTTAAGCACTGTAACCATAGGTCAGTCTTAAGCGGGATTCTTCAACATAAACAAAAGGAAATCAATATTTCCATTCATATGTTCCGTTCGCCGTTGCCGACGCCGGCCGGCAGAGATGGTTCAAGTTCAACTTTTTCGGTTCGTGCCGTTGCAAAATTCGTAGCCACCAGCGCTAAACCAATCGAAAAGGGTTAAAATAGTCATATGTTTAAGGTTTATATTTTTCTAACCTCATTTTTTGTGATTTGTTGTAAATAAAACTGTTTTTTTTACTGATTTTACTAATTGACAAAACACGGCGAACGAAAAGTTTATGAAAGCTCGAGTTCGTAGCTCAGTATCTCCCTCTATTCATTTATTTTTCTTGTCTTCTAGACCTATAACAACCTCGGATTTCTAAACTGTTGGCACATATCTGTCCCTAGCCGTTTTAGGTCCTGTTTCAGATTCAGATCAACTTAATGAAGGTTTATCTTGAGCGGGAGCGCCAGCAGCAATGGTTGACAGTACCCTTTAAGTTTATAAATTGGGGGTAATGTTTCCATGTTGTAATTTATTTGTTCAAAACTTGCACATTCCCCAGACCAAATGAGAGAGATTATCATGGCGTGGCCGTTCGAGAATTTGTATGTTTTTTAAATGGCTTTTATTGCTTGGTTCTTTATTTTTTTGTTTTTGTACAAAAAAACAACAAAAAAAATAACCTTTCACAGAAACGTCATTTTTTGACACTGTTGATAGTTAGTGTTCCCATACTACTATTTAAAATTAAGGAATTAAGGAATTAATTGCTCTCCTTTATACACACATACAGTGGCGCAGTATATAATACTATGAATAAAAGTGAAATGAAGACAATCTTGGATATCTTGTTTAGAGTTTACTTATAGAGTTTACTTATAAAAAATAAAAAATAGCTTTTTAGATGCTTTCTGATTGCTAACCTTTTTTTGGAAAACCACTGACTTTGACTAGTAATCACTAGAGTACCTATATAGGTTTGAGGGAGAGCAATTACCCATAATCATAATTTATAGCATATTGTTTGTGTGATAATTCAGCCCCACCAAAAGTGTTATTTAGTTTATCCCCATAATTCCCAATGCAAAACATAAAAAGGTGGTAAAAAAATCACACCCTGTATTAGATAAAAGTATGATAAAGCCGTACGCAAAATTAAATTAAACTCCCTCGATCAGTTTTAAAGAAATTAAAAATTGAATATTTTTTTGTAAAAATTAATGATATAGAATTTTTTGCATGGACCCTGGACCCCGGAGTTAAAAAAAATAATAATATTTATTTTATTTAAAGTTTATTTACTTGTCACTTTAACTGAATGCAAAAGAATATTTAGATTTTTAAGTTGCAAAATAATTATTTCGTAGTAGAAAACAATTTTCGTCAAGTTTTTATAGTAAAAAAAAATAAAAGAAACATGTAACACAAAATAACTGTTACTGGGAAGAAAAAGTTGTTCAGTTTATATTTTTTTTAATTTTATATCGGGGAAAATAATAAATTGTCAAAATATACGACCTGTTAACATTTTACCAACCTAATAATAAGAAAGTCCATGTGTGGCTCCTCATTAAACCATAGTCGTGGATGACTTATTTTATTTCGGTCAGGAAATGCCTTTTTGAGCGTGCCCAATATACCCCAAAACGACGTTTTTTTAAACTTTGACCGTCTATATCTCTGGAACTAGACGTAGAAAGGGAATATAAACTTAACTATCCGTTATGCCTCTCAGACTGATCCACTTTTTCTTTGGTGATATCCATTCCCTATATGTTCTATTTTCTCTGGTATCAGCCCTCGGAGAAAGCGATTTTATTTAAAACCGTCCTTAAAGCGCTTTTAGGTGCGTATAAACTTAGTAATTGTTCAAAATGCAATTTTTTAAGTTATTCAAAGAGGCATATGCACTCTAACTTAATTGAACAAAAACTGAGGGTTGTTTCTCGCACACAGAGAGAGGCTCCATTTCGAAAATTATTCAGAAGATTATTTCCGACGGCGAGCAATTTACAAGATGAGGACTATCTAAAAACGCGATTACGTTCCCTTCCATGTCAAATCGCCGCGTGCAACGTTGGCCGAGAGAGTATCGTTCAGATCATCTAGTAACGATCCAGGGAAATAGTTTTAAGCAACACTCTGTGCATGTCGTTAATGACCATCCCAGGGAGCTGATTCTTGAATTTCTTAGGAAAGGTCGCACGGAAACGTTCACATCCTTCGTTTCGACCAATAAGGAGGGGGCGGTTTCGATACAAAAAAAAAACAAGAATAAAAGCACAGGTTTTATAAGGAAGATATGAATATAAGCAAACAAAACTTATTAACTACGCGGATTTGCCCTCAAATCTATGAGGGAGGGGGTACTCAGATTTTAAGTTGTTTATTTCATACATTTTCGTTTTAAAAAATGTTTAAATGCGCCGAAAATTTTTGAAGTAATTAAAATTTTTAAGAAAATTGCACTGAAAAATGCATTTTTTTATTTAAAATTAAACTAAAATTGTAAATAATTTTTAAGGAAATGACATTGCAAACGCCATTTTGAACATAAAATTGAAATCCGCGCTTGAGTAACTGCGTATAATTTTTTCAGTTATAAAAAACATAGATAACCAACAAACCACACACAAAACCTAATAGCTACTAAATATTTTTTTGGAGGTCTAAAAAGCTTGATAAGTTGAAAAATTACCTTTTATATTGCAATATCTCAAATATAAGTTGCCCATCTCAAAAACAAGTTCGTTTCCGGTTTTTCTTGGGCAATACCTCGCTCAATGTCAATTTCAATATATCTGTTGATATGCAGCAACGCCAAGCCCTACACACGAATTTTCGTCGTAGTGTTTTTAAGTACTTATGTTTTCAATCTTCTGAGGCAGGAGAAGCTTCTTTCTGACGAAGCCTTACTTACTGACAAACATCCAAGAATATTTTTATCAACATATATGTTTTGATTTAAGCTTTTGCCTACTTCTGACCAATATTGTTTCCAAATACTGACTTCTCCCATTAAAAGTTCAAGAATTTGTGTTTTTGATTAATCAAACAGTTTATAGTATTTGGAAACCACATTAGTTAATTTTACCTCGATTTTGCCTTCACGTTGTATAAAACTTGGTATGAATATGTTCAGGTCAAAAATACTTGAGAGTCTCGTTATTGAACCTTGATTTTATGTCCGAAATGATTTTCTCTAAAACTTGTTTATAAATAGAAATCTGTAATACTGTTCTTTGCGGTCAGTACGTCATGAGTTTGTTGTGTCTGTCCCAAAATACTATGGATGGATTCTAGAATGTCTTTCAAGGAATGTTCTGCAAATTCTCGTTTTTTCCCCAAAGATTTCAGGGTTACCACCAGCATCTTTGTTGTCTACTTTTTTCTGGAACAAAGGAGGGGGCGATCGCTGCCCTGCCCCCCCCCCTGGGACCGCCACTGGTGTATTAAACATAACCAGTCTAAATTAACTTTTTAATAACTCTTTAACTACGCAACCTATTTTCTTGTTTTGTAGCTTATACACATTATGTCCGCTATTTTAAAATCCAAGATGGTGGTCGGTCATAAAGCATCAAAATGGACTAGGCTGAACTTTGTGTTTGCTTTTAAAATATTAATAATAACTGTTTTTTCAACCGAAATTTTTGAAGGATCTTTTTGAACGTAATACTTAATCAGTTATTATTTTATAATTATTATTAGTCTCCTAATAAAATATATGTTTTGACGTTTTGTTGCTCAATTAAACTTGTCATTTTGTTGTTATTTTAAAGATAGGCGTAACATAAAATAAAATAAATTTTATTCCAAATTATTTTATCGTTTTACGGGGGGTGGGGGAGGCGAAATATCTTTTCTCTGTGTACTTACTCGTTTATATCCACTTTGACCTATTTTCCTTCAATTCTACGTAAAAGAGTATTTTTTAGGAGTTTTGGGGGGTGAGGGGGAGGAGCAGAATATTTATTTTTCAGGTAACTTATTAGTTTCTATCCGCTTTAACATAATTTAAGTGTTTACTTCATTTCTAAGCAATTTTTGGTATTTTTTTTTTGGGGGGGGGGGTTAGGGGGTCGGAATATTTTTGTCTGTTTATTTATTAGTATTTATACAAATTCATATCATTTTTTCCTCATTTCTATGTACACTATTTTTGGCCAAAATAAGGACCTTCTATACCATATTGCGTTTTAAGAAAAATTGCGTCATTTTTTTAATAAAATTTTTAAAATTTAATATCTTAAAAAATTCTGCAGGACTAGTTTTACAGCTGACCTAAATTGCTACACAAAAAAATACACACATTTTTAAATAAAAAAATGGTTTTTCACAAAAACTGCATGCAAAAATTAAAACTGACATATTTAGTATGTATTAAGAAACTAAATTTTAAGAAATATTAGCAAATTCCTCTTGACAAAAAAGCAGTTAGTGTAAACAAGTGATAATACAGGGGCGCACGGAGGGGTGGGAGTGGGTGGGGTTTGAAGTTATATCCCCCCCCCTCCCCGAGAAGTCTGGTTATGGTCACATTTTTACTTCAAATTAAGTTCTTTTTATTATTTATTCTTAACCCCCCCCCCCCGAAGTCAATTCCTGGGTGCGCCACTGACAAATATAATCGGTGTAGCTTCTAAACCGTTCATCCGATTAAGAATTAAGTAAGATGAAGACACAAGTTTATTTCAGTTCCATCAAGTTAAAAAAATCTTCAAGGGCAGAGCCAATGGGGGTAGTTTTTAGAGAAAGTCGCATGCTTTCCGGGGATTTTAAAATTTTTTATTTTTGCCTGCCGGTTCCTTAAATTTTTAAACTTTTGAGTCGACGTAAACATCCCGCCGCCATAAAAGTGCCGGATGAATTTCAACAATAAAAATGACTTTTTTTGTCGTCTTTCTCTACTCTGTACTTCTTTTCTTAACAATGGGATTTTCTCTGGAAAAATGATCTCCGTTTTTGCTGGGATTAGGTTTATTTATGCCATGCAAAAATGAGCGCCCGTATTTTTTTTTCGTTCATTCAAATGCCCTATACTTTTTTAATGAAAAGAAAAATGTGATTACTGACGTAGAGTGTGTACAGGGTGTCCCATTTTCGATGGGTCCTTATGAAAAACTCCGTTAATATTGAAGATATCAAGATGCCGTTTACACATTACTGCCCTACTTTTTCAAGACTTGAAAAATGGTGTTATCAGATTTTGGATGGCCCTTGTAGTTTCTGACCTACGGGGGACAATCGAAAATTTGGCAATTTTAATAATTTGCCATAGCTTCCTTAATATGCAAGATATTTTGATTCTGTAAAAACTTTTCCATTGCAACTTTTTAAGGGAAACAAAATGGCGCACTAAAAATTTTAATGCAACGTTTCGTTTTTAACTGACCATCATCAGGACCGAAAACTTAAATCCTGACCTGAAATTTTTTTGCGTAGTTTTGTATAGTTTGTCGTGCTTTTTGAACTGGTTTAACTTATATTTTAATTTTACGACGTTTCGACCCCAAAAACCATCATCAGTGCTTTTGAGTTTCAGTAATAGGGACGGCCCTAGAAAATCGAATCAGTTTTTTTATTTTAAACTTATTGTTTGGACGCTTTAAACTCCATGTAATAATCCAACTACCCACCACGGAGATATTTGTTTGTTGAGTTTTATTAAAATACCTATACAATAATTTAAATATGAAGAAACAAACAGAAACAAACTTAACCTGCTTACATAAAACTAACAACTTAATTTAATTCAAATGTTCAAATTGTTGTCCGTTGACTCACATTTTCTTTGAATTTTCAAGTCTCGAAAAAGTAGGGCAGTATAATGTGCAAACGGCATCTTGATATCTTCAATATTAACGGAGTTTTCCATAAGGACCCATCGAAAATGGGACACCCTGTACAGGGTATCCCAAAACTTCTAGTTCCTTCTAATATCTCCAAAACCAAAAGAGTCAAAAAAGTAAAACAAGTCCACGAGAAATTGAGTGAAATTTTTTGACATTTAAACAGAATTTTTTCGATTTAGGGTCCTTTGGCCTATTATCGATGCCATATTGACACCTAACTGACTGAGTCCATGTTTTACCTGTCAATTAGGTTATAAAAATGGCAGCCATAGCAGGCTAAAGGGCACTGAGACGCTAGGAGTTACCTGGCTTTTTAGTTGAGACGGTGTTGCATTGACACCATGTTTGAACGTGTCTATGTCATAAACTTTTCACACAATCCTGAGTTACACCCGGTTCCCACCTACGACTTTTTCGTTCGTGCCCGCTCACGTGTCATATGACTGTCATAACATTTCATATTGACATCATGTGACGCGTGAGTGAGCACTCACGAGAAAGTCGTAGTACACACACCCCAGCAAACACGGTTCCTTCGGGCCTTCGTCGGCCCGATGTCGATTGCCGAATCTGCCGTCATCGGCACGACGTCGATTTACGACATCGGACCAGCAGTATTTTTTGTCCGCTTTGCGATGTAGGCCCAATGTATGTTTGCCGACGCAACGTTAGACCGTAGCCCGCCGTCGGCCCAATGGTAAATTTTACTTTTTGCTGACATCGGCATTCCGTCGCCGTACGATTGAGGTCCGATATGGTTTAACCACATGATACCGATCATCCGCCCATATAGCTGCTTAATTTGGTCGGTCTAACGTAGGCAAGTTGGTCTCGGCCCGACATCGGTAAACTATTCAAGTCCGACATTGGTTTCCTAAAGCGGTCCAACGTCGGCGATTGACGAAGGTCCGTCGGTGGTAGCTTAAAGCGGCCCGACATTGGCAAACTACAAAGTTTCGATAATGCAGGTGCTTAATCAGTCAGGCTGGTTTAAGTGGCGGAAGAGGTGATTCTTGTAGAGAAGTACCACCATCTTGTCAAGTCCGCATTCTAGTTTTGAAATATCTTTGCTCATTATATATCTATATAATATTATCTTCCACTGTACAGGGAACATAGTGACATTAGCGCCATCTCTACATACTAGGAAGAAACTATTAAGCAGTTTAATTTCACGACAAATCAAAAGCTGAATTCTCACGATGCAATAAATTGCTGCAATTTATAGTTCTATCCTTGTTTTTGAAATCTAAAAAACAAGGTTGGAAATAGAGATCACAGCGATTTATTGCATCGTGAGAATTGCGTCAAACAAAGTTCCAATTGGACCATCGTCGGCCCTAAAGCAGATAAAGTGGTCGTTGGCATAAAGTCGACTATAGTAAATCGGGCCATCGTCAGTTGCCGATTCTCGACCGATTAAACAAAGTTCCAATCGGACCATCGTCGGCTCTAAAGCAGAAAAATTTGCGTTGGCATAATATCGAGTATAGTAAATCGGGCCATCGTCAGTTGCCGATTCTCGTCCGATTAAACAAACTTCCAATCGGATCGTCGTCGGCCCTAAAGCAGATAAAGTGGGCGTCGGCATAAAGTCGACAATAGTAAATCGGGACATCGTCAGTTGCCGATTTTCGATCGATTAAATAACTTTCCAATCGGACCATCGTCGGTCCTAAAGTGGTGTCGGCATAAAGTCGGCTGGAGTAATGTGGACCTCCGTCAGTTGCCGATTATTGACCGAAAACTGAAAATCGCAATCTGTCCAATATCGGGCCAGCGTGTTGTCGCCGATGCCGACACACTGCCGACGTTGTCGACATTGGCCCGATTCAATGCCGACAATTTGTGTTTGCTGGGACGTACAGGGTGTTCCAAATTGGACACTTTTGGGGGGTTTAAGGTACTTCCAGGCGAGATAGAAAAAATCTGACCCACACTTGCGAGGCTCGAAGTTTGAAGGTGAAAACCGGATCTTGATATGTCAAGCCGTTTACAAGCTACGGGGGGATTTTGAAAAGTTTGCATTTTGAGAGAGGGTCATAACTTTGTTTTTGGACTTTTTGTAGACTTTTTGACAAAGAATTTAACTATTTTTCCAGATTTTTTCCACCATCTTTAGTTCCCGAAATATAAGCCAAAGTTAGTATTTTTCTTATGGAACGCCCTATATTTTTTTGATGTTTTTGAATTTGTGATGAAATTTCATTTTAATCAATACAGCATATGTGATAGTTTGTTAGAGCTCATTTCTGTCTAGTGTGCTGTGACTTTATTTTGATAGCTTCACAGTGTGGCGGATTTTTATAGGTCTGACTGAAAAGTGTTAATCCTGATTAAGGCTTAATTACAGAATTTTCGCGTTTGGTGGATATATATGTTTTTTTAATTTATTTCATAATTGGTATATACTTTGCATATGCTAAAGATGTCCTAAAAGTAACCTTTTTTAATGGTATTTCATCAGTATATGCTAGGGAAATACTAGAGTAACATTCTTTTGATGTTCTTTTACGGTACCAGAATAGCTTGTGCGCTAAAAGGACCAAATAAAGTTTCAATAAGTGATATACAGACCGCTTCAAGCTACTGCGAACATAGGGGGAATCAAGTCCAATTTACTCTCCGTGCCGTACGACCGAGGGGGATTCGAAGCACGCTGCAGTGTTATCTTTTGGAAATTCATTTTGTTTTTATTATTTTGTTTTATTTCTGCCTTGCTCGAGAAACAGATGGGTAAGTTCTTAATTGAAATAATACATTTTTAAAACTAAAAATGGATGTCTACGAAGTTGCCGAAAAAGTGCAGATGGTCAAATGGTCAAATCGTCATAACCCAACACACGTTCGATATTGGTCGAGGGAAAATTTGCATTTGTACTTTGACGTAAGAACACAGTATCCCCAAAAACTAAATGTTTGGGGGGGGGTATTGTAGGGGAACACGTAATTTAACGTTGGAAGCGGTTTTTATAGTAGGCTCGGATATTGTCTAGCCGAGCAAGGAGGACTTTTCGAACATTTGCTTTAATTTTTTTTTGACTGGGAGAATCTTGTTGGTTTTTAGAATGTATTATTTTATTTTGAGAACTTGCTTTTATTTTGTTTCTCCTTATTATTTTCATTGTAACACGTCGTCACTGATAAATCTGAGCAGTTGACAATAAAACGCTCTTATTTATCAGTGACAAAAAATAAGAAAATTACGTTATAAAAATTTGCGTATTTATTGACCAAATTCCGGTTTCATTGACTACGATCCACACAGCACCGTGGTTAGAGGCGTACTAAATACAAGGCGAACGGCGGCGAAAGGCAGCGAATGGCGATCGGAAGCCTGAGTGTTGGTTGCTTCACTGATAGGCGTGCGGTGTCTCTGCATGTACGTACACTGGCAAATTAGACTTCTTTCGCCCTATGTTCGCAGTAGCTTGAAGCTGTCTGTATAAGTGGTATTTGCGCTCAAAAGGACATCCTCAAAAGGAGGTTTAACGCATATGCTATGCATGTAAATATTCTTTCATTGCTGTGTGGGAAGTTATTCCAAATACATAAAAAAATAGTAGAACAAGCATCAAGGCAAGAATTATATACTTTTACTTTTTTACTTTTGTATATTAATTCGTTTTTGCATAAAATATAAAAAGTTTTTTGGTGGCCAGTATGGATCGGCCTTTAGTTGTTTAAGGCCGTCACGCACAGACTTGCATAAGGTCACGATCTTGCTTGCTATGTGGGGATAGTTTATCTTTGAATCGAGTTCTTCACTGCGTAAAATCTACGCCATATGACATGTCCATGGAGTACTTAACGTTTATCGCCAAAATAGAGAACCACGCTAATTTAAAATATATTTATTTAGCTGCTACAACGTGTATACAGCTACGGATTAGCTGTAACATCTAGACTGGTTTATTTGAACGGTGATTCTTTTTCTAACTAATTGCTCTTATTGAAAAGTTGTTGTTATTTTATTTGCTAACGACCAACGAATAATACTAATTTGACGACCATCTCAAAACGATTTTAATGGCTCATTTACGGTCCTAGAATAATAATAAAGCTTAGACGTAAACCACAAGATGGCGTGACAAGCGATGAAAATTATATTTCCATATTATACGACAATAAATATTTATTAAACGTAAATAAATCTAATATAATTTTACTACCTAACCAAAAATAAGTTCCCTTAAATTGACATATTAAAAAAACCCTTGTTTTTAATGAATATATAGTACACTAACTCGCATGTTATAGTCAGTACACGCTCAGATAAATTAAGACACTCGCCTGCGGCTCGCGTCTCAAACTTTATCTTCGCGTTTAATGACCATCATAACATGCTTGTTATGTAAAAACTATTAACAACCAAAAAGATACTTTTTTGTAAACTATCTATACAGGGTGATTCACGACGAAATGCAAATATTTTCATGCTAAATATTACAGACCATGGGCAATAAACGTATTTACTTTAAATTTGGGACACATAAGGAGCCCCAAAAGCTACTTCTACCAATGTATAAAAAAAAATTAAATTCCAGGTCCGGACTAAAAAAAAATAGTATTATATAATTTTGTTAAAAACAACACCCTGTATACTGCAATTTGTAAATTTTAGTATTACCACATAAAAGCTAAAAGACGGTGCTATAATACCCTTAGAATGTATTTACAGCGTTAAATCTCAGTTTTTTTATATTAAAAATAAAAACATCCAAACAGGCTGATACATCCTGAGATATTAGGGTTACAAACAATATCACCCTACCCAAGCAAAAAACAGGCTGGTACAGGGCCGCATGAATATTTTTTTATTTATTTTTATAGCATATAGAAACACATACTTTTAGTTTATTAATAAACTCTATTTTAATTTGAAATCCGTTTTCGGCATTGATTTGAAGTCTTAGTCCGGACTAATATTTATTTAACGACTAACAAGAGTTTTTTCGTTAGATTTACAGTGTCACAGCCATCTTCCGTTTGTTTTTTTAATATTTATTTGATTTTATTTGTCTTTATAGGAACACAACATTTTTTTGTACTTCATTTGAAGATTTTTTTATAGCACAACATACAAAGGCAAAGGATGATGCTAAAAGTATTTTTTTAAATTGATCATCAGCGTTTCGATCTACCGTAAATGCCACCGCCACTTTTCTTTGCTGCATAACTTTTTCCAGCTTATTAGAATATGTATGCCAAAGTTGACAAGTGTCATTGCAAATGGCAAATGTTGACACAAGGTTTCTTATTTTAAATAAAACATCCTATATTTTATATAATTTTTATTTCCTCGAAAACTTTTTTATAGCATGCATAATAACGAAGAAAAGTCACCCTGTACATTATACAATTTAAAAATATATTTATGGCAACATCCTTTGCCTTGTATGTTGTGATACCAAAATCTCCAAATGAAGTACAAAAAATGTTGTTTTCCAATAAGGACCAATAAAACCAAATAAATATTATTCGGGGCCTGGAATTTTAATGATTTGACTACAACTTCAAATCAATTCCGAAAACGGATTTCAAATTAAAATAGGGTTTATTAATACATTAAAAGTATGTTTTTGTATTTTTTTATAAAAATAAATAAAAAATATTAATCCGGCCCTGTACCTGTTTTTGCTTGGGTAGGGTGGGTGTTGATTTATGTATGCCCAAATTAGTTTTAACCTAAAAATACTTTTTTAGGAATTTAAGACGTGATATTGTTTGTAACCCTAATATCTCAGGATTGCAATTTGGATGTTTTTATTTTTTTTATGAAAAACTGAGACATACGATCTAAGGATATTATAGCACCATCCTTTAGCTTTTATGTCGTAATACCAAAATTTGCTAATTGCAGTATACAGTGTGTTGTTTTTAACAAAAATATATAAAACTAAGCTTTTTTAGTCCGGACCTGGAATTTTATTTTTTTATACATTGGTTGCAGTAACTTTTGGGGTTTCTTATGTGTGCCAAATTTAATGTAAATACGTTTACTGGTTTCCGAGATATGTCCGTTTTTATTTTTGCAATATTTTTATAAATCACTCTGTAGATTTGACAAAAAGACTAAAAAAATCGCCCTGTATAAGCATGTTTTGGAGAAGTTAGAAAGGACTCGTACTTTTTTGAGACATTCTGTAGAAAGATACAAAAGGATAATAAACTTAACATATTTTCCGATACTCAAGCCATTGAACTTTCCAGAAAAAATCTCGTTTAACACGAAACACATGTGTTTGGCGGGCACGGTTTTTTGTAATATAAAAATTAAATTATTTTTAGACGCTTCGCCATCTGCGTATCCAAGTTTTTGTTCTCGGGTCACCGCAGTACAAACAAAAGTTATTTTTCACGTGGGCACAATGATTTTGTCAAGTAGGTAGGTATATTAAAGTTCAGGAACCAACCCAGCAAACACAAATCGTCGGCATTGAATCGGGCCAATGTCGACAACGTCGGCAGTGTGTCGGCATCTACACTCTGGCCCGATGTTGGTCAGATTGCGATTTTCAGTTTTCGGTCAATAATCGGCAACTGACGGAGGTCCACATTACTACAGTCGACTTTGTGCCGACACCACTTTGCTTTAGGGCCGAAGACGGTCCGATTGGAACTTTGTTTAATGAGACGAGAATCGGCAACTGACGATGGCCCGATTTACTATAGTCGACATTATGCCAACGCAAACCTTATCTTCGTGACTTTGTTTGATTGGTCGAGAATCGGCAACCGACGATGGTCCGATTATGTCACCTTAAAATTTTTAGACTGCTTAATAGTTTCTTCCTAGTATGTAGAGATGGCGCTAATGTCACTATGTTCCCTGTACAGTGGAAGATAGTATTATATATATAATGAGCAAAGATATTTCAAAACTAGAATGCCAACTCTTCTGCCACTTAAAACTAGCCCGACTGGTTAAGCACCCGCATTATCGAAACTTTGTAGTTTGCCAATGTCGGGCCGCTTTAAGCTACCACCGACGGACCTTCGTCAATCACCGACGTTAGGCCGCTTTAGGAAACCAATGTCGGACTTAAAGAGTTTACCGATGTCGGGCCGAGACCAGCTTGCCTACGTTAGACCGACCAAATTAAGCAGTTATGGGCGGATGGTCGGTACCATGTGGTTAAACCATATCGGATCTTAATCGTACGGCGACGGTATGCCGATGTCAGCAAGAAGTAAAATTTACCATTGGTCCGACGACGGGCCACAGTCTAACGCTGCATCGGCAAACATACATTGGGCCTACATCGCAAAGCGGACAACAAATACTGCTGGTTCGATGTCTTCACTCTTTCTATTTTCCATTCTATTGCCCTCTCACTTTTTTCCACAAGGAAGGAAATAGAAGCGAGCGGCATGAAGTAAAACTGCATCAAGCACTGAACAAGAATTGGTTTGGTTACGTCGTACGTTGTAAGCCCAACTTTAAGGCCACAAAAACGGCATAGATTTGACAACACTGCTTTGCTGTTTTTGGGCCAATCTTTACTGGGCAGAATATCGGAAACGAGAAAACGGAATCTGTTAAAATTTGGCAGGAATGTTTATTTTCGAATTCTTCACGACTGTATCCAGGCAGTTTTTTGCTGGATTCTCTCATTTTCAAAATAAAACAAACACGCCTAACAATAGTCAAAAATCTTACCTGGCTTTTTCTTTAGCCTCGTCAATAATACAGAAATCTGTAACATCAATTTCTGGATTTTTTTTTAAATACACCAAATTTTGAAAAATCCTTCGGATACCGTTGTAGATTTTTATAAATCCTATTGTGTGATAACAAAAAATTTATGGTTTTTTTCTTTGTAAGCAATATTCTGCCGGAATTCTGAAACGCCAAGGTCACGTAATTTAGTAGGCCCAAGGACACTGAAGTGAGTTCGATTGGAGTATTGGGATTCAGGTTCCGCATAGTCACCGGCCACTTGTCCAATGGTACATTCAGCCAATAAATAATATGGAAATTTGTTATTTTTTTAATGTTGAATAATGATTTTTCTTTTGATTCTTTTTAATTTGGAGACATTGCAATTCATGAAGCATGAAGCCGAGCATCAAAACCTTAAAAGTTCCTAATAAGTTTTACTTTTGTTCACATATGGAGTTTGCACCGTGTTCTGAACACTGCACGATTTCACTCGAAATGGTATTAGTGATGCCACCTATTGTTGATCTTTCAAAAAAATAGCAAAGCAGTGTTGTCAGATCTCTGTTTTTTAGTCCACCATACCAATATGGTATGGTGGACTAAAAAACTGCTTGTATACACGATAACTCAAGAAGGTGTTAATCGATTTTAACGAAATTTGGTACAAAAATTCTCCATCGGCTGACCATGAACTGATTAACTTTTGGGTAGGGTGATGGTGGGTTGAAAGGGGGAAAAGGGGGATAAATTATTTAAAAAATTGTAACTTTGGAACAAAAGCAATATAGGGTTTTCAGATTTAAGTTTCCATGAATATGTACTACAAATTTTGTTATAACGTCCAAATTCGTGGGAGCTTTGGTTTCCGAGTTATTTGAAAAAGAATTAAAATATATTGGTTTTTGTTTTCGTGTAAGGTTCAAATCTTTGAAAACTAGAGTTTTCGAGATATTTTCATTCCTTTTCAGCATAAAATAATTGATTATATGATGGACTATCCGTGCTTTCTAGCACCAATTTTTAAGGACGCTTTTACAAACGCATCAAAGATACGCTAACACAAGGAATCAAAAATAGCTTGCCAACTTTAAGGCTATAGTTTCTCCCCAGATTTTGAGTAAAAAAAGTACAAACTGGCAACGCCTTGTTCTTTAATTTTTTAATCTTTTGCCAGAGTGCACAGGGAAAATAAACATCAGAATTAGCTGAAATTTTGCAGAGGTGATAAAAATATCTGAAAGATTTTTCAAAATTCTCAATTATTTTTTCTTCAAAATAAAAGCTCTGGTGCTGTCATCTATCCCAAAAGCCTCAAAATAATTGCGGTTTAAAACAAACCCGATTTACAAAAAAAAAAATAGGGAAATACTCACAAACTCCTTTGGATTACATTTTTCCTTTTTATATTTCCTTGCTTTAGCAAAAATAGAAACTAAGTTCCCTTTTTTTTCTAAAAGCCTGTGCGCTCCGGAAAAGAAAACCGATAAATCGGGCCGCAGTGGGACAGAAGAGTATTTTTATATTTTCTAACAGAAAACCATTCGAGGTTATGTTTATCTTTCCAAAATGTGTTTTCAAGAACATTGTTCTAATACAAATATTAAACCACTCCGCGTGTGCGGTCGCCCTCCGAAAAGATTCAACCATTTTTTTAAAACTTAAATTATTGCGGCATAGTTATGTGTAATTGTACTAGTGAAATCTTGGAGTGCAAAGGATAGATTTTAGAACCTCAGTTTCAAAAACACACGGATACTTGAGTACTAACAAAACAGGTCAGAAAAGCTCCATTTAGAGGTTGGAAAGACTCTTGCTCTTCTAGCGCCAGTAGCCGATTTTTAAATTTCAATTCAATTATAAATGCACCTTCAAATGCAACCTTAAACATTACTACACCCAGTTACTTTAATACGTAGTTAGGTGGCGTTTTTTTAGCAGGTAATTCTGCAATAAATGTTTTTCTTTTATTTTAGTATTTTGCTTGGATTTTTAGAGGCGCAGAACGCGAAAAGTCAAAATAACTAACCTAACCCCAAATTTGTGACCCGGTGCTAAAAAATCTCTGGTGTCCCACTGTGGATAAACATAAATAAAGTCTCCGCGTTGCCATGGAAAACAAATTCAATGACGTAAAATTTTGCAAAAAAATCAGGTCGACATAGTTAAATTGATTTCCCGTACAGAATTGCTAAAAACAATTCCCCAGATTGTAACTACGACCTGAAGTGTCTATTTTGGTTAGTTTCCATTCTGTAAGGTTTCAACAGGAAGGCTCTCAAGGAGAGATCAAAATAAGAATACCGTGAACACTTCCTTTCATTTTCTCCTTTTTTTGACGGTAGCTGTTTTTCTTACTTTATTCTTTGGGACTGCTGCGTTGGGTCGGTATGTTTTTAAACTTATAAACTTGCAATAAGAAGATGCCTTAAGACGTTAAAGTTAGCAAAAAAACTCAGGTAATATTTCGTAAAATTACTACTAATATATACCGGGTATCCCAAGGTGAGTAACCTATTACAATATTTTGGAAACTACACAATGGAAACTTTTCAAACTTTCTATTCTAACATAAGTTCATGTACACTATCTTTATGAAATACTTTTATATTTGCAGTGTTGCCATTAGTAGGAAAACTTGGCAACAACTTTCTTATTTTAAATTGAACACCCTGTATATTTTTGCATTTTTGGATTCTACAAAATATTTTAGGTACATTTTATGTATAATGTCCTATACCTATTTTCAACTGTTTTTAAATTATTGACAGGTGAAAATTGACATATTTTAACTTTGACAGTCCGTAACATCGACAGGTTAAGGATAGAGCAAAACGGTTTTTACAGCTAAGTTTCCATCTCCTTTTTTTAACAGTTGCCACATTTTTCCAAAACGTAATATCATCCATCCATTTAAATATTTATATTCGAATTTTTTAATTCTCTACATAATAAATTAATATGTAACAGTTTCCACATTTTTAAAATTTTTGGAATTTAAAAAATCAAGTTTTTAAGAATATTTATTTCTTGTGAATCGAAAGGGAACCGTTTATAAATTTGATCTATACAGCTTCAATAAAATAATTTAGGCATTTTATGCGAAACGAGTGAAACCTGGATTGGTGTAGTTTATTTGCTTCTAAACGTACAGCTACTTTTGGACCCAGATATAGTTTATCTATCGGAACATAATTTGCAGGATTTTTATATTGTATTTACTAATGTGAAAAAAATCACTAGAATATGGCATTTTAATAAAAGTTTTCACTAAATTATAAAAAAAAATCACTAGATCTAGTGAGATTTCACTAGATCTGGCAACACTGCTGCTGCTGCCGAGATGTTGTTATTCGAGGGGAAGCACAGCTCCCTTGCTTCTATGAATTGCACGCCGGTGCCTGATAGGTTCCCCCCACAGACCTAGGTCTGTGATTTCTCCCTTTCGTTAAAAATGTTAATTAAATATAGGCATATAAATAATAAATAAATATATACACGAGACAAAAAAGGTTTTAAACAGATAATCATTTTACATCCCCTATTTTAAAAAAAAATTGTGGGATAATTCTCACGAGAGTGGGGAGTGGGTCCAAATTTCAGTCCAGGTTCATTTAAATTAAATCCAGCTAGAATATTAAATTATTATCATACCATAAAGTCATAAAGAGGTCGCTGAAAATCATTAAGCCATGAATATAGAGGCTCTAAATTAATTTATTAATACGCTCTGATAAACTCATACCGTTTTGTGTTCATAATTATAAATAATTCCACCTCATCTAAAAAAACTAATTAATTGTAAAATATAGAACAGATATAAAGTAAGCACAATAATAGGGATTTAGACCTTTCCAAGCAATTCAAAAGGAACCTTTTGGAACGCCTAAAATTTCGGCAACATTTATAACCGTTATGGTTATTTTTTGTTACCGTTATTAACGATAACCAGAAAATAATGGAAATAAAAATAGACAATAGTTCATTTAGCCAAAATCAATACAAACGTACATTTGGGTCGTCATATCGTCGTCAATAGCTATTTTCCTAACAAGAGCGGGAAGAAAAATTAATTAGAAAACTTTTAAAAGAGAAGAAAAAGTGATTGATAACTCAGTACAGAATTTATCCAAATTTGCATTTTTATTACTCTCTCTTCTTTATGAACAGACTTTACTTTGTTAACCCTTAGTGATTTGTCTACTTACCAATATGTGACAACTCACTTAACTTTCTCTTCACTTACGGTTAGTGAATTTTTCTGCTAAGGACGAGCGAAGGCATCAAATATTGAAAAATCATGCGGAAAAATATATTCATCCTAATAATAAATACATGCCTATAATGATTTGTCAACGTATTGCCATCATAAGAATTCGACAATCCCATTTGCAACGATCATTGTTTTATTTATAGGGAGATTATGATGGAAATAAGTTAAAAAAACTCGAAAAAAAATCGATGGCCGGAAACGAACCCGGTAACCTTTGGTTTAGAGATGCATACAGACCGCTTCAAGCTACTTCGAACATAGGGCGAAAGAAGTCTAATTTGCCAGTGTACGTACATGCAGAGACACCGCACGCCTATCAGTGAAGCAACCAACACTCAGGCTTCCGATCGCTATTCGCTGCCGTTCGCTGCCGTTCGCCTTGTATTTAGTACGCCTCTAACCACGGTGCTGTGTGGAGCGTAGTCAATGAAACCGGAATTTGGTCAATAAATACGCAAATTTTTATAACGTAACTTTCTTATTTTTTGTCACTGATAAATAAGAGCGTTTTATTGTCAACTGCTCAGATTTATCAGTGACGACGTGTTACAATGAAAATAATAAGGAGATAAAAAAAAAATAAAAGCAAGTTCTCAAAATAAAATAATACATTCTAAAAACCAAAAAGATTCTCCCAGTCAAAAAAAAATTAAAGCAAATGTTCGAAAAGTCCTCCTTGCTCGGCTAGACAATATCCGACCCTACTATAAAAACCCCTTCCAACGTTTCCAAGCATGTTAGGGGTGATAATTTGAAAAGCTTCTTCAAAAACAGATAGAAGTCATTAGGAGCAAGATCAGGAGATCGAGCTGGCCATAAAATAGTTCCCCGTGTACTTATAATCCGATTAGGAAATACATTATCAAGATATTCCCTAACAAGGCCAACATTGTGAGCGGAACAACCATCTTGTTGAAACCATGTTTCACCAAATCTTACACCTAACAACTGCCTAGCAGTTGGAATAATGTGCTGCTGCAGTAGATCCAAGTATCTAGGACCATTCAAATTGCAACTGCCGTTAATAAAAAATGGCCCAATTACGTGTTCCCCTACAATACCCCCCCCCCCAAACATTTAGTTTTTGGGGACACTGTGTTCTTACGTCAAAATACAAATGCAAATTTTCCCTCGACCAATATCGAACGTGTGTTGGGTTATGACGATTTGACCATTTGACCATCTGCACTTTTTCGGCAACTTCGTAGACATCCATTTTTAGTTTTAAAAATGTATTATTTCAATTAAGAACTTACCCATCTGTTTCTCGAGCAAGGCAGAAATAAAACAAAATAATAAAAACAAAATGAATTTCCAAAAGATCACACTGCAGCGTGCTTTGAATCCACTTCGGTCGTACGGCACGGAGAGTAAATTGGACTTGATTCCCCCTATGTTCGCAGTAGCTTGAAGCGGTCTGTATATATCCACCAAACGCGAAAATTCTCTGATTAAGCTTTAATCATGATTAACACTTTTTAGTCGACGAATAAGAATCCGCCAAAACGCTTATATTCCACGGTTTTAACCTATTTCTTTATAGGTGCATGGTACAGTGAATAAAGCATTGGTACAGGGTGATCCATTATAAGTCTCCCCCCCCCCATCTAGAGACTAAACTAAGTGTGATAGAATGTTCAAACAAAAACTGGCTAAAAGAACAAGTCATATACAGAGTGTAACAAAAAACATGTATTCTTTAAATGAGACACCCTATATATTTTAGCATTTTTGAATTCTCCAAAAAATTTTATTTTATCTTTTACGCTTTTCAAGATATTCGCGTTTAAAATGTTTATTTATATTAATAGCAAATACTAATAAATAATACGCAAGTAGTTGGCTGTGAAACGCAGGATATTAATAACCAGGAGGGCTGTGGATACAGTAGGCCATGGAATTACAAAAACAAATAAATAATGACATTTAATTTTAAGTCTTAAGCCCTGTTCTCACTATGCATCAAACACATGCAACTTTTTACATGCATCTTTTTCTTGAAGCATGGAGCTGTGGGGGGTGTTTACACTATGCATCTTTTTTTAGAGGAAATGCTATTTTTAGCCAACATAACAAAATCACTAATTAAAAAAATCAAAAAAGCCCTAGATTTTTAACTGCTTTGTTTACTTTTTTCTTATACCCTTTTTCTAGCGCATTCGCTAAAAGTTTAAGTATGCAACCAGCAATATTTTCACGACTGAATATTTGGTGTTCTTGAAGAATTCTAGAAATAAAGTATTATTCCAGAAATAAAGAATTCTTCGAAAAAAGGAAAAGTCGAAAATTCTGGATTGTTCTAGGATAAGGAATATTAAATAAATAGGATTGACACGCTTGGACTGGGAATTAGAACTTGCAGATTGTGAGCATTGGCAAACAAGAATTTTAGAAAGTTTTAAGGTGATTAAAAAATATTGAAAATAAAACTCATAACCTAAAATTCACAGCTGATCAGCAACTTGACAACATAAAAAAAAACGGTTGGTAATCAAAAGGTAACTAGAAATTCCCCAGCATGCATGCAACTTTCTGATAAAAAATAGAGCATGTTCTATTTTAGCGCATCTTGTAGCATGCGTCTTTTTTCGACGAATTTCATAGTGTGAACACAGAAGATGCATGCATCTTTCTGAGAAGCATGAAAAAGTTGCATAGTGAGAACAGGGCTTTAACCAGTATGTTTTATAGCCTGCTGGCTTTTCAAAATTTGTTTTTTTTTAATTTAAACGCGAATATCTCGTAAATCGTAAAAGATAAGTTCACTTGTCCCATATTTAAATCAAGTTTCTACTTGAGGGTAATGAATTCTTACTTATTATTAGTGGATATTTTACTCAGTGCAGTGTACTTGATATAAAAAAATTTCTAAAGCAGCTACATTTGCAGAATGCAAAATATTACGTGATCCTACTTATTTATTTCACACAATGGTCGCGAATTTTCCGAAACGACAGAAATCTCACCCGTCACAATTCCGGAATGTGGCGATTTTTACTTATTGCCTTATTTAAAATAAAAAAACAGCGTACCTAATATTTATCTTAACGTTGTAAAAAAATTGTGTCATTTTTTGATAACATTTAAAAGTGACGAAACTGCGAGATTTTTGAAATAAATTGCACTACCTGTTTCCTATGAATTTTAAAATAAGGAATATTTTTTAGAAATATTGTGATTGGGCGATAATATTGCAATAGTGCTACTTTTAATCCAGCGGCGAAAGGTTTCAATTCGCTAAGGGATTAAAAGACGTTTTAGTCCCGAGGTTTATATACTATTTTATGCGCTTTAGGAAAAGATCCATGAGTGATTAAATTCACTTCTAATCCCTAGGCTGAGGGATTAAAAAAATTTTAATCCCTTAGGGTTTAAAAATGCCACGTTAGTCCCTAAAAAGAGGGATAAAACGTACCTATTTAATCTTTAATATGCATAAAATATATTGAGTAATACAGGGTGATTTACAATTCCCTAGAAAGACTTTAACTTTAGGTAGAATTTGTTGTTCTGAACAAGAATTAGTACAATATATTTTTTAAACTCTTGTCGTTTCAGAGATATTTAAAAATTGTTAATATTTTCTGAGAACCTTTACTACGTGGTAGAAACATCAATTTTCTGAAAACAAAATTTTGACAACTTCAAATTGCTTGCAAATCGACGACCCAACCCAACCCTGAAATATGTCATTGTCGGCACACGCAGACTTGCTTGGTAAATTATTTTAAAGGCGATTTCCAAAAAATACGAAAATTTTACTCCTAAATTCAGAGAAAAAAAATATGAAATTTAAACAAAATAATCACGTAACTTTTCTTAGATTAATGGTATCTACACCTCATTCCAAATTCTCCAGACCAATTTCAATGTGGCGGCTGACAATTAAACACAGAAGCTAAATGGAACTGTCATTTTCAGTGTCAAAAAATTGGTCCGCAGCAATTTGGAATGCAGTGTAACCACTATTCAAATCTTTCTAGGAAATTTTAAATCACCATGTACACTTAATTTGAAAAAAAAAACTCATACATGCATTTTTTCCTATGCCACAAAATTTAGCTTTCCATTAGTGTATACTATTATAAGGCATCACAGCCTGACAACTTAAAATTCAGTGTAACATTCTTAAAAATGCCACAGATATCAACATTTACAAAAGTTCAAATTATCACTCGAGTTATAGAAGACGGCTGGTCTATAAGAAGAGCGGCCACCCATTTTGGAGTTGATAAAATGACGATAATGCGATGGAAAAAGCGCTGGATTGAAAATAATTCTACGGATAGGAAAGATGGATCACGACCAAAAGTAAGTTCTGAAGTGCAAGATGAGAGACTTATTGACCATCTCAGACAAAATACTTTTTCAACGTCGCCGTCGGTTGAAGCAGCTAATGTAACATTATTTTCGGGTTCTTTAGCAACAGTAAATAGAAGAGTAACGAAATCAGAAGTCTCTTGTCGAGTTGCTGCAAAGAAGCCTTTTCTAACAGAAGAACAAAAACAGGTCAGAGTGACTTTTGCACTCAACAACGTTTTTCGTGATAATGACTTCTGGAAGAGGGTGGTTTTCACTGACGAAAATATTTTCATGGGAAATTAATCAAGAATGAACTGATCCGGTGGTTGTTTTCTCGTAAAGAAAATAGTCCGTTGTCTTTTTACACCACCTGTACCGTTTTAATTAACCAAATGCAAACCTTCGGCTTGACAACTTTAAATAACTGATGATGGCTCGTAATTGAGCCGAAACCGGTCTGATAGAAAGAAAATAAAAGAAATTTTGCACGAAATACCCTTTTTTTGCTTCAAAATATTTTCAGTTTAAACAATATAACAAATTGTCGCACTTTTGAAGTTTTTAGGCATTTTAGCTGGTAGTCCGTATATACTATACACTTTTAGAAAGATCAATTTTGTGACTGCATGTATGCGTTTTTTTTTAAATCAAGTGTATGTATATTTAAAATTTTATTCAATTTTTGTTTGTTTGTTGGTTTATTTGCTATTAATTTTACCTTATTGACCGTTCTGAGCCTCGTTTAAAAAACGGCATGACATAGATCGATTTTGACATATCACGAAATCGGAAAATATATAGAGCTATAGAGCGGCTCACATTACCAATCTGTTATGAAATAGAGCCTTCGATTTGGCTCCAATTTTTCTCCATTTATCAAGAATGTCAACATACATAAATGGCGATCTAGGGTTTTTTTGTCGTTAGATACAGAGTGGAAAGGATGGCAGATCGGAAGTCCTTGGTTTTCGACGTACAGGGTGTCCAAGTGCGCCTTTTTTTTTGTTTTAAAGATTGGAAGAAAACGAAATTTTGTAGAGTCACACATCTTAACAATGTTTAAAATAGTAGTTTAAAAATTAACTCTGGGTTTCGGACTTCCATTGTCTATATTTTATTTATACACGACGTTTCGATCAGTACAATCTCTGATCGTCTTCAGGTGTAACCTACAATCTATTCCTAAGGCTACATACTTATGTACTATGGAAAATCACTCAACCCAAGAAGTCAGTGGCGCACCGAGAGGGCGGTTTTAGGGTTAGCCCCCCCCCCGAGAAGCCTGAGAATAAAATACAAGACCCTGGACTTTAAACTATAAAAAATCATAAATTGTAAAATTTCTCGCCTGCGGCGCTAGAACACCGTTCATTTTTACGATTTCGTGCGTTCATGACCGCTCTGTCAAAATGTTTGATTTTTTTATTTGTTTTCAATTTGGATCACCATCATGGTCTTTTTAATGTAATTTTTTCAAAACATTTTGTTTGCAATTGGGTATCAAAAATAGCATTTTAAGTGTCATTTTCTCAAAATTCGCCTGCGGCTCATTTTAGCATTTTGACAAACAAATTAAGGGTAAATAAACAACTCAAATTCCCAAAACCCAAACAATATTTACCATTGTAGCTTTTAAGTGTTATTTTCTCAAAAATTTTGGATAAATAAACAATTTTAAATTTGGTTAACACCCCCCCCCCTTCCTCTACATTTGTCCGCGCTTGTAAGCACCTGTTTCCATGTATCAATTAGGGTCACATTTTTACTTCAAATAAAGTTATAATAATATAATAAATATAATAAAGGCAGCTTCAAAGAATTTTCGTTTCTTCCAGTGTGACCCCTTGTGCACAACCTTTGCTTCTGTGCATGGTATAGTTTTGACCATGCATGGTTTGTTTTACTAAGAAAGCTTCGAATTGTATTGTTAGATTTAAAAGCTGTTTTAATATTAAAGTTGTTCGCTACTCTTCGAATTTTCTCTGATACTCCTTTAATGTATGGAATTAAAAGGAATGGATTTTCCTGGTTTTGGTCTTGTAATCTCTGTCCTGTTTGCTGAAATTTAGAAATAGTATACTATAGTATACTATAAGTTTAAGGCTGTAACCATTCTGCTGCAGATCCTTCTTAATGTTTCTTATTTCGGTTTCCAAGTCATGGGAATTGTTAGTGAACGGCTCCTACTATGCCTTGATTTAAATATTGTCCTGTGTGAGTGGGTTTACGATCGACTGTTGTTCTGAGCTTTCTACTCGTTTGACAAGTATATCAAGAAAAGGAATTTGACAATTTTGCTCCAACTCCATTGTGAATTTAGTGGTGGGTCTTATGTTATTTAGGTGGTGAAGAAATTCTGGAAGTTGTTGGTCATTCCCGGTACAGACAATAAAGGTATCATCAACATATCTACTACCACAATCTTTTGAAGCTGCCTTTATTGGGCAGAATCAGGGTATTTTCAGCAAACTAAGTGT
This sequence comes from Oxystoma pomonae, assembly GCA_963921995.1. NCBI lineage: Eukaryota > Metazoa > Arthropoda > Insecta > Coleoptera > Brentidae > Oxystoma > Oxystoma pomonae. The sequence goes on from OY998171.1 coordinate 66,546,835, forward strand.
TGAAATTACAGATATTTGGAAGTCCCTTCCTGGGCGGAGCCAACTTCTTAAACTTTGTTGAGTGATTTCCCATAGTTTATAAATCTAGGAATAGATTGTAATTTGCATCTGAAGACGATCAGAGATTGTACTGATCGAAACGTCGTGCATAAATAAAATATAGACAATGGAAGCCCGAAACCCACAGTTAGTTTCAAACACATCATTGTCTCAAACTTTCAAACAAAATAGTAGTTTTTACTAGACTAGTGTTTAAAATAGTGCTTTTTTACAAGCGTGTTTTTAAATAACGAGCGCAGCTAGTGACTTAAACACGCTAGTAAGAAAAAGCACATTTTAGGCGAGTTGTAAACACAATTAAACACGCTAGTAAGAAAAAGCACATTTTAGGGGAGTTGTAAACACAATTTTTGTTAATACCTTTAACGAAAAATCATATAAAAAAATTGAAAACAAAAGCATTTACTCCGTTTTCAAATTTCTCAATATCTTTTGCTTCCTATTCTACACGGTATAGGAAGAGACGGAAATAGTCGTATTCGAATATTTTCGTATGGTTTCGAAAGTCAGACCGCCTGGGGTCTGATTTTCGAATCCATACGAAAATAATCCGGTATGTGTGGACCGCGTTCGAATTCGACTGGTTTAACGCAAGAGTGTGTGGAGGGCATTCGTGTTGTTTCGCATGAAAAACCGGTTATTCTTTCACGTACTATCCGTGAATCAGCATATCGGCATGACTTTTGCCTTCTTTTCTATACGGTATAGGAAGAGACGGAAGTAGTCGCATGCGAATAATTTCGTATGGTTTCTAACACGTTTCGAAAATAAGACCCCTGGCTTTAACGCGAACGTGCCGAGCCAATTTTGTTTTTAATTTACCCTTCCTTGATAATTTCCATCTTGTTTCAAGAGAGAAGAGAGCCTCAAGGACTATATCAAACAAAATTTACCTCTCCGAGAGGATATTTTAAATTGAAATAATAAACTTGACACTCTCTTGTCTTCCTAGCTGCTTTTATTAAGTTGAAATCGTTTTGTAGACGTTTATAGTCCCCATACCCTCCCCCCTCAACGGAACTCAATTTGGAGATTGTAAAAATTATGTAATAATTTAGTCCTCTTTTAAAAAATGTTGTACTTGATGAATAACGGAGTTATTCGCACTTAAAGGGGGGGGGGGTGTGGCGCTAAGGTGCACCCCCTCCATGCTTAGAAGACAGATTTAATTAAAGTTGAATGTCATAATTTTGTATTAATTATGTACTTTTAAAGAAGGGTACTTTTAGTTTACAAAAACCATCGGTTCCTAAGATTTTTGTTTGTTTGTTAAAAGGAAAAATTTAAGAACCTGATTTTTGCCACCGGTTGCTGTTTGGTGGAAAAAAAACTTCCTTTATCAAAAATATTGATCATGTGAGGGTTTATCGACGTAGAAATTATTCTAAATTCTCTATCTACGCCCTAAACAGCGTTATTTGCCGCGCGTCATCCAGAGGGGAAGGTTTTTTCTTTCATTGCTAATAAGAATTAATATTAGGGAATTATTGAAATACGGCCGCACTGGCTAGTGCTTACTTGGCGCCTACCTTGACACAGGTTGTGCCTGGCCCTAGAAGGTGCAAATTATAGAATTATTGAACGCGCCTCTAGAGAAACGGTGTCGACAAGACTTTATTTCTAACCTACAAATATGTGCTGCCTGTTTTCCAAATTCTGTGTATTTTTTTTCACATTTTCATATTTCAAAGTATTTTTTAGTCATTAAAAGCATAAAAGGTGTTGGAAGCAGTCAAGGGCGGATTCAGGGGGGGGGAGGGTCATGGGGGTCATGACCCCCTGGGCGTTTCACATAATTTTTTTTTTTAATATCTAGATAACAGAAATACAACTTGGACAGCATATCTAGTCACTTCCCGAAATTTTATGCAGTGGCGGTTTTTCGACAATTCATTTAAAAAATCACCGGTTTTTCATAAAAACAGTAAAATTTAGGATGTTTTTCAAAAATTTTCGTATGCGGCGCCCTATTGGCTCGAAAATTACATTAATTTTGGAACTTTTCTACAAAACTTTTTCTTTGCTTTTACAAAATTTGGATCTCACGCTCCCCCCCCCTTTTGGGAAAGCTGCCACCGCTACTGTTTAATGTGAAATATGAACATTCATAACCCAGTGCACATTTTTTTTGCAAATTGAAAACACTGTTATTTTACGGCGCGTCGTGCAAAACCAAAACGAACGCTGTCGGTAATAATAGACCATTACCCTCTCCACATAGGCCGATCAGCTCTTATCGTTTTAGTGTCCTTTTATCCACCTTCGCCGCCATTTTGACAGAAAACTAATGGATTATCTGTCACTTTTGAGTGAAAATGGCGGCGAAGGTGGATAAAAGGACACTAAATCGGTATGAGTTGATCGGCCTATCTGGAGAGGGTACTGAATAGACACTTACAGTGGGATTTACTAAAAGGGTTTAGTCTATTTTAAAACAGTCCTAAGTTTAAGTGAAATTTTTATTTTTAAGCATTTTAAACCAGCCATTCTTGAGTTTTGGACATAGTTTGATTTATAAGAAGAATTTTAATAAATTTGTTTATTGAATGATCATCTTAACACAATCTTTTGTTGGATTTAAGAAGAAAGTTTCAATTTAGAAGAAAAGAAAATTAAAAAATTTAAACCCACCCAGGGTTTAAATAGTAAACACTCTGTAGAGCAAATTAAAATTGGGGCTATATGTAACTCTAATTCAAACTTACCCTTATTCGTTAATTTTTCCAATTAATACTTGATGTCACACAACGATTTAGATGAGTAATAATAAAATAAGTAGTAGATTAATTTTGTAGTTATTTAAGAGGTGTGTTTATTTATGAAATATATTAAAAAACTTAAATGCAAGTTTTTCTAACATTTCCGTCACTGTCGAAATGTCAGTTTAAAAATATTAGCGCTGCGTTCAATCACAAACAGCGACTTCGGATCTTTTACCTCTGCTTGCACCTTGGATTGCACCAACCTCTACTGATGAAAGCTACAGCTTTAAAATGAGTGATCTTTGAGTAAGGAAAGATTTTTTGACTGAGCTTTTATATAACCTCAATGTTTTACTTTCAGTTTGTAAATAAATTAACTGCCCGGATTAAGATTAATTTTGTTTTGGGTTTTTTTCTTTGCTATATTTTTCGTGCATAATCAGTGACCTTCACTTTTGTTTGTTTTGCCTTTGTACTGAAAACGGGTTCAAAATATGGAGTTTTTCTGGACAAAATAGGAAGTGTTTTATTGGGTAATGAACAACTTGGGGTATTAAATAAGGTAAATTAATCCTTGTAAAAACGGTTACTTAGGGAAATTATAAACGAACTTATTATCAAATGCCCCAAAACAATCCTTTCTGGGGTCTATAAATTTAAATCACTCCCCTGAGGTGGTCTAAAATATCACCAACTTTATAACCTCAAACACAAATGATGAAGCTATTAATGTGACAAATTTTTGGCGTATTCGCCATTTGCCATTTTGAAACTTGTAAAAAAAAATTAGTTTTAGGGCATTTTATTCTAAAATATGGTGTATTGTGACAAAAAAAGCAGTTGTTTAGTGGTATTTTGCATAACAATACAAAATAATCAATAACTTTGTGTCTTTTCTGCATGGGTAAGTGTTTTTTTTAAAAATTGGTTTTAAAATTTATTACCCCCCACGGGTGTAAATATTTAGACCTGTGGGGTGTACTATTTTAGATCTTAGTAAATCTCACTGTTAAAGTTAATTTAAAATCATGGCGAATGCGTGACAGGTCCAGCTGATTAAATGCACGAAAACCTTGTTAGGTACGATAAGGTAGTCATAACATTAAGACCGTCCCTGCATACGAAACGATGTTTTGACGCATTTAATCAGCTGGAGCTGTCACGCATTTGCCATTAGTTTAAAAGTACACCAGCTCGATAGGTCGACTCGATAGAGATAACTTTAAGTATCTATTATTTTACCAGGAGCACACATACCTCGTCTAGACTCCATAATAAACGAACTTCAATAGCGGTTATCTTCAGAGGTACTAACAGGATTGGCGCATCTCTATGTTCATAAAAACGTTCCTATGGAAGTGGAGGAAGTAATTAATCGTTTCGAGAGAAGATAGAAGAGGAAAATTGATTGAATTTAATTCCATTTTTTAAGTAAAATTTTTGGCTTTTTTGCGTGTTTTTTTTCTCGTCTTGGGAGGCAGCGAATATGTTCACTTACCTTTACGCCACGAAAAAGATGGATCTGCCCTAGCAGTGATCTTGGTGGAGGGTGGAGATCAGGACCTGGAGTTTGTGATTTTAAATAATATATTATGAGAAACGTAAACCTATGCATGTGGGGTTTTGAAGGGATTTTGTTGAACTAATTTTCGTAGAAAAAAAGTATTGTCTTTATCAGTAAAACGAAGTCTTTTTGTCCTTGCCTTTTTTTCATATAAAAATAACTATTTTGTGCCCAATTTTTGCTTTTTTGACCGTAACAACACAAAAAAATTTAAAAAAAATGTCGAAACTACTTTTTTTGGGTTTTTCGCCACTAAGTTAAAGAAATTTTTTCAAAAATATGTTAAAACCCACTGCGTAAATTCCTAAAGAAAAAAATGTGTTCGTTTGTCAGTGGTTTTTAAATAAGATAAAAAATTTGCCTACACACACGCAAATCCTAACTAGAATCTAAGTACTTATCTGACGTTTCGACAGAAATTCTACTGCCGTTATCAAAGGAGACATTTTGGTGCGTCGATAGTAGCCAGCAAGGTATTGGGTGAATTTAGTAAAACTTAAAACCAAAATTATATTTGTTTGAGTGTTTTCGATTTTAGATTACATTATAAAAATACAAAATTTAAAGTGAAATCATAAATAAAGTTTAATATTTTGTTTTTTATTTCAAAATATCAAGTATAAAGATTATCTTTTGACTGACTTTAAGGAAAAATACATTAGAAACCCAAAGAAGATATTTAAAAAAAAGAATCGAAAAAATATTTTGATAATAATAAACTCCTTTGATAACGGCAGTAGAATTTCTGCCGAAACGTCAGATAAGTACTTAGATTCTAGTTAGGATCTGCGTGAGTGTAGGCAAATGTTTATCTTATTTAAAAACCACTGACAAACGAACAAATTTTTTTCTTTAGGAATTTACGCAGTGGGATTTAACATATTTTTGAAAAAATTTCCTTAACTTAGTGGCGAAAAACCCAAAAAAAGTAGTTTCGACATTATGAATCCGCCACAAACATGTGGATTTTAGTTGTAAAAAAAAATGGCGAATAGTTGTCAAAAACGGCCAGACACAGCCAAGATATGGCGCAGTATTCCTCCACAAATAAGGGCAGGCCCTAACCTTATTAGTGTCGGCACTAAATGTGGTCGTTCTTGCGCATGCGTATCTGTCAACAGCGTCAAAATAGTGCCTAGCCTTATTACTGCCGGGCCCTAACTGGGTTTCAATAATTCCCTATTTTAGTAGAGATAATAACCGAGCGCAGAACTCTGAAGTTTATCAGAGGTTAATTCCTTGTTCTCTGTGAACGGTTTAAACATCGTCTAGTATAAAAAGAAATCGTGACTTTACCCCCTATGAATTTCGTCGGCGAGTAAATTGTGAGAGATTCCCCAAGGTTCGATAATCGGCAAGTTTACCAGTTTATTGGAGCGAACTTCGATAAATTTTGCAGGTTCAAATAAATTTCAGCCAGCGCCCCCTTTTTATACATATAGACATATAACGGCGAAGGTGTTAAACGCACAAATTTCAAAGGGTCGCGAGCGTTGAGGTAATCCAGCATGGTAACCAGCGGCGTACGGTCCATGGATGCAAGAGAAGCGGTGCATCCCCTAGAAAAAAAATCATCTTCCGCACGAAGTTTAAAGGCATTCTGACATTGTTGTTGTCTAAATATGTCATCTTTGCTATCAAAATAATGTCGACTTTCATAGTGTTTGTGCCTGCCTTTAATAAAGGACGGCATTAACTTTAATTTGTGAACTTTAAGAATTGCTCAACATGAGTCAGAAACCTTTCAACCTTCGTACGGAACAGTCAGAAATAATGCCGAGTCAGGCTACGGCGACTAAGTTGCTATTAGGGACTTATCGGTACATAAAGTGCATAGCCTGACTCGGCACTATTTCTGACAGTTCCGTACGAAGGTTGAAAGGTTTCTGACATTTTTTTCATATAAATATGTCATCTAAACATGCTCATATTGTGTTATTCTTAAAGTTGACAAATTAAAGTTAATGCTGTCCTTTATTAAAGGCAGGCACAAAAATTATGAAAGTCGACATTATTTTGATAGCAAAGATGACATATTTAGACAACAACAATGTCAGAATTCTTTTAAACTTTGTGTGTCAAAAATAGTACCGTCTTTATTAAAGTCAGGTTATGCCGACTTTATGTACCGATAAGTCCCTAATTAGTTTAAAAACTTGACACAATGATGTGTTTGAAATTAACTCTGTGTTTCGTACTTCCATTGTCTATATTTTAGTTCTACACGACGTTTCGATCAGTACAATCTCTGATCGTCTTCAGGTGCAAACTACAATCAATTCCTAAGGCTACGTACTTATATACTATCGGAAATCACTCAACGGTGAAGTTTAAGAAGTTCGCTCCGCCCAAGGCGGGCTTCCAAATATTTGGAATTTCAACACTTGGTTTACTGAAAATACCCTGATTCTGCCCAATAAAGGCAGCTTCAAGGAATTTTCGTTTCTTCCAGTGTGACTCCTTGTGCACAACCTTTGCCTCTTTCCACTTCATTCGGTGTTGTTTTGACCATGCATGTTCGGCGATTCCTGATTCCGTTGTTTCATCTCTTTGGGTATTCGTCTGATGTTCCTTAAGCCTAACAATCTTTTTGTTTCGCCTATGTATGATTCACCACACTCACAAGGAACTTGGTAAATGCATTCCTTATTTTGTTTGTTCTCCGGTTTTGTTTTACTAAGAAGGCTTCGAATTGTATCACTAGATTTAAAAGCTGTTTTAATATTAAAGTTGTTCGCTACTCTTCGAATTTCCTCTGATACTTCTTTAACGTATGGAGTTGTAAGGAATGCATTTTCCTGGTTTTGGTCTTGTAATCTCTGGCTTGTTTGTTGAAATTTAGATATAGTATCTGATAAGTTCAAGGCTATAACCATTCTGCTGCAGATCCTTCTTAATGTTTCTTATTTCGATTTCCAAGTCAGAATTGTTACAAATTTGAACGGCTCTGTTATGCAAAGTTCTTATTATACCTCGTGTGGTTGTGGCAGAATTATTTGAACCTTGATTTAAATATTGTCCTGTGTGAGTGGGTTTACGATAGACTGTTGTTCTGATGTCGCTTTCCACTCGTTTGACAAGTACATCAAGAAAAGGAATTTCACAATTTTGCTCCAACTCCATTATGAATTTAATGGTGGATCTTATGTTATTTAGGTGGTGAAGAAATTCTGAAAGTTGTTGGTCATTCCCGGTCCAGACAATAAAAGTATCATCAACATATCTCAGCCAGAGCGGTATCAACCGCGTGTGATTCGAACAACTTTAATATTAAAACAGCTTTTAAAAGTAAAAAAAAACGTGTGAAAGTTTTTTCACGATTTCTTATATTGGTAGGAGAAGTTAAAGTCAAACCAAAGCACGTGTAAACTGTGTGAGGTTCTAGTGTGACGTCATGCTAAATAATCAGGGAAAATAGAACAAATAGGAATGGATATCACCGAAGAAAAAGTGGAAAATTTTGAACGAGCGGATCGAGCAATCTGAGAGGCATAACGGTTAGGTAAGTTTATGTTCTCTGGGTAAATTTGATCTCTGCTCCGACACCTTCCCATTTTCTTTAATTTTTCTTTTGTGTTGTTTAGTTTTTAAAGTTGGAATTTTTTGTCCTTTTTTTGAGTCTTTTCTCTAAAATATCTAATAAATTGCTCCATTTCAACTTCTAGAGTTATCCTGCTTCGCGGATTGTATAAAACTTTCACAAAAAGTAAGTATTTTCTGCAAAGAACAGATGGGGTGCCTTTGTGTCAGAATAAACGAATTGTAATATATTGTCTTTATTTTTAATTCCAAACTCACTGACTAGTGTAAATCACTCAAAATTTAAAAAAAATGTAAGAAAATTACTGCCATGAAAACAACAATAAAATACGCCATTTTGAAAAGCCGTTGTATCAAAGCATAGAAAAAGTGACGTTTCTCCAACCGTTATGCCTTTTTAGCTATGAAATTAGGGAGATTTTGGTCAGGTTTTTTTGTCAATCTGTTACCCTTGCCTTTATTCTGGACAGGCGCAGTAGCGCTCTGTCAGGCTATTAGTAGTAGTAGTAGAGAAGGGGCGGCGCGAAGCCTGGCAAGTAGGCCTCCCTGGGCCCTTTCTGCCCTACCCCGAGCCTGCCCCTAATCCACCGCCTGCACCACTAGTCTGGTAGTCTGCTCATTTGGTTTCTCTGTTCTTTTTGCAAAGTCCAGTATTTTGTCCCATTTGAGCATGTGCAGGTCATCCAGGGTCGGGAAACCGAATACCTGATATCTCGTCCTCTGTCGAGATGTCTCTTCTGCCCGCCCGCAGGTCCGGCAGGTCGAGTCATTCTCCACCGCGATGCGGGTCATGTACTTCCTTAGTCGGTTGTGACCTGTTATGATACCTGTCGGCAGACCAGCGTCCCTTCGTGATCTCCCCAGAAGCCATTTTTGTCTAGCTACATCCGGGCCCTTCACGAAGTCCTTGGTCTGTCTGCATCCTGTTCCTCCTCTCCAAGCGGTCGTCAGGGCATCGTTGGCCCATTTATTGAGTGGACTTTGCAATTGCCTCTTGGTTCTTCCTAGGAGTGGTTCCGGCCCTACATACTGGGTGCTTGCCCCGATCCTGGCGAGCTCGTCGGCCATCTCGTTACCCGGCACCCCCATATGTCCCGGTACCCACAATAGTGTCACTTGTTTGCCCTCTCCCAAGGATTCTAGTACATCCGCACATTCCTCCACCAGGGTGTTGTTGATCTTGGGCGCCCTTAGTGCCTTTAGGGCTGATTGGCTGTCGGAGCATATATAAACATGCTCCTCCCTACCGTTCTTTATTTCTTCCATGCCTGCAGCCATTATTATGGCATACACCTCTGCCTGAAAGACCGTGGCTTGCTCTCCGAGCGGGTAGCTCTTTCGAACCTCCTGGTCTTCCTCATAAACCCCCGATCATAGCGCCGGTTATGCATATGGTTCCCTGTAGGCTCCTAAGCTTGAGGGTAGTAGTGACCTTTTCCACTGCTGGCCACCAGACTATGGATCCGTACTGGATCCTTGGTGTTAGTACTGCCGTGTACATCCAGTGGAGGTTTCTGGGGCTCAAACCCCAGGTGTGGCCAACCACTCGACGCAGTTGCCACATCGTTGCCTGCACCTTATTGGTCAATTTCGCAACGTGTGGTTTCCAGGTGAGCCCCTTGTCTAGGGTGACCCCTAGGTACTTCAGTTCTGAAACCAAAGTCAGGGGTCTCCCGTACATCTTGGGTGCTCTGAATCCCTCCATTTTCCTCTTTCTTGTGAACAGGATCATCTCCGTCTTTCCTGGATTGACAGAGAGACCGTTTTGTTGACACCAGTCTTCTATGATTCGTATCGCCCTTTGCATTCTGTTAAAGACGGTGTTTAGGTGGTGGCCTACCACCTCCACGACACCGTCGTCGGCGTATGCGTGGGCGTCGAATCCTTCCTCTGTTAGGCGTTGTAGGAGAGCATCCATGATCAGACACCACAGGTGTGGGGATACCTTTATTAAAGGTGCTAATTAGCGTCCAATAGCGACTACCTTTAACGTTAAAAAGATTCTGTGGTGGAAAATTTTTAGGTTATAAAAGTTTGTTTTGTTTTACAAAAATTTTGTGTGCCTTTTTTAACGTTTTTTTTTTTTGGTAAACAGGTGAGTAAGTACAAATAAGTTTGCAGAGGCTCGATTTCTTCTATTACTCCACCAAAGATATCTTGCAAAATCATTTGCCTGACTAAATTTATGTAGGGGGGTCAGTCTCCCAGTCCTATCACTAAATTAATATTTTCCTCCGTGATATGGTTAGAAAAGCAAATAAAAAAAGACTTGAGAAAAAAACAACAAAAGTCAATAAAAAAGTAAGGCTATGTTTACCGCCAAACGATAGTCAATCAAAAGCTCTATTTTTAACCTATTGAAGCTACCTTCATTTACGGTAACGGTAACCATAAGAGTAACGAAAGTCGCCGTTAAACTGCCTGACCAAATTCTCCCTACTGTCAATCGCATCGTTATCCCAATTTTTTTAGATTTGTCGGTTGGGCTATCCATTCCCCATACATTTTGGTTGGGTAAAATTGACCCCCTGGTCACATATTGAATAATATGTGTATTTCATTCGCAAACTGCTTGCTACAACCGTATTTTTCCTTACCAAAGAAAGTAATAATAAAAAGCTATATGTGGTCTTAAAAGAACTTGTATCGTATCCCATGGAGTATGCAAATAGACTTGTTGAGGCTCTGTAAAAGGCAATATAGAGTTCGGAAAGAGCAATACCAATATTTGTCTACCGAGTTGTCTACATATAATAAACAGTAATGTATTAATAACTTTGTCAGAGTCAAAAAATATATAATAACAAAGTTGATAATTATACTTTGCAAATTATACTTTTGAAATGAAAAATTATGCAAGAATTCTATTTCTTAGATTAAAAACAATAATGTCAACAAAAAACGAAGTTTCGCATAAACCTAAATAAACCTAGCGAGCCCACCTCATAAAATCCAAATTTTGTGCTAATTTCGTCCCCTTTTAAAAATTCTTGTGCTCTTTGAGTTTTTGAGAACATTAAAAACAAAGGTGAGCTCGCTAACTTTATATAAACCTAGCAAGCCCAACCTTAAATACAGGTTAAAAATATCCGTTAAATATCTCATAATTATGTGCTTTTTCTGTTGTAATTTCGTCCCCTTTTCAAAATTTTTGTGCTCTTTGAATTTTTGAGAAAATTAAAAAAATAGTGGGCATGCTAGGTTAAAACTATCCGTTAAATATTTCAGAATTATGTTTTTTTCATCTGCTCCATGAAAATTGAACAAAACTAAAGATTTTTTACCTTTTTAGTGATTAAAAAATGTTATGGGCTCCCTAGCTTTATATAAACCTATCAAGCCCATAACATTAAAAAAAAAAAAATCACTAAAACAGTTAAAAATCTCTATTTTTTTCTATTTCCATGAAGCACATAATTCTGAGATATTTAACGGATATTTTTAACCTTTAATTAAGGTTGAGCTTGCTAGGTATATATAAAGCTAGCGATACCATAACATTAAAAAAAAATCACTAAAAAAATAAAAAATCATTAGTTTTTTCTATTTCCAAGAAGCACATAAAAAGCACATAATTCTGAGATATTAAACGGATATTTTTAACCTTTATTTCAGGTTGGGCTTGCTAGGTTTATATAAGGCTAGCGAGCCCATAACAATTTTTATTAAATAAAACTTTGAAAGAATAAGCTTTTATTAAATGCGCTCAAAAGTAGAAAACATTTTTTTATTTTTCTTAGACCATAATAAAAGCGATGGGCGTAAATTAAAAATTTTAACTTTAGGTATCGTATATTGGTCACATCGACGATTCACCTAAGAAACAGTTGTATTACTCTATAACCTAAGAACATTTTCAAAAGCTTGGCAAGCATGGCAATCTCACCCGTTCTCAGCTTCTTTAGATGAAAGCATTATGTTTATCATTCGAATAGATGGAGAATTTAGTTCAATCGGATGACCGAAAATCGTCCATCTTGAATCCGCCATATTGAATTTTCAAAATCTGATCAAAAATTCCTATTCCTTATCCACAAAAGCCCCCGTATACCATTTTGGTTGAAATCGGACAAACTTAGGTGTTTTCCCCTTCCACTCCCCTCGTAGGGGGGAAGGGTGCCTAATAATGACATATTATTATATTGTCACCGGAACTATAAATGCATCCCAAATTTGAAGGCAATCGGATGTGTATAAGTTAATTAAAACTGGTTAGCAAAAGATGACCTAAAATATTGAATTTTTAAAATATAATTAGAAATTCTCCATCTCCAAGTGCCCCAACACACCAAATTTCAACGAAATCGGGCGTACTTCAACTGTATACCCCTCGACCCCCTTCGAGTAGGGGAGAGCTGTCAATTTCGTCATAATATATTCTTGTGTTGTGACAGCAACTACATAAGCATGCCAAATTTGAAGCCGATCGGATGTCGGGAAGTTGGTCAAAATTAAGTTGCAAGATTCCACCCGAACAAACATACATACATTGCAAGTTAAATAAAAGCTTGTAAAAAGTAAAAAATCTTTAGTTTTTTCTATTTTCATGGAGCACATAAAAAACACATAATTCTAAGATATTTAACGAAAAAAGTAAAAAATCTTTAGTTTTTTTCTATTTAAAAGTTAAAAATTTTATCTTTTTTTTATATTTTCATGGAGCACATAAAAAGCACATAATTCTGAGATATTTAACGGATATTTTTAACCTTTTTTAAGTTTGGGCTTGCTAGGTTTATATAAAGCTAGCGAGCCCACCTTTTTTTTCAAAAACTCAAAGGGCACAAAAATTTTTAGAAGGGGACGAAATTAGTACACAAAAAGCACATAATTCTGGAATTATTAAAATTTGGCTTTTGTGAGGTGGGCTCGCTAGGTTTATTGAGGTTTACGCAGCCCTTAAGTCAGTAGCGTACGCAGAAATTGATTCTGGGGGGCTTGAGGTTTCTGTCTGAGGGGGGAAAGGCTTGAGTAACAGCACATAGTCTTAGGTAAGTCTTGTATTCTTGATTTTTGAGGAAAATTCAATCTTTAGGAATAGATATTGAGCCCCTTGCTTAAGCCAAAGTAAGTGGAACCTCGGACCTAAGTGCAATGCATGCAAGTAACTTTTCCAATACAATACAATAGGCGAGGCTTTTAAAACAATAAAAAACCTCTTTGAAACTTATTTTATTTCTGAAGAAAGAAAGCGCCAAAGCTTTCCATGGTTTTAAAAGACAAAAACCCGCACAACAAGAATAAAGACCTTTTCTTATCGAGGGTTTTAGTTGGGGCATTACAAGTTTGAATGTCTTAAATCTCGACCTATTGTACCTAACTTTGATAAATTTGAAGCATTTACAATTTAACCCCAATCTAAGACGGCTTAAACCCCACAATGCGTCTGTTTGGAATGCCCTACAAGCCCAGGTGATTTCACAGAATTATATGACTTGAATCGATTAAAATTTTCCATTTTTTATGGGATTCAATGGGAAATTCCGTTATTATTAACATCGGGAGAAAAAAAGCACGTGTTCGTAAGAAAAAAACTTGGCAGTGTTCCTCTTACATTGAAATATCAAACGTCCAAAACTGATCTGTCATCAAGCAGGTCTTAAAAAAGTGCCTGTAGAAAGTTTATAGTGTTTTTTGATACTTTTAAGAATAAAGGCGCAAAAAAATACCGGAATTTTTTCCGGAACCATTCGGATTTTGTAAACTTTTTTTTTAGTTTTGAGCAAACCCTCAAATACCTTAAATGTACAATTCTCTGTTCTTCTTCTATTTATCGATTTTTAATTTGTTTCCGCGCAAAATAATTAGATTTCAGACTTATTACTTGAAACTCGTCGAAGATTAATTTAAAAACTTTTTGAATTATTGTTAATTAGTAAATATTGAGTTTGAAAAGGTATTTTAAATTACCTAGGTAACACGCATTTTCAAAAAAATGTTTTAATGGCGTAGATGGCGAGAAGAATAGAAAATGAAATTAGAAAAAAGTGATTTCCCATCGTATATAAGTACACTTGATATAAAAAAAACGCATACAAGCAGTCACAAAATTGACCTTTCTAAAAGTTTATAATATATACGGACTACCAGCTAAAATGCCTAAAAACTTCAAAAGTATTTTATATTTGTAAAAAAACTGAAAATATTTTTTACTTAAATTAAAGACAACCTTATTTTTATATTAAATTTTGCATAATACTAAAAAATCAGCAAAAATAATGTTTTAGTAAAGTCTTTATTGAACAATACCAAATTATCACTCGAGTAACGGACGAAGCCTGTTCTATAAGGAGGGCGGTAACCCATTTTGGAGTTGATAAAATAACAATAATACGATGGAAACAGCGCTGGATTGAAAACAATTCGACGAATAGGAAACTTGGATTAGGACAAAAACGATGGTAAACTTAATATTCATTATTTTAACTTAAGAAAGAACTAAAATAAATAATTTAGTATTTAATAGAAAATACTGATGGTCTTCTGAGAGCTGATCCAATGCGCGATAAATAGCATCGCTTAACTCTTCAGCATTTCGTGGTCTCCAATTCCTTTGGTATATTATTTTAACGATTCGACCCCATATATTTTCCATTGGGTTAAGGTCAGGGCTCTTGGCTGGCCAAGGAAGTGTTTCTATATTATTATTCTGAAACCATTGGTCGTGTGCACTGGACAGCTGTCCTGCTGATAAACGAAGTAATTTTTTTCATGTAAAGCCTGCACAGATGGCAGCATAACGTTTTCACTATTGAATCTTCCTTCGACTCTCCAAAAAAAAAACCAAACCTCTAGCACTAAAACAGCCCCACATGTTTGCAGAAAAATGTCCAGCTTCATAATTTGGTTTGCATATTCTGGTTCAATTCTAGAATTTGGTGGACGATGAACTAAAATTCTCCCGCTGCTTGAAGATGATTGAAAAATTTTTTCGTCAGTGAAAACCATCCTCTCCCAGAAGTCATTATCACGAAGAACGTTGTTCAGTGAAAAAATCATCCTGGCCTGTTTTTGTTCTTCTGTTAGAAAAGGCTTCTTTGCAGCAACTCGACAAGAGACTTCTGATTTCGTTACTCTTCTATTTACTGCTGCCAAAAAACCCGGAAATAATGTTACATTAACTGCTTCAACTGACGTTGAAAAAGGATTTTGTCTGAGATGGTCAATAAGTCTCTCATCTTGCACTTCAGAACTTACCTTTGGTCGTCCTGATCCATCTTTCCTATCCGTAGAATTATTTTCAATCCAGCGCTTTTTCCATCGCATTATCGGCATTTTATCAACTCCAAAATGGGTGGCCGCTCTTCTTATAGACCAGCCGTCTTCTATTCGAGTGATAATTTGAACTTTTGTAAATGTTGATATCTGTGGCATTTTTAAGGATGTCACACTGAATTTTAAGCTATCGGGCATACTAAGCTGGTGGTGCCTTATAATAGTATACACTCACGCAAAGCTAAATTTTGTGGCATAGGAAAAAATTCATGTATGAGTTTTTTTTGAAATCAAGTTTACGTACGGACAATATCTTAATTTCAAATCAAACAAACTGGGAATTGCAAAATCTCTCATAGATCGAGCCACCTACATCTGCAATACAGAAGAAGCTTTAAATAAAGAAAAGTCAAAAATTCGATCCGATCTGCGAAGCAATGGTTTCTCCAACTACACGATCAATAAAACTCTTCAGACCACACCAAAACCAAAGCCTACAGACGTAAATACTGAAAGAAAGGCCACACTTATAATTCCTCTTCTCAAAGACATCTCAGAAAAGATAAGAAGAATAGGCAAACCAATATCATCTTCGGACTGCCTTCAAAACGACCACAACAATCAGAAAAACAAAATTATGATTGTTTTCCACAAAACCAAAACTACACTTTTCTGCACTCGACGCGCGTTTCGCTAACAACGTTAGCATCATCAGGAGACGATAAACAATGAACTAAATTAATCTACGCTCTATCTTATATACAATCCTTTAGTGGGCGGGGATAAGACTAATAATTTGTGATTGATCACGATTTTTAATCCTATCTCCCCTCAACCAAAGAATAAAGTGTACTAAACGGGATGGGTCCTCTATCTTTATTTAAACTATTTCTGGATTTAATGATTTCCATACTTTCATATGCATTCAAAAGTCTTTTGTTTGGTACACTTTTTAGAAGTTTTAGGTTATCTAATGTGAATCTATGATTGTTTTCAAAAGCACGCTCGGCCACACTTGACTTTTCTGTTCTTCCGGAAGAACAGAAAAGTCAAGATAACCTAAAAATTCTAAAAAGTGTACCAAACAAAAGACTTTTGAATGCATATGAAAGTATGGAAATCATTAAATCCAGAAATAGTTTAAATAAAGATAGAGGACCCATCCCGTTTAGTACACTTTATTCTTTGGTTGAGGGGAGATAGGATTAAAAATCGTGATCAATCACAAATTATTAGTCTTATCTCCGCCCACTAAAGGATTGTATATAAGATAGAGCGTAGATTAATTTAGTTCATTGTTTATCGTCTCCTGATGATGCTAACGTTGTTAGCGAAACGCGCGTCGAGTGCAAAAAAAGTGTAGTTTTGGTTTTGTGGAAAACAATCATAATTTTGTTTTAGTGCAACCAAAGGTTCCAAATTCCCAACATAGACAACAATCAGAAGTCAAAATTGACAGAAACTAAACCACAATGTCACGACACCAAGAACTACATCTAACAGTTACCATGCGAATGTGGAGATATCTACATCGGAGTAACCAGCCGACCTATGGAAATTCGACTTACCGAACACAAACGCAAAACTCGACAAAGGAACTGTATCGAAAATAGCTCAATATTGCTGGGAAAATCAACATCATATGGAATGAAAAGAGGCAAAGATCGTTGCCAAGGAGGAAAATCCATTCAAGCGAAAATTCAAAGAAACAGCATTCATCCTGAGGAACCAGAGCGATATTTCAAATAAAATATTAGCCTATGTTTCAATACAGGTCGCACCCTATCTTTTACCAAATTTGATCCAAATCAGTTAGGCCGTCTCTGCGTGATTGAGGAACAAACACAAACTAGCATTTATCGACAAATTTATATAGGGTGCCATAAACTTCCTTTTCTTTCAGTCGTTTCCTAACCTAGTTGTTTAATATACTGTTATGAGGGTTGTAAAAGTCAAACATCGCACCTGCTATTATAGTGTAGGGGCATATGTCAATAATTTCAATCTCGTGGGATTTTGAATGAAGGAGTTTTGTGACTACGTGGGATTGATAGCTCTTTAGTCACACAATCAAGTGTTACCGGGTGTTTTGTTTTCATCCGTGTAGAAGGGGATGATATGATGTCATCTTTCAAGATGGCGGCCAAAAATCATAAAAAATACAACTTTCGCAACCGGGGCACGATTATACTCGATGCCATATAATTCGGGGACGAGGATTCCAAAAAATTAACTTTCAAGGTCATCCGACCTGAACAAGATTTTTTCCATTTTCTCTTAAAAAAATCTTAATAATTCGACGTTTTGTCACACTAACTTCAAATGTACCTCAAACTATTAGGCATATATGCCAGATTCGATCCTTCCAGTTTGATGAGGTTTGAAGCTTTATGACCTTGAAAAATACCCCAGTAAAATTCACATATTGCAAAAATAACTAACTAAAGGGCGCTATTAATCAAATAATAAAGGGAAGAGGACCAAACTTGGTAGGAAAGATAAGAATGTCGATTGCAGTAATACTGTTAAAAAAATTTGGTTCAGCTACGATACGTTTCAATATGGCGGCTGATATATCAAAATGACGACCTACAACCACATTTTGTTTTATCCAATTTCGTAAAAAAACAAAAATGACAAGGTGGCCATCAGTTATTGTTGACTTATCGCCGCTTACTATGAAAAAAATGTTTACTTGATGTATGACCTTGATTGACCTTAAAAATATCATGTACAAGTAAAAAACCAGGTTTTTGTAGTGTTTTTTCCAATTAATAAACACATCATTTTAAACTTCCCTATCAGTTTTTTTTGATCTGGCGTCCAAGGTGTGTATGCTCTACCCCGGTAAAAATGAGCTATATGTCGTTTTTATTAAGTGTCGGAACTGTGAATTTTAGGTTCTACCCACTTGTCTAGCCAAACTAACTATAAGAGAGTTAGCAGAAGTTAGATATACATTACCATATACTGGACCAGGTATTTTAGCTGCTATTTTCCAAAATGGCGGTCAAAAAAGCATAAAAAATTCTAATTATGCCAGTAAGGCATCACTATACTTGTTTATTAATATTCATAATAAAACTCAAAATGAGGTTACAGCTATTTAGTCACACATTCATGTGCCACTGGGTGTTTTGTGCGCATTCGTGTTCCTAAACTTAATAAAAACGACAGGCATATAGATCATTTTTACCGGGGTATAGCATAAACATCTTGGACGCCAGATCAAAAAAAATAATGGTAGGGAGGTTCAAAATGAAGTTTTTAGTTATGGCTAAGATGTTAATTTCATTTCCGACACTTAAAGTTTTTGCGTAGTGGTAAATTGGAAAAATTACAACAAAAAGCTGGTTTTTACTTGTACATGGTATTTTTAAGGTCAATAAAGGTCATACATCAACTAAACTTTTTATTTATAGTAAGCGGCGATAAGCCAACAAGAATTAATGGCCACCTTGTCATTTTCGCTTGTTTACGAAATTGGATAAAATACAAATTTTTATAGGTCGCCATTTTGATATATCAGCCGCCATAATGACGTCACCCGGTAACACTTGATCATGTGACTAAAGAGCTATCAATCCCACATAGTCACAAAACTCCTTCATTCAAAATCCTGCGAACTTACACATGCCCCTTCACTATTATTATTATTATTATTATTATGGTGGCGCTTTTATAATATGGCGCCATTTAAAAATACCTGATGCCCTCAACAAAACTAGGTTTCCATGTAGAACTGAACTGAACTTCCAAGAAAACGCGTCGAATTGAACTTTATTTTCGTTGCCCAGGTGGGTATTTTATTGTCCGAGGTATAAGTTCACATTTTGTTGGCCGGGCCAAGCAAACACTTTTGCTGCGATTGTTGACATGTTTAAAAGTCAAAGTTAAACTGAAATATTGCCTTATAAAAAAGTGTATTGCTTTTATAGTTGTGCCATCTAACAGAATGTAAACTACTTATAATAAAATCAGTGGCGTACGCAGAAATTGTTTCTAGAGGGGGCTTGAGCTTGGGCGAAGTTAGGTAGGGGGGCATCAAGAAGGGAAAAAATAAAAAAATAGCCAAATTCTTTTAAAGTAAAATTTTCGATTATTAATGTAAAATACTGCAAAAAATTACACCGCAATTGAAAATTTTATGAAAATAAAAGTAATATGACGCGAACCAGAAGTTCCACCGCGCTGCCGCTGGCGGTTTCAATAAAATATTTTAAAGTGTAGCTCAAGTTACGCCGCAGACAAAATTTCTTGCAAAAAAATCGCCAAAAACGTATCTTGTTTGTCCATTATTAAATAAAAATCTTAAAGAAGCTCGTATCTAAAAGTTTTAGGTGTATATTTTTAACTTGCGTTTTTTGCGATGTGATTTTTAATTCTATATCCGGGATCCTGGGGGGGGGAAGGGTAATAACCCCCATTACCCCCCCTCCCTTGTATACGTCGGTTAATAATACCGCTTTCTTTGGGATATAATAATAATGAGCTGTTAGCACTTTCAATATTTCTGCAAAAAGTAGGGTATATACCCTTATTTCAAATATATTATTAGACACTTAAAGTAAATATTTCAACGCGTCGGTATCGGTATACGTATCGCGTTTGAAATAAAGCCAAAATACACTACATTTTTGACTTGCTCATGCCATGATTCGAACGATGCCCGCTTTTTTGACGGGTGCGATGACACAAAAGCTGACAGCAATCGATGCGTACGGAGTGATGAACGTATCGTTACGTCCATCCCAACGCAGGCATCGATTGCTGTTAGCAGTTCTGTCATCGCACCTTTCAAAAAAGCGGGCATCGTTCGAAACATCGCATAAACAAGTCAAAAAATGTAGTGTATGCGTTGAAATATTTACTTTAAGTGTCTAGTGTTTATTGCCGCAGCCGCCGTAGCACAGTGGTCAGCGTATCTGCCTGCCGAACAGAAGGTTCCGGGTTCGAATCCCGGCCAGGTGCATGGATATTTTGTGTTTGTCTTTAACTTTGCAAAACCTT
The DNA here is from genome assembly GCA_963921995.1 of Oxystoma pomonae. Classification (NCBI taxonomy): domain Eukaryota; kingdom Metazoa; phylum Arthropoda; class Insecta; order Coleoptera; family Brentidae; genus Oxystoma; species Oxystoma pomonae. The sequence continues at coordinate 66,566,926 of OY998171.1, forward strand.
GGCTGAAACTGGGCATTGATCCTACAGTGGATGAAAAGTTCCAGTATAAAAAAAATAATTATATTATTGTGCTATACAATTATTGGCTTTAAGAAACAAACAAAAAACTCAAATCGGGTTCAAAACGCATCCCACAGTTCACTTTTTGATTGATTTTAAGAAAAAAAATATACTCTTTGCGAAAGTTATATTTTTATGTAGGTGCCGTCCCCATAAAAATTGAAATCTTCTATATACGTCCTACTGTCAAAACCTGTCAAAAATATGTAATTTTTTCCCAAAATGTAAAAAAAATATTTAAAAAAAAATTAAAATTAGGGTTTATAGAGCATTTCATTTTAGACAAAAAAAGTCAAACAAGCATTTTTGTAGTACAAACCGATTTTTTTAAACGTCATTTAAATTTTAATGCTGTTAATTAAAAAAAATATATTTTCTGAAAAAGCGATGTGTAACCTGAAAGAGAACATATTTTTACTAAAATCGTTACAATGTATTTTACATCACTTATAGTTTCTATATAAAAATAAAATTAGTTGAACAAAAGGGTAAAATCATGTCGATTGTATTGAGCGTCTTTGCACCACTATAAACTTCTTCTATAAACCTAATCTTCTAAAAAAAATACAATTATGTGCTAAGTAGGTAGTCTTATTACCTATCAAACGACAGTAAAAAAGTTTTGACTTTTTTATGTTTATTAAGTAAAAATTAGAAATAACCCAATTTCTGCAACATAAGAAAAATAATAATGTTCTTTAAGACCCTTCGAACTCACCGGGATTAAGGGGGCAAGGTAGAAGCAGGAATAAGGGAAGTACCTTATATAGTCAATATTTGTTGTTATTTTATTGCATAGAAACTATAAGTGATGCAAAAAAAAGTTGTAACGTTTTTTTATCGGAAATATGTTCTTTTTCAGGTTCGCCATCGCTTTTTAGGAAAATATATTTTTTTAACTAACAGCATTAAAATTGAAAATGTGACAATTTTTCCATTTTTTAAATATTTAAATTATGTATCTGACTTTTTTGTCTATAATTGAATGATCTATAAGCCCAAATTTTTTTTTACATTTTGCGAAAAAATTACATATTTTTGACAGGTTCTGACAGTAGGATGTATATGGGAGATTGTAATTTTTATCAAAATAATTATTTACGGACGTCATCTACAAAAAAATATACCTTTCGAAAAGAGTATATTTTTTTCTTAAAATCAATCAAAAAGTGACCTGTGATCCAAATCGCTTCATGAACACCGAAAAGTGAAAATCGTATTGGAAACGTGTTCAGTTCCACGTGAAAACGTGGTAAAACATTAAAAAGGGCACCCCCATTGAGCTTAATCTGACAGACGTATACAACACAAAAAAGGTGTTTGTTAGGTATTTTTCCTTTGAAATAAATTGCCTTTTAAGTAATGGATACCTCACACAAAAAAATCAGCGGGTGGTTGGTTTGTATACAGTCGGCAAATGGATAAATTGACCCAAAAAAAGGGGACTTTTTAACCCTCAATTACTTAACATTAAAAAAATTTTAATCATTTTGAAATGCAAGGACTTTAGAATTTAAGAATTTAATGCCACAAAAATAAGTATTCTTGACTCCCCCCCCGCAAATTTTTTCGTGCTCGAATATAATGGTCGCTTGTCAACATCGGGTAAAAAATAAGAAAGTTATGAATTGTTTAAAAGGGTGCATTTAGTGAACCAAATTCTGTCAGACCACAAAAAGATAAATGCACTATATTTACATAGAAGGGCGAGTTTGTAATCTCATCGATTGAGCAATCGATGCATCAAACAAGTTCTTGAAACGTTCCGATGCCATCAAACGCGTTCTTTTGGATTTCCGATGCAACCGACTTGATGCCAACAATTGCAATCAGCTCCGAGGGCTGATGGCTATTGATGGATGGATTAATCATCAGTGATAGTTGTCAGAATCAGATGTTCAATCAAATGTTGACATCGGTGCCAACGTTTAGATGAATTTCAGATGATTTTAAAAACTTGCCCGAACTGCAACATTTTAAAATCTTGACTTTTCAATTTTTTTATTTTCATCCACTTTCTCGTCAGTCACTCTTGCACCGAAAAGCTGCTCAACTTTTTTTAAGTAACCAGCATTAAAACAAAACAAAAAGTAAATTTTTGGCAAAATCTCCTGTAAGCAGGGAGCATATAAATCTAAATAGAGAGGACACCTAATGGTAAATTTGCGATCCCGTTCAACTGACTTGAAAACCAAGTGGACCTGTGCCGTTGACAGAGGGAGGCGATCGACCCCCTTCTCCGACGAAATTACGTACTAACTTTCCCAAAAATGTTGCGCTGCGGCACCAGTTTTTTCTTTTATTTTAAATTAAACATTACTCTTTCGTCTTCGGCGGTCAAATTTTTAAAAAAATCATTATCAGGTCTTACGTTTCTGAAAAAAATTTCTTTGTCTCTCCTTTTTGGACTTTCCCTGATGGGAATTGAAACGGTTACGTCACAACCGCCTCTTTTGGATTAGGAGAACAGAACCATTGAAGGAATATCCAAGGAAATTTATCATATGAGACCATCAGTTTTCAAATACCCTCTTACCCATTCTGATCTCCTTATCATGTATTTATCAAACATTCGGAAATGACGGGGTTATTAAAATTTGGTACAGAAGCATAGTTTAGGTGGTTTGCTGCAAATGTTTGTTTTTTATAGCAAAATTGAAGTAACCTTAGATAGCAAAATATTTAAAAAAATAAATAAAAAACACTTATTTTTTACCGTGGAAAACCTAAATTATATGCTCTCTGCTTTTTCCTAAATTATTACAAGTATTAAAGGCTTGAAAAATATATACATTAAAAACTTTCTGCCAGCTCCCTTAGCAACAAGTTCTTTTAAAATATATAAGTAGACAGAGATTATTGTCGTTTTAATTTTAAATAAATATTACCCCGTTTCATCCTGGCGCATTCAGCTAAAAATGAAAAACTCGCTGTGAATCGCATTGGCTTGCTGGTCGGATATTATCATTACGTCTCCTCTCTATTTAGATTTATATGCTCTCTGCTGTAAGGTAACTTTTCAGTAATTTTAAGGTCCTAAAAAAATATAAAACATAAAAAAAACAATAATATTTGTATTCATAAAACCGACTTTACTCTAAAATGGAACAAACGCCATAAAAGTTTTAGTGTTCCACTTGGAGTAAGCACAAAATTTTACGCCCGCATGCAGCGCAATTATTCGATTTATTGAACGCTTTTCTGAAATTTTACGCTCACATAAAATTAAATAAATATTTTTAGTAAGCATACCTATTCTACCGATAGGCAGTTCAAAAAGCTTTTAAATTCTATAATTTTTGAATTTTGAGAGAACGATCGCTCTTCTAAGAGCTGTGATTACGGTTAACGATCCCGAAAAAAAAAACCGAAAATAGGTTTGATTAATTGATCCATAGAGAAAACAATAATAAAGAGAGGGGTTCAATTCAATGGCAAGAATCTGGCAACAAGTTTGGCTCGATGCTGGCGCCTCCATTGAGAGCGTAGGTAAACAAAAGTCGCTTTTTATGGTGACCTTTCTAAAATTTTGTCTTAGGGTCACTGCGTCTTCTTTCGCAGTTTTCGTGATGCAGTCACCCTATTTTGTTTTGAAACAATGCCCTCCTTAAACCAAATGAGACTAGATGAGACTTGCTTTTAAAAATAGGTATTTTCGTTTCGTATACACTAACTCAACACCTATTAAACCGCCCCTCTCCCCTCCCTTCAGTTCAAGAGCTTAAGCAATAGGCGATGCCTGCTTCTTTGACGGGTGTGATGACAGAATCTCGTTGCGTACGGAAGGATGTACGTATCGTTACGGACCCACGAACATACGCAACGATTTCAATAAGCAGTTCTGTCATCAACCTTCAGGAAAGCGGGCATCGTTCAAAACATCGCATAAAAAAGTCAAAAATGTAGTGTATTTTGACTTTGTTTCGAACGCGTTACGTATACCGATACCGATGCGTTGAAATATTTACTTTAAGTAGAGACATAAAGCTATTTGTAACTCATCGCGGTATACGTATCCGCATCTAGCGAGAACCAAGCACATTGATTGGTCAGAAACTTGTACCACGTTCGAAAAGAGCAGATATATGCAGATACGTGTGCTGTAACGATACGTGATACTTAACGCATCTCAATACCTATCGCGTTCAAGAACACCTTAGATTAGCAAATATCTGCTCCTTTCGAACGTGGTACAAGTTTCTGACCAATTAATGTGTTTGGTTCTCGAGAGAAGCGGATACGTATATCGCGATGAGTTACAAATAGCTTTATGTCTATATTATCTTGACGAGGTCGTTCACCGAGTATTTAAAAAGTTGTCGTCACGTTGATATGCTTTGAAAAATGCCAAAATAAATTAAAATTTGAAATTCAACTGCCTCCACTTGGTGAAGTTTGAGTACCCCGCTTTTAAATACCTATGTGTCACTGCACTAGTAACTTTTCCCATTACGATAAATTGCATTTGAAAAATGTGTCACGTTTTTAACCTTAAAAGAGTAAAAAGAAAGCGTTAGCTTTTCCCGAAAATTCGTGCATAAATTATTTATTTGTCATTTTGACTGGGTTTGACATGCGTCAAATTAATGACATTTTGAGTTCATCGACCTGAATTTAGTGTAGTTCGAGTCCCCACGCGTAAATATATGTCATGGCAACATAAAAGAACTGAATTATTTCCCCGATATTTTAATAGGGTTTGACAGGTGTCAAAACTTTTTACTAGAGTTTAGTGTAGTTCGAGTCCCTACTCGTAAATATGTGTCATCGCATCAGTGGTTTTCCCCATAACAGTAAATGACAGTTAAGTAAACTGTAATTTTTTTTACGGTTTCCGATTTAATGTCTTCAGAGTATACACAAAGGTACTTGCTTTCCCAAAAACTTCAAGTTCATTAATAATTTTTCCGCCATTTTGATAGGGTTTGGCAGATGTCAAAACTAATAACATTTTTGAGTTCCTCGACCTCAATTTAGTGTAGTTCAAGTCCCCACTCCTAAATATGCGTCATCGCACCAGTGGTTTTCCCCATAACAGTAAATGACAGTTAAGGCAACTGTCACTTTTTTTTACGGTTTCCGATTTCTTGTCTTCAGCAGAGTAAAAAGAAGGTATTCGCTTTACTAAAAACTTCAATTTCATTAATTATGTTTCTGCCATTTTGACAGGGTTTGACAGGTGTCACAATAAATGTCATTTTTAAATTCAATGCGAACTGATGCTTTTTTTGCCGATATCGGTCATCATGGGCATGGTAGTAATAAGCTTATCCCAAACTTTGGCAGCTAATATTTGCTTACTCTGTAGATATCGGCACCTGTGTCTATGAGACAAAATGCTCTCAGGGTCTGTCCCAATAACGTACTTAAGGCCACAAAAACGGCATAGATTTGACAACACTGCTTTGCTGTTTTTGGCAGAATATCGGAAACGAGAAAACGGAATTCGTTGAAATTTGGCAGGAATTGTTATTTTTGAATTCCTCACAAGAGTATCCAGACAGTTTTTTTACTGGACTCTTTTTCGAAATAAAATAAACACGGATAACAATAGTCAAAAAATCTTACCTGGATTTTTCTTTAGCCTCGCCGATAATACAGAAATCTGTAACAGCAATTTTTGAATTTTTTTTATTTTTTGAACAAAATACACCAAATTTTGAAAAATCCTTTGGATACGGTTGTAGATTTTTATAAATCCTATTATTTGATAACAAAAAAGTTATGGTTTTTTTCTTTGTAAGCAACATTCTTCCGGAACTCTGAAACGCCAAGGTCACGTAATTTAGTAGGCCCAAGGAAACTGAAGTAAGTTCGATTGGAGTATTGGAATTCAGGTTCCGCATAGCCACCGGCCACTTGTCTAATGGGACATGCGGCCAATAAATTGATACATATCAAGTGATAAAAATAATACGGAAATTGATTCTTTTGATTCTTTTTAATTTCGAAACATACCAACATCAAAACCTTTTAAAGAAGCATTAATAAATGGTTACGTTCCTAATAAGTTATACTTTTCTCACATATGGTGTTCGTACCGTGTTCTGAACACTGCACGATCTCACTCGAAATGGTGTTAGTGATGCCATCTATTGTTGATCTTTCAAAAAAATAGCAAAGCAGTGTTGTCAAATCTATGACGTTTTTGTGGCCTTAAACGGTTCTTTAGTCAGAAACTAAGTATTGATACAAATATTGATCGTGTGAAGACTTTATTTAGATATTGACATTATATTGTTAATATAAAATATTGACAATAATATTGATCGTGTGAGGGCCGCTTTAAGGTGTGACTTGCTGACCCCCCAGCTCTATTTGTACAAATTGAAAAGTTGAACCAAACATAGAGTGAAACATTGTTATTTCAAACTTTTCGCCGCACATTCGAGTGACTGGATTACAAATCGAACCAACACAGTAACTGCCGGAATTCGTGCGAAATAACTTCCGCAGTTGCTCGAAGTTTTGTTAAAATATCTACCGTAGTCAAAATATTTCTGGAAAATTAAGTGATATTCGTTACGGCGTCAGGGCGGCAGCTTATTATGACCCGGTTGTTCAATAGCGATTTAAACTCGGTTTGAAGTTTAAACTTGGGTTAAGTTTAGCCATAAACCGAATTTGGAGGCAGGTTTAAACTCAGTTTTCTCAAACGCATTCGTAGGTTTAAACCAGGTTTTAAATACAAAAATCATGTTTTAATTAAAAATTAATAAATTTAGTCTATTTTAGAACGGTCCTGTTTAAGTGAATTTTTTGGTTTTAGGCATTTTAAACCAACCCTTCTTGAGTTTCGGACATAGTTTGATTTATAAGAAGAATATTAATCAATTTGTTTATTGAACACTCAATCTTTTCAAGTTTCAATTTAGAAGAAAATAAAATTAAAAAAATTAAACCCACGCGGGATTTAAATAGTAAACAAAATTGGGTTTATATGTCACTCTAATTAAAACTTACCCTTGTTAATTAATGTTTCCAATTAATACTTGATGTCACACAACGATTTAGATGGGTAATAATAAAATAAGGGTAGATTAAATTTGTATTTACTTAAAAGGTGCTTTTATTTATGAAATGTATTAAAAAACCTAAATGCAAGTTTTGTTTACATTTATTTTACTGTCGAAATGTCAATTTCAAAATATTAGCTGCGTTCAAATCACAAACAGCGAGTTCGGATCTTTTACCTCTGCTTGTACCTTGGTTTGCACCAACCTCTACTGATGAAAGCTACAGCTTTGAAATGAGTGAGCTTTGATTGAGGAAAGTTTTCTTGACTGAGATTTTAGATAATCTTAATGTTTCAATTTCAGTTTGTAAATAAATTAATAGTTGTTTTGGGTTTTTTTTTTGTTCGGTATATTTTTCGTGCATCATCACTGACCTTCACTTATGTTTTTTTTGCCTCGTAGTGCCCTCACAAATATATTTTTTGTGCTGAAAACGGGTTCAAAATATGACGTTTTTCTGGACAAAATTGGAGGTGTTCTATTGGTTAATGAACAACTTGGGATATTAAATAATGTAAATTAGTCCTTGTAATTTAAGGAAATTATAAACGAACTTATTAATAATTGCCACAAAACAATCCTTTCTGAGGGCTATAAATTTAAACCACCCCCAGGTGGTCTAAAAAACCACCAAATTTATAATCTTCAACACAGATAATGAAACTATTATGTGCCAAACTTTTGGCGTATTCACCATTTGCCATTTTGAAACCTGTCAAAAACCATTAGTTTTAGGGCATTTTCTCCTAAAATATGGTATATTTTGAGAAAAAAGCAGTTTTTCTGTGTAGTGGTATTTTGCAGTAACATTACAAATTAATGAATAACTTTGTGTCTTTTCATGGGTAAACGTTTTTTGAAAATTGGTTTTAAAATTTAGTATCCTCCACAAAACAATTATCTCCCTGATACGTACAGATCCCATTGGTCGACGCCACCGATTCCCTCGAAAATGACACTAATAACATGACTTTTGATGAAATTTGTTTCTACTGGTATTTAGTGAGAGAAATAAAATATGCCAATTTCTATTATATTGTCATTAGTGTAATTTGTGGAAGAAATCAGGGGTATCGACCAAGAACCGCGCATTTGTGAGGAATTATTTCCTTTTCCTGATCTCAAGAATAACTACACTGTGGGAGGTACTATTAGATATTAGTAAATCTCACTGTTATAGTTTACGCTTTTACTACAGGGAACAAGTCATATTTTGTCTACATTTTGTGAATTTTATATATTTTTTTAAATTGGTAAATTTTGACAAGTGAACTGCACACAGCTAATTTTGGCTTGTGTTTGTTTGGTTGTTCTTCTATTCTAAGAATATGGTTACGGTAATTTGTGTTAGCATCTCAATTACGGTAATACGGTAAGCAAATAAGGTGACGATAAATTAGTGGTCTATTAACTCTCTAATGGCCCCCCCCCCTTAGTTGTAAATACAAAAGTTATTTGATTAATCAAAAATTCAAAAATATTAAAGTCAAAAAAACCAAGTGTCATTTGAAATATCAAATATTGATATCAACTTTCTTATTTTAAATAAAACAGCCTGTATTTTTGTACAGTTTTGAATTCTAGGTTTCTTCCTGATTTCAGAAATTTATAACTTATATGCACTAGGTTCAATAGTTTTTGAGATATTGGACATTAAAGTTTTTTTAACTTAGGTGGCTGTGAATTGCAATTTGTGGTGTTTCCATTAGACATGACATCATAATTATTATGCATATAAGTTATACGGATTTGGAATAAAGAGTATATGAAAATTTCCTCTGAATAAGCTACGTATGAATTTGCGTTGTTAAAAAAATTGATTTTTTTCAAAACTGTTGTAATTGAACATTTTAAGAACCATAGTCGGCCAAGCATATATTACCGATCAAGTGTAGCTTTGGGAAAAAAGTTTTCCTATGTAGGTTGCTGGCATCATCAGACATTCTGCCGGAACTCTGAAACGCCAAGGTCACGTAATTTAGTAGGCCCAAGGAAACTGAAGTAAGTTCGATTGGAGTATTGGAATTCAGGTTCCGCATAGCCACCGGCCACTTGTCTAATGGGACATGCGGCCAATAAATTGATACATATCAAGTGATAAAAACAATACGGAAATTGATTCTTTTTAATTCTTTTGATTCCTTTTAATTTCGAAACATACCAACATCAAAATCTTTTAAAGAAGCATTAATAAATGGTTACGTTCCTAATAAGTTATACTTTTCTCACATATGGTGTTCGTACCGTGTTCTGAACACTGCACGATCTCACTCGAAATGGTGTTAGTGATGCCATCTATTGTTAATCTTTCAAAAAAATAGCAAACCAGTGTTGTCAAATCTATGCCGTTTTTGTGGCCTTAAACGGTTCTTTAGTCAGAAACTAAGTATTGATACAAATATTGATCGTGTGAAGACTTTATTTAGATATTGACAATATATTGTTAATATAAAATATTGACAATAATATTGATCGTGTGAGGGCCGCTTTAAGGTGTGACTTGCTGACCCCCCAGCTCTATTTGTACAAATTGAAAAGTTGAACCAAACATAGAGTGAAACATTGTTATTTCAAACTTTTCGCCGCACATTCGAGTGACTGGATTACAAATCGAACCAACACAGTAACTGCCGGAATTCGTGCGAAATAACTTCCGCAGTTGCTCGAAGTTTTGTTAAAATATCTACCGTAGTCAAAATATTTCTGAAAAATTAAGTGATATTCGTTACGGCGTCAGGGCGGCAGCTTATTATGACCCGGTTGTTCAATAGCGATTTAAACTCGGTTTGAAGTTTAAACTTGGGTTAAGTTTAGCCATAAACCGAGTTTGGAGGCAGGTTTAAACTCAGTTTTCTCAAACGCATTCGTAGGTTTAAACCAGGTTTTAAATACAAAAATCATGTTTTAATTCAAAATTAATAACTTTAGTCTATTTAAGAACGGTCTTGTTTAAGTGAATTTTTTGGTTTTAGGTATTTTAAACCAACCCTTCTTGAGTTTCGGACATAGTTTGATTTATAAGAAGAATTTTAATCAATTTGTTTATTGAATACTCATTTTAACATAATCTTTTGTTGGATTTAAGAAGAAAGTTTCAATTTAGAAGAAAAGAAAATTAAAAAATTTAAACCCACGCGGGGTTTAAATAGTAAACAAAATGGGGGTTATATGTCACTCTAATTAAAACTTACCCTTGTTAATTAATTTTTCCAATTAATACTTGATGTCATACAACAAAAAGGTGCTTTTATTTATGAAATATATTAAAAAACCTAAATGCAAGTTTTGTTTACATTTCTTTTACTGTCGAAATGTCAGTTTCAAAATATTAGCTGCGTTCAAATCACAAACAGCGAGTTCGGATCTTTTACCTCTGCTTGTACCTTGGTTTGCACCAACCTCTACTGATGAAAGCTACAGCTTTGAAATGAGTGAGCTTTGATTAAGGAAAGGTTTCTTGACTGAGATTTTAGATAATCTTAATGTTTCAATTTCAGTTTGTAAATAAATTAATAGTTGTTTTGGGTTTTTTTTGTTCGGTATATTTTTCGTGCATCATCACTGACCTTCACTTATGTTTGTTTTGCCTCGTAGTGCCCTCACAAATATATTTTTTGTGCTGAAAACGGGTTCAAAATATGGCGTTTTTCTGGACAAAATTGGAGGTGTTCTATTGGTTAATGAACAACTTGGGATATTAAATAACGTAAATTAGTCCTTGTAATTTAAGGAAATTATTAACGAACTTATTACTAATTGCCACATAACAATCCTTTCTGAGGGCTATAAATTTAAACCACCCCCAGGTGGTCTAAAAAACCACCAACTTTATAATCTTCAACACAGATAATGAAGCTATTATGTGCCAAACTTTTGGCGTATTCACCATTTGCCATTTTGAAACCTGTCAAAAACCATTAGTTTTAGGGCATTTTCTCCTAAAATATGGTATATTTTGAGAAAACAAGCAGTTTTTCTGTGTAGTGGTATTTTGCAGTAACATTACAAATTAATGAATAACTTTGTGTCTTTTCATGGGTAAACGTTTTTTGAAAATTTGTTTTAAAATTTAGTATCCTCCACAAAACAATTATCTCCCTGATACGTACAGATCCCATTGGTCGACGCCACCGATTCCCTCGAAAATGACACTAATAACATGACTTTTGATGAAATTTGTTTCTACTGGTATTTAGTGAGAGAAATAAAATATGCCAATTTCTATTATATTGTCATTAGTGTAATTTGTGGAAGAAATCAGGAGTATCGACCAAGAACCGCGCATTTGTGAGGAATTATTTCCTTTGCCTGATCTCAAGAATAACTACACTGTGGGAGGTACTATTAGATATTAGTAAATCTCACTGTTATAGTTTACGCTTTTACTACAGGGAACAAGTCATATTTTGTCTACATTTTGTGAATTTTATATATTTTTTTAAATTGGTAAATTTTGACAAGTGAACTGCACACAGCTAATTTTGGCTTGTGTTTGTTTGGTTGTTCTTCTATTCTAAGAATATGGTTACGGTGATTTGTGTTAGCATCTCAATTACGGTAATACGGTAAGCAAATAAGGTGACGATAAATTAGTGGTCTATTAACTCTCTAGTGGCACCCCCTTAGTTTTAAATACAAAAGTTATTTGATTAATCAAAAATTCAAAAATGTTAAAGTCAAAAAAACCAAGTGTCATTTGAAATATCAAATATTGATATCAACTTTCTTATTTTAAATAAGGTTTCTTCCTGATTTCAGAAATTTATAACTTATATGCACTAGGTTCAATAGTTTTTGAGATATTGGACTTTAAAGTTTTTTTAACTTAGGTGGCTGTGAATTGCAATTTGTGGTATTTCCATTAGACATGACATCAATTATAGTAGGCAATGATGTTTTTCGCTGTCTTTAAAAAATTGCTAAATCATAGTAGGCGATATTAAAGTGATTATATAATACCACAAATTGTAATTCTTAAAAAAGTATTGCACCCAGTGCATATAAGTTATACATTTCTGAAATCAGGAAGAAACTTAGAATTCAAAAATGCAAGAAAATACAGGGTGTTTTACTTAAAATAAGAAAGTTTTTATTTATTTATATATTTTTGAAGATCTTTAATTTTAACTCCTCCTTTTTTCGACTTTCTCCGTCATATTGACAGAAAACTCATGAATCTTTTGTCAATTTTCAGTGATACTGGCGGCGAAGATCGAGAAAAGAACACTAAGACGGTATAAGTCTATGTGGAGGGGGTATTGCCTCATTCTAAATTCAATCGAGCCATTTTTTTGAACATGGCATTGACACTGGGCTGTCTAACAAATTGTCAGTCAGCCATTAATCACGTGATGGCCTTTTCAAAATGGTGGCTGTAGGGTAAACAAAGCGATTTATACGTAATGCTAATAGAAATTAAAATTTAGGGAAAGTGCAAAAAGATGCGGATTAAAAAAAAGTGACTATTTTATAGAGCAATTCTTTCTGAATCGGGAAGAAATGAGCATTTTTCCGAAATGTTTAACTGTTTAAAAAGGCAATGCAAAATGGTTTGTTTACCCTATTAGTTTCTGCGTTAAAATATCAGCCGCCCGCCATATTGAAATTGGTCCGCAAGATTTGAAATAAAGAGTATATGAAAATTTCCTCTGAATAAGCTACGTATGAATTTGCGTTGTTAAAAAAATTGATGTTTTTCAAAAATGTTGTAATTGAACATTTTAAGCACCATAGTCGGCCAAGCATATATTACCGATCAAGTGTAGCTTTGGGAAAAAAGTTTTCCTATGTAGGTTGCTGGCATCATCAGCCATTTTGGATTAAAAAAATGTCATGTTTAGCCCCCATGTAAAATCTGTAGCTATATATTCATAAATCTTTTGTAATATATTACAAAACATCATACCCTCAACAAAATAAAATCGATATAGCTGGGGCTGTCTCTGATGTTGTCTATAATTTCATAGTCTGTAATCTCCTTAATAAATCCTTTTATGAAACCCTTTATAAAGCCTTTATAGTGAAACTCGTTTTGCTATTATAAGACGCTAACAGCTGGAGGTCACAACTTTTTGGTAAAATATTGTTTAACAGCAAACTCCATTAGGAAATAGTTGTATCATGGTTAAATTAAAGTTTCATCAAATGTTACATGAGCTGTCCACTATGGTACTGTTGTTCAATAATAGTTTAAAGTTAGTTTAACTTACACTTAGTCTTTCTCTAAACCCAGTTTATGTTCAGTGAGTGGTTGTTCAATTCAAATGTAAACCAAGTTTGGATCAAACCAAGATTAAACCCGAATAAGATCATGCAATGTAGCGCTATCCAGGTATTTAAAAACTTGTGTTTTATAATTGCGCAAACTCGAACAACATTTTGGTAAAATATCAATGACGTTTGACGTTTGAGAAGAATTTTACGACATTTTGAGTGGGTCTTTTTTCGTGTTGTTTGAACGTTTTTGGCCAAAAAAAAAAGCGTGCCCCAAACTTTTATCAAAAACGTTTAAAACTATACTAGAGTGCAAATAGACAGGATCAATCGCCAGTAAAAAAAAGTAGGAAACTTGGAAAAAAATAGAATTTTTGTTTAATAGTGAGAGTTTTCAATTTCAACGAAAAATTATTTGTTTTCATAACAAAACACAAGCCAAAATCAGCTGTGTGCGCTATGCAATGCACTTCACTTGTCAAAATTTAGCAATTTAAAAAAAATATTTATAATTTACAAATTTAGACAGAATCTTTTCCCTATAATAAAAGCATAAACGATGGATTTCTACTCTTTATTTTTCCATAAAACATTGGTTTAAATCAACGAATTTGGTGCGTTTCGGAAAACTGAATTTAAACCTGTCTCCAAACTCCCCAGATTTTAAGTAAAAAAAAGTACAACTGGCAACGCTCTGTTCTTTAATTTTTTTTAATCTTTTGCCAGAGTGCACAGGGAAAACTAAACATCAGAATTAGCTGAAATTTTGCAAGGGTCCCAAGCAGCATTTTTCTGACTTCCGACCTAATCTGACCAATGCGACGTCGTATTTAAGTTGAATTTGAGTTCCCTGGTGGAACACACCGCCTTATATCATGATCCAACGTCCGGTTTGACTAAAAATTAGGGTGCAGTTACAAAAAATAATTGAATCAGACGTGGAGACGACGTCAGCTATTGTAATATAATTTTAAGTACAGGTTCCATCGACCCATTGACGTCGGTCAGTAGCCCACCTTAGTCCAGTTCAAATATTAGTGCACAACTAGTCGTTCGACGGACGTCCTTATGTCTAACATATTTTTAAGAAGTTCCGCCAACTACAAATAACGTCCGGTAGAGACCCTAATAGATAAAAGTAAAATTAAGGCCAGATACAGATGATGTTCCATCGTCAACAGAGACGACGTAGTTTTAGGTGGATTTTCCAACGATGTAGCAACATCCGTTGATGTCCAGGAATAATCATAGGTATATCGCCGACGATATATGTCGTTGGCTTGTACGACGTATTTTTTTGTATTTATAACGTACGTATAATAACGTCCGCTAGATTCCTACTGGTATCTTCTGGTTGGCGAAGGAAAAATGCCTAACGATGGATGCACATCAATTTACGTCGGAATTAGGCCTACCGTCTAGCGACAAGTGGATAGTTCAAAACAGTAAACAAGGGTTCTTTTAAAGATGCCAAAGAAAAGGTCATTCAGGATTATTTCGACATGGTTGACATTTGCCGTCTAAGCACAGTTACTGGATTCCGAGTCGTCGTCGATCGGACGAATTCCACTTAGGTCGACGGGCTATTGGGGCATCGTCGTACCTACATGAAAGCCGCACCCTACGAATGAACGTCTGAAAACTTCCCTGTGTTAAGTAAAGACACGTACCAAAATTGGACGGGGTCCAGATTTGTCGGCAGAACATTGAGCCATTGTCAAGCCTACGTATAAGGTGTATACCATGGACCGACGTCCAAAATGCATTCGAATAAATCAATTTATCACGGATCGAGTAAAGACCATGTACTAAACTTGGAGATCCGGTCCAAATTGGTTATTTTTTGGGCAGAAATCCGCCATACTTAGGGATTAGGTGTCTTCCGCCATTAGACAATCGCAGGTTAAATTTTCCAATTACGTTGATATTAACAATCAAAAATGGTCAATATTGCAACCAATATGTCTTTAGAATATAGCTTAAACTAAGAAATGTCAAATATGTTTGCAAATTAAAAAAAATATAGGTATATTTTTTGATTTTAGTTTTTTTTTATAGAATCTAAGAAATTTTGAGGCGCATGTATTTTTCTGAATTATCTTATCAATGTTTATCGGTAAACTAATCTTCGTTGGTAATTTTACATCCCCATCGTGCGTTAAAGGCCTGTCTTGTTATCATTATTATAAACTGCTTCTAAAGAATAATATTCCTTGTTCTCCATATAGGGAGCTTCTATTCACAAAAAGGTTTACCCGATGGAACTAATAAGATATAAATAGGTATAATGAGATTACCTCTACCTACTCCACCTCGGCTAAAACTATATTTTACGTTGGCGACAACTCCAGATAATGATGTCGATGCGTCCTGGACATATTGTAGAAACTTACGTAATTCCGATGGCGGTCCAACGAACGTCGTACGATCGACCCGTGTATTACCGCCAGGTCAGTTTAAATACATCGCTAGACCTTAATAAGTAAAGTGTTCGACGTCGACACGACTCGCATTTGAATGTGCCATATAGGTGCAAATAGGAGCCGGTTCGAAGTTAAACGGACGTTGGAAACCGACGTCCGATTTTGAATGCGGACGAACGCACAACGTCATATTACTTCAAATTGCTACTTGGGGTGATCATTGTTAAATGCTTAACAAAAATGTCTGAAGGATTTTTCAAACTTCTCGATTATTTTTTCTTCAAAATAAAAGCTCTGGTGCTGTCATCTATCCCAAAAGCCTCAAAATAATTGCGGTTTAGAACAAACCCAATTTACAAAAAAAAAAATAGAGAAATACTCACAATTTCCTCTGGATTACATTTTCCTTTTTATATTTCCTTGCTTTAGCGAAAATAAAAACTAAGTTTCCTTTTTTCTAAAAGCCTGTGCACTCCGGAAAAGAAAACCGATCAATCAATCACACTTCATTGAATTTGGGAGACACACGCAGTTCAAGTGTTGGCCGATAGATCGCGGAATTTATACGATTCCATGGTAACTGCAGGTGTTTTGTCAACAAACTTTAAATTGGACCGCAGTGGGACGGAAGAATATTTTTCGTTTTAAGACAGAAAACCATTCGAGGTTATGTTTATCTTTCAAAAATGTGTTTTCAAAAACATTGTTCTAAAACAAATATGAAACCACTCCGCGTGTGCGGTCGCCCGCCGAAAAAGGCCTAGTAGTGCACGGGCTACGATGAGTAAAAAGGCAAAAAACGGCTTGATAAAAGCAACAAACTTTGCACAGTGGTTTTTTTGGACCATAACAATCGATTTGACCCGCAGCTCTTCTCCCAAAACCTGTGCAGACGCAGTGGGGCGGGGGGAGGGGGGAGGGGGTAAAAACTGGAGGGGTTTATATTTTTTTAATATAATTATATAATTTATAGGTTTTCGATGATGGCCAAACCGAAAATTACCACCGCCATTCGTTCTGAGGGGTTAAGGGGGTGTTAAAGCTCCTATTTGGGCATTTTATTAATAAAAGTGCAGGATTTAAAAAAAAATTAGCAACTTGCGTAGAATTGTTAATAATTTTAATATCTAAACTTATATCACTTAATTTTTGATCACAAATTTTCATCCTTTTGGGTAGGTGGAAAGAGAGGGGGTAAAAATTAAAGGAGCATCTATTTTAAAAAAATAGTTTGCTGGATATTATCGACATGGGTATTGATTTACAGTTTTTCGAGGATGACCAAACCGAAAATAACCACCTTCATTCATTTTAAGGTTTACTTAAGTGATGGTGCGGAGATAAAAGCTCCAATTTGGGCATTTTAATAAAAAAAAAGTGTAAGATTTTAGTAAAAATTTGCATAGTATTGTTAATAATTTTAATATTTTAACTCATATCACTCAATTGTTTACCAAAGATTTCCATCCTGTTGGGCAGGTGGAAAGCGTAAAAATTAAAGAGGCATTTATTTAAAAAAATATATTTTGCTAGATATTATCAACATGGGTACTGACTTACAACTTTTCGAGGATGCCCAAACCGAAAATAACAACCTTCATTCATTTTAACGTATCTGCCTGCCTGATATGCTGCCCTTAATGCATGCTGTTGGATGGCAGCTTCAGCTGATGGCAATAAATTCAACTGCTTGCTTTGAGACATAAATAAATGTTTTCTTGCCTCATTGAGATTGTCCATTTCCTGACAGCGTGACAAAAAAATTTTCAGACTTTTTAGACATTTCGCCAATCTGCATAGAATGTTAAGAAATTGTAGCAAATGCTTCAGTGTAATCCTCAGTCCATACCTTCCAACACGTCCGTTTGCCTTTCCCAGGAAAAAAGAGGTCATATCATAGCCAGAGAATGCATGAAATCCTCTTGGTATCTCGGATTTCTTTTTTTTTAGAACAAGAGCAATTAAATGTGCTGAAATGACACGACTCATTTAATTTGTAATAAAATGACACTGCCAAAATCAAAACGTCTGTATCAGAGCAACAGATAGGGACAGAAAATACGGCCATTAGCCTCCCCTAAATTTTTGCAGTCCATTTGGTTTAGATTTCGGAGATAATCTGCCCAATCACTGGGTAGCATATCTGTAAGCAAAGTTTCTAAATAAGTAAGAGTTATAGGAAAAACAATGGACATACCAGGAAAAAAATATTTACCTGATGTCGGATTTCGAATTCCCTGCTGTCTCTTGTTGCCTCTTATAGACTTGAGCTAAGGTTTAGAATATAAGGCTTTAATTGACTATTAAAGTAGTCTCCAAACTTTTTAAAATTTGCTGTAAATCAATTCCCATGTCGATAATATTCAGAAAAATATATTTTTTAAATAAATGCCTCTTAAATTTTTACGCCCCTTTAAGTTAAAATATTAAAATTATTAACAATACTATGCAAATTTTTACTAAAATCTTACACTTTTTTTTATTAAAATGCCCAAATTGGAGCTTTTACTCCCTCACCATCCCTTAAGGAAACCTTAAAATGAATGAAGGTGGTTATTTTGGGTTTGGTCATCCTCGAAAACAACAGCAGCAAACTATTTTTTTAAATATGTGCTTCTTCAATTTCCACCTACCCAACAGGATGAAGATTTTTGATCCAAAATTAAGTGCTATAAGTTAACATATTAAAATTATTAACAATTGTACGCAAGTTTTTAGATTTTTTTTTAAATCCTACACTTTTATCATTACAATGACCAAATAGGAGCTTTAACACCCCCTTAATCCCTTGGGAGCGATTTAAAATGAAGGAAGGTGGTGATTTTCGGTTTGGCCATCATCGAAAACCTATAAATTGATATCAATGATGATTATATACAACAAACTAAAATTTAAGAAAATATAAACCCCTACAGTTTTTACCCCCCCCCCTCCCCACAGCGCCTGCACAGGTTTTGGGAGACGAGCGCTGCGCGGGCATTACCACGAGTTTATCAAAAAACCAAGAGAACTTTACTGGCAATACGATTATTTCGTCTAGCGCCAGTAGTTTCCAATTCAATTATAAATGCACCTGTCAATGCAACCTTAGACATTACATCCAGTTACTTTAATACGTAGTTGGGTAGCGTTTTTTTAGCAGGTAATCTGCAATAAATGGTTTTCTTTTATTTTAGTATTTTACTTGGTTTTTTAGCGGCGCAGAACGCGAAAAGTCAAAATAAGTAACCTAACCCCAAATTTTCGACCCGATGCTAAAAAATCTCTGGTGTCCCACTGTGGATAAACATAAATAAAGTCTCCGCGTTGCCATGGAAAACAAATTCAATGACGTAAAATTTTGCAAAAATATCAGGTCGACATAGTTAAATTGATTTCCCGTACAGTGTTGCTAAAAACAATTCCCCAGATTGTAACTACGACCTTAAGGCTCAATCAAGATGGACTCTTCCAAAGACTTTACTCAAGTTTTGTTCTCGACCCTGGAAAGCTAATAAAAAAACGTGTGCGACATTTTTACAACTCGCCCAATAAAAAGTTAGTAGCTCGATCGGACCCGTGTAGCTAGTTAGCTGAAATTAGTTAGCTACCGTTAGCTGTGTTCGGTTAATTATTACAGGAAGCGCCGTGTGTAAGAGCTGGCTGCTATTATTAAATTTGTTCTTTCAATTAGAACTTTGGAAGTTGATCTGTCTCTGTTAGTTTAAAACTGGCGTGGGTCAATTTAACAATTTCTACAATTAGGACCCCTTATTTTTAAAAACTCTGTAAAATATTTGGTAACGTTTAAAGAAATGTTTATGTTAAAACCAATATTTTCCAGATTTTTTAAAAACATGGCCGCTAGATGGTGCTCATAGTTTACTGATTTATTTTTATGGCGCCTTTATAGAACATATTGAACAAATATCGAAACAGTGGGGAGTTTTGTGAAAATTCTGTAATACTATCCAGAGCATAAGACAGAACTTAGAATTGTGGTCTAAAAAATAATATGGCCGGTGTAGAATTTTTGACAGTTATTGTATTACCAGAGGTGAGCAACTGGATTTGACAGCTGTTAGGGAAATGTTTGCAATGATAGTTGGTAACCCCTGACAATAAATAACTTTATCACTGTTAGATTTTTGATTAAGAAACTTCAGGTTTAAAAATGGAATTTTGCTGTATCAAAAACTGTAAAAATACGTGCCTCGACGAATTTGTATTGTCCCGTTGTCCAACATACGCATTTAGTATGTACTTCGTTAATAAATAACACATTATGTTTCCATGTTTTATTGTAAGAAAAAGAGTAACAAAAATATAGATCATGGGAGTCTTTATATTTTACCTATTACTTTCATTTTTAATATTTACCGTGTGTATTCACTGTTTATTTTTGTTTTTTTTTTGTCAAAGTTTGACATATTTTAGTAACCAAAAAAATCAATCTTTCAAAAACTGTCTGGGGAAATTATAAAAAGAGACAACAAAACATCAGTCAAAAAACTAGAAAGAGAGGGCAATATGGGTTGCCCACCTCTGGTAAAACAACAACTGTCAAATGTATAGAGGGCCTCTAGGGTAAACAAACTGTTTTTCCATAAGACGTAGTGCTAACTTAAATCAAAAGTTTAGCAAATTGGAAAAAGGCGCAGATTAACGGCACAAGAACAATCCAGAGATAATATAAATTTGTCAATCGATTTCAATACGTCATCTACCACTCATTATCTATCTCTGGTTTCTTTACTGTATTCTCCTGTTCACAGATTGCGCCGCGAATCATTGGGGATTAGGGTCACTGAATCCTAAAACCTGCGGCTGGGACCGCAGGTCTCAGGATTCAGTGACCCTATAGGGGGATTGTTTATTTATCACCTAGGTGATCGAATTGAGAGCAGTGACAACTAGTCAAATGGCCATACACACAGACCACTTAAGGGTTCTAAAAAGTAGCTTTTCACCAAAGGAAAAATTATTAAATAAAACACAAAAACCAGGCCGACGAACTCCAAAACAAAACGACAAAACTAAGGTTATGAAGAATGTCAGGCAGACACACTGACATTGGTTAGTTGCAAATACAGTGAGTCGACCAATTTCGATGTTTGCATGGCATAAATTTTTTTTCCTGGTAAGGGGTGTTACCTAGGTATATATGCTAGATCTCTCTTAGCCGAATACATTTAGGAAAGGAGAACACTAGAAACTATGCCTAGGGTAAGCTCACAAAAAAAAGACGTGGGTGGTTAATTTTGATGGTGGCGGTATCTATAATATAACCATTTAAGTACTTTTTGATGCTAGGCATATAACTAATATTGATAGGTAACCAGTATAGTCCATGTTTTTACATTTCCGCATGTTTTAGCTTTAGAGGAAAATAATACTTAATTTGTTTTTTATTAGAGGAAGAGGATTACAAACATTATTTGGAAAATTACAAACATTTCCAATTTAGTTTTACAGGTCTCTATAAAGGGTATTTCTGACTGTTTCTGACGTAATATGGGCGCGCCAATTTTGAAACACCACAAAAGCTAAAACAGTTTTTTCCAAAAAATAAACAAAATTTTAAAAAAGTACCAAGATTTGATGGAAAAACATAGTCCAATAAACAATTTAGGCAAAATTTCAGGCCATTTGGAAGTCCCGTTTCCGAGAAACATGCGGAAAAAGAATTGCCTAATAAACGGACCCAACAGCGTTGCCGGTTTAACGATGTAATTGGGCCGTTAAGCAAAGTGATTTTTTTATATAGTAATCCTTTCTGAATCGAAGAAAACTAGCATTTTGCCGAAATTTTAACAATAAACTCAAAATTCCCAATTAAACGTGGAAATGTCCATTTACCTATCTCTGTTGCACCCGTGTAATTACAGATAACGTCATCTCTCTTAAATCAGATAGCCGCAAGCCGATCTGACCCAATCTTCAGGCTGAACTGAGAGAGAGACAATGCCTATCCACACTGCGCAAGTGCGAGAGAGATAAAAATACATGACATTGCCTATTTAAACTGCGAATTTTGAGTTTATTTCTAACATTTCGGCAAAATGCTCGTTTCTCCCCATCCCTCTTATGGAAAATCACTTTTTTACCATACAACCACCATTTTTAAAGGGCCATCACGTGATTAATGACTGACTTTGACAATTTTTTAGACAGCCCTATCCTGTTCGCGATACTTTCCTGCACTAAGCAAAAACCACGCAAAACAAGTCAAAATGAACGCGAATAAAGTCAGCAATAGAACCACAGAAAAAGGTTGGTTGGTTAATGGTTAGGTTAGGGGCCGTGCACAAACAACGTAACGGTCATAGGGGTTGATGAGGGGGGGGGAGCCGAAGCGGCACAAAACGTTACGTACGGGGGAGGGGAAGAGTGTTGCAACAGCTTTACGTAACAATTTTTACCAAGATATATTTCTGTTTGTATTGGAGAAAATACATTTTTGTGTTGAGTGGCTCTGGAGTGGCTATGGCTCCAAGTCCATTGTAAACAGAAGAAAATAATTATGTCGTTTCTATGCTACCGTATCGAAAATTTACCAATTTTATTATTTGCTTTGTTTTTATTTTACCGGCAAACCGGTGATTTTTTTTTAAATGTATTTTAAGTGGGTCCCTATAAAAAACCCGAAACCAAATTTGGCAGAAACATAATTGGTCCGAAAAAAAATGTCTCATAGAATTAAATTTAACCGAAACATATTTTTATAGAAACACAAAATATCAGAAAATATTTTTAACAAAAATAATTTAATATAAACACAATTATGCTGAACCAAAAATTCGAGAACCTCAATCTGTCCGAAAATGATTTCAACCGATAGCCACGAATTCAATTGCTACGTTGCCAGGCTTACGGCAAGGAAGAGTCGAAGTAAGTTGTGATATCGTATTAATTTATCCCCTTTACATCCCTCAACCACCCCCTACCCCCAAATTTTTTCATATTAAAATCGGTTCAGGGGAAGTGTGTCAAAAATGAATTGCAAGATTTGATAAACAGTTAGACAGCCAGAAACTGTGAAGTTAAATAAAATCGTTTAATAAAAAAAAATCCCCGTGTCATCTTCCAAATAGAGAAACTTGTCAACGCCGCAATCCAGGGCCTACGGCGCTCTAGAGATTTAAATTTGACGCATGCCCAATAGCGATTCGGATGGATTGTGGTCCTGCTCAATTTGTGGTCGGGTGTTTTTCGTTTATAGAAAATTATTTTCGATACTTTTGTAATTCTAATATTTTAAGGTTTGGGAGAATTATACTTTTAACGATCGAGTAAATTAAAATTCTTTATTTTCATTCGTTCATATTTCGTTTCGGACGTTTTATTTTCGGTTCATTGTGTTTCGGTTTTTGTAAATTCGCCATTTTTGTGGACTCCCATACTGGATCAATTTTACACTGTATAAGGGGTATAATCCCTAATACGTGTTAAATTTTACTTTATAAAATGTAAAGTTATCCTTTAGCCTTATAAAATGTAAAGTTATTGCTACGTTTTCATGAGAATTGAGTTCGTTCTGAAAACGATTTCAATCCGATACCGTCCATGAAAACGCCTGTTTTTCCAGTATTCAAATCGATTTCAATCTAGATCCGACCCTGAAAATTTTTAGGGTTGGATCAAGATCGTATTGAGATCGAAATACCGATTTTCCATGAAAACGGGGATTGAGTTTACACATGCGTATTGCGTCGGATTACCATACAGCCGCCAAATTATATTTTATTACTCTCACTCTTTTTGAGAGAGAGAGAGAGAGAAATAGAAGTGAAACTGTGGAACCGGCATTCTAAAATTTGGTGGAGTGTATAGAAAAAACAAGATTAATAACATAACCTTACTTAAATAACTAAAGATTTGTTTTTTTAAATAAAAAAATTAATTATGGAAAATAAAAGAAATATTTGGATGGAAAGTGTATGTGCTATGCACATATGCCAGTCTAGCTTTTCTTTCTTCACTTCCACTTGCAAACAGAGTAGTAATTAAAATTTTAAAAAAATGTGTGGCAAGGCCCAACATCATCAAAAAAAAATACCAAAACTCAAAAATGAATATTTAACAACTATGGCATATGTCAGCTGCCAAATATCAAAATTTAAAAACCGTTTTCAAATCGATTCAAAATCGATTTGAAAACCTGTCATGAAAACTCATGAAAAAAAAGTTTTCAAAACATATTGAAAACGAATTCAATATCCATGAAAACATAGCATATGTTTTATCTAAATAAAATTACTTCAGATTTCTATATATCCACACGATGAATTTTATTTTTAATGCCATATCTTTTCAACTTCTTTTCGGTTCGTTTTTTAACTTTTGCAATACAAGGACGCAATTTTAAACTGTTCACGGAATAACAATTTTGCTAGAAAGACATTTCCTAATCAGTATAGAAATCTACCACCAATAATAATAATTTAACTGCAATTTTTACGAATGTCCCCACTTCGACTGCGTGGTGCCATCTACAGGGTGTTCCGAATTCGAAGCTCACCATGGGGATCTCCTAAACGGTAGGAGATATGGAAAGGTTTAAATTAGGGCAAAGTTGTGCAATTTGACGCCTTACTCAAAACCAAAAAAAAAAAGTTTACAAATTCCGGGTAGTTCCGGAGATAGGCGAAAAAAACCGAAATCTTTATTTTTAGTTTAAACACTTAAAACTTTCTACAGGCACTCTTTTAAGATCTACTTAATGAGAGGTCCGTTTTCGAGATTTGACATTTCAGTGTGACAGGAGCACTGTCAAGTTCATTTCTTCTTATGGACACATGCTTTTTTTTCTCCTGTCGTTTGGTTCATAAAGGATGACAGATATTTTACAACCTCATTTTGACAAGTACCTGACGTTTTGAGTTAATTGATCATCATCAGTCCAAATTCAAAGATTAGAAAACAAAGAAAAAAACGTATTGTTAAAATATTAGGTAAAGTTATTTTGTTATAAAATGTCAAAAAAACTGTCATTTTTAAAATGTATTATGTTTTTTCTCGTAATATGTAATGTTTGTCTACAAAGAAAATAGTCCGTTGTCTTTTTACACCACCTGTACCGTTTTAATTAACCAAATGCAAACCTTCGGCTTAACAACTTTAATTAACTGATGATGGCTCGTAATTGAGCCGAAACCGGTCTGATAGAAAGAAAATAAAAGAAAATTTTGCACGAAATACCCTTTTTTTGCTTTCTAAGATTTTTGTTTGTTTGTTATGGGGTTTTTAGCTTGATATCAAGGTACACCCTCCTCTGCTTAGGAAAGAGATTCGCACAAAAGTGACTATGCCAGAATTTGGTACTAATTTCGCTTCCTTCTAAAAAATTGCAGCCTCTCAAGATAACTTCATTTTTTTCAAAAAAGTAATTATACCGTAATTTGCTACTAATTAGGTACTAATATCGTCCCCTTATAGAAAATTGCCTACTTTGAAGGTAACTTCATTTTTTTTTTGTTTTTATGGGGTGTGCCTTGATATCAAGCTATACACCCCATAAAAAAAAATAATGAAGTTATCTTGAGAGTAGGCAATTTTCTAAAAGGGGAAGAAATTAGTAGATATTTAGTAGAAAATTATGGTATAATTACATTTTTGAAATCTCTTTCCCAGGCAGAGGGGGGTATGCCTTGATATCAAGGTACACACCCCATAAAACCAAAAAAAAATGAAGTGATCTTGAGAGTAGGCAATTTTATAGAAGTGGACTAAATTGGTACATGATTAGTACCAAATTTTCATCGAATCTCTTTCCTAAGCAGCTACACACCCCATAACAAACAAACAAAAATATTTTTAGTTTAGTTTAGTTTTAGTTTAATCACCCCTCCTACCCTCTTTCCAGCAGCTAGCGACACAAGGTTTTCACATTAAGATAGATAATTGCATTTTCAACGAAAAAAAAATATATTTAAAAAAAAAAATTTAAAACTTTTTAGATAGTAGGGTGACAAACAGACAGACAGGCAGACAATCAATAACAATTCATTCAAATTTTGTATTTTAGGTCTTTTTCAATAGCCTCCATATTATGTATGGATGGCTAAAAATCAGGGGCGGAGCAAATGAGAATAGTTTTATTATGCATTCGTCCATTGCAGGAGTGGAAAATCCAGATACGGTTTCTTATTCTAAGACGAAAATTAATCTTATAGAAAAGTCTTTCTGTGTGGGATGCGGGAGTTGCGACATCAAAGCCGCCATCTTTTGCTATCGTGTTTTCGAGCAAAATAGATAGGTACTGAAATGTTTACCAAAGAAATATGGCGTGTAAAATTGTTCAAATAGGAAGAAAACTAGCCTTTACACATATATTTTTCGTTGTTTTTTGTCCTAGGGAAAACATGAACAAAATGACATAAGATTTTCTTTAGTAAAAAAAAAATTATTTGTAGGAATATCCATTGATCCATTTTCAAATTTGTTGCTTTAAAATTGGGGCTCATTTACGGCCACTTGAACCGATTTTCTTTTAATTGTCCTTTAACTAAATCTTCCTTTAACTAAATGTGTCCATCTCTTGCGCACCCATTGATAAAGAGAGAATTAGTTAAAGGACAATTAAAAAAACAGTCGGTGAAAGTACGTGTAGGACCATTTTCGACTAACTAGTTTTAATTTGTTTTTCATAAAAGATTCAGGCCATTTCGTATCTGAGTGGGCCAGTGCAAAAGTGGTGGTGTGTTTCGTGCAGCTGTTTATGATGAAAAACGGTTGTTTACTTTTTTATGCAAATGTGAGTTTTTATAAATTTTCGCCTACAAAGTTTCTCTTGCCCTCTAGAGTATTGTTCGCAAATTTTATGTTATTTTTATTTTTATTTTAAGTACCTAATATAACATTTTACTTTAACAACTTTTTCCTGCGTTTTGTCATTATACCTCTTTTAATCTGTTCTTGATTGAGAGCAGAAAATAAACGACCCACCAATCAATCAATCAAGTTCAAAACACTTTGCATTATACTCTAAAATACATGGGTGTGTTTATTTCTAACGACGAATGTCGTCGGGCATCCTTCATTGAAAGTCACTTTGAAAAAAAAATAAATAAAACATTTAAGTTAACAATAGTAGTTTTCACAATTAGTGGCTAAAATAGTGCTTTTTTACAAGCGTGGTTAAAAGCGCGAATAAAAAAAGCACAGTTTAGCTGCGAGTTGTCAACACTTTTTTTTTAATACCTTTATCAAAAAATCCTAGAAAAACCGGAAAATACTTTTAAAAATCTCGAACGAAGAGCACGTTTTGCAACACACCATCTTTACACTATAAATCAAGGAGGCTGGTAAATGAAATAACAATGGTTTCCATAGCGATCTGCCTTTTTACTCGATGACGTTCATTATTGCGATATTCTAATCTTTGACAGTTTGATATCTTGACGAAGTTTTGAAATGATTTTTTTCGTAAATACTAAAAAAAATGGCGGAAATTGGGTAAAAAACGGACTGAATTTTTTTTTTGCACCCGTGATAAAAAAAAAGTTTTTTTGCATCGGTAACCAAAAAAGCTATGCTTTAGTTATCTGCAAACAGTTACTATAACCATGTTTTTGATGAAGATATAAAAAAATAGTAGTTTCCACAGCTAGTGGCTAAAATAGTGCTTTTTTACAAGCGTTGGTTTAAATAACGAGCGCAGCGAGCTATTTAAAAACGCGAGTAAAAAAGCACAGTTTAGCCACTTTTCGCAACACACCATCTTTACACTATAAATCAAGGCGGCTGGTAAATGAAATAACAATAGTTTCCATATACTCGGTGACGTTCGTTGTTGCGACATTTTAATATTTGACAGTTTGATATTTTATATATTTTATTTTATATATTAATTTTTAGGCAAGAATAATTCGTTTTTCAATATTACTATTTTCAGCTATTTCTCTTTAATTCTAGGTAAAAAGCAGACAGAAATCTTTTTTTGCACCCGTGATGAAAAAGAAGGTTTTTTTTGCATCGGTAACCAAAAAAACCATGTTTTAGTAATCTACAGAAAGTTACAAAAAAAATGATTTTGATGAAGGTATAAAAAAAAGATTTTTCGGTAAAATTCTTTAGGTTAAAAGCAATGTGCTAAAGCGGTTCTAAAGTGTTTTTACCGACTCTAAAATCGGTTTTAAAGTGATAAACGGTTTTTAAAGACCGGTATAGTAAGTATTTGCAATTATTTTGTCACATAATTTTTATTTTTTATTTGTTAAATTTCTAAATCGGGGTAAATAAAATAAATTAAAATCCCTCGACAGTATAAAATTTGATTGAAAGAATGTTTTAAATCTTATTGAGAAGACTATCACCGAGCCTTTGAGGTTTGCAAAACCTTGCCATATTTTGGGAAGTTTATTTGCTGGCCTTGCTAACCTTATAAGATAAGATCTTCATTATAAGTCTCCGTTTGCTTCCCACAATAATACTTTAACCACCGGCGATCGCAGGAGGGGGGGCTGTCTGAGGGGCTCACGATCCCCTTCCCCACAGAGCCGTTGAATATCAACTCTAAATGGTTGAATTTTCCCAAAAAAATCAAGAATAAAATGGTTACCTGAGAGTATTCTTTTACTCAAGCCCGCCCAGAAACAATTTCTGAATAAAAACCGCTCACAATTAAAACACGTTCGCCCATTTTTACATGTCGTCATTCGCTCGGCAAGGAGTCTGAACACACTCCATCCAACGTTTACATCTGAACACACTTCATCTGTTCAATTGCAATGTTGCCATTTCTTTATACCTAAATCAAATACTCTGTTAAGCTTAGTGGTTAATGTATCGATATAGACGGTATAAAACGGCCAGAAGAGTTCGAGAGTTTTACTTACAGACGATAGAGGTAATTGAGCGGAAACCGAATTTTCTTTAAACGCGCATTTAGAGAAAATTGGATGCAAGAGACGATGGGGCCACAGTCTCATACCTATAGGGCTTAGTATTGCATATATTAAACCTGATAAGCAAAAGCGTGCGCTATTATAGATGAATTGAGTTTTTAAGCAACTTCTCTGTACTGGGTGGTTTTCCATCCATCCAGTTCCGCGCTCGTCTGTTTTCACCCAGAAACACAAGCCTTACGGCAAGAAAACGGTTTCTAGGCGGCACTGATGGGCAGCCATCAGTCGGTAAATCACTTGCTTACCGATACCTTGCAGCAAGCGGCGCAGAGGTGGCTAACTCATTTTCGCAAATTGCGTTTCTAGCCTAAGGTGGCTGCACAAAAGAAATCCACAAGGTGGAAAACGTGTGGCTAATCGCTTCGGTATATTATATTTCTTGCCAGACGAGGCAATCAAGCGGGCTGTTATTCATTGGTTAACGCGGCTTTACGAAACAATTCCGAAAGGTGGCATATTGATGGCTAGCCCCTTCGATATATTATCTTTCTAGCTAGACGAGGCAATCAAGCGTGCTGCCATTGATTGGTTAAGATGGCTTTACGAAACGATCCCAATAGGTGGCATATAGGGGGCTAGCCACTTCGGCATATTATCTGTCTAGCCAGACGAGTGAATCTAGTGTGCTGTCATTGATTGATTAAAATGGCTTTACGAAACAATCCCGAAAGGTGGCACAAAGGTGGCTAGCCGCTTCGGCAAATAATCTTTTTAGCCAGACGAGGCAATCAAGTGTGCTGCCATGGAATGGTTAAGATGGATTTACGAAATAATCCCCGAAGGTTGCATATAGGGGTCTAGCCAATACGGCATATTATCTGTCTAGCCAGACGAGGGATCTAGTGTGCTGCCATTGATTGATTAAGATGGCTCTACGAAAGAATCCCGAAAGGTAGCATATTGGTGGCTAGCCCCCTCCATACATTATCTTTTTAGCCAGACGAGGCAATCAAGCGTGCTGCCATTGATTGGTTAAGATGGCTTTACGAAACAATCCCGAAGGGTGGCGTATAGGTTGCTAGCCGCTTCGGCATATTATCTGTCTAGCCAGACGAGGAATCTAGTCTGCTGCCATTGATTGATTAAGATGGCTCTACGAAAGAATCCCGAAAGGTGGCATATTGGTGGCTAGACCCTTCGATATATTATCTTTCTAGCCTTACGGCAAGAAAGCGGTTTCTTGACCGCACTGGTGGGCAGCCACTAGTTGGTAAACCACTTTGCTTACCGATAGTTTGCAGCAAGCGGCGAAGGGGTGACGTCTCTCGTAAATATTATGTAGCTGCACGAAGGAAATCCAGGTTTGGGTTTCTTTACGAAAAAATCTTGAAAGGTGGCATATAGGTGGCTAGCCGCTTCGGCATATTATCTTTCTAGCCAGGCGTGGCAATCAAGGGTACCGCTTTTGATCGGTTTGGGTTTGTTTGCGAAAAAAATCCTTAAAGGTGGCATATAGGTGGCTAGCCGCTTCGACATATCATCTTACTAGCCAGACGCGGCAATCAAGCGTGCTGTTACTTAAAATATAATCGTTGCGTGGTCGGTATTTATCCAGAGCCATCTAGACGAGCAATTAATCATTACACAGTTATAATATTTGTCTAGAAGGCAGATGGCGCTCGTGTTAATATTATATTTCTTCAGTACATAATATTTTTATACATATAGATGACCAAGATTTTTAAAATGCAAACTTTATCAATGTTTATAAAGTCTAACAATTAATAGGTACTATACAAATATAACTGTAATGCCTCGCTCCAAGAACTTGCAAAGCGCTCAGCTGTCACGAGGCTGCTTGTTAGTGGTATTTGAGGCGACGTGCAAGGGGCTATGTCCGAGCGGCCATTTTATAGCCACTAGCGGTTTGCCGATGAGTCTGTTGGCCACGTTCTGGCGGCCGGTAAATGTGCGAATGCGGCCATCCACCATCTCACGGCAGGCCGTCACCTATCCGCAGGTGATCCTCCAATGATTTGTAGCATTCTAGCCCCACGCGAACGCGGCGTCGTGCAAGCAGCGATGTTCGGGCGGCCACTTTACAGCCACTAGCGGATTGCCGATAGATCTATCGGCAACGGTCTGGCGGCCGGTAAAGGTACGAATGCGGCAATTCATCATCTGACGGCAGGCAGTCACTTATACGCAGGTTATTCTCCAGTGGTTTGTAGCGTTCTAGCCACAGGTTCAATGAACGCCGCGGCGGCGTGCAAGCGGTGATGTCTGTGCGGCCGTCTTAGTTAAAAAACTGGCGGTTCACCAACCGAATCTGTGCGGCTATCCGTGTAGGTGTTGGCGGTAATCCGCATGTGGCGATCCAAGGGCCGAGCGGACATTACCGCTTGCACTCCGCCGCGGCTGCCGTATTCGGCAAGCAAGGTTTGTGTTTACTGGGCAGTGTCGCACTGACACTGGCCCGGTGCACGATACACCTAAAAAGGTATGCTGATTTCTCGTCACAGATTTTCTGACTGTGCGTTTCACCTTTTATGCAGTCATCCAATTAGTATCACACTTAAAAGGCACTTAAATGACATTAACAAAAAAAACCGCGGGAGAACTCTAAAAATTTTAAATCCATTTAAGAAACCTCATAAAATATAAAACTATCCATCTCGGGCTTTTAGGAGTAAATATTTACTCTGTTTAAAAGCTCGTTAAGAAGTTATTAATTAAATTTTAAACCGTGGAGCGTTTAAAAAGTCCTCTTTTTAACATTCAAGATTGGACGAGTTTTTCCGAAGTTTCGGAGATCGTGTCTAGTGAAACGGGCAGTATAATAGTCCAAACAGCAATTTCGTTTAATAAAAATATTTTTTTATACCTTCATCAAAAACATGATTTTAGTAGGTAACTGTCCGCAAATAACCAAACCATTTTTTTTTTGGTTACTGATGCAAAATAGTAGTTTTCACATCTAGTGGCTAAAATAGTGCTTTTTTACAAGAAAAATAGGAAAATACTTTTTTTTTATACCTTCATCAAAAACATGATTTTAGTAACTGTCTGCAGATAACTAAAGTATGGGTTTTTTGATTACCGATGCAAAAAAACTTTTTTTGATTACGGGTGCAAAAAAAGATTTCGAATCGTTTTTTACCCAAAATTAGAAAGAAATCGCGGAAAATAGTAATATTGAAAAAATCTAATTATTCTTGCCTAAAATTTAAGCCATTTCCGCCAGTTTTCACCAAGTATTTACGAAAAAATCATTTAAAAAAATCGTCAAAATATCAAACTGTCAACGATTAAAATGAATAAAAAGGCACATCGCCTTGATTTATAGTGTAAAAATGTTGTGTTGCAAGAAGTGCTTTCGTTCGAGATTTTTAAATGCATTTTCCTGTTTTTCTTGGATTTTTTGATAAAGGTATTAAACAAAATAGTGTTAACACCTCGCAGCTAAACTGTGCTTTTGTTACTCGCGTTTTTAAATACCTCGCTGTGCTCGTTATTTAAACCAACGCTTGTAAAAAAAAGCACTATTTTAACCACTAGTTGTTAAATCTACTATTAAAAATCTCGAACGAAATGCCTTTCTCGCAACACACCATCTTTACACTATAAATCAAGGCGGCTGGTAAATGAAATAACAATGGTTCCCATAACGATGTGCCTTTTTACTGGATGACGTTCGTTGTTGAGACATTTTAATCTTTGACAGTTTGATATTTTGACGATGTTTTTAAATGATGTTTTCGTAAATACTTGGTGAAAACTCGCGGAAATGGCTTAATTTTTAAGCAAGAATAATTAGATTTTACTATATTTGGCTATTTCTTTTTAATTTTGGTTAAAAAACGGACAGAAATATTTTTTTGCACCCGTCATCAAAAAAAAAGTCGGTAACCAAAAAAGTCATGCTTTAGTATTATTAGTATTCTTTTTCACAAGCTGTCGTTTTATATCTAAACCCAGGGTGCAAATATGCCAAGGTTAGTTTAACCCTGGGTTAAAAATAGTATAGAACGATAGCTTGAGAAAAACGAAGACAGGGATGTAAAAACCGTTTTGCTCTATCCTCAAAGTTAAAATATGTCAATTTTCACCTGTCAATATTTTAAAAACAGTTGAACATAGGTATATGACATTATAATTATAAAAGTACCTAAAATATTTTGTAGAATCCAAAAATGCAAAAATATACAGTTTTTTCATTGTATAGTTTCCAAAATATTCTAATAGGTTACTCACCTTGGGACACCCGGTATATATTTTTTTGAAAAACCATGCGAATGGTCTGTAGATACCAGAAGCCTCCGCTGTGCAAAATTTTATCTGTTTAAGTAAACCAACTGTTTTTTAGGATTCAAATACGTTTATTTTCCGAGATAAAAAAAATGAGTATGTCCTAGATCCCAGGGATTTAAATACCAGTCGGATAAAAGGTACGGAGGTCAAAAACCCGCAAGCGCTCCGAATAAGTTTTCAAAGGTTTTAATGGGATAGGAGCAGTCTGACCTTTCAATCAATCAGGTATTTTAAAGGGTTAGGTACCTCACCGGTGTTCTAAGAAATTAATTCCCAGTGTCCATTGGCGTAGCGGCTTAAGATTAATTTGATTCCGGGTCCCTATAAAAAACCCGAAACCAAATTTGGCAGAAACATAATTTGTCAGAATTTAAAAGAAAAGAAAATAAATTTAAACCAAACATATTTTTATAGAAACGCAAAATATTTTAACGAAAATAATTTGATAGAAACATAATAATGCCGAACCAGAAAATTCAAGAACCCTAATCTGGTCGAAAATGATTTGAACCGATAGCCACAAATTCAATTGCTTCTTTGCCAGGCTTACGGCAGGGAAGAATCGAAGTAAGTTGTGCTATTGTATTAAGTTACCCCCCTTACATTCTTCAACCACCCCCTACTCCCAAATTTCTTCTTAATATTGTCTTTTCATGGGACCTACACAACAAAAATGAATCAGCCAGAAACTGTGAAGTCAAATAAATAAAATCTTTTAATAAAAAAAAATTCCGTGTCATCTTCCAAATAGAGAAACTTGTCAACGAATCAATCCAGGGCCTACGTCGCTCTAGATTTAAATTTGACGCATACCCAATAGCGATTCGGATAGATTGTGGTTCTGCTCATTTAAGGATCGTGCATATTAATTTCTATCAATTTGTGGTTCGGGTGTTTTTCGTTTCTACAAAATTATTTTCGATACTTTTGTAATTTTAATACTTAGAGGTTCGGAAATATTATAATCGGTTAAATTATGTTACCGTCTTTTAAGGATCGAGTAAATTAAAATTCTATAAAATTATATTCGTATCCATTATTTTCCGGGTGTTTCACTTTAGTTCATATTTCGTTTCCGTTTCAATTGTGTTTCGGTTTTTGTAAATTCGGTTTTTTTATGGGTTCCCAAAAAAAGGTAATCGGGGGAAACCTCAAAAACAAGGCTTAAAACCCGGTTCCCATCCACGACATTTTCGCGCGTGTCCCCTCACGCGTCACATCACTGTCATAAAAAAAAGTAGTAGGTGGGAACCGAGAGTAATAGAAACAAAAAAAAAATCCACTATCTATACAGACCGCTTCAAGCTACTGCGAACATAGGGCGGAAGAAGTCTAATTTGCCAGTGTACGTACATGCAGAGACACCGCACGCCTATCAGTGAAGCAACCAACACTCAGGCTTCCGATCGCCATTCGCTGCCGTTCGCCGCCTTTCGCCTTGTATTTAGTACGCCTCTAACCACGGTGCTGTGTGGAGCGTAGTCAATGAAACTGGAATTTGGTCAATAAATACGCAAATTTTTATAACATAATTTTCTTATTTTTTGTCACTGATAAATAAGAGCGTTTTATTGTCAACTGCTCAGATTTATCAGTGACGACGTGTTACAATGAAAATAATAAGGAGAAACAAAATAAAAGCAAGTTCTCAAAATAAAATAATACATTCTAAAAACCAAAAAGATTCTCCCAGTCAAAAAAAAATTAAAGCAAATGTTCGCAAAGTCCTCCTTGCTCGGCTAGACAATATCCGAGCCTACTATAAAAACCCCTTCTAACGTTTCCAAGCATGTTAGGGGTGATAATTTGAAAAGCTTCTTCAAAAACAGATAAAAGTCATTAGGAGCAAGATCGGGAGATCGAGCTGGCCATAAAATAGTTCCCCGTGTACTTATAACCCGATTAGGAAATACATTATCAAGATATTCCCTAACAAGGCCAACATTGTGAGCGGAACAACCATCTTGTTGAAACCATGTTTTACCAAATCTTACACCTAACAACTGCCTAGCAGTTGGAATAATGTGCTGCTGCAGTAGATCCAAGTATCTAGGACCATTCAAATTGCAATTGCCGTTAATAAAAAATGGCCCAATTACGTGTTCCCCTACAATACCCCCCCAAACATTTAGTTTTTGGGGATACTGTGTTCTTACGTCAAAATACAAATGCAAATTTTCCCTCGACCAATATCGAACGTGTGTTGGGTTATGACGATTTGACCATTTGACCATCTGCACTTTTTCGGTAACTTCGTAGACATCCATTTTTAGTTTTAAAAATGTATTATTTCAATTAAGAACTTACCCATCTGTTTCTCGAGCAAGGCAGAAATAAAACAAAATAATAAAAACAAAATGAATTTCCAAAAGATAACACTACAGCGTGCTTCGAATCCACCTCGGTCGTACGGCACGGAGAGTAAATTGGACTTGATTCCCCCTATGTTCGCAGTAGCTTGAAGCGGTCTGTATGCTATAACTAGTGTAATGTAGTCACGAAAGTAAAAACAAAAGTGGAATGATAATTCCCCCCTGAGAAATTTCACAAAAATGACCGCCTTATGCAGATGACAGTTATGAGCCTAAAAGAACGTAGTCACATCAATCGAATCGATTTGACATTCTTTTTTGTTTTTGGTGTGTCTTTTCCACAATCATTAATTGGTATTTTTACCATGATTTTTCATAATGTATTAAAAATTTTTTTTTTTTAATTTTTGTTAATAGAAAAAGTAAAGTTATATCATTTTTAGATGGGTTTTAAGACCCCTGTAAACATGATATATATTTGCCTACTTTTTTTATTAGCCACACACTTGTTTGAACGAAAACAAAAGTTACTAGGATGTTACTCCGTTGTTTTTTTAGTCAAAATAAAGTGTTTTCGTTTTTTTTGCGTGTTTTTGCTAAAAATATAGTGTTTTGATTTGTTCACTGCTGTTATACAACCGGAATGACTAGTTTTTTGCCTTCCATAAGTGATGTGCGATAACCCTTTTTATTATTAGCCTCAGAGTTAGGGGAATTTTGTCAATACCAACTTATTTAGGCTCACAAATGTCAAGTACATGTAGCGGTCATTTTATTTACAGGATATTATCATTCCACTTTTGTTTTTACTTTCGTGAATGTAGTGTAATCGGAAAAAAAAATATTTGTTAGAATAAATTTTGCTTAAAGGCCACAAAAACGGCAAAGATTTGACAACACTGATTTGCTATTTTTTTGAAAGATCATCATTACTAATGCCATTTCGAGTGAGATCGTGCAGTGTTCAGAACACGGGTCGAACACCATATGTGAGGAAAATTATAACTTATTAGGACTTATTAGGAAAGTAACAAATTTCCGTATTCTTATTTTTATCACTTGACATGTGTCAATTTATTGGCAGAATGTTTTATTAGATAAGTGGCTGGCGGCCATGCGGAACTTGACTTCCAATACTCCAATCGAACTTACTCAGTTTCCTTGGGCCTACCAAACTACGTGACCTTGGCGTTTTCAGAATTCCGGCAGAATCTCGTTTATAAAGAAAAAAACATACCTTTTTTGTTACCAGATAATAGGATTTATAAAAATCTACAACGGTATCCAAAGAATTTTTCGAAATTTGTTGTATTTTTTTCAAAAAATAAATAAATCCAAAAATTGATGTTACAGATTTCTTTATTATCGACGAGGATAAAGAAAAAGTCAGGTAAGATTTTTGACTATTGTTAGCCGTGTTTATTTTATTATGGGAATGAAAGAGTTCAGGAAAAAACTGTCTGGATAAGGTTGTGAGGAATTCAGAAACAAACATTCCTGCCAAATTTCAACAGATTCCGTCTTCTTGTTTCCGATATTCTGCCCGGCAAAGATTGGCCCAAAAACAGTAAAGCATTGTTGTCAAATCTATGCCGTTTTTGTGGCCTTAAAAAATGACAGAAATTCTTCACAAATGGTCACGAAAAACCGGAAAGTCAGTTCAATTTATTGAAGGTTTTTCTGTACGAACCCTGTTATAATTTCCTTCCTCGATTTCCAGCGCCACTGGCCGGTCGGACCGGCGAGCTCTCGGGCCATCAAAAACAAGAGTGGCCTGTCCGTCTGGCTGCCGGCAGGAGGGCCAGAAGATTAATTTAGCATGGCTCGTTAGAGCTCTCGTCAAATGGCTCCACGTGTTGTCCACGACTTACGTTACGTTTTTTTCCTTATTGGTACGGTGTTTTGTAAAAGGCGTATGGAAGACTATTCTAAAGAATGAAAACTATATACTAAAATTTTTATTAAAAAAAACTTTTAAAGAACAAGCCTTTATTAAATGCACTCAAAAGTAGAAAATAATTTTTTATCTTTCTTATACCACAATAAAAGCGATGGGAGCAAATTTAAAAATTTAACTTTGGGTATCGTATATCGGTCACATCGACGATTCACCTAAAAAACAGTTGTATTACTCTATAACCTAGGGACATTTTCAAGGCTTGGCAAGCACGGATGTCTCACCCGTTCTTAGCTTCTTTAGATGAAAGCATTATGTTTATCATTCGAATAGAAGAAGAATTTATTTCTTCTTTTGTAATTCCCTCTTTGTCACCCTAAAGTTAAAATTTTTAATTTGCGCCCATCGCTTTTATTATGGCATAAGAAAGATAAAAAAAGGATATGTTCTACTGTGAAGTACATTTATTAAAAGCTTGTCCTTTAAAAGTTTTTTTTAATAAAAATTAATTTTTAAATTTTTAGATTTGTACCCTAAATCGTCCATTTTCAAATCTGATCAAAAATTCATATCCCCTTCCCGAAAACAAACTAAATATTTTCCCCCTCTACTTCCCTCGTTAGAGGGAAGTGTGTACCTAATATAAATTTGAACACACACCCTTAATTTTTAGATTTGGAACCTTAATCGTCAATTTTGAATCGGCCATATTGAAATTTTCAAATCTGATCAAATCCCCCTCC
Source organism: Oxystoma pomonae (assembly GCA_963921995.1). Classification (NCBI taxonomy): domain Eukaryota; kingdom Metazoa; phylum Arthropoda; class Insecta; order Coleoptera; family Brentidae; genus Oxystoma; species Oxystoma pomonae. The sequence goes on from OY998171.1 coordinate 66,604,728, forward strand.
TTAAAAACCCCTGTATGCCAATTTTGATTGAAATCGAACAAAATCTTTTTCCCCTTTCACTTCCCTCGTTAGAGGGAGGTGAGTCCCTGAGAATACCATAATATGTATTTTCATCGGAACTATAAACTCATACCAAATTTGAACACAAACATGACCGAAAATCGTCTTGAATCCGCCATATGCATGCATAGAAACGGTTATACAACCATGGCACATCGCGACGGTAAGGATTACTGTTGATATAAGAGTTACGTCGTCGCGGGTAGTAAACAGGCACGTTATCACGACGTCCTATTTACCACATAAAGTAGTATTTCTGACTTTATAGGGTTTTTATAGGTTTTCTCTTTCCCACATTATTAATTGAGAATATGTTGATCTTTAATAAAATATGTGAAGACATGACAGAAAACAAAAATAATACCTACATCATAACCTATACCTAATAATTACCATTTTATTAACCACTTTTCTCAAGTCACATCATCTTAAATTTATAAACGCATAGCACTTTATTGATTAAAAATCCTGCTTTTTTGATAAAAAAAAAAACGCGCGCCCTCCTAGTTTTATCCAAAATGCTGAAAAAAAATCGCAATTATTTGAGGTTAGGATTTCCAAATTAAATGTCTTTCCAGTTTTATTATGTTTTATTAACTAAATAATAATATTTTTAGTTTTATTGGAATATTGGAACAACTCGTACGCAACGTTTTTTCCACTACATGCACATTTATTTCTTACTACATGGTAGATAGGCGACCGTGTAGATTCCATAACTTTGTAGTTTTGTATTGAGTAGGGGCTACTGAATTGCAACCAAATTAATATCAGTAGAGTCGTTACTTCGAAAAAATAATATTAAAGAAATTAAATGTCACAACTATGAAGTAAGCCTGGGACTGTAAAGTTTTTTCGTGCTTCTAGTAATGGTATATAGTTATATAGTGGAATATATTACTTTCGCGTATAACTTTATATAGGGTGGGCCAAAAAAAAACGGGACTTTTTGTATTGTCTATTACTTAAAAAGTAGTTGTCCGATTTTAAAAATTTTGATCATTTTGAAAAGCCAGCACATTAGAATTTTGGAATTTGATGTTAAAATTGACATTTCTTAAAAATCCAAGATGGCGGACAATTTAAAAAAATGTGTATTTTTGAACCCCACTGAAAATTTTTGGTGTGCGCCACTGGTGCATAACTAGTTTACTCATGTATTGCTTATTAAAATCGGGTAAGAAATACGGAAGATATAAATTGTTTAATTATTCAATTAAATTCAGTCACGAAAATTTAATAATTAAAAAAAAATATATTGGATTCAGTAACTTTAAAAGTACTTTGGTTTGATTCGAATTGAAATTTCAAAATCATGTATTTTTTTGACCTGAATGAATTTGGTTACTGATTTGAACAATTTATTACTTTCTTACCTCTTAGCCAATATTAAATCCCGATACATCAGTAGACTCGGGAATTAATGATGCTCTGCATGCAAAATTTAATTTTTGCGTCATTGACGCACAAAAAAAATGCATGGGGGTCAAAAACACCTATTTTTTAAAATTGTCCGCTATCTTGGATTTTTAAGAAATTTTGCCAAGAGCTTAACAAATTTTAAAATTTTGGCTTTTCAAAATGTTCAGCACTATTAAAATCGGACAAATACATCGAAAAGCAGAGACAAGCAAAAATGATGTTTTTTTCGACTTGTCTGAATTAGGAACAATTTATAACTTTCTTATTTCTTACTCGCTTTTAGTCAGCGATACATTAATAAATTGAGAAAAACCATGGCTTTTGAAATATGTTTTTATTTATGCAACAGTGGGGTACACAAAAAATTTGCAGGGGGGTCAAAAACACCTATCCTTTAAAATTGTCCGCCTAATAAAATACCTAATAAATTTTTCAAATTTTGAAATCTTGGCTATTTAAAATGGTCAGCACTTTTAAAATCGAACATATACATCGAAAAACAGAACCAATCAAAAATTATTTTTTTTTCGACTTGACTAAATTACTACAATTTATTTCTTCCTTATTTCTTATCCGATTTTAATAAGCGATATACGAGTAAACTAAGGAAAATCATGGCTTTCGAAATTTATTTTTAGTTATGCACCAGTGGCGCACACCAAAAATTTGCAGGGGGGTCAAAAATACCTATTTTTTAAAATTGTCCGCTTGGATTTTTACGAAATGTCAATTTTAATATTAAATTCCAAAATTTTAATGTTCTGGCTTTTCAAAATGACTAAAGGTTTTAAAATCGGACAAATACTTTTTAAGTAATAGACAATTAAAAAAGTCCCGTTTTTTTGGCCCCCCCCTATACTTTTACGACACTGTGGTAATTTTTTAACCGTAATAGGTACCACACAGTGAAAATAATGACATTATTCCTCTAAATAGCTTTTTGTAGGAAATATTACTCCGCTTTAACCCATTTTTGGTGGTGTCAATGGCATCAGTGAAATTGACTATAATTGTTGCTTGGTATATGTATAGATTAAAGGTGTTAAACGAAAAATTTCCAACTTAGAAAGCATCTTAATATAAATTTTATATAGGGTGCTTAAAATTTCCTTTTTTTTGAGTATTTTTCTCGTCTTTTTTTCCAGTGATCGACTGCCAAGTGAGCCCCTGGGGTCCGTGGTCACCGTGCGACGCCGACTGCGGCTCGGGGACCATGTCCCGCACCAGATCCATTTTGACAGGACCCCAAAATGGCGGACGCCACTGTCCCAGTCTCGAACAGAGGAGGGGCTGTCAAGTATCCACCTGTCACCACCATCCCGATCCTGCAATCAAGGGTAAGTCTTGTAGCGTTTTCGATATACGCTCAAATACTGAATAAATAATAATATTAATAATAATACTCAAATAAGTTATTTTTGAAATATTTGCAGACTTAGATTTGAGCATATTTATGTAAAAAAAGTTATTTCTTCACAAATTTTTTAGAGGTTATGTTTTGCCATAATATTAAACATGGTCGCTTGCCTGCCCGTGCACGTCTTATTCAATAAGTATCGAAAATCAACTATCTTGTTCTTTCATATATCACGCTCTTTATCGGAACAGAGAACATGAATGAATTAAAGAAAAATAACCTCCACTTGCAGCGACTTTTTTTTAATGGAGCTTTAAGCTAATGGTCCTTTAAAGTACCGTTAGTGATTTATGTATCTTGCGCCGGTTTTAATGGACAATTAAACGTCCATTAAAGCATATTTAGCTAACTGGGCAAAATCGGCCAATTAAAACAACTTTAAACCAACTTTAATCAATTTTTTTCATTTTGTATTTGTTTAATTTTGTGAAAAATGGAATACCTCGACATGCTTATTGAAGTTCTTGTGAAGGATATTCCGGAGGACGAATTAGAAGTGCTGGACTTCGTAGATATGGGTTTTCCTCGTAGGCTCTTTCATAGGCTCAACCGTTACGAAGAACTATCAGAGTTAGATTTCGCCTAACCAAGTCCATCTTTTCGAAGGGATCAAGAATCAACTGGAGTACCCAGATGATAGGTAGGGCCGAGGGGAAAACCCACTCATGGCATTATCTATACATATTAACATGGCTTTTACTGGCAATACCTCGTACAGCTTACCTTAAGCGGATTCAGAGTATCGTAAGGTAAGCGGTATAATGTAAGACGCAAGGAAGATAAACTATAGCAAACGCATGCTGCTGTTGATAGTGTTCGGTAAGCCGCAAGAGGTAAGCGGTAAGAGCAGCATGCATTTGCTATTGTTTATTTTCCTGGCGGCTTACCGCATACCTCTTACCTTAGAACATTGAACTACTAGAAGGAGTCTGGTCTGTCTGGTTACACTGGTTGTTTGAGTGCAGCATCTACAGTGGAAAAAGGGGACAAAGAAATCTGTGTTGCCAATTTTAATAACAGAATTATGCAACAAAAATCTTATTAAATTTGGATTAAGTTTCGACGCCTATTTATTAATTAATTAATGAGGTTTAAGATATATGTCGAAAAAGCTAATATACACAATATATAATACTCATAACCTATTTAAAACTTTCGACGTTTTTTGAAAATTTAACATGTGTTTTCCTTAAACATCTTCTTTTGTAGTCAACGTGGCAACATTGATTGTTTATTGCGGTTTCTCGATTTTTCCTGCAACGTCATTATTGTTTTCAAAGTGAAAGTTTCAGCACTTGTCAATAGTATTTTTTTGATATGTTTGTGACAAGTTTGTGGCGAAAAATGGTTCCGAAGTGTATTATTATATGCAAGTTAAAACAGAAGCCGGGGGACCGCAGTATTTCGTTTCACAGGTACGTTAAATTAAAATATTAACTAAATATTAGGTTAGAATTCGTCATATCTGGCCATTCTTGGTAAACAAAGGCAGGAAATCTGTGTTGCCGGCTTGTCATTAATTTCATTGTAAATAGGGATTTTCAAAGCACCTTTTTCTTGTTTTTATAGTTGTACATCCTACTTGAATACATTTTTAGGTTTTTTTTTTTATAGAAACATAGATTTTTATTACTATATCTAGACCATTTCATTAAACGGAACTAAAAATTATTGAAGATATTTTAAATAATACTAAAAACAGGGGAAAACGTATTAGGTTAACAAGACAACAATGAAACGTCTGAAAAAAAGCTCCTTCTAGTAGTTCAATGTTCTAAACCTCGTACCGCTTACACCCGGTTCCCACCTACGACTTTTTCGTGCGTGCCCGCTCACGCGTCACATGACTGTCATAACATTTCATATTGATATAATGTGACGCGTGAGTGAGCATTCACAAGAAAGTCGTAGATGGGAATCCTGAATCCGCCTCTACAGGACTCTGAAATCTGCCTTAAAATTAAAAATAAACAGAAAAAATAAATGAAATTTTAAAGGTTATGGCGATAATAACAGTGATGCCACCGGACAGGAAAAAAATCCCTAGGTTAATGCGCTGTTGCCATACTGTCAGGTAGCTAAAAATCATTTTAGCAAAATTAGTCCGCGCAAGTCGTTGAAAGTTACTGGATCTTTAAAATTAATTGGTTATTTTGTTAATGGGCGTTTAAACAAATGTCACTGGCGGTAAGAGACTCTTTTCAATACGTATTGAGTACCATGTGAAAACATACTAATTGTTGTGGGCTCACGTTCCCAGCCTAGCGGTAGAGGCGCTTATTCTCAATAGCAAAAACTTAAGATTACAACTATTTTGTTATTTTTAGGTATAAGTTTTACCTTTAAAAGTTGATTAGTTAGATGATATAACTAGATAGACAGTCAAGCAATTTAAAAGCCAAAATTAGAGATTTCTTTATAAAGACTGTATTATCGAATCTGTGTTACTTGGGATTTCTTGCCGAAGGCGCTCTTTGATTTCGTATTCCTTGGGAGAAGGAAGCCTCAACGTGACCTTGCTCGATAACAAACACTGTTTTGGCTCAAGAAAGACGCCTTGTTCCTTGAAGGAAGTATTATGAATACGGCCCTAAATAAATTTTATGTAATAAAACACCATAGAGAAAGTAATAGCTACGCGAGAGTGACCGATACTGTTATACTTGGGGAACATTGTTTATCGGCGACACGAGCGCAGCCAGTGGCTATAGGAAGGAACTACTTGTACAGCCAGGCGCATAATAAAATAAATATATTCTTTTGGTTAATTTTTTACAGACACTGACTTATTTAATACTAAAAAGATATGAAAAAACTTAACAGGCGCAGTTTTTCCATACTTTTTAGTGTTAAAAAAGCAATGCATTCGCGAAAGGTTTTAGCTCTATACAACCCTTAACCAGCTTTGTACTGTTCCATGCAGCTAAAAAACTTTCTTTAGCTTACAAAAAGTTTTTTGGACCCTTTAAAAGTCTAAAATAGGAGTAGGTATGTTACTGTTTTTTATTAATTGGGAAAAAATCCCAGTATAAAAGTCTTACAGATTTTATAAATGTTTTAACCTATATCTCTTTTTTTTTGTTGTATTTTAACCTATTATCTTCTTACTTAACTCTGTATAAATCATCGCAATATTTTCTTCAGGGATTTGGTTCGCAAAAATCTGAACTCCAATTTTAGGCACTTTTCAAATAGTCCCATGCTCTCTAGCTTTAATGGTGGTGATCCAGCCTGATTTGTATGGCATAAGTTGTTAATCCACTATATAGCTAATCCCATAAACTCGCGCGATTTCCAACCAAAACGAATTAAAATAACTCACTTTTGAAAATCTAAAAAACCGCTTGCTCGGCTTGACAGACTTTGACAAGCGGTGGCAAAAACCGGCAGGTACTACTATTAAAATTGTGTAAAATAGATTTCGACATTGAAAAATGTTCTGTCTTTCTTTCATGATCATATAGAAAGAGATGGACGGGGCAAGGTAGGTGTTGACTTAATACAAGCATTACTGTCACTCACCGCCGCAATGCGCTATGCGCTACTAGAACTTAGGAACTATCTGTTAGTCTCCGTAAGTTATCAGGTTGTCTCTGTAAAACACTCATAAAACTCGACTTTTCGGACGCCGCAGTAACTCCTAGCATCTGGCAACTATATTTTGCAGCATCTTTCAGCTCTGTATATGGGTAAATTGGTTATTAAAGGCAACAAATAACGAGTTAAGTTGTTAGAAAACTATTACCGTTTTTCAAAAGCCGAGTTTCTTTTTGTTGCCAACTACTACTCTGTGTACAGGGTGGTCACAAATTAAATTCAACGATATTGTTCTTAAAAAATAAACGAACGTTACGAAAAATCTCGCTTACCATCCGGCACCCACTCTACTAAAGGTCGATTAGCACCAACCGTTCTGGGTAACGATTCTATTTAGCTGATACACAGGATGATCGTGTGAATTTTCACATTTATCTTCAGACATTTTTAAGAGGTAAAAGATATATATTTATTAATTAGCTAAATTTGTGATGGTGGTGGGAATGGGTTTTATTTAGTCAAAAATGTTGGGATGACAAATACAGTTTGAATATAGCACTGATGGTCACGTGACTATTTACAAGTGTCCAGTCACGTGATAATTTTGGTTACAGTTAAATTCGCATGATATTTTAATTTTAAGGTAATCGATTTTCCGGAAAACGCGGAATCGCACAAAAGTCATTCCAACGACACACGGTGGTCGATTTTCTGGAAAACGCGGACATAACTGGAAAAATTAAAAAATTCAAAATGTATCTAAATTTGCCCCTGTATGGTTGTCAAGATACTAGGCGAATAGTTGGCCAAAGAATAAACTATGCTTTTTACGAGTTTAACATTACACGCATCAGTATTCAATATCAAATTTCAAATAGAAGACCCAGAGTATGACAGTATTCAACTGTGAATATCTCGAAAACAGTTGAAGATCGACATAGGGTAAGTTATATAAAAATCCTTAGAATTTCAAAACAGAATGCAAAAATGCAATAATATACTGGGTATTTCATTTGAAAGTTTAGGTTGGCATTCTTTTTAATTTACCCTATATACATAAAAAATTCTAGTATACAATTACTTCAAAGTAAATTTGATTGTTCTAAACTAACATTTTTAGTTTAAGTTTTAATTCACACGATCATCCTGTGTATCAGCTAAATAAGACCAATAGCTAAAATAGACCACTGTGCGAGTCCTACTCTAAAAGACGGTCAAGTTTGCCGTAGCATGCGCATTAGCGAGTTCGGTCACGTGCTGGTTTCGTCCAATAGTGTGCTCTGAAATAATACGAGTGACGTTTTTCACACAAGCTTTCCTACAACTCACAATTACTGGGTCTAGTCGAGAGAACGACTTCGCTCAAAAATAGTTTGGTGATTATTCGATCGTCTCGTCACTGCTTTTAAGCGCGTTTATTAGTTGATACTACTTTTCTTCTCTCAGGCGAACCGTCACTTCCTATGACTTCCAGAATCGGTACCCTGTATTCTTTTTATGGACGTTCGACGCCATTTTCATAGCGAAAAATTGCCGGCCGCCGTATCGCAGTGGTCAGCGTATCTGCCAGGCGCACTGAAGGACCCGGGTTCAAATCCCGGCTAGGTGCATGGATATTTTATGTTTTTCTCAAAAAAATGTACACCTGCCTCTCATTTTGGCAGCACCGGGCATTTGATAGAATGGATGGAAAATAAGTTTAGAGTATCGCGGCCATTTTGACAATCAAAATGACAAAAATACATTGTTAATTTGGCTACAAACAAAATGAAAAGAGAAGGGAACTCCGTGTTCTAGCTACCTCACTCTAAGCCACCGCGGAATGCAAGCGGCCAAAAAGACATCGAAAAAGTGACCCCCTGTATATCCTAGCAGATGCCTCAAAGTTGAGATGTTGTCCAGAAAGCTGAAAGTAGATAATAAAGAATTACTGAAGAATAAAGTTATAACCATCAGGGAGAGAGTGTTATTTTTAACATATGTAAAGCCTAAAAATATACCATTCCTTGCACTGAAAAAAAAAATGGTATTCTGTAATCCAAGAATATTATTCTTCTATAAACATTATTAAATACTTCGAACAACTATTAGCTTATTCTTAAATTTTAAGTATAAAAGTTTTTAAATTAGTAGTTAATAACTTAGCAGTATTTAAAAAAAATCACGAAATCGACGACAAATAAGTACTTATACGAGAACGATTTGTTTGAATCTGTTTGAATCAAAGATAGGATTCCTTGATTTAAGAAATTTTTATTCTTAGTGTTTGATCATGAATCGCGTGTTGGATAAAGTATAACAATTAGTCTTCTAAGCAGGCAATGTGGTCGATTTCTGTCCTCCAGGCGCACGTACACTGTACACACCGATAGCCGTTTAAACCTGCATATAGCCTGCTCCAATGATAAAGTCGGTTCGCTGTATGAAGTCCGATAACGGATTAAATCTACAAAAGATGTTATCGCTTTTTGAACAGTAAGTCAGTCAAGTTAGAATGCCCTCGCTGTACTTGATCATACCAGACATCCCACTGGTTCCCTATATTCGAGTGGGCTAAATCAACGGTCTTAAAACAAAATTATTTAAAAATTACGCGTTATACTTATACCACGATAGATAATTCTATTTTATTTTATTTTTCACTTATACTTTTGAAAAACTTGTTGCGTCAATAAGTTAAAGATTTTGACAGGTATTTTTTCCGAGAATTTAATTATTTTGCGGTCATTATAGGTAAATCTGGAGCTGTCGTCAATGCTAATAATCACTATTTTCCAAGAAATAATTAAAATTTGCTCCAGTTGGGGATGGAATGTTCTATTTTAAATAAGTAGGTATGCTTTTATTTGCTTTTATTTTGTTTCTTATTGTGTGTGAATTACGGAATTTAAAGCAGTTATAAAGCAAAGTTATGGAAAATGTTCAGCAACGTGACACAACGCCTAAAGCCAAATAAAAGCTCGTGCAAAAGATCTAAAATTTTTTGCGTGAACATTTTTTTGAGCTTTTCTTTGAACATTTTGTTCGGGTAAATTTTTGAGCAAATTATTGCTATCTATTTTGGAAACATATTTTTAAAGATGAGAATAAATAAAATTTCACATCAGTGATCTCAATTCTTTAAAAAAATGGAACACCAACTTTTATTTAAAATTTTTGTGAAAAAAAGCCGACCGCAAGCGAAACATTATCTCTACTCTACTATCAGTTTTGTCACATGGATTAGGGTTACTTATAATATTTTTTTCTTAGGGTTTTTCCCGCATTTTTAAGCCAGAGATTTTTTTTTGGGATTTTCTTGCGAGTTTTTTTTATTTACAAGGGTTTTTTCCTAAAGACAAAAAAAACAAAGGAAAATTTTTTCAAATATCGGCAAAAAACTCAAAAATTGCACTTTTAAGCGGTAATCCGCGCCTCACGATTATGAGGAGTGGTTGGGAGGGTGATTTTTTTAAAACATTTTTGTAACTTTACTTTACCTTTAGCTTTTATTGTTGTTTTTTAATTCTTCACACCAGATTTACCTAGTTAGTTTAAGGTCCCAAGGGTTGCTTAAAAAAGCAAAAGGTTTATGAAAATGGTGAAGATATAGATATTTACTGTCAATTTAATGTAATAATCAAGGTCGATTACTGACACTGAACCAACAGTATGCAAAGGGAAAAATTGCGATTCAAAAGGGTGGCCGGCCTACTACCTGCGAAATCCAAAACGCGGGATGATAGATCAGCGACACAGCCTACTAAGTTACTGCTAAATTATATTTTTTAGACAAGGATCGGATTCGTAGGGTTGTCAAAGTGGGTAATAAACTGGTATTATTTAAACCGAACATGCTTTTGTTCATATATTTGAGATTTAATAAAATGTCTACAGGTTTTTTAATTTGCCTTAATTATTACTGTAAAAGACTAAACTAGGAAGTAAAATAAAGGGATATTCTTTTAAACGTAAATTTTTATCATTATATTTTACAGGCAACAACAATAAATAAGAGCCAATTATTATTTTTTTTCTCTCGTTTTTCTTACAACCCCAAAAAAGTTACAAGTATACTGGCATACCCCCTATAAAAATCAGATCAATCGAAGTTGCTTATGAGGTAAAATGTGAATTTCGGCATCAAATCGTTTTTCCGTCGGAAAGCACTTGATTAAAAATACCTTATTTCAAAACTTTGTTTTTCTATTTTCAGTTAAGTTCAATGAATTCCGATAACAATGTATATTTTGAATTTGTAAAGAAATTTTTATACCCCCAATTCTTCAAACAAATTTTGCTCAACATTCTCTCCAAAATTTACGTGTGTTTTTTTGTACGAGATTTTGCTCGAACATTTCTTTGAACATTTTGCTCAAGAAGCTCGTGTAAATGTTTGTCGGCATTTCAACATCAAAGGAAAGTTTGTCTGTGTAAATGCGCCTTAAGAAGGGGTTTATCTCCAGGTGAACGCCGTTTGGTATTACAAGTAGAACGTTATTTTACGTTAGAAAAAAATAACACGGGCCCGTTAGTGTCTGTTTTGGCAGTGCAAAAACGAACGTCTGATGATTGCGGCATTTCAAATAAGACCTTAAGAAGACTTCGAAAAAAGAGTGAAGAGGAATTGGACAGACCATATAAAAGGGTTCGACAGCATTCAAAAACCTTTGATCTATCCCAAGGGATTAAACTATCGATTAGAATTATTGTTTATGATATGTATAAGTCAAAGGAATATGTTACCCTCAAAGCTATTCTAGAAAAGATAAAGGAAAAACAACTTTGCGATATTGGAATTACCAGTTTGTCCAAAATTTTAAAAGAGATAATTAAAATTAAAAAAAAAACAAACAACAGAAAATTACTTGGCGAGCAATCCAATATTGTCAAAAAGATGGCAATTTTTAGGAGATTACATAAAAAACAAAAAAATCGGAATTGCCAAGGCAAGTTGTTTTTCTTGACGAAACATGGGTATTTGCGCACGGAACTTCAACAAAATGGTCTTGGCAGGATGAATCGAAACATTGCTATTCCAGTACCCGTGCAAGTAATGGAAAAAGATATATAATAATACATGCAGGCAATGAAGAAGGGTTAATTTCAAATGGCAGTTTAATATTTTCATCAATTAAAAAAACTGACGATTATCACGGCAATATGGATGCTAAAATTTTTGAGCATTGGTTTGAGGAAAAACTTTTAAAAAGTTTATAAAATTCTTCCTTAATTGTTTTGGACAATGCGCCTTACCATACGAGGCTCGAAGAGAAATATCCTACAAGCAGCTAGAAGAAAGAGGAAATAAGAAAGTGGTTGTCAAAGAAAAACATAAACGATGAAAATTTATTTTTAAAAAGTGATGTTTTAAGCAAGTGTAAAGAGCAATCAAAGTGGACATAGAAGAATAGCGGAAATGCATTGAATACACAGAAAATAATATTTTCGAATCTTATGAGACAGACCGTTAATTATTACGGATGATGATAATGATTCTAAAAGCATGGATGATATTTCAGATACAGAGGAAGACTATACTTAGTATGCATTTATAAGTAGGTGCGTTCTATCGCAAGACTGCAAAATCGGTTCTTTTTAAAACCAAAACTTTATAAAAAGGAATTCGTAAAACTAATTTGCCTAAATACTATAAAAGCTAAGAAATAATCTTTTTTTACCTAATTATTTTTTATTAACTTTAAATGATTTAAGAACTGTTTATAAATGTCCAAACCATGACTTTCCCAATTACCGATGCAAAAAAAAATAATTTTGTCTGGGCTTATGATTTAAACCGATGCTTGTAAAAAAGCACTATTTTAGCCACTAGATGTAAAAACTACTATTATTCAGAAAATGTAATTCGTCATGTTCCAAAAATATAATTTATTTTTTGAGAACCACCGGTCTTACCTGCTCAAGAGGTTTTATTGCTTAGCGGACTTCTTAAGGCGCATTTACACAGACAAACTTTCCTTTGATGTTGAAATACCGACAAACATTTACACGAGCCTCTTGAGCAAAATGTTCAAAGAAATGTTCGAACAAAATCTCGTACAAAAAAACACACGTAAATTTTGGAGAGAATGTTGAGCAAAATTTATTTGAAGAATTGGGGGTATAAAAATTTCTTTACAAATTTAAATTTTATAGTTTTATGGGAATTCACTGAACTTAACTGAAAATAGAAAGACTAAGTTTTAAAACAAGGTATTTTAATTAATCCGACGGAAAAACGATATGATGTCGAAATTCACGTTTTACCTCATAAGCAACTTCGATTGACTTGATTTTTATAGGGGATATGCCAGTATACCATAATTGGCACTTATTTGTTGCTGATGCTGGGTTAGGAGAAGGTAAAAACCGTAGACTAGTGAGAGGGGGTTTTGGTCAAATGAACATTGACACACAAAATTACATGAAAACAAACAAGGGTCAACGCAGTTTTTTTATGAAAGTTTTAGAACAAATCTTTCCATAAAGAAAGGGCTCTCCGACGCAAAACAAAGAAATTCGTTTTATTTTATTGACGCGTAGAATTTGCGTTTCCGATTTTTTAAATATTGACATTTTTGGTGATTTTTACAAGCTTTTATTTATGTATGTTTGTATGTTCGGCTCAAATCTTGCAACTCAAATTTGGTATTCAATTTCAGTTTTCGGTGTGTATATATAGTTGCGGCGACAATACAATAATATGGTATTATTAGGCACCCCCTCTCGCTAATGAGGGAAGTGGAGGAAGAAAAAGATTTATTTTGTTCGATTTCAATCAAAATTGGCATACAGGGGTTTTTAGGGAAGATAATTATCGAAAGGATGGATTTATGATAGTCTAAAAATTAAAAAATTATTTTAAATAAAAAGAAGCTTTTATAAAATATAAAGTGCACTAAAAAGTAGAAAATAAATTTTAGCATTCTCATATTATAATAATAAAAGCGACGGGCGCAAACTAAAACTAAAAATGTCCATCCATATATCAGAGAAACGTAGAGTAGTTTGGGTCGAGTTGAGTTGGATTTACTTCACAAAAAATTGAACTTACAATACCAGATAAAGAATTCTTTATATTTACACGTCGTAGTTGTGGTGAGAGTATTTTTTGTACTCATGGTATTTATTGTCTTTTTGATACGTTAGTTATAAACGCCTTACCACTCATATCTTTTTATATTACTTCCTAGTTTAGTCTTTTACAATAATAATAAAGTCAAATGAAAAAACCTATTTACATTTTATTAAAGCTCAAATATATGAACAAAAGCACGTTCGATTTAAATAATACCCGTTTATTACCCACTTTTACAACCCTACGATCCCGACCCTTGTCTAAAAAATATAATTTAGCAGTAACAGACTAGACTTTTGAATCGGAATGTTGCCCCTTTGCATATTGTTTGTTCAGTGTCAGTAATCGACCTTGATTATTACATTAAATTGACAGTAAATATCTATCTTCAGCATTTTCATAAACCTTTTGCGTTTTTAAGCAACCCTTGGGGCGTTTAACTAAGTAGGTAAATCTGGTGTGAGGAATTAAAAAAAAAACAATCAAAGCTAAGGTTAAAGTAAAGTTACAAAAATATGTTTTAAAAAAAATCCCCTCCCCACCACTCCTCATAGTCGTGAGGCGCGGATTACCGCTTAAAATTGCAATTTTTGAAAAATTCAAGAATTTTTTGGAAAAGAAAAATTTTCCTGGGTTGTTTTTCGAATTTAGGAAAAAACCCTGGGAAATAAAAAAACTCGCAAGAAAGTCCCAAAAAAACCCCCGGGCAAAAAAATCCGGGAAAAAGCCTAAGAAAAAAATATTATAAGTAACCCTAATCCATGTGACAAAACTGATAGCCCATAATAATGTTTCGCTTGCCGTCGGCTTTTTTTCACAAAAATTTAAAATAAAAGTTGGTGTTCCATTTTTTTAAAGAATTGAGATCACTGATCACTGATGTGAAATTTTATTTATTCTCATCTTTAAAAATATGTTTCCAAAACAGATAGCAATAATTTGCTCAAAAATTTACCCGAACAAAATGTTCAAACAAAAGCTCACAAAAATGTTCGCGCAAAAAATTTTAAATCTTTTGCACGAGCTTTTGTTTGAGCATGTTCGTCTGTGTAATTGCGCCTTTACAACGAATTAGAGATGGGTAAGTCGATCATTTTGTACTGAACAAATCGATCAGTGATTCGTTTCTAAACTGATCGAATCTTTTGAATCGATCATTGAATCAATCATTTGAAATTAAAGAAAATGGTGACCTAAATACAACATGCTCTGCTGCCCAAAATATGTATATTTTCATACAGATAACCCCGCGCGCAGGAATTCAAATCAAAGGAACGAAATGATCGACCTATTTCTGCCTGATTCAGTGTATCGCCACAGTGGGTCAGTCAGTCGTTGATCCGTTCCGATTTGATTCACTCGTTTGATTTATTCTGTCTTCGTCGCTCATTTGACTCATTCCACTGATGGAATCATATCGAGCAAACATGATTCGATCAGTCAATACTCGCAAGTGATTCGATCATAGTGAACGAATCGTTCACGAATCACACATCCATAGGTTAAGGAGCTACAATAGATACGACAGTTACGTGTTAAACGGTTCGGAACTATTTGGAGTTTGGCGAGTCTGCGCAGATATGCACGCGACCAATAACCATACTTTTATATTGATTTTTTTTTTTTAATTTGTAATACGACCACTAGATGACTCACGGTTAAATTCGCGATAACCGTACTATCGATTTTTTGTTTGTTTGTAATATGACCACTAGATGGTGCTCGCTTAAATTTTCGCTTTTTTTAAAGGACCCTGCACAAATTACATTGAAAATGGCTGTCGGCTAAATGTCATAATTTTTTTATATTTTGTAGTACTCGATCAAGCACAAAAATAAAAAAAAACGAGATAGGGAGCAGGATTACTTTCTGAGATATATAGCTTTAAAGTTGACATGTTTTTAGGCTATATTTTTGGACAAGTTTTTTTTTCACAACTTTGTTGATTACCGCCGGTTGGTTGGTGGTATCAAAGGACATTTTTACTTGGATGGAAAGGGTGTTTCATTCAGGACAAATACAGAAACGAATTATTTTATTTTGGCGGTAATCAACAAAGTTGTGAAAAAAAAATTAGAACATTTCCAAAGATATAGCCTTAAAACACGTCAACTTTAAAGCTCCATATCTCAGAAAGTAATCCTGCTCCGTATCTCGGTTTTTTATTTTTGTGCTTTGTTTATTGAGTACTACAACATATAAAAAATTATGACATTTAGCCAATAGCCATTTCCAATGTAATTTGTGTAGGGTTCTTTCTTTGCAAGCAATTTGTGTTTAGTTTTTAAAAATATGCTTTTTTACTAGACACAAAACAAAATTGTTACTTATGTTAAGTTAAAATAAAAAAGCATATTTTTAAGAAATAAATACAAATTACCCATAATGCACTTGTAGTACAAAACCTCTGGTTGTTTTATTATAAAAGATTATGGCATATTTCGAAACATGTTAGTTTATATTTTTTACAATAAAGAAAATATTACAATATGATCTCGTCTGTGCTTTTTTAAATATTAAATAATTTTCTTTAAAATGTTTATACCTATCTTGTTTTTAGTACATAAAAAAACAATAAATGTCACTCGTTTGTATTCCAAACTAAATTTGTGAAACAGAAAAAAATAATTTTAATCTCAAAAAATTTTTACTGTATATGTGGGGCAATTTATGGTAAACCCACACATTAGAAAAAGTCTTGGTGTAAATAATATTAATACCCCTGGTTTGGAATACACAAGTGTCGCATTTTCTAACTTATTATTGATATACACAAAAATTAGCCATACTAAACTTGATGAAATAAGGAAAGGGTGTTTTAACACTATATATAAATAGTTAAATGGAGTCCAAATGCAAGTGTGGGACATCACTCTTTAAGACCTCTGCGTCCAGTCTGCAAAATGTCCTCTGGACCAAAATATTTATCACACTCGTAAAATCTGTTATATATTTCATCAGCACTTAGTTTATTCGCGTTTAACGGCTTCACTATACTTCTGAAAAATTACAGGATTGCCTTTGGGGAAACGATGTCTCCCCGTTTTTTTATTGGGATCATGGCACGGTCTCCGCAGCTTTGAATACAAGACACTCTAACTCTTTGTTTCTCAGCCATTGTAATCGACGGATAAAATCACAATTTTTTGAACAGGAATAATCACAAAATCACTTTTTAAAAACCTTAGCAAACCTCAGTTTTCAAAATGGAACTCATAAGTTATGAGTCATAACCGACATTCTGTCACTTTTGTCATAATGTGCCCTCTGACGGACAACCCTAGAAGGGGTAAGAGGAGGAGCTGCAGATTTCTAGAAAGAATATTGCCAACCTAAATATTATTATGTTGGCAGTTCCTTTGCACGCGGAAACATAACCGCACTTTTCGCGAAAAATAATTATTGGCGGGAAGGGTGAAGTGACGGATCTACAGTTCCTTAATCTATGCACACATCTCTACAACGAATGCACTTTAGCTCTCACGCCCGCCTAAAGCACGTCACCGCGACTTGGTGCTCGGTTCATAGTATTTGGTACTATTTTGTCTTTTAAAGAAATTATTTTAAAACGTAATACATTTTCATTAAATTTTTAATAGAGCAAGTTTTCATTTCAAATATTTTTTTATGTTTAATTAGTTTATTTAAAAAATTAATACCTGAGATGGTTATTTTTGTGGAAATAATATTTAGATTTCTAAAACAAAAAGACAATTTTTTTAACTGATGCTGTCCTTAACATACAGATATTTTTATGGAGGAAAAACCAGGATTTTAGTTTATAAAACAAGATTTATTAATTTACAAAATTAAAATACAATATATTAAAATTTTCCCGAAAAATAAAGCTGTTAATATTTGAGGACGTGAACGTGCCGCGTCGCTCTTGCAATCTTGCAACTTGAAATCCGGGCGCAAAGAACGATGCCGACGTGATTCGATCAAATACTACTACAGCGAGCTATTATATTAATTCTTAAAATAATCGTATTTTTTATTTTAAAATGATGTATTATTAAAATATAAATAAAAGGATATTAACATCTTAATAAACAAGTTTTTTGCGATTTAATATCAAATGTTTTTAAAACAAATATACAGGATATTAACAATTAAATAAACTCGTATTTTATTTCTTAAAATATTATATTTTATATTTTAAAATAATGGATAAAAATATGTATTTTTATTTAAAAGTAATAAAGTGTATATTACAAATAAATTAAAATTATATTAGATATATCAATTGGATTTTAGCTTTCTTAAAATACTATATTTTACAATAGTTAAAATAAAAGATATATTTAAGTCTATTTTTGTATTAGTTTTTAAAATATTGGATAGGTGTCCTATATAGTAATATAAAATGTATTGAAAGTACTAGTAGTAGTAGTAAAGGGGCGGGCCGCTCCCCAAGTTTTATTTTGTCCATCTTTGATATCCAATCAACCCTAATTTTAAAACTAAAGCATTTTTGAACTTATGTTAAGAAAAACGGAACTTACTCGGTTAATAAAAAAAGAAATATGTAAGGTGGAGCTTTTAACATATTCAAAGTTTTGCATGAGGGTCTGTTATCACCAATATTTGTTTAAAACGTTAAATAAGGCAAATTATATTAAAGAATATAGTTAAATATATTTCTGTAAAATATCCTGTTCTGAAACGACGACGACACTACCACAGTCACGATACGCAAGACCATAGCAAAACTCGGAGAGAGACACTACCACAGTCTAACTGCACCTTAAGAACTTGTTTCCTTGTATTAATTATGGTCACATTTTTACTTCAAATTAAGTTTTTTTTATTAGGTATTCTTAACCCCCCCTCCTAAGTCAATTTCTGAGTGCGCCACTGATATTTTCCGTCAAAGTCGGAACAATTTATTGTTTTTTGTCTCTTCAAAAGTGGACATAGAGGCAAAAAAGTTTGATTTTCCTTCACAATAAGTGGGGTTATGTATTATCGCCTTACTGTGAACAAATACGTGGGCGCGACCCAAAATTTTCGGTACTGATTAAAGGATTGCGAAAATGATTTTACACACACTATTTGAGCTATATTTGAATAGCCTTAACGATGACCAAATGAAGTTGGCAGTTACAACTTTCGGGTAACTCCACCCGCCGTTTTCCCGTTGGTGTGGGATATAGTGTTTTGAGTTAATTTAACCACTGAAATATTATAACCAATCAATGAGATTAACACATTTAAAAGAACAATTAATTCAAAATATAGAATTATTAGAATTTTGTAGGTAGATTACTTTATTGTCTAACGGGGCTAGAGAAGTAGATAAAAATTTGTATCTATTTTTTTTATTTGTAAAAACTGAGGGTGGTCGTGGGTTGGGACAAACCATATAATTATGAGATACTATAACGTCCCTGGCATTGCATTTCTCTAAATAATATTCTCTAATAGCTCAACCAATCACAACATGGTAGATAAAATGGCCGCCGGTGATTTCTCGAACCAACACCGTCTCAATAAAAAGGCCAGTTAACTTATTATCATTTTAGTATCCTTTGGCCTACTATCACGGCTATATACAGAAAATTCCATATTTTACCCGTCAGTTTTGTTATAAAAATGGCGGCAACAGTAGACTAAAGAGCACTGAAGTGGTAGGAGTTAACTGGCTTTTTAGTTGAGACGGTGTTGCTCGAAGAGAGGGCTGGCTATTCGTTTTTAAGTTTCGACATCCGTGCCTCCTTCCCATCAAATAGTATATTACATAACGAGAGAAGAAACTGGCATATTGTGAACGAGGCGCTGGCCGAGTGAAACAACACGCGAGTGTAAGAAAGTCACTTTCTATCGAGTTGTGTACGCTACTTTTCCTACGACCACTTTAGGATTTGTTTGAAAGTTTGAGACAATGATGTATTTAAAATTATGTGTTTCGAAATTCCATTGTCTATATTATATTATACACGACGTTTCGATCAGTACAATCTCTGATCGTCTTCAGGGCAAACTACAATCTATTTCTAAGGCTACATACTTATATACTATGGGAAATCACTCAACCGTGAAGTTGACTCCGGCCAAGAAGAAGGGGCTTCCAAATATTCGGAATTTCAACACTTGATTTACTGAAACACCCTGATTCTGCCCAATAAAGACAGCTTCAAGGAATTTTCGTTTCTTCTAGTGTGACTCCTTGTGCAAAACCTTTGCTTCTGTCCACTTCAATCGGTGTTTCGTTGTTTCACGTCTTTGGGTATTCGTCTGATGTTCTTTAAGCCTAACAGATAGTGGTCTTTTTGTTTCACTTATATATGATTCACCACACTCACAAAGAACTTGGTAAATGCTTTCATTATTTTCTTTGTTCTCCGGTTTTGTTTTACTAAGAAGGCTTCGAATTTTATTGTTAGCTTTAAAAGCTGTTTTAATATTAAAGTTGTTCGCTACTCTTCGAATTTTCTCTGGTACTCCTTTAATGTATGGAATTGTAAGGAATGCATTTGACTGGTTTTGGTCTTGTAATCTCTGTATAAGTTTAAGGCTGTAATCATGCATTCTGCTGCAGATCCTTCTTAATGTTTCTTATTTCGATTTCCAAGTCATGAGAATTGTTACAGATTTGAACGGCTATATCTTTTGAACCATTGTGGCTATATTAGGAACTGCTCCTTTAAAATAAAAATTTACCAGCCACCGGCACGACAACTACTTTGAGAGCTGGTGGAAATAATCAGCGCTAGAGTATGTCCACAAATTTAAGTTTTGGTTGAGAAATGCTTCTTTCTTTTATCAATAGCATGAGAATAAAGAGACAAAATAAAAACAACCACGATGTTACGTAATTCTCGGACGAACCTCTTTTTGACATCGGATCCCATAATAATAAAGGCAGATCTACATAAAATTTAATGAATTGTGATAAATTTGACAATATTTGCCTATTTAACACACTAAAACGATTAAAAGAAATAAAAGTAATAGTTCTATCACAGTCTCACAAATGATTTTAAGAATAAACTCGAAAACTGTTAAAAAATACGTTTTTTTGTAGCGTTTGAACACAGCTTAATTCCACCAAAAAAAAAACCATTCGCGTTGTCCAACGGAAAAAACCGCAACTAAAATATTCTAGATTTTGACATTTCAAATGTCAAAAAAAAATATGACGACCCGACTTATTACAAAACTTGACTGTTAAACGTCAGTGTTTTAGTCAAAAATAATTTCCATGCATATAGCGGATCCCAAATCTGATTAGCTGAATCCTAATGGAACAAGCTAAAGGTATTCTAATTTAAGCAATATATAAAGGGAAATTTTTGACTCATGGGTTGACAGATGTCAAAAAAATTATATGAGAAGTTTTTTTGGCGTGACAAAATTTCGAAATCGTGCAAGAAATGTCATTTTGGCGTTGTTTTGACGGACTGTTTCGAAAACGTTTTAATCACGATTTCAATATAGCGGGAGTTGTCAAAATACGCGAGTCTGATTTGGTAATGTCCCAAATTCAATTGGGAGAATTCCTGTTAGAGGTAGATTCGTCAGATAAGTTATTTAATGGTGGGTTTATACATTAAAATAACAAAATAACCCTGGATTTATGTTTGTGCAAAAATATAGTGCCTTTTGGTTTAGTTTTGAATGCGTTAAGTATAATGTAGGGGCATATGTCGATAATTTCTATCCAGTGGGATTTTGAATGAAGGAGTTTTGTGACTATGTAGGATTGATAGCTCTTTAATCACTCAATCAAGTGCTACCGGGTGTTTTTTTTGCATCCATGTAAAAGGGGTTGATATGACGTCATCTTTCAAGACGGCGGCGGCGAAAAATCATTAAAAATACAAATTTCGCAACCGGGGCATGATTATACTCGATGCCATATAACTCGAGGACGAGGATTCCAAAAAATTAACTTTTAAGGTCATCCGACCTTAAATGACTTTGAAAATCACAAAAAACAAGATTTTTGCCATTTTCTCTTCAAGTCTTAATAATTCGACGTTTTGTCACACTAACTTCACATGCACCTCAAACTATTAGGCATATATGCCAAATTCTATCCTTCGAGTTTGATGCAGTTTGAAGCTTTATAACCTTGAAAAATACCCCAGTAAAATTAACATATTGCAAAAATAACATACCAAAGAGCGCTAACAATCAACTATTAAAGCGATGAGGACCAAATTTGCTAGGAAAGATAATAGGGTCATGCGTTTCAATATGGCGGCTGATATATCAAAATGGCGACCTACAACCACATTTTATTTATCCAATTTCGTGAAAAAATAAAAATGACAAGGTGGCCATCAATTATTGTTGACTTATCGCCGCTTACTATGAAAAAAAAGTTCAGTAGATGTATCACCTTGGTTGACCTTAAAAATACCATGTAAAACTAAAAAACTAGGTTTTTGTAGTGTTTTTTCCAATTAACCACTAAAACTAAAACTTTAAGTGCCGGAGATGAAATTAACATCTTAGCCATAACTAAATACATAATTTTAAACCTCCCTATCATTTTTTTTTGATCTGGCATCCAAGGTGTTTATGCTATACACCGGTAAAAATGACCTATATGTCGTTTTTATTAAGTTTCGGAACTGCGAATTTTATGTTCTACTCACTTGTCTAGCGAACAAACTCATTTAAATTACCTATAAAGAGAGTTAGCAGAAGTTAGATATACATTACCATATACTAAACCAGGTGTAATAAATGCTATTTTCCAAAGTGGCGGTCAAGTATACAAAATTCATAATAAAATTTAAGGATGAGGTTACAGCTATTTAGTCAGACATTCATGTGCCACCGGGTGTTTTGTTCGCATCCGTGTAGAAAGTTCATAAACTTAATAAAAACGACAGGCATATAGGTCATTTTTAGCGGGGTATAGCATAAACATCTTGGACACCAGATCAAAAAAAAATGATAGGGAGGTTGAAAATGAAGTTTTTAGTTATGGCTAAGATGTTAATTTCATTTCCGGCACTTAAAGTTTTTGCGTAGTGGTAAATTGGACAAATTACAACAAAAAGCTGGTTTTTCACTTGTATATGGTAGGTCAATCAAGGTCATGCATTAACTAAACATTTTTCATAGTAATTGTTGTCATTTTTCTCTTTTTTACGGAATTGGAGAAAATAAAATGTGGTTATATGTCGCCATTTTGATATATCAGCCGCCATATTGAAACGCGTCATAGTTGAACCAATTTTTTTTTAACAATATTGTTGGACCTTTCTTACCAAATTTGGTCCTCTTCCCTTTAATAGTTGATGAATAGCGCCCTTTGGTATGTTATTTTTGCAATATGTTAATTTTCCTGAGGTACATTTGAAGTTAGTCTGACAAAACGTCGAATTATTAAGATTTTTTGTAGAGAAAATGGCAAAAATCTTGGTTTTTGCGATTTTCAAGGTCATTTAAGCTCGAATGATCTTGAAAGTAATTTTTTTTAAATCCTCGTCGTCGAGTTATATGGAATCGGGTATAATCATGCCCCGGTTGCAAAAGTTGTATTTTTTATGATTTTTGGTCGCCATCTTAACATCATATCAACCCCTTCTACACGGATGCGAACAAAACACCCGGTAACGCTTGATTATGTGACTAAAGAGCTATCAATCCCACATAGTCACAAAACTCCTTCATTCAAAATCCCTCGTACTTACAGATGCCCCTTCACTAATATGTAGGTATATACGGATACCATTGCATACCATAAAACAGATATGATATCGCGCAGAAGTAGGCGTGGCTGACTGATGTCACTTGGTGAGAGACAGCATTCAGTCGCCATTTTTAATACTAGTTGGTCGTTTATTTACAATTAGTTTTAATAAAACAAAATGAGGTGCTGTGTACACGGATGTGGTGTCGAAAACGAGACGAAAGGTTTTTCGAGTGTCATTAAGTTTTTCAGATTTCCAAAGGACAAGAAAATGGAAGGTATAAACATGGAAGCATTTTTGTGGACGGGATGATAAATATAACGTGAATAATGCTCGAATTAGCTCAAAACATTTTAGTGATAATGGGTATGAGCGAAATCTTAAACACGAGTTGCTTGGCTACTCGCCAAACTAGTAGCGGGCCTTCTAGTTTGAAAAAAAAAGTTGTATGTGAATAGACCCCTTTCTTAGCTTCTAAAAATCTTTATAGATGTGTTTTTGCATTTTTATAAAAAACAAATTTCTAACCCGCTAGGGCCAATATTCCATTTAAAGTCCCCACCCTGTAATTTATTTCCCTTGCGTCTTACCTCGTTATACCGCTTACCTTATGGAACTCTGAATCCACTTTTACTCTCTCACAATCCCCTTCGTTGTTTTCTAGACTGCATTTCGTTTAATTTAAAACCTTGTAGTACTTTTTGACGGAAAACCATTCCTACCTGCAACTCCCTCCCCCACCCTAAATTGTTACTTAAAAAAAACATTGTTTTAGATTCCTGACTTTGTTTCCTTTAGTTTGATACCCCACAACCCATACTTTGACAGATTAAAACATTTATCGGATACAGGGGGGTGGTTGCAACCACCCATTCAAATTTTCCAAAAATCCAAAAACACCTTTTCGTTAACTTTTCAAGAAGAACCTAAATGCAAATTCTTAGCACTACATTGATTTAGAACTTTAAGTAATTGTGAGTTATTTGTACCCTCTTCAAAATAGACTCGACCCTATTTCTCAACCCCTGTCTGAATTTCAAAAAATGCCGAGGCACGTGTTTACTTATTTCATTAGTAGAGTCTTCATACCAATTTTCAAACTTAATTATGTTGCTTTCTGTTTTTGAGATACATACATACTATTTTTACCCCTTCAAGAGGTAAAATAATAAAAAACCTTTCCTAGGTGAGCTCCTTCGTTATCAACCAATTACCAAACTATCCTCAAATTTTAATGTTTGTAGGTGAATGCGTAGTTCCCTGTTTGCGCCACAAAAATCTCACCAGGTGACGTCATGCGCGGATTTATTCTTCTATTCTTCTTATTTCAATGGACTTCGGGCCCATAGGCTCGAGCATCCAGGGTTGTTTGCGCGGATCTAGACAATTTTTGAACCGTTACGTATCATACCTTTCTTTTATTGTATCATGATATATAGATATATTAAAGGCGCAATTACACAGACGAACATGCTCAAATAAAAGCTCGTGTAAAAGATCTAAAATTTTTTGCGTGAACATTTTTGTGAGCTTTTCTTTGAACATTTTGTTCGGGAAAATTTTTGAGCAAATTATTGCTATCTATTTTGGAAACATATTTTTAAAGATGAGAATAAATAAAATTTCACATCAGTGATCAGTGATCTCAATTCTTTTAAAAAAATGGAATACCAACGGCAAGCGAAACATTATTATTGGCTCTACTATCAGTTTTGTCACATGGATTACGGTTACTTATAATATTTTTTTCTTAGGGTTTTTCTCGGATTTTTTTGCCCGGGTTTTTTTTTGGGATTTTCTTGCGAGTTTTTTTTTTATTTCCAAGGGTTTTTTTCCTAAAGTCAAAAAAAACTTTTCTTTTCCAAAAAAAAATTGAGTTTTTCAAATATCGGCAAAAAACTTAAAAATTTCACTTTTAAGCGGTAATCCGCGCTTCACGACTATGAGGAGTGGTGGGGAGGGGGATCTTTTTTAAACATATTTTTTTTTACCTTTAGCTTTTATTGTTGTTTTTTAATTCCTTACACCAGATTTACCTAGTTAGTTTAAGGTCCCAAGGGATGCTTAAAAAAGCAAAAGGTTCATGAAAATGCTGAAGATATAGATATTTACGGTCAATTTAATGTAATAATTAAGGTCGATTACTGACACTGCACCAACAATATGCAAAGGGCAACATTGCGATTCAAAAGTGTGGCCGGCCTACTACCTGCGAAATCCAAAACGCGGGATGATAGATCGGCGACACAGTCTACTAAATTACTGCTAAATTATATTTTTTAGACAAGGGTCGGGTTGGTAGGGTTGTAAAATTGGGTAATAAACGGGTATTATTTAAACCGAACGTGCTTTTGTTCATATATTTGAGATTTAATAAAATGTATATAGGTTTTTTAATTTGACTTAATTATTATTGTAAAAGACTAAACTAGGAAGTAAAATAAAGGGATATTCTTTTAAACGTAAATTTTTATCATTATATTTTACAGGCAAAAACAATAAATAAGTGCCAATTATTATTTTTTTTATTCTCGTTTTCTTTACAACCCCAAAAAAGTTACAAGTATACTGGCATATCCCCTATAAAAATCAGATCAATCGAAGTTGCTTATGAGGTAAAATGTGAGTTTCGGCATCAAATCGATTTTCCGTCGGAAAGCACTTGATTAAAATTCCTTATTTCAAAACTTTGTTTTTCTATTTTCAGTTAAGTTCAATGAATTCCGATAACAATATATATTTTGAATTTGTAAAGAAATTTTTATACCCCCAATTCTTCAAACAAATTTTGCTCAACATTCTCTCCAAAATTTACGTGTGTTTTTTTTGTTACGAACATTTCGTTGAACATTTTGCTCAAGAGGCTCGTGTAAATGTTTGTCGGCATTTCCACATCAAAGGAAAGTTTGTCTGTGTAAATGCGCCTTAAGGATTCCGTATTTATTAGGTTATATAAAGTGTAACTGTGGGTTAGTGACTCCCAACGCACATAAAAATATTTATAAATAAAATTTATACTTTGTACTAAAAATAAATCCGGAAATTTTATTGGAGCAACGACACCATCTTTACTTTGTCTTGTTCAAAGCCTTAAATACTGATGGTGTTAAAATAATATATTAACGTTTTGCAGCACCAGCACATGTTTTTATGACAGAGCTCACAAACCTGATAAAACTTTAAAATAGAATTCTAATGTCGTTTTACGGGTGATGGGGGGGTTGAAGGGAAAAAAGGGGGATAAAATATTTAAAAAATTGTAGCTTTGGAACAAAAGCAAGTACAAATCTAAAAAGGGATTTAGCGAGGGTGAATAAATAACAAAATCAATGAATAGCGAGCCTTCCCTCAAAAAAGGTAATGGTAAACGTAGATCTGGATTTCGCACTTGTGGTGGTCATCAGTACGGTGCTAGGAATTAGGAGATGACATGATGATGAAAAAATTTGACACAGGATTCATGGAAAAGACAACCATCTGTCAAATCTTTCAAAGCTACAGTTTTCGACATATTTTCATTTCCTTTCAACATAAAATAATTGATTGTATGGTGTACTATCCGTGCTTTCTAGCACCAATTTTTTATGGACGCTTTCACAAACGCATCAAAGATACTAATAACCCTTAACGGATTTTTTAGCCGTCCATACCAGTATGCAGGCTATCTCGCAGGATGCTGTCTGTCGGTCTGTCTGTATGGTTCGTGTCACCCAAAAGCCGCTTTTTTATTAAATTAAGCACAACAATCCTTTGGCACCAGGCGATGAGCATATTAGTTCTTGATGGTGGCGGAGGGTTGGAAAGAGGGCAGGAAGGGGGTTAAACCATCATTATAAAAACAACACATAAATGTTTCGTACAAATAAATAAATTTAATTAAAACAAGTCCAACAGAAACTAGGAAACTCATCTGCAAGTGTTTTGTGGAATTTAACATTTATCTGACAGAAAAATTCTTTGGCACCAGGCGAGCTGATTAATTTTGATGAGGGTGGGGGGTTCGAAAGGAGGTAGCAAGGCGGGTTAAACTTTTAAGAAAATCCTAACTTACGAAACGCAGCAGCTAGAAAAACACAGTTTCACATTTGGATGGATAATTATATTATCGCTTTTGAGATATTAGAGAAAAATACAATTATATTTTTTTAAATCCTAAGTGAGGAACCGTAGCACAGCTAGCGGGAAACGGTTTTCACAATTAGATGGAGAATAACATTTTCAACAAAATCTAAAAGATTCTTTTTTATACCTTTATCAAAAACATGATTTTAGTAATTGTCTGCAGATAACTAAAGCATGGCTTTTTTGGTTACCGATGCAAAAAGAACTTTTTGCTTGATCACGGGTGCAAAAAAGATTTCTGTCCGTTTTTTACCCAAAATGAAAGAGAAATAGCGGAAAATAGTAATATTAAATTTTTTTTATTATTCTTGCCTAAAAATTAAGCCATTCCCGCCAGTTTTCATCAAGTGTTTATGATATAGTTATTTAATAGACTTTAACAAGCTTAAAAATTAACTTTTATGGTAATTATTATTATTACTCACGGTAACATTGAAAGTGTCACTGCTCATGTTGCTTAATGCCATCATCGACTTTAAGTCTTACTGATTCATCACTGAGCAACAGCGTGGTCAACAACAAGCGTGCTCAACAGCGTGCGTGAATAAATTTTTTTGATCAACAGCGTGCGTAAAAAATTTTTTTTGCTCAACAGCGTGCGTAAAAAAATTTTTTCGTGCACGGCGTGCGGAAATATTTTTTCACGCGCAGCGTGAGGAAAAGTGTCACTTTCCGCACGGAAATGAGTGCGAGAAAAGCGTTTTTCCGCATGCTCGTAGGAAATAAGCATTTCGTCACCGAGTAAAAAGGCACATCGCTATGGCTTGATTTATAGTGTAAAGATGGTGTATTGCGAGAAATACTGTTCGTTGAAGATTTTTAAAAGTATTTCTCTGTTTTTCTTGGATTTTTTGACAAAGGTATTAAAAAAATAATGGTAATAACTCGCGGTTAAAATGTGGTTTTTTTACTCGACTTTTTAAATACCTCGCTGCGCTCGTTATTTAAACAAACGCTTGTAAAAAAAGCACTATTTAGCCACTAGTTATGGAAACTACTATTTCAAGGTTGTATGGAGGGCTATTATACGTACTTTCTGGCGCCATTTACCGGGTGGGCCATAAAAAACCGGACAAAATGTTTTCCGTTTTAACCATACCACCGATTTTAATGCAGAAAACTTTTCCTTGCAGAGAATTGAGCAAGACTTTGATTACAAATATATTTTCCGCCATCTTAAAATCTAAGATGGCGGACAGAAACAAACTTTACCCTTCAAAGAGCCTCGTTTATTCTTATGTTACCGAAATTTTTTGGATTTTTTTATAAAGTCATAAAAAAGCTTTGTTTCTGCCACGCAGAACGAGGTGCGAATCATTAAAATCGCTTAAGTGGTTCCCAAAAAAAATAAAACATTTTCAATCAGTGTTTTACGGATTATGCGATTGCCGTCTCAATTCTGTCTGCATACATTTTCTCATAAATTCACTGTTACTAAACCGATTTTGGTGATATAAAAAGCCTCATGGCGAAAATCGATTGTTTTTTAACTTGAAAAACATCTTGAAATCCAAGATGACGGACAAAATCAAACTTGTCCCTTTTAAGAGGCTTGTTTATTTATATGTTCTGTAAACTTTAAAGTTTTTTAATTTGTAAAAAGTTATGCTTTCGCTACGCATAACGAGGTATAAATCATCAAAATCGGTTTGGTGGTTCTCCAAAAATTAATTTTTATTTCCATCACTGTTTTCCAGATTTTACGATGGCCTTCTCAAATTGATACTCAACCGATTTCAATAAAATAAAAAACATCATGGCGAAGATCAAAAACTCTTAAAAGTTCACTATCGAAATTTTTCGCCATTTTGAAACCCAATATGGCGGACACAATTAAATTCATCTCTTCAAAGAAGCTAGTTTATTCTTAGGTTTCAAGGACCTAAAAATGCCCTTTCTCCAATGCGCATAGCTGGGTACGAGTCATTAAAATCGTTTTAGTGGTTCTCAAAAAAATTAATTTTTGTTTTAACCATTGTTTCTTCATAAAATGAACTGATTTTAATAAAATAAAAAACATCATGGTAAGAAAAAGATCGCCAATAAAATTTACCACCATTTAAAAAATTCGCTTTTTTTTTTTGTTGCGAGTAAAGAGAAATCGATTCTTCTTATGAGGAAACAATGGTTAAAACCAAAATTACTTTTTTGAGAACCATTAAACCGATTTTAATGATTCGTACCTAGCTATGCGCGTTGGACAAAGGGCATATTTAGGTTCTTGAAACCTAAGAATAAAGGAGCTTCTTTGAAGAGATAAATTTAATTGTGACCGCCATCTTGGGTTACAAAATGGCGACAAATTTTGATAGTGATCTTTTAAGAGTTTTTGATTTTCGCCATGATGCTTTTTATTTTATTGAAATCGGTTGAGTATCAATTTGAGAAGGCAATCTTATAATTTGGAAAACAGTGATGGAAAAATTAAAAAAAATATTTAAAAGTTTACAGACCATATAAATAAACGAGCCTCTTTAAAGAGACAAGTTTAATTTTGTCCATCATCTTGGATTTCAAGATGGCAAAAAATTTCATTAGCAGTGGTTAAAGAACAATCGATTTTCGCCATGAAGCTTTTTATTTCATCAAGATCGGTTTAGTAATAATGAATTTATGAGAAAATCTATGCAGACAGAATTGAGACGGCAATCGCGTAATCCGTAAAACACCGACTGAAATTTTTTTATATTTTTTAGAAACCACTTAACCGAATTTTTACGAATTCATAAAAATATCAAAACATTTTCCGTAACATAAGAATAAACGTGGCTCTTTGAAGGGTAAAGTTTGTTTCTTTCCGTCATCTTAGATTTTAAGATGGTGGACAAAAAACCCGGTATTTTTCCCTAAAATAAAAGAATACAAGCGACTGATGTTAATATCAATATTTGATTAAAAAATCCAAAAACATCGAGCCAAAAAAATTGGTGCCATAAATCGAAAAATCGTAATGGCCAAAGCCAAGTTTAGTTATTAAATGGACTTTTGGAACTAAAGTGCCGGCATATAAATCGAAAAACAAATTGAAATGCAAATTAAACTGTTATTTTTATAACGTCCCTACGGTTAATTGTTTGTTGTTTTTGAGTTATAATTTGATAGATACACTCCATTTTGTGTTTGTCTTTAACTTTGCCAAAACTTGGCTGAAACTGGACATAGATCCTATAATGGATGGAAAGTCAGTCAGTATATATATTAAAAAAAAGTCAATATCATTTAAATTAAAGTCTAAAATCACAATATTATCTTTTAACAAATCTCTTAAAATCTATTTAAAAGCATCGAAATCTAAATTCGGTTTATATTGTATCCTGAAAATCAATGAAGAAAAAGAATAATAATAATTGCTCTAATTTAGTTTATTAGCATATTATTACAGTTGTGCACATGAAATAGCATTATTAAAGTGCATTCGTTGTAAAGGCGCAATTACACAGACGAACATGCTCCAACAAAAGCTCGTGCAAAAGATCTAAAATTTTTTGCGTAAACATTTTTGTGACCTTTTCTTTGAACATTTTGTTCGGGTAAATTTTTGAGCAAATTATTGATGTCTGTTTTGGAAACATATTTTTAAAGATGAGAATAAATAAAATTTCACATCAGTGATCAGTGATCTCAATTCTTTAAAAAAATGGAACAGCAACTTTTATTTTAAATTTTTCTGAAAAAAAGCCGACGGCAAGCGAAACATTATTCAGTTTTGTCACATGGATTAGGGTTACTTGTAATATTTTTTTTCTTAGGGTTTTTCCCGGATTTTTTTGCCGGGGGGTTTTTTTGGGATTTTATTGCGAGTTTTTTTTATTTCCAAGGGTTTTTTCCTAAATTCAAAAAACAATCCAGGAATTTTTTTTTTTCCAAAAAAATTTTGAGTTTTTCAAATATCGGCAAAAAACTCAAAAATTGCACTTTTAAGCGGTAATCCGCGCCTCACGTTTATGAGGAGTGGTGGGAGGGGATTTTTTTTTAAACATATTTTTGTAACTTTACTTTATCTTTAGCTTTTATTGTTGTTTTTTAATTCCTCACATCAGATTTACCTAGTTAGTTTAAGGTCCCAAGGGTTGCTTAAAAAAGCAAAGGGTTCATGAAAATGCTGAAGATATAGATATTTACTGTCAATTTAATGTAATAATCAAGGTCGATTACTGACACTGAACCAACAATATGCAAAGGGCAACATTGCGATTCAAAAGGGTGGCCGGCCTAATTAATATATAATAAATTATATTTTTTAGACAAGAGTCGGGTACGTAGGGTTGTAAAAGTGGGTAATAAACGGGTATTATTTAAACCGAACGTGCTTTTGTTCATATATTTGAGATTTAATAAAATGTATATAGGTTTTTTAATTTGACTTAATTATTATTAAAATAAAGGGATATTCTTTTAAACGTATATTTTACAGGCAACAACAATAAATAAGTGCCAATTATTATATTTTTTATTCTCGTTTTTTTTTTACAACCCCAAAAAAGTTACAAGTATACTGGCATATCCCGTATAAAAATCAGATCAATCGAAGTTGCTTATGAGGTAAATTGTGCATTTCGGCATCAAATCGTTTTTCCATCGGAAAGCACTTGATTAAAAATACCTTATTTCAAAACTTTGTTTTTCTATTTTCAGTTAAGTTTAATGAATTTCGATAACAATATATATTTTGAATTTGTAAAGAAATTTTTATACCCCCAATTCTTCAAACAAATTTTGCTCAACATTCTCTCCAAAATTTACGTGTGTTTTTTGTACGAGATTTTGCTCGACATTTCTTTGAACATTTTGCTCAAGAGGCTCGTATAAATGTTTGTCGGCATTTCAACATCAAAGGAAAGTTTGTCTGTGTAAATGCGCCTTAAGAAGTCCCCTAAGCAATAAAACCTCTTGAGCAGGTAAGTCGGTGCTTCTCAAACAATAAATTATAATCAGAGCTTTTTTACAAGCGTTGGTTGAAATAACAAGCGCAGACAAAATAATTTTTTTGCATCGGTAATTAGAAAAGTCATGGTTTGGACATTTGTAAACAGTAGTTAAATCATTTAAAGTTAATAAAAAATAATTAGGTAAAAAAAGATTATTTCTTAGCTTTTATAGTATTTAGGCACATTAGTTTTACGAATTCTTTTTTTGTAAAGTTTTGGTTTTAAAAAGAACCGATATTGCAGTCTTGCGATAGAACGCACCTACTTATAAATGCATATACTAAAAATAGTCTTCCTCTGCATCTGTGTATCATTATTAATTTAATTTAGTAAGTTTTGTTATTGTTTATACCTACCTTTAGCCTATGCTAGATCTCGTCACTTATTATTATAGTTAGATAAACTACTGTATATAACAAATCTAAATAGAGGCTTTGTATTATTATTATTATTATTATTATCTACACTGGGCAAGTGCGAGAGAGATAAAAGTACATGACATTGCCTCTTTAAACTGCGAATTTTGAGTTTATTTCTAACATTTCGGCAAAATGCTCATTTCTCCCAGATTTAGAAAGGATTACTCTATAAAATAGTCACTTTATTTAATGGCTGACTTTGACAATTTGTTAGACAGACCTATAGTAATTTTAATCCTGCGCACTTATTCTTAAAAGTAAAAGAAAGAAGAACTCCCTCCCTGCATGACTTCAACCTATGCAATGGCAGAGCTAAAAACACTTATCCTGGAATTACAACTTTTACATTAATTGTGACGTTATATCCCCTCTCTACTCAAGAGGCGTTTTCTTACGAACCCGTTTTGAAAAACTTTTTCAAAAAAATACGTCATTGATTAGTGACGTCACAACACTCGTGTTATTAGTGCTTTAAAACCATTTACAACCTAGAAAATTATGTATTTCTTCCCAACAATTTACTAAAATCCGCATAAAATTGAAATTGTTTTTTTTTTTTAATTATTTATAGAATGAATTTAAATGTCAATTTTTCCCGCTCGTTATCAACTGTAAAAAGATTCCTTCTATATTTTTGGTTTTTTAAGATGGTGCCGATGAAACATTCGTTTATTCGAGTCGCAAGCGCCTTGTCAAACTATGACGTAATATGTGACGTCATTGTTTTGAAGAATCATAAATGAATGAAATGGGCACAAGAATCATAAATGAATGAAATGGGTCGCTGAAATGCATTAAAAAGTATCTCAAAAACGTATAAAAGATATAGATGAGATTTACGCAAAATCCAAAAAAAATACTAGGGGTCCCGTTTACAATAACAAAACTGTTCAGCCTTTCCAAAACTCTTGCATCACTTTTTTTTTCGCGAGCTCTTGGCTAAGAAATAGAAAAAAAAATCATTTTGTCCACTATATCACAATTTTTTTGATTTTCTTTAAAAAAAATATCTTTATCTTTCATCTGAAACTGTATACTCTAGGGGAAGCTCCATAAAATAGAAGTGTATTTTCCTGTTATTTTGTCAATGTTTTTTTTTGGGGTTTTAGCCTTGCTTTATAGACGAGTCTGTTGTCATTGTTTTAAGAGGACTTGACCAGTCGAAAAATTTAAATGATCCACTTAGTTTTATTTTACAAGCTTTTATTTAACTTGCAATGTATGTATCTAACTAGATATGTTTGTTCGGGTGGAATCTTGCAACTTAATTTTGACCAACTACCCGATCAAATTTAGCATGCTTCTATAGTTGCGGTGACAACACAAGAATATGATGAAATTGACAGCTCCCCCCCCCCTTACTCGAAAGGAGTGGAGGGGGGTACAGTCGAAGTACGCTCGATTTCGATGAAATTTGATGTGTTGGGGCACTTGGGGATGGAGATAACGAATTTTTAATCAGATTTTGAAAGTTCAATATGGCGGACTCAAGATGGACGATTTTATACACATACGATTGCCTTCAAATTTGGCATGCATTTATAGTTCCGGTCACAATACAATAATATGTTATTATTAGGCACCCCTCCCCCCTACGAGAGGAGTGGAGGGCGGAAAACAGCTAAGTTTGTCCGATTTCAACAAAAATTGATATACGGGGACTTTTGGGGATAAGGAATACGAATTTTGAAAATTCAATATGGTATGCGTTTATAGTTCCGGTAAAAATACAATAATATCGGGGAAAAAGATTTAGTTTGTTTGATTTCAATCAGAATTGGCATACAGGGGTTTTTCGGGAAAGGGATATGAATTTTTGATCAGATTTGAAAATTTCAATCAATATGGCGGATTCAAAATGGACGATTTAAGGTACAAATCTAAAAATTAAAAAATAAATTTTTATTAAAAAAAAACTTTTAAAGAACAAGCTTTTATTAAATGCATTCAAAAGTAGAAAATAATTTTTTATCTTTCTTATACCATAATAAAAGCGATGGGGGCAAATTAAAAATTTTAACTTTACGGTGACAAAGAGAGAACTACAAAAGAAGAACTAAATTATTCTTCTATTCGAATGATAAACATAATGCTTTCATCTAAAGAAGCTGAGAACGGGTGAGATTGCCGTGCTTGCCAAGTCTTTGAAAATGTCCTTAGGTTATAGAGTAATACAACCGTTTCTTAGGTGAATCGTCGATGTGTACTACTTTTGAGTGCATTTAACGAAAGCTTGTTCTTGAAAAGTTTTTTT
This sequence comes from Oxystoma pomonae, assembly GCA_963921995.1. Taxonomy (NCBI): domain Eukaryota; kingdom Metazoa; phylum Arthropoda; class Insecta; order Coleoptera; family Brentidae; genus Oxystoma; species Oxystoma pomonae. The sequence continues at coordinate 66,639,597 of OY998171.1, forward strand.
TAGCTAATAGTGGTATCGCTGGAACGCTGAGAGTCCCGAAAGTGGTATGCGTTGGGTTATCACCCTTCTTTCTCCACCGTTATCGACTGACTTCCCCTGGCCCTCACCCAAGGAGTACCGGGTGAAGTTAAATCTTAATACATGCAACACATCAAAAACACTACCCAACTGCTCTAAATAAGGTTTAGTAGAGAATAGAGATAATAGAGCTCTATCCGGATCGGAACCGGATTGGCTTCATAAATCTTGCTTAAATTTTCGATATAAACACATGGGAATTAAGGGATCGAAAACTTCGATCCAATCCAGATATTTTTTGGATTGGATTGAGTTCAAGTCAAGTCAATCCGCCGAAATAAAGGCGCTCGACGGATTAACCTTGCCGTCGACCTTGATTCTGGCTTAGGGGCCCGAAATTTTTCAAGAAGAAGAAGAAATTGCTAGCTTTCCACCCGAGAATTTGTTGGTTATAGTCTCTTTTTTTCCTCCTTTGTGAAAGTGTTTCTTTTTTACATCTTGATTTCAATTTAATTTGTTTAAGGTTGGAAAAACATCAAAATTCGCATGCGCAATGTTTCAATCCAATCTTCAGGTAAGAACTCGAGAATAGGGACGTAACTTTTAATTCTGCGATATAAACGCTCAAGATTAGGGATTACAATTTCAAAAGGCTTGAGTTTCAATCTGAATCGGACCTTCGAAATAAAAGTGAGCCAATAATATATGCTCCAGTATCGGAGAGATGTAGTGTTTTAGTAGTAGTAGTAGTAAACATGCTTTATTGTCCAAGGTGAACCTTATTGACAAAGCTTTGTACCTTGAGTCTAATTAACAGGTTAAACTTAAACAAATAATAATTTTACTTACTGACTGTTAGGTAAACCCTCTTTGAGGAGTTTGATTACACTATGTATACTATGTATATGCTCCAGTATCGGAGAGATGTATAGTTTTCTCTTCAATGGCTCAACAACAAAGTCCATTGTATTTGAGATGAAGATTCTTCTACGTCAATTCTACGTCGATTTAGTATTGGCGAAACAACTTTGTTGCTGCGGCAAATTAACTGATGTTAGTCAGGGGCCCACGTTACACCTACCTTGTTTATAGGCCACAGTTCACTTTTTGATTGATTCTAAGAAAAAAAATATACTCTTTTCGAAAGGTATATTTTTGTGTAGATGACGTCCCTAAATAGTTATTCTACTGTCAAAAATATGTAATTTTTTCCCAAAATGTAAAAAAAAAATATTTTAATAAAATAAAAAATTTGGGCTTATAGAGCATTTCATTCTAGACAAAAAAAGTCACATAAGCATTTTTATAGTACTAACCATTTTTTATACACGTAATTTAAATATTTAAAAAATGGAAAAATTGTCACATTTTGAATTTAAAAGCTGTTAGTTAGAAAAACTATATTTTCCGAAGACGCGATGGGGAACCTGAGCGAGAACATATTTTCGATAAAAAAAAAGTTACAACTTTTTTTTGCATCACTTATATTTTCTATACAAAAATAAAATAAGTTGAAGAAAATGGTAAAATCATGTCGATTGTATTGAACTTATTTGCACCAAGATTTTTCTATAAAACTAAACTCTAAAAAAAAACAATTATTTGCTAAATAGTTAGTCTTATCACCTATCAAACGACAGTAAAAGAGTTTCGACTAGATTTGAAAAGGCAACCTCTGGCGGAATTAAATAAGAGGAGCTCCCTAAAGGACATTTTTTTATACAGGGTTCCTAAGATTTTCTTTAGGGATAGGATTTCAATAAATCAAACAGAAATGGCATAGAAAGTTCTGCGCGCACAAAAGAAACAGGTATATTGAGCAATGGTGCCAGTTTGTTATTATCTCCGGACTGCTTTCATGAGAAAAAATTGTCGCCACTCTTTCATTGTGAGCATAAATCATAGTTGCAATAATAACCGTTGACAAGATGTCTGCAAATTCCGCTAGATGACGGCCACATCATGAGATGATCGAGGAAAATTAGATGTTTTCAGGTCCAACCACAGCTTTTTCTTGCTTAAAGGAGGCGACAGGGTCCATTATTTACGATACCTAGCGATAAACTCGTGAGGTTGTTAACATTCGAAAGAAATATCTTCGCTTTTAATTAAATTTCTTTCCATTCTGTTGAGGAAAACTTGAGCTCCGCCACTTTTTTTATTTTTTTCTTCAACTTTCTCGAAATTTTCGTCATACCGTAGAAAAAAATTATTTCCCCCATGGTCATACTCTACTTTTATTCGAAAAAATTTAGAAACAGAGACGGAATCAGTTTTCCTAAAACGGGGGATCTTCGTTTCGAGTGAGAAGATACAGGCGAACGCAAAAATGTTAGAAAAACAAAGCACGAAATAAAAATGGCGCCGGTTACAATTTTTTTTCAAAAAATTTCGGGAACGCAAAGAAATAGATCTAAAGAGTATAATTTTTAAGAAAAAAATATCAATTTTCTCGCCCTCCTCCACTGGGACTACAGGGGCCGTGTACAAATTACGTAATGGTCATAGGGGGGAGGGGGGGTTACAAAACGTTACGTAGGGGAGAGAAGGGTTTTCGACAGCGTTTGCATTTGTGTGGAACTAAGAAAATTGGGAATGAAAATAAGTGAAAAGTTTTTTTTGGGGGGGGGGTAGTGGTCTTAAAATCGTTACGTAATATTAGGGGAGTGGCGTGTCAAATTGTTACAAAACATTACATAGGGAGGGGGTCAAAAATTGGTAAAATCACCGTTACGTAATTTGTGCACGGCCCCACATCTGACTGTTCCTCATTTTTGATTTCGAATCAAAGTGCAAAACCCGGGTTGGACGTTCGAAGGCGTCAACCCGTCCTATTTGCTTGATAAAGTTTCTACGGAAATATCTCAGTCGATTTCTCCGGCAGTGTATGAACGCTTTAGGTTAGGCATTTGCATGTATCTCAGTCCCCAGCCTGTAAACAGTGCGTAAGGACAATGGTTGCAAAATGAAAAGCCGAAAAATATTTTTTTTACCATATCTTTCATCAGTTTGGTATTAAAGTCGAGCAAAAACAATTTTTATTCCAGTCCTAAAGGTATGAAAATGGAAAACATTAGAAAACAACAACCTGGAATGGATTTACTACGTGTAAGATGTAGTGACAACATCGCCCCATGCCCATCCTTTTCTGCCTAATGTGCTTTTCCGTTTGTCTGCGTCTTATACACGGCTGCTTGGCCCCCTAAGGATTTGCTTAGGAACCCTGTATAGAAGATTTTAATTTTTATCAGAATAACTATTTAGGACGGCGCCTACCCAAAAATATAACTTTAGAACAGAATATATTTTTTTTCTTAGAATCAATCAAAAAGTGAACTGTCATGCTACTGCAAAACATTTTTCAATTCTGTACTAAATCCTTTTCAGCACTGGTTACCAGGTAGCTTTTTAATTATTTTGTTTTCTATATTATGTATTAGCTTAAATATGCGTCATCAAGATCCTCTCCTTCCATGGGCGTAGCCACGATTTTCCTAGAGGTAAATTGCTCTGAGGAAAGCAAAACATTTGTTTTTTTTTCTACTGAACTTTCGCTTAAACTTCTAGCATTTTCCTTAAACCAGGTTTATACACTGACCCGGCTTTTAACTGCCGTTGACCCAACCAACACCGTTACGTAAATATTACGTAAAAGTTACAACACATGATTACTTTTTTACATAGATTATAGTTAAACTGGTAAAAAGTAACTTCCATGTTCTGCGTAATGCCATACACAAAGTTCCCTATTTTTTACGTAAATAATATGTAATTAAAATAGCGTAAATAATACATGGCAACAAAAAACTGGGAAACGGCAGATATCGATTAACTAGTAACTAGAAAGTAAATCGAAAGATAAATTGAGGTAAATTTTTATACATAATATTTAAATATCTCTTACAACTGACATCAAGGTAAATAGCACTGAATCTCTGAATGTCCGCAGGATATTCCCAGAATGTACAGAAAATGTCTCCCGAAGAACATTTGACTTAGCACATAAATAGCACATTTAAAAGATATTCTCAGAATATCCTGGGTAGTACATTCAGTAAATATTACAAGCAGGATATTCTACGAATGTTCTACTAAGGTCCTAAAAATGACTTTACATTTGCACATTGATAGCACATTTAGGAGGTATTCTGGGTATATCCTGAGTAATACATTCGGCGAATGTTTTAGTCAGGATAATCTACCAATGATCTACCAAAGTCCTAAAAATATCACACAATATTGTAACATTTTTTATTCTACCAGATGCGGTAAAGATTTTTTTGGGGATATTTTTATCTGTCGCTGCAAGTTTTCTTTCTATCAAAAAAAAACTCTATTTTTAGTTACATGAAGCTTGTTGGGGTACTTAGGCTATTACTTATTTCCAACAAAAAAATATTTATGAAAATCGGCTGAGCCGTTCGGGAGTTATCTTGCATAGAAGAAATAACATAATCCCCTTCCACTACCGTTTGGGAGGATTCGGGGAGGGGGGGTAATATTTTTATCCAATAAAAAAAAGAAGAAAATCCGTTGAGCCGTTCGGGAGTGATCCTGATTTTATGTAAAAAAAAACAATTCACGGTGCTCCTTTCAACAGAAAAAAAAATGTCCAAAAGGTTATACCCCCCTAAAAAGGTTAAAGTGTTATATGGATGCCAGAAGGTTGAGGGTGCGAATCCCATCGCTGTTTACATAACTTTTTGTTTAAAAATTTTTAAAATTTTTTTAGGGTGTTCTGTGACATATTTTTTCAAGCTCAAAAATACAGACCGCTTCAAGCTACTGCGAACATAGGGGGAATCAAGTCCAATTTACTCTCCGTGCCGTACGACCGAGGTGGATTCGAAGCACGCTGCAGTGTTATCTTTTGGAAATTCATTTTGTTTTTATTATTTTGTTTTATTTCTTCCTTGCTCGAGAAACAGATGGGTAAGTTCTTAATTGAAATAATACATTTTTAAAACCAAAAATGGATGTCTACGAAGTTGCCGAAAAAGTGCAGATGGTTAAATCGTCATAACCCAACACACGTTCGATATTGGTCGAGGGAAAATTTGCATTTGTATTTTGACGTAAGAACACAGTATCCCCAAAAACTAAATGTTTGGGGGGGGGGTATTATAGGGGAACACGTAATTGGGCCATTTTTTATTAACGGCAATTGCAATATGAATGGTCCTAGATACTTGGATCTACTGCAGCAGCACATTATTCCAACTGCTAGGCAGTTGTTAGGTGTAAGATTTAGTGAAACATGGTTTCAACAAGATGGTTGTTCCGCTCACAATGTTGGCCTTGTTAGGGAATATCTTGATAATGTACACGGGGAACTATTTTATGGCCAGCTCGATCTCCCGATCTTGCTCCTAATGACTTCTATCTGTTTTTGAAGAAGCTTTTCAAATTATCACCCCTAACATGCTTGGAAACGTTAGAAGGGGTTTTTATAGTAGGCTCGGATATTGTCTATCCGAGCAAGGAGGACTTTTCGAACATTTGCTTTAATTTTTTTTTGACTGGGAGAATCTTTTTGGTTTTTAGAATGTATTATTTTATTTTGAGAACTTGCTTTTATTTTGTTTCTCCTTATTATTTTCATTGTAACACGTCGTCACTGATAAATCTGAGCAGTTGACAATAAAACGCTCTTATTTATCAGTGACAAAAAATTACACACAGACAGAAAATTACGTTATAAAAATTTGCGTATTTATTGACCAAATTCCGGTTTCATTGACTACGCTCCACACAGCACCGTGGTTAGAGGCGTACTAAATACCAAAGGAAAGTCATGCAAGTGGTGATTGCAAGCCTGAGTATTGGTTGCTTCACTGATAGGCGTGCGGTGTCTCTGCATGTACGTACACTGGCAAATTAGACTTCTTCCGCCCTATGTTCGCAGTAGCTTGAAGCGGTCTGTATGTTTTTTACACGCCTTCAAGGTTCTATGACAAGGACCTATAATATTATAAATGTGCTATGAAAATCCTGCGAAATTATTCTATGAATGTTCTACCAGGATGTTCTAGGAATATCAAAACTGTGGACACAGAATATTCCCTGAACATCCCTGGTATAGTAAATTTGATAAAAACTTTTTTTATGTAAATTTTTTGAATTTTGATTTACGTAAATACTATGTTAATATAACAGATGTGTTTGCTGGGAACAAACAACCGAGTGTAACGCCTCCCCCTATCATCCCTGAATAAATATCTGGCTGCGAAAACCAAGCCAATCTCCTTAACGAGTTCATTTTGTTCAGTTTTTTTTTCGTTGTTATTTTTTTTAAGCTGGCTTTATCACAGACGAGTCTGTGCTGTTTAATAAAAAAAGTGATTGGCTTATTTCGAAACAAAAAACGTTTTAGCGGCTGATGCAGCCATCTCGCGTATTTAAAACAAATGATTTTTCAGAAAAATGTTGCAGAAAGGCTATTATTATTCGTACACTTTTTCAGTGATATCTTTGCAAAAAAGCGGTAAAACTACCTCACTGATAAAAACATTTCTTTTTCATAAACAAATGGATTTGAACCAATATTTCTTTGTCACAAAAGAATACTTTTTAACCTAAATTGCATCAATTTGGCACAAATTTTTATTTATTTGTTTTAAAAAGGCAATTTTGGAACTGTAAATATTTGTTCATATTCAAAAATTCCTCAAGGTCATTCCCAGCAAACACGGTTCCCTCGGACCTTCGTCGGCCCGATGTCGATTGCCAAATTTGCCGTCATCGGCATGACGTCGATTTACGACATCGGATTAGCAGTATTTTTTGTCCGCTTTGCGATGTAGGCCCAATGTATGTTTGCCAACAACGTTAGACTGCAGTCCACCGTCGGACCAATGGTAAATTTAACTTTTTGCTGACATCGGCATACCGTCGCCGTACGATTAAGGTCCGATATGGTTTAACCACATGGTACCGACCATCCGCATATATCTGCTTAATTTGGTCGGTCTAACGTAGGCAAGCTGGTCGCGGCCCGACATCGGTAAACTGTTCAAATCCGACATTGGTTTCCTAAAGCGGTCCAACGTCGGCGATTGACGAAGGTCCGTCGGTGGTAGCTTTAAGCGGCCCGACAATGGCAAACCACAAAGGTGGGTGGATATTAAGACCCCACATCGGCCTCTTAAAGCGGGCCGACATCGGTGAATGACGAAGGTCCGTCGGTGGTTGCTTGACACGATCAGACATTGGCAAACTACAAAGTTTCGATAATGCGGGTGCTTAACCAGTCGGGGTCGGGGTGGTTTAAGTGGCGGAAGACGTGATTCTTGTAGAGAAGTACCACCATCTTGTCAAGTCTGCATTCTAGTTCTGAAATATCGTTGCTCATTATATATATAATATTATCTTCCACTGTACAGGGAACATAGTGACATTAGCATCATCGCTATATACTAGGAAGAAACTATTAAGCAGTTTAAAAATTTTAATGTGACGTACCATTGTCTGTTGCCAGTTATCGACCAATCGACAAAAATCTGATCAGGCCATCGTCTGTCGACTATAGTAAATCGGACCATCGTCAGTTGTCGATTCTCGACCGATTAAACAAAGTTCCAATCGAACCATCATCGGCCCTAAAGCAGTTAAGGTTTGCGTGGGCATAATGTCGACTAAAGTAAATCGGGCCATCGTCAGTTGCCGATTCTTGTCCGATTAAACAAAGTTTCAATCGGACCGTCGTCAGCCCTAAAGCAGATAAAGTGGGAGTCGGCATAAAGTCGACTAGTAAATCGGGCCATCGTCAGTTGCCGATTTTCGACCGATTAAACAAAGTTCCAATCGGACCATCATCGGCCCTAAAGCAGATAAGGTTTGTGTTGGCATAAAGTCGACTATAGTAAATCGGACCATCGTCAGTTGCCGATTTTCGACTGATTAAACAAAGTTCCAATCGGACCATCATCGGCCCTAAAGCAGATAAGGTTTGTGTGGCATAATGTCGACTATAATAAATCGGACCATTGTCAGTTGCCGATTCTCGTCCGATTAAACAAAGTTCCAATCGGACCATCGTCGTTCCTAAATTGGTGTCGGCATAAAGTCGACTGTAATAATGTGGACCTCCGTCAGCTGCCGATTCTTGACGGAAAACCGAAAATCGCAATCTGTCCAACATCGGGCCAGCGTGTAGTCGCCGATGCCGACTCACTGCCGACGTTTTCGACATTGGCCCGATTCAATGCCGACGATTTGTGTTTGCTGGGTTGTTACGTAAGTGGAGAATAAAAAGTACCCAAATTTATTGATTTTATTTAAATGCGTTTTAAATCACGGACCTATTCAATTATTCATGAACGAATGCTCAAACAGAAAAACACGCTTGGGTGTGTCTTGAGTATACTGAGCGCGACGCCACCCTGTCGGAAATGGGCGCGGAATTTAATAGAAGCTCGAAAAAAACAAATTCGCGTGTCCTACTTTTGTCAAAATTTTTATAGATAAGTTGTGAAACACCCTGTATATATGACGATCATTTTTACCAAAAACCTTCTGTGGCTTTGGGTAATCTCCGCGTGAATTTTAAACGATTTAGGGAGGTATAAAATTTAACTAGAAACACCGGGATTATTGGAAAAAACATTTCGAAATAGTTTTGTACCCATACAGCGCTAGAGCCTGTAAAAATTCGGGGACGCTGGTAAAAAAATTGACTAATGCATGCATTTTTACCGAGGATCGCACACGGATATACTAACGACAAAATAAAATTAAAGCACTCAATTTGGAATTAGTATACCTAGTAGTGAAGCATTTTATTTTCAATTTTTTTTATCGGAGAGCTCTCGCAGAAAAAGGCAAGCGTTTCGGAAAGGCTGATATTTTTAGGATGGACTATACTTCGACTATTTTAGATACCTAGAGCAACACGTGCTTAACTAAAAAGGCAGTTAACTCTGTTTCGATTTAGTATCCTTTAGCCTACTATAGCGGTCATATTGACACCCAACTGACAGAAAATTCATGTTTCACCTGTCAATTTGGTTATAAAAATGGCGGCAATCTTTGGGTAAAGGGCACTGAAGAAATGAGAGTTAACGGGCTTTTTCGTTAAGAACGGTGTTGCCTAGAGGACCTTTATACACTTGACAGTTGATTTTTACCAGAGGTGGGCAATTTATATTGTCCTCTCTTTTTAGTTTTTTCCATATTTGCATGCGAAAGCGATTTTCTGAAATTGACTGATCTATCTCAAATGCCGGCAATTTTTGTCAATTTTTGACAACTGCCAAATCAAGTTTCTCACCTCTGCACAATGCACATCCCTATGACAATATTCAAAATTTGTCAGGATATTTTTTACAAATTATTATTTTATTTTGTCCTATACATTCCAAACTACCTAAAAAAGCTTCTTAGGTCAGAGGGAATACTAATTTAGTAGGCTAGTAAAAGTGACAAAAATAATAAATGTTGGGATTGTGTTTCGTGTACTCATTAAATAAGACTCTTTCAGGTTGTCAATTTTTGGATATGAAAATTCACGAGATATGTTGATAGTCTTGATTTATTGTTTTTATGTAATAAAATTAAACTGTACTAAAGTTCTAGAAAGGAAGACCTCCCAAGTCCTTTCTTATATATGAGCTTCAGGCTACTGCGAACATAGGGGGAATCAAGTCCAATTTACTCTCCGTGCCGTACGACCGAGGTGGATTCGAAGCACACTGCAGTGTTATCTTCTGGAAATTTATTTTGTTTTTATTATTTTGTTTTATTTCTGCCTTGCTCGAGAAACAAATTGGTAAGTTCTTAATTGAAATAATACATTTTTGAAACTAAAAATGGATGTCTACGAAGTTGCCGAAAAAGTGCAGATGGTCAAATTTTGTAAATCGCCCAGAACCTAGTTTATCAACGATTTATAGGGTTGTGCAGAATTTTGAAAAGTTTGGATGTGTAGCGCCAAGAAACCATAAAAAACCCACTGTTTTGAATAACGAGCAGGAAGTACGAGACTAGCCACCAAATTGCCGAAGCAGTTGATACGTCTTCAGCCACTGTCTTACATGTTCTCAAAAAGAATGGTTATAATTCAATCAAATTTTTCCGGAGGACAACTATCGTCGTATGGAATTTTGCGAAACAATGATGGAAAGGGCTAATCGTGATGAAAACTTTCCCAGATCTATTCTTTTCACAGATGAAAGCACTTTTCCATTATTGAATCGTCATAACCCAACACACGTTCGATATTGGTCGAGGGAAAATTTGCATTTGTATTTCGACGTAAGAACACAGTATCCCCAAAAACTAAATGTTTGGGGGGGGGGTATTGTAGGGGAACAGGTAATTGGGCCATTTTTTATTAACGGCAATTTGAATGGTCCTAGATACTTGGATCTACTCCAGCAGCATATTATTCCAACTGCTAGGCAGTTGTTAGGTGTGAGATTTGATGAAACATGGTTTCAACAAGATGGTTGTCCCGCTCACAATGTTGGCCTTGTTAGAGAATATCTTGATAATGTATTTCCTAATCGGGTTATAAGTACACGGGGAACTATTTTATGGCCAGCTCGATCAAGGAACTTGGTAAAAGCATTCCTTATTTTGTTTGTTCTCTGGTTTTGTTTTACAAAGAAGGCTTCTAATTGTATTACTAGATTTAAAAGCTGTTTTAATATTAAAGTTTTTCGCTACTCTTCGAATTTTCTCTGATACTAGATTAACGTATGGGATTGTAAGGAATGCATTTGCCTGATTTTGGTCTTGTAATCTCTATCCTGTTTGTTGAAATTTAGAAATAGTATCTGTTATAAGTTTAAGGCTGTAACCATTCTGCTGCAGATCCTTCTTAATGTTTCTTATTTCGATTTCCAAGTCATGAGAATTGTTACAAATTTGAACGGCTCTGTTGTACAAAGTTTTGATTATGCCTCGTTTGGTTGTAGCAGAATGATTTGAACCTTGATTTAAATATTGTCCTGTGTGAGTGGGTTTACGATAGACTGTTGTTCTGATGTCGCTTTCTACTCGTGTGACAAGTACATCAAGAAAAGGAATTTGACAATTTTGCTCCAACTCCATTGTGAATTTAATGGTGGGTCTTATGTTATTTAGGTGGTGAAGAAATTCTGAAAGTTGTTGGTCATTCCCGGTCCAGACAATAAAAGTATCATCAACATATCTTAGCCAGAGCTTAGAATTATATGTTGCGGTATCAACCGCGTGTGATTCGAACCACTCCATGTAAATATTGCCCACCACCGGCGAAAGCGATGAACCCATTGGCAGACGTCATCCTGAGCATAAAACCTATCTTTCACTTGAAAATAAGAGTTATGTAGGCAGCACTCCAACAACTCCATCACTCCCTCCAGGGGTAGGCTGGTACGTTCATAAAGGGATTCGTCATCAACCAGTCTCTTTCTAATAATATCTAGCTATTCCTTTATCGGGACATTGGTGTATAGACTTTCAACATCAAAACTGACAAGTCTATCCATACTGATCGAAACGTCGTGTATAAATAAAATATAGACAGAGTAAATTTCAAGTTTAAGTTTAAGTAAGTGGAGGAGCACACAAGAAGTGAACTTTCCCCTTTTTCAGAAATCTGTTTTGATCATTTTGTCTCCTTATAGAATTAAGCATATTCTTTGTATATACGATCTCTGAAATAAATGCATTTATTATTATTACAAAATTTTCAAAAAAGTTACTACAATCTAATTATGAAGGCTGATTGGAGCCTTTATGCTGTTCTGATCTATTACTAGATACTGTCGTTGCAACTTCACATGAAGAGAAAATATTTTCTTGCAATGATTTGCTTGTAATTGCTTGGTTTCTATGCTCGACAATATGATTCTCGTCAAAATCAAAATCGTTTGATTCAGAAGAACTTGACGTTTTCGTGATTAGATGGTCGGCTGTCTTTGAAGAAGAAGGATTGGCAGATATCGGGTCAGATAAGGTATTTCTTGGAGAAGAGGTTGTGTTTTTGAATATCTGGTCAGAAACTGTTTTTTTTTCTGGAAGAGCGAGTTTTCTACATACCCCTCCGCGACGGTGGTACTCTTCCACCCACCATGTCGCTTCAATTGATCATTGTTCGCACCAGAATTCGCTAACATGGTGGCTGACGTTCTACGGAAGCAGTGTCCTGTATACAATTGTGGTTCTGGAAGATCCAAAAATTGGGCAGTTTTTGTTGGCAGATGCCCAAAAATGTTTTTCCCAATAGGTTGGTTGGTACACCGTCCGTCTCGGTAGTAAACAAAAAATCTAGAGTGCTTTTCAGTATATGGTCTCAGCCCAATGTATTTTCTTTCCAATCCTACGATATCGCATGAAGAGGAAGATGCTTTGATTATAAACGAGCGATCTTTGTGGTTTTTTGTGTTGTGTTATATGTTAATATTTATATACAATTCCTTTTTAAATGTATAAATAAATATAGTAAAATGATTTAACTTTTGATTCTGACAAATTGTTTGCTATGTTACTGATATTTACTAGGAAAAATTCTTCATGATCGTTAATATCTTTGCAATCTAGCTGGCACAATTCTTGACCACGACAGGCCCCGGCAACTCCCATAATCAAAGCAACCTGTAACAAAAAAAATGACATTTAGTACAATTGAATTTGATCAGTGTGGAATGTTATGATACATAGGTGTGGAATAATAAGTAATAAAGTCTACCTTTTGAACAAGGAACTCATTATCCGGCGCCGTTTCTAAAAATTGCTTGGTATGTTCCGAATCCAACACTCTTGATTTCTTGAGCTTATATCTGTCGTTTATTCTTTTCAAAAATCCAACCAATTTAGCGTACTTGCTGATGTTTACGTTCATTTCTTGAATTATTTTAGCTTTGAGCATAGAATACTGACTCCAAACGGTTGAAGTTGAAGGGTTGATTTCCCGAAAAAGTAGGCCAAAAGTGCTTTTTCCTCAGGTAAATTTTCAACTTTTTGCTCGGCACACCAAGAGCGGCATTCTATGAACTGTTTTTCTTAAATCTTCCGGGATTTCGATGGCAATAATTGACTTATAGCCTCTTCCGCAGCTTTCTCGACATCCATTTTTGTCAATTTGAACAACGCGATTTTTGCCGAATTTTCACTCTTTTAGCGTCACATGCATTGTTTATTGTCATAGCAACGCAGATGCATTGTTTATTTTCATATCGACGCATGTATTTTGAAGTTTATGCACACTACGATGTTATCGATTTGCCATCTAGTAATGTTGGTGTTCGTTTCGTTTTGACATTCAAGATTATTAGAGTAGCCACAGTTGAAGATTTAAAAGATTTTGCACAATTTTTTTAATTTTTATTCTCCTGAAGTGCATAAAATACTGTATACACCTCAGGACTAAAGTGATTTTTAATCCCTCGACAAATTATAAAATTTTAGTCAAGGGATTAAAAGTGCCACTTCCCAAGCAGCATTTTTCTGACTTCCGACTAATTACAACCTGACATGACGTTGGTTTTGGCGCAAATTTAGGTCGGCAGTTGGTTTGTCCATCAAACAACGTAATTTTTACTAAGACCTGACGTCGCCAACAACTAGTGCATCAGTTGTGACGTCGATACTTACCAAAACTGACGTAGCCAAATGTTGGTGATGTTGTATAGTTTACAAAATAATCTTATAGGCCAGTCACCTCGGGACACCCGGTATAACGTCCAATTCATGAGACGTTATATTTAGTATGAGTTTTAAAGTAGAATTGTAATAAAATTGACGTTGCCAAACTTTTATTTATTAAATGTAACTATTCCGAGGTCCACCGACGTGGGTGCGTGACCTACAATTATTCTACAATATTCTAGGTCGGGTCGTTCTACAAGGCGACGTCGCAGGAAGTGTTCTTGTCCGAATAGGTAAATAATCATTAGAAATTTGGTCGGCGCCACGGACACGCCATTTTAAACGTTACGTTAAAATTTTGAAGGCTTGATATGTAAATTATCATTTGTTGGCAACTAAAATGCATTTTTTAAATGCTTATAATGTTTTACTATAAGAAACGGGCTTCCTTATAAAGATTTTATTTTTAGGTTAATTTTTAAAAAATTAATTTCTTAATATTTTTGAATTATTTTTGTGGGTTTCTGTTTTTTAATGTCTATTTTAATTATATTTATCAGTAAACCGACCTTCGTTGGAAGATTTGCATTCATAGAATGTGTAAAACTAACTTTTTTCAGTTACCTACAATAACTAAGATAATAATTATTGTCATCCACAGTTCATTGGGATGTGTTTGTTTAGACATATAAAAGTTTTTACCTAATAAGTTTAAACTTGGTGTGCACAGTAAAACTTTGGGTCGTGGGTCTACGTAATTTGACGTAATATTTGACCAAAACATTGTGCAGCACCCGACGTTGAAACGACTCGAATTTTGATTCCCCACTTAGGTGCTAAATCGAGTCCTCAGGAAGACTGATGGACGTCGGAGCCGATGTCAGGTATTTCTTGCCCTACGTGACCATAACGTAATATAACGTCCAAATGCTTGTTGGGTTTAGTCCCTAGGTGTATAATATACTATTTTATCATTATTGCTTATCTAATCATTTGCTTGTACTCAAAACTAGCAACTCAATTAGCAGAAACAAGAGCTTCATGTTGTTTGCATTATTTGTAACATTCTACTTATTATATTATTTTTTTTAAATTTAATGTAATATGTGATTTTTGACATACACTGGACTCTGGTAAAATAATAACTGTCAAAAATTGTATACAGAGCCTCTATCCATGCCCAGCTTGCTGACTACAGTCTTTTTATATGGTCGGAGTATAATCCATCCTAAAAATATCAGCCTTTCCAAAACTCTTGCATTTCTTTTTCGCGAGCTCCTGGACTGTAAACCCAACTTAATAAATTAACCAAACCTCCGATACGCTCCAACTACATTTTAAGCTGTCAGTTCAGTCATTTGGGAGGATGGAAAATCAGTTACATTTCAGATTTGGGTATATACCTACATGCTTATACGCGAGCGGGAAATAAGATAAATTTATAGATATGCCAGATGTCTCAATGAATTGTATTTTTTTGAAAATTTACATTTAGACATGGGGTATATCTAAAGGACCGAACAGAGGTACATGGTTATCCATTTGAAATGTTACTCCCTCTTTTCTCAGTTATTATGCATTTTACAAAAAACAGTCTTTAACAAAAGTTGTATAACTTCAAGTAAACTATAAAATGATGCATGTCAAAATTGTCCAATGTCATCGCATATGTCAAATTTAGACATCAACTTTCTTATTTTAAATTGGACAACCTGTATATTTTTAAAACATCGGTAGACCTTTTCTTCCTGATTCCAGAAATATACCATATGTAGGGCTTATCTGTATCGGTTCTCGCGTGAAATACATAAATTTTTGTAAAAAAAAACTTTTAAAGAACAAGCTTTTATTAAATGCACTCAAAAGTAGAAAATCTTATATGGGTCACATCGACGATTCACCTAAGAAACATTTTTATTCTCGGTTTTATTCCTCTATAACCTATGGCTTGGCAAGCACGGCAATCTCACCCGTTCTCAGCTTCTTTAGCATTATGTTTATCATTCGAATAGAAGAAGAATATAGTTCTTCTTTTGTAGTTCTCTCTTTGTCACCGTAAAGCTAAAATTTTTAATTTACGCCCATCGCTTTTATTTTGGTATAACAAAAGTTGTTTAAAAGTTTTTTTTAATAAAAATTTATTTTTTAATTTTTAGATTTGTACCCTAAATCGTCCATCTTGAATGCGCCATATTGAAATTTTTAAATCTGATCAAAAATGCATAATCCCACTCCTTAAAAACTAATTTTGATTGAAATCAAACAAACTAAATCTTTTTCCCCCTCCACTTCCCTCGTTAGAGGGAGGTGGCTACCTGAGAATACCGTATGGTACTTATTATAAGTCACCTGATGCGGATTCGTCCTGACGTGTTAATCTTTTCAATAGGAATATGCTCCTAAGACAATTAAAACAAGAAGTTAAACTTCCAAATCAGTTACATCAACCGAAAAGAATCTAAAAAAGAGAAGATCTAAAGATCTTGGGAACATACAAAAGACCAAAGCGAAAGGAGAAACAATTAAACGATGTTTCGCACGAGGTGACCAGCGTGGGCTCGTCAGTGGATTCACTAGTTACCCTCAATACAGAATACAGACATCATTTAACACCACCGCACACTCTGACTTCCAACTCTGAATCACTCACAAATAGGCATCGTTCCGTATGGTACTTATTATAAGTCACCTGGGGGGCAATTCCAGTGGGCTATCGTTATGAGATAACGATCGCTATCGCCATTATTTTCACTGTTACGGCAACATCGCTTATTATTAATTAAAAAGAAGGCTTAAATGGCACGCAACCAGCAATACTTTCCCAAAACAACTGTCAAATGCCGACAGTCAGTCAAGTTTGTTTAGATTTTTAGATTTTTGTTGCGGCGAAATTTCGGGAAGATAATAATTTTCATGAGCTTTTTGCACGCAATATGGACTAAAAATCTGATCACAATGTGATGGTGGTCAACCGTTATTGAATTTTGTTTGGAAAAGCCACGTTCTCTGTGAAGAAAAATCCACATGGGCCTTGTGTGGAAGTGCCTCCAGATTTTTTGTTTGGGTAAGTACTTATATTTACTTTATCTTATATTCTATTCTGTTCTTTTTAGTGCTTAAAGAACACTACTTACATAATGTAAACAAAAAGATATAGTAGGTCGTTTTAAGTTCAGTTTATACATTTTGAAAAGACGTGAGCCAGTGGCCAGAAAACCGAAAAATAATTTTACAAAATATTCATACATTATAAGAAAAAAAAGTTGGAAATTCAAGAATGCAGGATTTGTTTGATCCATATCCATCCATACACTGACTTTTTATTTAAAAAAATCTGACATCAACTAATATCTACCTATATATCGAGAAAAAATCAAATATTATTTATTTGGACAGTTTATGTTTGTATTTTTTGAGGTTATAGCCAAATTACTAAATATTATGCCTTGTATAAATAATAGTACTTACAACAGACCGCATTGAGTACCTAGTTGAAGAGAGGTGGCTGATTCTGAACTGCTATGCACGATCAAGTAAAAATTTTGCATCCCTTCTCATACTGTCCCCCCTTCTTCAATTATTTTATTTGCACAGGATAGTAGATCTTTTGAACTCCCTCCCTCTGACAGACAGATAAGAGTCATGTACCTAACTTTCATATATTCAAATTGATTTTGCTAAAACAAATTTTGATGTACACATTTCCTTTTTTTAAGGTTTTCAAAGTTTTAATGTTTTAATGTTATGTAATTTACTGTTCTTTTTTTAGGTCAACTGTTGAAAATCTCCAAGAGCAGGACCCATGCTGTAGTGCTAATAAGAGAGAAAATAAATTATGAAGTTTGGGAATAAACACTTCCCATAGCTGCTCAATGTATATTGATAAATTATCCATATAAATCAGTTTTGGTAAGTTTTCAATTCCAACACCCGATTTTAAATTTGTAGGAACACCTATTGTCAAGTAATGCAAACTATCCTAAGATTTTGTCCCATACAGTCAAGTATTGTCAGGTATTATCGAGTTTTCGTACACCTATTGGAGGTGTTGGCCTCTCGGTTTTAGATTCTGAGTTTTAAAAATGTTTACTTAAATCTAGTAAACAAAAAAATTTGAGTAAATATAATATTTTTGTGTAAAAGTAGAGTATTGTATTGTGGTTTTTGACGAAACATCATTTTAAGTTTCGCAATTATGTCAGTAATAAATAGTCATTTTTAAATATTTAACCTTTGCGTTTCTACATAATTTTAAGACCAAGTTTCTCACCTTTGTCAAAATCAAAATGCATAAAACTTTTAACTTTTCAAACTCTCTACTGTTGATCAAATTCCTGTCTTAAAAACTATTTTAGTTTTTATCTACTGTTTTACAAAGTTTACTAGTTCTTATCAGTAAATTATTTAACCCATCATCACACAAAATTAGTAAAGTTTAAAAAATTTAATAATAATAAATTGTAATTTTACTCAGAAATCATTTTATTGGGATAATTTCAGATAATTTCGTTTTTTTAACTGGTATCAGAGGGTTTTTACCTCAACTCCCCCTTCCTTTAGGACGCCACTGGGTAACCATATACACCTATATAACAAATCTTATGCATTTTTGTTAGATAACGTTTAAAAAAATTGGATTATTTAATTCACGTTACATATTTTATGCAGATTTTATGGATGTCACTAATAAAAAGAATAAGTAAAATTTATAATACAGTACCTAAAATATGTTATAAAAATCTAAACTTTTTACATGAAAAAGTTAGCTCATTTTTTTCCTCGTATTGAAAGGTCATTCATTCATTTTGATTCAGGCCTAGATGAGAAGATTAACTTTAAATTTGGCACAAAATTGGAAAAATATTGGGAAAAAAACAAAAAAAAATAGCACATGGTATTGCTATTGTCTGAAGTATTAATTCAAGTGAACTAACTGGTTAGCTGATTAGACTATAGATTTGCATACATCACACCTATAATAAATTACTTTAAATTTAATTTCAGATCAATGATTTCTCGTAATTCTTAAGATGTATGATGAATACATTTAAGCAGGCAGCACCCCACCCCACCTACGCAACTAAACATTTTAGCAGGACAAAACACATATGGTAAGCTACCTTCACATTAAAAAGAAAACATTTTAAAATCCAAAAATTCATTAGTAGAATTAAAAAAATTGGCTACTTTCGTTTCAACCACACATAAATTTCCACTTCTTTATTGCTGTAATTTAAGTTTTTGTTTTTTACTATTTTTATTAGCCACCAAAACCTAAATATTTCAAATTTCATTAGTAAAATTCAAGGAGGAATAAAGTTTTAAGGTAACTTTTTATGTCCACAGGATATTTAAAAAAAAAACATTAAATAACAATTAAAGATCTTGGGGTAACTAGGGGATAAGCCACACTTATTTCGTTAATTTACAAGAAAAACTCAAGTCTTTTTCCACTTGGATCCCAACTTGTTAGATTTTCTGAACTTGTTCCCTTTGTTTTCCCAAGGTTTTTAATTATTATTCACTATCTTGATAGTTTTTTTGATCGACAGTTTACATTACTTTTTCTAAATAATATATACAAGGCCAAATTCATATCGTTTTTTTAACAGGCAAGTTTTTTTACGACCTTAGCCAGAAAGTTGTTTTATCCTCTCCCTTAGTTTCTAAATCAAAGTGCATTGGACCAAATTTACACAAGCATTGACCATCACTTAAGTTTCTACTTTACCTTAAATATTAAGATGTGGGGTAAACAAAAGATAGTCAATAATAAAATTTTCAAAGTAGAATGTAATGTAAAACTTGGTCCGTACTTTTCTAAAAGAATCTAAATTCGCAGACAGCAATAAAACTGGTGGCCAAAAAATTGGTGAGATATAGTCGATGTAAGTCTAATAAGTCGGATTATACTCTTGTTCAAAGGGTGAGGTGATTAAAAGTTACTATTGGTGTAATTGATTGATTTTATAAACCAAACCTGAAAGCTTTCAATCTTAAGTAGCCATTTCACTGGCTTACATTTTGAAATACATCTTATTTTTTGTTTCAGGTTAGCAGTGCCCAAGCTGATGAAAGAAAAGATGCAATCCACCAATTATTGAAATATTAGAAAACAATTTGTAATTCTAAGTAACATTTAAACCAATAAGTAAAATAAATCAGTTTTTTTATCCCAAATTTTATTATTTTTTAATAGCAATGTTAAGAGTGACAAAATCAACTCAAATCAATTTTTTCTTTGTAATATAATAAATTGGTAATATTAAATTAAAAACTAGTATAAAGTATTAATCTAGCCAAAAAAATAAATTTATCTAAATGCATTGTAAAAAACTTGCCATGTCAGTCAGTAAAACTTTAAGAGTTAATTTAAAAATGCAGCATACATTTAAGGCCCTTTATTTGAAGTAGGTACTAAGTAGGTTTCTTAAATTATATTACTCAGGTATTAAAAATTAAAATAATTTGCTTAATTAGCCAACTGCTATATAAATATCAAGCTATGCTACGTGTGTGTGGGAATAAATATCATTTAGGTAATTTAAAAATGGATGTAAAATAATGAAGAAATATCACTTAGGTAAATATTAAATCACATCAGTCCAATTTTTTAAAACATCTTCATGAATTCTTTTTTATAGCAATCAGAGCTTGAAATAACTTAATACTGTACTTAACTTACCCCAACAAACCAATCTAAAGACTCTTAAAAAAAAACTCTGCCTTATTTTAAAAAGTTTGCAACTTAAAATAATATATAGTGGCCCACACTTTTTCGATGACTCCCCCAAAAAATCTGCGAATTTTTTTGAAAAAGTTCTAAAATCGTAGTTACAATAGGTCCAATGTTCTATAACTATCACTTAAGTGACATTTAAATTTTTTTATTTAAACAAATGTGGCCTAACAGAATTAAATAATAAAATTTTATTTCTGTACTATATTTTACACAACTTTTTAATTCATTAAAAGTTATCTTATTATTTTTTAATGGGAGAACAAATAACATTTAGCATACATGTATATTGCATCAGTTTCTTCTGAAAGTTAGTTTCACTATGTCTATTGAATATCGAATCTTTGTCTAGTTTCATTTAGTGCCTTGGAAGGTTGGTCTGTGTCTTACTTGAATCTATCCATAGTTAATTTGTGGCCCGAGTTGTGGTCTTGTGTGGTACTATCCTGCTAGAATGATTCTCACATGTAGCTCCATTCACATACCCTAGCATGTTATACCTAAAAAGAAGTATACACTTTAAGTTTTATCAAAATAGTACTTATCCAAAATCTGATCACAGCTTTAAGTAGTTATTTTTTCTTTGGTGAACTGCAAGAATCTAAGTCAGTAGTTTTCATTTTAAATAAACTATCTCAATGTATCACACTCTTGCCAAGCCTGACTTTAATTTAAGTGGGTGATAAACTCAACTAGTTGGGCCATGCTTATCTATATTCTATCATAAGGGCTTGCGATTCCCTTTACAGAAGAGTATAAAATATAAACCCAGCTTAAAATAGCAGTGATGTACAAGTTTGGGATAAGTAAAACAAATATTTCCCCATAACAAAAGCTAGTTTTACTTACTGTGCCGTTCTTTGTGGGCTCCAAATATGGTGTGAACTTATTTTCGTCTTCTATTCGGGTGGTTGGAGAACACAAGATCACAGGAGAAACTAGGCAGCAGGAATTATAAAAAGTATTTTGTTTCCCGTCTGCAACCATCGCAGAAGAAATCATGTTAATTTTTCTTAATCAAATCAAAACTTATATTTTTGTGCGAGTTTAGTTGTCAAAGTTGAATTGACACGGCCGCGGCCATTGTGAAACAACAAAACAAACCGCGGTGTTGCCGCGATAACGAATTCGCTACGTAACGATATCGGTATGAGCCACTGGAATAGCCCCCCTGATGCGGGTTCGTCCTGGCGTGTTAATCTTTCCAATAGGAATATGCTCCTAAGACAATTCAAACAAGAAGTTAAACTTCCAAATTAGTTACATTAACCGAAAAGAATCTAAAAAAGAGAAGATCAAAAGATCTTGGGAGGAAAGAACGAAAAATTCAAAATTGGATGAGTGCCCCACAAGGAACACACAAAAAAAGGTGAGGGTGACTAGTGAATCCACTGACGAGCCCACGCTGGTCACCCCGGGCGAAACATCGTTTAATTGTTTCTCCTTTCGCTTTGGTCTTTTGTGTGTTCCTTGTGCGACACTCATCCAATTTTGAATTTTTCGTTCTTTCCTCCCAAGATCTTTTGATCTTCTCTTTTTTAGATTCTTTTCGGTTGATGTAACTGAGTTGGAAGTTTAACCACAATTTTAGTTTTAATACATTATTTAACAGCTGTTTTCTAATATCAGCTATAATCAATCACTCACATTTTGAAATCAACAAACCAAAATGTTTTCTTTGCTTTTTTCATATTGATAGTGCATAAAGTTAAAATTAACTAACTTTTAAATTATGCACTGTGGTTATGAATTGTGAATTATAACTATGAAAAGTTGGGTAAACACTTCTATTAAGAATAATGTATTTAACATTATGACTATGAATAAAATTGTGCTTAGGTTATAAATTATCAATATGAAAAGTTGGGTAATCTGCCCTTAACATAATAACAGTTAAAAGAGGTGGCAACATTTATAACGAATAACCCTGTATATTGTAGATAGATGTATAAAGTTGTTACATTTTAAAGCAACAACACGCGCGCGGCTTTATAAGCTCTAAACGTAAAGAAACAAGTAGCACCGTAAAGGGCGACACGTTTATAATGTAAGAATAGCAAACAAGTGCATTATAGCTTGTGTGCCAGGGGCTTTAAAAATTTATCGGAGCCCGTGTAAGATGGCATTTTAAATTAAATTTCGTGCATGAAATCTAAAGGCTTATCACAATCATTTTAAAAGCACGTAGGAGTAAAGCTCGAACTGTTAACAGCGAAAAATCAGGTCAGTCCAGCCACACCCCCCACCCTCTCCCGAAAGATATTCGAGTTTTGATATGCTTATAATTTCGAACCAATTTCGAATAATTTTGAACCACACTCGTTCCTGGTTTCTTTTTTATATTTAAAATGGGGAGTGCAGCCGGACGTCAAAGTACACCCCCCTCATTCAAAGCGTAGAAAAAAATGAAAAGCAAATATCCCAAAATTAAGAAATAATTTCGAACTCCTTAATATCACCAAAAAGAATTTCGAAAAATCAAAAAAAAAGCGGACATCCGGCCAAAAAATGAAAAAAATTGTTGACCAAAAATTTGTTTTTCATTTGTCCGGTTTACCAAGCTTTTTGTTTTTAGGTGACCACGTGACCATTTCGTTGCTCGCAAAAACGTTTGTGAACCACAAAAAAACCAACAAAATGAATCGAAAGAAGAAGGAGAATTTTTAAGTTGGTTAACACGGCTTGTAACTGAATCAGGGGCCTTATTGCCTAACTTTTAAAAAACGGGGTTTAAATAGGAAACACTCTGTAGAACAAATTAAAATTGGGGTTATATGTCACTCTAATTAAAACTTCCCTTGATAATTAATTTTTCCAATTAGTGCTTGATGTCACAACTCGATTTAGATGGGTAATAATAAAATAAGGAGTCGATTATTTTTGTATTTATTTAAAAGGTGTTTTTATTTATGAAATGTATTAAAACACTTAAATGCAAGTTTTTTTACATTTCTGTCACTGTCGAAATGTCAGTTTAAAAATATTAGCGCACAAATAGCGAGTCCGGATCTTTTACCTCTGCTTGCACCTTGGCTTGTACCAACCTCTACCGATGAAAGCTACAGCTTTAAAATGAGTGGGCTTTGAGTAAGGAAAGTTTTTTTGACTGAGCTTTTGGATAACGTCAATATTTTACTTTCAGTTTGTAAATAAATTAATATAGTTGTATTGGGTTTTTTTGTTTGGTATATTTTTCGTGTATAATCAGTGACCTTCACTTATGTTTGTTTTGCCTCGTAGTGCCGTCATAAATATATTTTTTGTGCTGAAAACGGGTTCAAAATATGGCGTTTTTTTGGACAAAATAGGAGGTGTTTTGCAAACAAGAAGTTAAAAACTTCCAAATCAGTTACATCAACCGAAAAGAATCTAAAAAATAGAAGATCAAAAGATCTTGGGAGGAAAGAACGAAAATTCAAAATTGGATGAGTGTCCCACAAGGAACACACAAACGACCAAAGCGAAAAGAGAAACAATTAAACGATGTTTCGCCCGGGGTGACCAGTGTGGGCTCGTCAGTGGATTCACTAGTCACCCTCAATCCAGACATCATTCAACACCATCGCACACTCTGACCTCCAATTCTGAAGGAGGTGTTTTATTGGGTAATGAACAACTTGGGATATTAAATAAGGTAAATTAATCCTTGTAAAAATGGTTACTTAGGGAAATTATAAACGAACTTATTACCAAATACCACGAAACAATCCTTTCTGGTGACTATAAATTTAAACCAACCCCCTGAGGTGGTCTAAAAAATCACTAACTTTAGAACCTCAAACACAAATAATGAAGCTATTATGTGCCTAATTTCTGGCGTATTTACCATTTGCCATTTTGAAACCTGTCAAAAAAAAATAGTTTTAGGGCATTTTCTTCTAAAATATGGTGTATTTTCAGAAAAAAGCAGTTTTTCAGTGGTATTTTGCAATAACAATACAAAATAATCAATAACTTTGTGTCTTTTCGACATGGGTAAGTGTTTTTTGAAACTTGGTTTTAAAATTTAGTACCCCCCACAGGTGTAAATATTTAGACCTGTGGGTGGTACTATTTTAGATCTTAGTAAATCTCACTGTATAGATTTTTTCGTATAGTTTTCTTGATTTGTCCTGAAGAAGATTCGTCTTCGCCTCTTCAGCGGCCTCCAGTATATTTCTAGGGATTACTTTTTCTTCAAATTCCATAATATTTTACAAAAAAAACGGTAAAAATAGCGACTAAAATGCAACATTATTTGCAATGATGACTTTGTTGATATGATTGCTAATGACAAGCAACTTATTGCTTGATTGAGAACGACAGAAATAACCATACAACAGGTCACTTTCGAATACTTAACTATTTGTCAACTGGTGATTTATCTATTGTAAAAATATTAGAGAGACTTTTACACCATATTAGAGAGATTTTTACACCAAAAAAAAATATTTTAAAATATTTTAAAATATATTTTTTTTCCAAAAATCATGCGGTTGTGCATAAAACATTGTATGTATCTCAGTCATAAAATGCGTTTAACACCCTCAGCGTGTAAAACCCTCGCCTGGCGGCTCGTGTTTTTATTTCAACGCCGCGGGCGTTAAACGCCTCCTCTATGACCTAGATACATAAATAGGCTAAACTTCCATAAGCTTTTTTCCGCGCGGATTTTGAAATTTGACCGTGTCTGTTAGTGAGTGAAACAGTAACAGAACGATTGGCACCTTCACCATAACTTGAAATCCGCGCGGAAAATCTCGTATATATGTTGTCAAAAATTTTAGATTTTTATCCATAAATCACGCCAAAACGGCTACACCGATTTGTATGAAATTTTTTATGTGATATATATATGTAGTAAAAAATTTTGGCGCCATTCAGCTACGATTTTTATAAGCTTTCCAAAGAGGTATCACACGGTAAGAAAAATATTTTTTATAGGGATGAAGTATTTTGGGGGTAGCTCCGAAGGGTGTAATAGCGGAATGCTCAAAAACAATAGGGGTCTGCTTGTCAACACAAGTAATCACTATGTAAAATTTTGTTATGATTGGTGCAGGGGTTTTTGAGTTACACTGGCTACAAACTAGGCGACAGACCGACCGACAGACCGACAGACAGAGCGACGGCGCCTCAATTCGTGCTTATCACTATTCGGAACCTCAAAATTCGTAGAGGATCATGAAAATCTCGAAGTGCGATTTTTAGATGATTACATTACTTCACTTATCAAGGGAAGTAAAGTACGTGTTTTTTTTCTTTAAATTTATAGGCCAAATATACTATGTGATATTCATCCCATCTCATCCATCCATCCATCCCACTCCTTCCTGTTTTTTTTAATATTCAAAATGGGGGGGTGCAGCCCGACGTCAAGCTACACCCCCCTCATTTAAAGTGTAGAGAAAAATGAAAAGCAACTGTCCAAAAATTAAGAACTAATTTCAAACTCCTAATATCACCAAAAAGAATTTCGAAAAGGTGCGAGGATGCAGGTTGACGTCAAGCCAGACCCCCCTCAAATAAATTTCGAACTTTGATATGCTTATAATTTTGAACTAATTTTGTACAACTTTTAAAAAATTTTAACCACCCTAATTTCTGTGATTTTTATATTTATTCAAAATGAGCCAGTGTTGCCAACGGGAAAACAGTGAAAGATCCGCCAACAACACACAAAAAGTACGAAAAAGTCCGATTCGATTGAATGTTCTGACTAAAAAAAAAACACTTTCAAAAAATATAGTAACCCTTCGGCTAGCCATCTACTAGCAGATTTTCCGCGCGGATTTCAAGTTATGGTGAAGGTGCCAATCGTTCTGTCACTGTTTCACTCACTAACAGACACGGTCAAATTTCAAAATCCGCGCGGAAAAAAAAAACTTATGGAAGTTTGGCCTTCCCATAATAGCTATTTATGTATATAGGTCATAGAGGAGGCGTTTAACGCCCGCGGCGTGGAAAATCTAGGAATATTTTTAAAACTTCTAATATGTAAACCTCTCGATCAAGCTGAGATACAAAATGTGGCGTTTATTTGAACTTTCTAGCTTTAGCAGAACTGAAGTTATGGGGTGGCCCCTCAACTTAACGGTTAAGCTAGGATGGTCGCGTTTTCTCGAAAACGGCTACAGCTCTAAAATTAATTTAACCGTAACCAAATAGCTACAAAAAGTAGCATTGAAAATATTTGGGCTCGTTATGATGGTCCCCCCAGGTTAACCGACATAATCACATCTACACACCAAACTGAAGGATAGGCTCCAAACATAAAAAACCGCATTGAAATCGGTTCAGTCTGGTTCGGGACACACATAGGGGCCAAACTTATTAAACCTCTCTTTTTCGCATTCGCGTCGGGGATTAAAAATGACGCTACAGTGTCGCCAGATTTTGTAAACATGTTCAAACAAAAAGCTCTGCTTCAGTCCTTTAATTTTCATTCTCTTTGATTTCCCGAAAAGAATTTTCACACGGTCCGACAATTCAACCGTTCTTTTAACTTTTTTAACAAAGTTTTTAACGAGTTTTATCGGAAATTACCCTTTGATAGTCCTCAACTTTTTGTCCTTTTTTTCCTCTTTCATTTACTTTTTTTCTTACAAAGTTTCCCGGGCTCATTCTGAAAGAGAATAAGCTGTTTACAAGAGAAACTAATTTTTTTAATGTTAATTGCGAATATTTTATAAAGATTGTCCCGCTCAGACTGTAATTTATTAGTTTTAGCCAGTTTTAACAACGAAATCACATATAATCCTTTAGCAAGTTTTTGTGAGCTTACCGTATGTTTTCATATCGTACTAAATACGTATCGAAAATCAAGAATCTTGTGCTTTCATATATCACGCTCTTTCTCAGAACAGAGAACATGCTCTATCAAAGGAAAAGAAGACAATCTTTTCTTCTTCAATTGCCATGCTCTCTTCGAACGATGGCTATCATCAGCACGATCTTTACCCTGTCCATTGCTTTTAGGAAAAGTGTCGTAGTACTAACACCTAAGATTTTTAAGCCATGATATCCGTCCACGACCCGGACCTCTTCTGCCTTCAATTTTGATTCTATTATCAATTTTAAAAGTTTATATTTGTAATTTCTCAAAATATGGCCAAAATATTCAAATTTTTGTTTTTTGATGGTAAATAAAACATCAAGATCTTTATTTATTCTAAGCAAAACATTCATCCAAGATATCCTTAGTACTCTACGAGAACACCACATCTCGAATGCCTCTAACTTTTTGCACATGGCCTCAGTCAATGTCCATGCTTCCATGTCATAATATAAGATGTTAAAAACATAACACCAAAGCACACGAATTCGGAGAGTGGTAGTATTAAGATCGCGACTACACAACACTGATTTCATTTTGATAAAAGATGATCTAGCCTGTTCAATTCTTGCACGAACTTCTTGCATGTTGTCCTAGTTCTCATTGAGGAGGCAACCCAACCCAAGTATTTGTATGAATCCACGCGTTCGACTTGCTGCCCATTTACTTCTAACATGCCTCTGATGTTCTTTTCCTTGGATATGACCATCCATTTTGTTTTTCCAACATTTAAGCTAAGCCCAAATTACGAACTTTTGGCAGAAATTTGATTCAACAACTCTTGCAGGCCTTCCAGCGTGTCTGCTATTATGACAGTGTCGTCGGCATATCGTAGGTTGTTGATTTTTATACCGTTTATGGTCAGACCATCTTTGCAGTTATGTAGTGCATTCTCTATTATTTTGTTAGTATAGATATTAAACAACGGAGACAGTAGGCAACCTTGACGCACACCTCTTCTTATTTGGACCTCTTCGGACAGTTGGTCATCAACCTTTATTTGAGCAGTCCGATTCCAGTACAGATTAGCGATTATCTTTAGATCTCCGTCATCTAGACCAACTTCTTTTAGTGATTCTATGAGCTTTTCGTGTTGGACTGGATCAAACGCTTTCTCATAATCTATGAAACAGGCATATACTGGCACCGACACATCCCTCGACCGCTGAACTAAGACTTGAATGTCAAACAGGGCCTCTCTTGTCCCGAACCCACCACGAAATCCAAACTGCGTGTCACCCATAAAGGATTCGCATCTGCCATAAATTCTTTTATGAAAAATCTTTAGAAATATTTTTAACATATGGTTCATTAGGCTGATTATGCGATAATCACTACACTTCTTTGCTGAATATTTTTTAGGCAGTTAACAAAGGTTGATTTTAGCCGGTCATCAGGGATTTTACCGTTGCGATAAATCAAGTTAAAAAGTTTGACCATTGTATTTATCGAATCTTCGTTTTTTATTAGCTTTAAAACCTCAGTGTATACTTTGTCTTGCCCTACCGCTTTTCTGTTTATAGCTGAAGATATTGCATATTGTACTTCCTCTGGTGTTATATCTATGCCTTGGTTTGAGAATTCTTCTGGCTGTTCGAATCGGTTATCGGTAAGGAGATTTCCTATGTAGCTACACCATTCTTTTAGTTTTTCTTTGGTATCCGGTATGATTATGCCCTAATTGTCCACTGTCCGGCTGCTTCCTTTATACGTTTGTGTAAATTGAAAGTTTCATGCTTAGCATTTAGATCTTCTATTTCTTGACATTGCTGTGTTATCCAGTCTTGTAAAGTAAGTAAAGTAAAGTAATCTTTATTGTACAATAAAGTGCTGTAAAAATACAGATGTACATTGTCAAAATATAAATGCCGATATTTACGCGAAGTACTTCAACAAACAGAAAAAAACATACCAATTTGAACCGCATTAGATAATAAAAAAAATTAAAATAACATTAAAAATACGCGAAAACTTAGAAACGATGTAACGAGTGCGATGTAGTTACTATTATTCTCTTTTTCTAAATGTAATCGGCTGAGAGAGATCCAGCATACCACATCTTACCAGTGACGCTAAAATTAAAGAGGGAACATTTGTAGGTCCTCAGATTAGGAAACTTTTCGAAGATGCGCAATTCGATTCCATATTTCAAGGCAAGGAAAAAGACGTTTGCAATGCATTTACAATGGTTGCCACAAATTTTTTTGGGAAATCCTTATTTTCTATTACCAAAACATATCGTTAAAAATTCATTTCTTGGATTCTCATCTGGATTACTTTCGGAAAATTGTGGTACTGTAGGTGACGAGCACGGTAAGAGGTTCCACCATGATATTTTAAATATGGAGAAAAGGTACGAGGGAAAATGGAACTGTGACATGTTAGCCGACTACTGCGGGACGAGAGTTGCCCCAGAGGTTACTTTCAAAAGGCAGGCTAAGAAGCGAAGGATAATAAATTGTGCTATTTAATTCCTTCTGGTAAATTAAAAATGTAGGGTGGACCACAAAAAACCGGACTGTTTTGTTTTACCTGCCAATTTTTTATTTATTGTCGAATTTGAAAGCAAAAAAAGTGTTGGAAAGGCAATGAAATAGAATTTTTGCATCAAAATCTATCAAAAAATGACATTTATCAACAATTCACAATGGCGGATGTCCAAAACTTTTATGCATCTTAAAAAACCGTTGGGTTTTTTTAGACACTTTGTATATTTTTAGCAACTAAAAAAACTTCTATCTATTGTATGCAAACCGATCTATCATTTGAGAAATTCTATTAAGAAATAAAAAAACTTTGGGTTTTTTCCTATACCAACATTTGCCTAAAATAAAAACTGAAACTGAATTTAAGTGTTGACAAGAATACATGGCTTCTTTTTCTAAATGTCAAAAAAATATAAATTTTGTGACAATCCAAGATGGCGGATGCCTTACAATTTAATGCAGTTTAAAAAAACCCGTTGGCTTTTTTCTTAAACCACTTTGTATATTTTTTTGCTATAACAGAAAAGTACCAACTATTATCTGTTAACCTATGTATCATTTGTTAAAATCTATTAAGGAATAAGAAAAATATTGGGATTCCAGTGTAACACCTTTTTTGCATATTATAAAAACTTTACGTTAATCACTGCCAAGTGTAACCCAATTCATCCAAATTTTTAGTGCTTCTTTAGTTTAATTAGTGTTTTTTCGTTACTTACTTGGCTGTAGCTAAGTCCAAAAACATAGTTTTTATACAGGAAATAAACAAAAAAGGTGAAATTTGTTTCTTAGTGATTATAGAACTCCCTACAGATTTTCGTTATCATCAAATTTCCTTCCTGGATATGTGGGAGAGCGTGATATATTTCCTTTATGGCTTACAGGCACGAAAAACAAGAGTCGTTTTCAACGGAAAAGTCAATTTTCCGCCCACGCTTACGTACCTTAGAAAACTATGTAAAAAGATTTGTACCTATAACAGTTAAACAATTATTATATACTCCTATTAAAATCGAGAAATTTTGACTTTTCTTAATTTTATCAAAAATGAGTTACCAAGGTTCCAAAACACCTTAATCGACGAAAAAAAAAGTTGTCGGTCGGTCTGTATACACGATAACTCAAGAACGCCTTAATCGATTTTAAAGAAATTTAGTACAAAAACCCTCTATTGACTGACCATGAACTGAGCTTTTGAGTAGGGTGGTGGAGGGTTGAAGGGAGGGGAAAGGGGGATAAAATATTTAAAAAAAATTGTAACTTTGGAACGAAAGCAAGTAGCAATATACGGTTTTCAGATTTAAGTTTCCATAAATATGGACTACAAATTTTGTTATAAAGTCCAAATTCGTGGGAGCTTTAGTTTCCGAGTTATCTGAAAGAACGTTAAAATATATTTAAAAAAATCATAACTTTAGAAGTAAAGCAGCTATTGATATGGGGTTTTCAGATTTTGGTTTTCGTAAATATTACCCAAAAATTTTGTTATAAGGTTCAAATCTTTCATAACTACAGTTTTCGAGATATTTTCATTTCCTTTCAACATAAAATAACTGATTGTACGGTGGACTATCTGTGCTTTCTAGCACCAACTTTTTTATAATTCTTTACTTTGGCAAAAAAAAATCTCTAAAAGCCTGGGCACCCTGGGAAAGAAAATCAAGGATCGATAATTGTTGCTTTCTAAGCGTTTATACTTTGTTGAATTTGAGAAATGCGTAGTTCAG
Organism: Oxystoma pomonae; assembly: GCA_963921995.1. NCBI lineage: Eukaryota > Metazoa > Arthropoda > Insecta > Coleoptera > Brentidae > Oxystoma > Oxystoma pomonae. The sequence continues at coordinate 66,670,953 of OY998171.1, forward strand.
GTGTTGTACAGGGTGTCTCATTTTCGATGGGATTTAATGGGAAACTCCGTTGTTAATGAAGATATGCGGTTTTCGCATTACTTTCTTACTTTTATGAGCTTTAAAAAATGGTATTAACAGATTTAGTGTGTCTGAAAAATGGTCGGAATAACCAATTGATAATATCTCCCTTAATTTAAGAGCTAATTCAGTTCTGTAAAACATGTCTGTGGCAACTTTTATAGAAAGTTTCTTGTCTGTTCAAAATTTTAATCCGACGTTTCGTTTCGTAGATAGATCAAAATGTTTTACTTCATATTTTAGTTTCTTATTAAGTTTGTTTGCTAATATATATTTTCTTTATTTTGAAGTTTCGATCCCAACAAAAATCATCTTCAGTCCCATTTGAATTTATTTGATTTTGAGACCATTTATGTTCAACTACTAATAGTAGACCCAGACAACCAAGATATATTATGAACATACCGGGTGAACCGAAAAAAAAACCGGACAAATTGTATTTTGCTATATCTTTACCAATTTCAATTAAAAAAAACTGTATTGATAAGACACATAAAGCTTTTTTCAAACTTGTTTTTTTTATTTAGGTATAAATGTTACTTTTCGCCATACAAAACAAAGGATTTAGAAAAAAATGGCAACATATAACAAATATTGGATTTAAATATGGCGGCAAAGCGAATGTTTTTTTCAAAAGACTTATTTGTTTTATCACTACAGTTTTTTTTATTGAAATTGGTAAAGTTATAGCAAAAAAACAATTTGTCCGGTTTTTTTCGGGTCATCCAGTATGTTCATATAATATATCTTGGTTGTCCAGATAAAAAATAAAATAAAATGGAACAGGGCCGTACCAGAAAAAAAATGCACTGATGACGATCGAAATATCAAAATAAAAGAATATATATTTTATTACTATTAACGAACTTAAAAAGAAACTAACATATTAAGTAAAACATTTCGGTCCGTATTTAACTTTTTAATCCTGATGATGGTATCTACGAAACAAAACATGAGATTAAAATTTCGAAAAGACCATTGTGTTTTGCCACAGACATGTTTTTTCGATGTTCCTTCGAGGTCATTTACTGGCGTGTTATGGTAGTTACCGACATGCTATAAACTAAAAAAAAACTATTTCCCCAGGTCGCAACTATGGCCAGAAAGTGTCTATTATTTTTATTGACTTATCTCTTGCCAGAGTTTGAACTTACAAAACAGCACGTTGAAAACTATAATGCACCACCACGCCATTATACAGGGTGTTTCAAATTCGATGCTCATCACGGGGATCTCCTAAACGGTAGGAGAAGAATGTTTAGTTTGTATTTATCTGCGCCCTCATTCTTAAAGCTGTCAAATAACGCTCAAAACTTTCCACAGGCCCTTTTTTAAGATCTAGCTAATGACAGGTCCGTTTAACCGTCAAGTTAATTTTCTCTTATGCCATTTGGTTAATGAAGGATGATAGATAATATTTTGAAACCTTATTTTGACAAGTCACTGAACGTTTTGGGCTAATTGACCATCATCAGCACAAATTAAATTTTTGCTTGCAGTACCTTTTTTTACATTTTAAAAATGAAAGGTTTTTTTTGTATCTATGTTTTAAATTTTATAACTTATCTCGTTCAAATTGTGATAATTTACAACATTTTTAGATTTTAATTATCATATTATATCAGTTGGTAGTATTTATAAACAAGAATTTAGAATAAAAACAAGAAAAAACAAATTTACAAAATATTAGGCATAATTATTATGTTAAAACAAAACGTAAAAAAAATTAGATTTTTAAGCTGTATTAAAAAAAAGTAGTGCACGCGGGTTTTCAAAATATCTTGAAGTTAAAAGCAAAAATTGACCAACTTAAAACGTCAAGTGACTTGTCAACATAGGGCTACAATAGTAGTTTTCACAACTAGTGGCTAAAATACTGCTTTTTTTACAAGCGTTGGTTTAAATAATGAGCGCAGCGAGGTATTTAAAAACGCGAGTAAAAAAAAAGGACAATTTAGCCGCGAATTTTTTTTAATACCTTTATCAGAAAATCCAAGAAAAACAAGAAAATACTTTTAAAAATCTCGAACGAAGAGCACTTCTCGCAATACACTATAGATCAAGGCGGCTGGTAAATGAAATAACAATCGTTTCCATAGCGATGTGTCTTTTTACTCGGTGACGTTCATTGTTGCGCCATTTTAATCTTTGACAATTTGATATTTTGACGATGTTTTTAAATTATTTTTTCGTAAATACTTGGTGAAAACTGGCGAAAATGACTTAATTTTTAGGCAAGAATAATTAGATTTTTTTCAATATTACTTTTCCACTATTTCTCTTTAACTTTGGGTAAAAAACGGACCGAAATCTTTTTTTGCACCCGTGATCAAAAAAAGTTTTTTTGCATCGGTAACCAAAAAAGCCATGCTTTAGTTATCTGCAGACAGTTACTAAAATCATGTTTTTGATGAAGGTATTAAAAAAAATATTATTTGTCACACTTCATGAACCAAACGAAAGGAGAAAAAGGCACGTGTCCATGAACTTGACAGTGCTCATCTCACACTGAAATATCAAATTTCAAAAACGTACAGGTAAATTTGAAAAAGCGCCTCTTCTAAGCATTTTTTGACAGGTTTAAGAATAAAGCAGTGGCGTAGCCAGAAATCGACCCTGGGGGAGGATTTATCATTTAATAAAAATCAACTGGCAAATTTTTAAAGATTAGATAGGTGCCTATTGCTTGAGCTCTTGAACTAAAGGGAGGGGAGGGGGGCGGTTTAATAGGTGTTGAGTTAGTGTATACGGAACAAAAATACTTATATTTAAAGGCAAGTCTTATAGTATAAACGTTATACTAAAATTCTATTTTTTACGCGTTCCAAATGTTGTTTACAAAAAAAGTGTTTAAAATTACCGTAGGCGAAAATTTTGACAAAAAAAAACAAAGAATTCTTTAGAAAAATTTAATCTCTTATGTTTTTTGTAAAATATTTTTGGAAAAATAGATTGGGTTAGATCCCAAGAAAAGGTGGGTTGCGGTGGTATATATAGATTTGTTGCCAAATCATAAATGCGCCGCAGATGAAAATTTTAAGAAAAATTATACTAAAAATGCCATTTATTACTTCAAATTAAACTAAAATTGTAACAAACCAATGAGCATTTTTGTCTGTATAGAAGTTACAGCAAATAATATAAAACCTTCATAAAATAACCAAAAGTTATATTATTTAGTGTTGGTGATAATTTTATATATATCTCTTAAATGAGTAAAAAAGACTTGAAAAACAACTGACCAACACCAGCTTATAAAAATTTATGGTACATAGTAATAAACTTCTTTATGAACCCTCAAGTCTAGATATTATTATAAAAAGGTTTTACAACTGTTCAAACAATACTACATAACAAATTAAAGGTTTTTATCGATTTAGAAATATAAATTTTCCATCTTTCTTCCCTTTGCTTGTTATGTATTATTCTTTTTCTTTTTAAAATAAAAAATTTATAAAATGGTGTTTACCAATCTTCTAAAATAAATTAAAATGGAAGTGAGATAAGTTGAAGCAGGAATATGAATATTTATATACTATAGGTTAAATACAAGCTGTTTTGCCAGTCATCCTACTCTGATAATCAGCTGCGGTCCCGTATTTTGTATAGTTTTCGAATACACTCACAAAATTTTCATGTGCTCCAAAAATACTTGAGAAAACGGGGAAAAAATATCCATTTAAATAATACTTTTTTTACATATGTTTTTTGCTTTCTGGGAGAAATATTGAATTTTGTATTTTGTTCTTAACCCTAAACAAGCAATATTTCGATTAAAGCACATGTTGAAACCCCATAAATAACGTTTTTATTTTGGTCAAAAACCTATTGTTGGAATCCAAAATGGCGAAAATTTACGACAATTCCATAAAAAAAAAACAATACAATTATGTTATTATGTTTACCTCTTTCATTATGTTTACCTCTTTCAACACTTTTTTATCAACGTTTTAAAACATGATGCTAGTTGGAACAAAAGGCTGCAGATGGCACAGTGTTGAATACTGAAGGTCCGTTTCTGCGAGCTTAACATAGTTACCATTGTTCTCTTTTCATAAATGTATTCGTCTGAGAGAGGTCCAGCATACTACACATACCAGGAAAAATACCCGCCTGCACACCCTTCAATCCCGCATAACTGTCAGAGGTAACTATCTCAAGAAGATAGTTAGATTGCGGGGTCGAAGGGTGTACAGGCAGGTATTTCCCTGGTATGCTGGATCTCGCTCAGACGAATGCATTTAGAAAATAAGGGTGTGTTTTATATACAGCACCCCACTATTTCAAACTCGCAGAAACAGACCTTAAGGCTGCGCTCCGTCGCGTCGTACGGTGATGTGTTCACAATTGCCGCCGACCAGCCGTCCGAACTGTATGCAGCGTGAATCGAAGTTTCACGGTGCAATTTTGCGAACTTAACACGGTTACTATATTGTTCTCTTTTTCTAAAACACGGTTCCCATCTATGGGTTTCTTATGCGTGGGCTCCCCGAATCAATACACGGATCACGTAGTCTAAGCGAGATTTGCCTATATAAGTTCATATCGGTCCACGTGATGAGTTTTTTGAGTCAGAGTGGCCGCGCATGGGAAACGCTGGTCGGGACCGGGTGTAGAATGCATTCGATCCCGATATCTGTCATCGAAAACTATCTCAAGAAGATTTGGATCTCTTATGTCTCTCCTCAGTTTGATGTAATTAAAACCAGATAATGATGGTATGGTATCTTGCAAAAACGCGCCTTTTGATGTCGCAAAAACGCACCTTTTAAAGTCGCAAAAACGAGCCTTTTGATGTCACAAAATTAACCTAAAAAATCTTGTTTGTTTTGTTATAAATTAAAATTGTTTTTTTGTTGTAAAAGTAGTGGTATTATAACCACTATACAAAGAAATTAATAAAAACATTATAGAAAGAATGGGCAAAAAAGGTTTATGAATGAGTTCATAAGAATATTACAGGCACCAATTTATATAAAAGTGTCTCTTTGTTGTTGGTTAATTAAGTTTTTATAAGTGAGTTGATAGCAACATTTTAAAAATCAATCTATATATCTTTAATTGATAGTTACTTACGGTTTTATAGATGGGTTAACAGAAAGATTTCAAAAACCAATTTATATCACTTTTATCACTGATGACTTATATTTTTATAAATATGTTGGTGGAAACATTGTTAACACCAATTTATATAACATTTGTTACCGATGACATTAATTTTTATAAAGATGTCCGTGGAAATATTGTTAACGCCAGTTTTATGTTACCTTAGGGTACTATAAATTTAGAACCTTTAATAAAACAAATATACAAACTCAATTCCTGTAGGAAACCTCTAAATACCCTAGGGCATTAATGGAACCCTCTTTATAATAATTATATAAATTTTTGTCACCAGAGGTTTCTGAAAATGTTCATTGGGAATTAGTGACGTCACAGCACCGCAAAATTTTTAAGATTGAAAACACCACACCAAACACACGTTACAAACCGGAGTAAAGGGTCAAAAAGTGGGGGAGCTATAGCTCTCTCTCTGGGGGGGGTTAATCCCGAAAACCTTCCCCTTGGCTACGCCACTGAATAAAGGCGTAGAAAAATAAAAACTAAAAATTCAAATTTCGTTTTTTTTTCTCCGGAACTACCCGGATTTTGTAAACTTTTTCAAAAAGTTTTCAGCAAAGCATCAAATTGCGCAAGCATCGAATTTAGAACACACTGTATACGTTTTATAATCTGATATATGTATCGTACGCCATAAATAATACGAAGCT